>OY728147.1:1609027833-1610277833 GCA_963277665.1 Viscum album
ATGGATTTCAATTGTTTTGGGGGGAAATCCTAGTTTTGGTGAATTGGGGTCTTTAAGAAAAATGGGGTTTTTCATAAAATTAGAAAACCCACAATTCCATTGAATTGGGATGTGTTTATGTAAATTTTGGTAATTTAAATTATTTAATTTAAATTTTGAATTTGATGGAAATTAATTCAATTAAATTGCTGAATTTAATTGTGAAAATGGTTTTGATGGGGAATTTTGAAAAACCTAAATTCCATTTAATAGGGGATTTGTTACGGAATTGAATGATTTTTTTCTGTAAATTAAATTATTGAATTTAATTAAAAAATTGGATTGTGAAATTTCATGGTGTATTTATTTCAAATCCCTGTTTGTGAAAAATGGTTTAAAAATGGGTTTGGTGGAATCCCAGTGCTTTCATCTTCTTGGAAATGCATGTTTTCATTAATCCTCTCAACCTTCTTAGGGATATTTTGTGAAATGGATATTACTACACCCTTTGGTATGGAGATAGAGAAGGGTCTCTGTAGTCCCTATTGTGTCTTCGCTCTATTAGATGTTGAGATTTCTTGGAGTCTTCTAGTTATTGACATGAAAATGTTTATCTTCATATTTGGGATAGATTGTTTAATTGCTAATAAAGATTGGATTGGATGTTACCTTCAATGAGTATCCTTTACTACACCTAGTGGTGTGTTCCATATCCTTCAAGGAGAATGGGACCCAAGGTCGAGTAGAGCTAAACCATTTTATCCAGATTTTTAGAAAGTGATATTAGTTTTTTCCTTTTCCTAGAGTAGGAATCTTGGAGTGGTGATCTCCTTCCATTTTTTGTTGAGTTTTCCAATGTGTTTCCTTCTAGATTCTTTGGTTTTCCACTAGTAAGAGAGGTTGAGTTTTCTATTGACTTGATGCCTGGTACTCAACCAGTTTCTATTTCCTCTTACAGTATGAAACTATCTGAACTAATATGAAGTACTATTTGGTTGATCTTTTAGTGAAAGGATTTATAGACCTAATTGTGTCACCATGGGAAGTGACCGTTCTATTTACCAAGAAGTATGATGGTTCACTTCTCATGTGCATTGATTACTAAAAGATCAATCAAGTGATGATAAAGAATAAGTATCCATTTCCAAAAATTGATGACTCATTTATTCAGTTGAAGGTGGAGAAGTGGTTCTCAAAGATTGATATTATCTCTAGATACCATTAGCTAAGGATAAAAGAACATGACATTTAGAAGTTTACCTTTCGGAGAAGGTACAAACATTATGGGCACGTTTTCATTCCCTTTGGTCCAACTAACACTCTTATAGATTTCATGGATTTGATGAATAAGATTTTACATGAGTATCTTGATACCTTTATGGTAGTCTTTGTGGATGAAATATTTATTTAATCTATGTCAAAGGAGGATCATGTGCGTCATCTGAAAACAGTTCTAAGTTTTTAGAGAAATCACCAACTTTATTCCAAGATTTTGAAATGTGATTTTTTTTATTTAGGAAGTGAAATTATTTGGACACATGGTTTTGGAACAAGTAATATCAGTTTATCCTGAGAAGTTGAAGGCTGATATGACAAGAGAATAACCATAGAATGATTTTGAAATTCAAAGATTCTAGGTATTAGCTGGATATTATCTCTAGTTTGTGAAGGATTTCTTAAATTTGGATTCTTTGATGACTACACTAAATTAGAAATTAGTAAAGTTTTATTGGGATGAGAAATATCTGAGTTACTTTTCTAAGTTGAAACTTCTCTTGAATATTGTGATGGTTTTAACTCTTTTAGAGGCCGGGAAGGGCTATGTGGTATTTTGTGATGCATAGAGTTCAGGTTTGGGATATATTCTTATGAAATGTGATCATGTTGTTTCTTATGGATCTCATCATCTTAGGTCCCACAATAAGAATTATCCAACCCATGACCTTGAACTTACAGCTATGATTCATGCAATTAAAAGTTGGAATTACTACCTTTATAGATAAAGTTTTATCATGTATTCTAACCCTAATATATTGAGATATATATTCTCTAAAAAATATTAAATCTCTACCAGAGGCATTGGGTAGAATACCTGTAGTATTTTGATTTCATCATCACTTATACCCCAGGGAAAGGGAATGTCATAACAGATGCTTTAAGAAGGAAATTTCTGACCTATGTAGTGAAAGAATCTTTCGAAGAATGGAACTTGATGGATCCTTTGCAGAGTTACATATTGTAGTTCAAGGTAAAGGGGTTGATATTTCCTTAGATAGCTTTCATTTAACATATGATATTCTCAAAATGTTTCTTCATGATCAACATCTTGATGATGATTTCCATAGAATTAGAGACTCTCTTTATGTTGGGGACATAGTTTACTAGTGGTCGTTCTCTAAAGAGGGAATTCTATGATATCAAAATCTTTTTTTGGTATTTCCTTTGATATGGAAATCTATGATGGGGGATTACCATATTTTCCACTGGGAATTACACCTATGAACCAAAAATATGTTCAATGAAATGTGGTGACATTTCTGGTGGCCAGGTATGATATGAGGAATTACTAAGATTGTTTCTCATTATTATACATGCCAGTAGGTGAAAACCGATCATGGGAAAACTTTGGGTTTACTTAAGGTACTTCCAGTCCCTACTTGGAAGTAGGATAAGATCTCTATGGAATTTATGGTTGGGTTACCATGTACCCAAATAAAGAATAAAGTGATATGGGTTTTGATCGATAGGATGACGAAATTAGATCACTTATTACCCTTTAGGGATACATCCAAATTTGAGAAGTTGGGAAATATCTATGTTAGTGATATTGTTCATTTGCACAGAGTTCTATCTTCTATATTATTTGATAGGGATCATCAACTCACTTCTCAATTTTGGAGAGGCCTTTAGAAGGAATTGGGATCTCATGTCTATTTGAGTAGGGAATACCATCAAAATTTGGATTTACAGATGTAAAGAGATATATATATTCTTGAGGATATGATTCATTCTTGTGTTCTTAACTTTGGTTGGTCATGGGATGTTCATTTGGGGATAGTTGAGTTTTATTATAACAAGACTTACCAGTATGTGATCAGAATGGCTCCTTTTGAGGCCTTATGTGGTTGGCCTTGTAAATGTTCATTGTGTTGGTAAGAGATCGGTGAAAGTTCCTTGGTTGGGTCGAGATTTGTCCAAGAGAAGACAAAAATAATCTAATTGATTCTTCATAGAATGTTGATGACAGAAATACAATAAAAGTATTATTACAATCATCATTATAGACCTTTGGAGTTCTTAGTTGGTGATAATGTTTTCTTGAAGGTTTCACCTTATTTGGTTCATCAATGGATTGGGAGGAAAGGGAGGATTTCTCCTCGTTTTGTGGGACCTTTGAGGTTGTTGAGAAGGTGGGGAAGGTTGCATACCATTTGGAACTACCACCAAGGATGACGTTGATACATAATTTATTTCTTATATCTCAAGTCTGAAAGTATCTAAATGATCCATATCATGTTTTGAGTTGGAGTGATCTTGAAGTTGAACATGATTTTTCTATGACTGAAAGTCCAATCAGGATAGTGGATTCAGAAACCAATGTACTTCTTGGGAGGATGATACCTTTTGTTCATGTGCTATGGTAGCATAGTTCTGATTCTCATGAGATGTGGGAGAGGGAGGCATTGATGAGAGAGAAGTGTCATCATATTTTTGGAATGGAAGCTTCATCATAGAATTTATGGGTATAGAAAGTTTTTATGGTGGGGAGGTTGTAACATCCCATTACTCTTATGACATATATGCTTCTAAAATTTTCATGGTTTTCCTTTTTCATTGATTAAGTAGGTCCGAGAAGGAAATGAGAGGATACCTGTATTGGTGAAGTTAGAGAGTTGTTTGAATTTTTGGGATGAAATCTACTAGTTTTGTATCATGTTGGATATTTACACACTGGGTAATATAGCTACATGATATGTAAACTATAGATGAAAATAAATATTTTTTTAATCAAAAGGTGAAAGGTTTTTTTGATTATTACGAGACTTATCAATTAAATGATGTGTAATTGGATTACAAATCATGTAAAGTCCCAATGGTGGTTTTTAAATAGGAAACCTAATTGAAATTTTCATTTTTTTATCCTCTAGGATTCCTTTCCCTTGACCTAGAGGCTTCCCAAAGAATTTTTGGGATCCTCAAACCCCTTTGGGCCTTTTTGTTCTGTATTTGATCATTATTTTTATCATAGTGTGTCTTTCCAGGTAATAATTCTTCATGCATCTCCGTCTCTTACTCTATTCCTTCCTTGGAGTTTTATGGATCATATTTAGTTTGATGGATCTAATCCTTATATTGTCGAATCTCGTTTCTAGGTTGCATTCCTAGATCTTCTGTGCCTTGGTTCTTGTTAGCTGGTTTCATTGTGGGCGTTGTGTTTTCATGAGGAAGGTAGGTTTTTTGTTACGATGCCTAATTAATTTTAACCCTAAATTTCTATTTTAAATTCAATTGATTATTTTAATTCAATTGCTTGATTTTATTAAATGAATTTTAATTGTTTTGGGGTAAAATCCAAATTTTTGTGAATTGGGGTCTTAAAGAAAAATGGGTTTTGGCATAAAATTTTAAAACCCAAATTCCATTGAATTGGGATGTGTTTATAGAAATTTTGGTAATTTAAATTGTGAATTTGATGGAAAGTTCTTCAATTAAATTACTGAATTTAATTGTGAAAATGGGTTTGATAGGAAATTGAAAAAACCTCAATTCCATTAAATTGGGGATTTGTTATGGAATTGATGATTTTTTGTTTTTTAAATTAAATTATTGAATTTAATTGAAAAAATGGATTTTGAAATTTCATGGTGAATTGATTTCAAATCCCTATTTTTGAAAAAATGCATTAAAAATGGTTTTTGTGGAAACCTAGTGGTTTCATATTCTTGAAAACACATGTTTTTTTATTAAAAAGCCGTCATGATTTTTAAAAAGAAAATTGGAATATTTGAAATGGGGGATGATATTTTACTTTATTTTAAGAATTATTGAAATAAATTTCCCATAATTGTTTACTTGAGCACATGAAATCCTTAGGTAGTTAGTGAGTTATTTTGGGTGGCACTTTACGATTTACAATGTTCTAAAACATCATATTAGCACATCCCATTCCTTTGTTGATGGTGGTGAGTCCCCTTTTCCTTAGGCCCAAAGTAAATACTTTCCATTTAATAATGTTGGGTCCCTATATCCTAGAACTATCATACCTATTTGGCACATGAAATTTTTTCTCTCTTCTTTGTATTTCAAATGTATATTCCATTTTTGAAAACTATTTTACATGGCTTGTGAATTTATATAAAACGTTTTTTATAAAATTGTTAATTCAATCCATTTTATGGAAAGTTCTATTTCTATTAGGAACTTTTTATTAACGGTGAATTCCATATTTTGAAATATATTTCCATCATTTGAAATGTGAGGCTTGAATTACTAAAATATTTTCATCTTTTAGAAATTAAATCATGATTTTTTTTGACTATGATCCTAATATTTCAAACCTGTTTGTTTTAAAATTTAAATAACTTTATCAGTTAATTTGATTTTGGAACCTTGTTAGGTAATGGTTGTTGAGATAATATTGGGCTTCGTCTCAAACCCTACTTGTTTCTTTGGGTGTTTTTAGATTATCTCCTTCTAGGTTTGAGAAAGGGAAAGGGATATTTTGGAGGTGTATTAAGCTATTGAACCTTGGATTTGGTGAGTTGTGTGTAAGCTGGAAAGTGGGAATTTTTTCTTGTTTTATTGAACTCCTATGTTACTTGGTATTTTTTATGCATTGTTTACTTATGGAACATTAATCTTAGTGGAATTTATTTTGATATGCATACTATCTTGTTTCTTTTACTTCTATATTGTAAGTAGAAAATCATTCCCACTTACAGTTTGTATCATACTAGGTTCTATTTTCTAAACCATCGGGATTGGGAATTAACTTCAGGCTATATCAGAACCAGATCAGTTATCGGGCTACCAGGGTACCCAGGTTGGTTCTTGAAAAATTGGTATCAGAGCTCTATGTTGACCTTTTTTCTTGAAGCCAGTATGCATTTTTGAAATATTGTTGGGACTTAAGAGGAAGTTGCGATTGAGTGTCTGGATAGATCTCACCATAGTGAACGTTAATTCTCTAGGGGTGGTTTGGAAAAAACACATTGTGATTTTGTTCTAGTATTTTCCTAATTTTGATTTGAATGGGTTGAAATACAAATTTTTTTATTTTATCTGTTGCGATTAATTTTCCTTATTGCTCTATTTGAGTGTAAATTTGATGTATTACTTATCATATACTGATGTTGTGTTCTATCATTCCTTTGAGAAGATGTGTAAATTGGATCAATGAGGTATCTAATGATGAACCTCAACAATAAAATACTCTTGTGGACCTGAATCTAGTAGAGGTGATCATGAACACTGTCCAAACTCAGAGAAATACACCCCCTCCTGTTCCTGTTCTGGCTCCAACTGTGGAACCTCAGAGAGAAATTCTCAATATTTTTTCTCAAGGGTTACTTATGAAAAATCCAGAACTGTTCAAAGGATCAAATGATACTCAAGAGGCTAAGTAATGGTTGATCAGAATAGATCATTTGTTTGGGTTCTTAGATACACCTGCTGAAATTAAAGTGAAGTGTGCCACCTTCGTGCTAGGCAAAGAAGGAGATGATGTGACTCTATGGTAACAACAAATAAGCACGAGGGATTTGAGTGGAAAGACTTAAAACTTCTTTTAACCAACCAGTTATATCTAGAATATATGTTGTTGGCCAAGTCTATAGAGTTTTTCAAACTTGGGAATGTTGATAAGATTGTGAAAGAGTATGCAAACCATTTTACTGAGTGCATGAATTTATCACATGAGATAGTATCTAATGAGAGTATGAAGTCTCTAATGTTCATGTTGATAGTTCTTCAGGATATTCATTTTTTATTTCTAAAGATAAAATCTTATGATGATGTACTGGATAGAGCACTTATGGTTGAAATGGACCTAGATGGTATGTCAGGGTTATTAGGAGATTCTTTCTCTCCCAGTGGAATCATGAGTTCCTTCAAGGGAAAGTGGAAGTGTGATAATTATAATGAAAGTTTTTGAAAACATGGTAGTTCTAGAACTCTTGTAGTTTCTGGAATAGGTTTTTTGGTTTATTAATAGTGTGGAAAGGTAGGACATTCAAAGATGGTATGCACTAAGGTACCTAATAAATGTGGCTCCTATGGATGTTCAAGGAACCTAAAATGATTATTCCATATTTATTCCACTCCACATAGTAGAAAAAGATCATTAGATCCTCCTAAAACCATGGGGAAATCATATGATTCACAAGAAAAAGGTTTCCAGCCATAGGTATCTAGAATAAATCTTTTTTACACAGTGGAAGTGTCTCCAGAGGAAGTGGATATGAGTCCAGTGACTGTGAGAGGTACCACTACTATAGATTAATCATTAGTGACTACTATGTTTGATATTAGTGCATCTCATTAATTTATTTCATCCTGTATCTCTAATCTTCTTAACCTTTCTATGGAGATTTTATCTTGTGCAATGGATATTACTACACCCCTTAACATGAAGAGAGAGCAGGGACTCTATAGTTACTCTTGTGTCTTCTCTCTATCATATGTAGAGCTTGCTTGGAGTTTTTTGGGTTCTCTACATTAAAATGATTGACGTCATATTTGGTATAGATTGGATAATTTTTAATAAATCATGGATTGATTATTACCTTCGATAGGTATCCTTTACTACACCCAGTGGTATGTGCTGTGTCTTTCATGGAGAATTGAACCCAATGTCGAGTAGAGCCATACCTTCTTATCTAGAGTTGGGGAAAGTGATATTGGTGTTTTTTGTTGATCTATAGTAGGAATATTTGAGTGGTGATCTCCCCAAGGTTTTTATTGAGTTTCCAAACATGTTTCCTTATGAATTTTCTAATTTATACTAGTAAGGGAGGTCTATTTTTCATTGACTTGATGCATGGTACTCAAATAGTTTCTATCCCATCTTCCATAAGACACTAGCTCAAATAAAGAGATTAAGTCCTAGTTGGACAATATTTTAGATAAAGGATTTATATGCCTGAGTGTATCACCTTGGGCGGCACCTATTCTCTTTTATAAGAAAACTAATGGTTCACTTATCCTATGTGATGATTACCAAAATCTCAATTGAGTGACGATAAAGAAAAATTATCCATTACCATGGATTGATAATCCATTTGATCAGTTGAAGGGGGTGAAGCAGTTCTAAAATATTGATATTTACTATGGTTACGATCATTTGAGGATAAAAGAATATGACATTCAAAATACCACCTTTTAGAGAAATTTTTATGGACTTGTAATTTTCTTTGGTCCAACCAATGTTCCTATAGTTTTCATGGATTTGATGAATAATATTTTCTATGAGTATCTTGATACCTTCATGGTAGTCTCTGTGGATGAAATTCTCATTTACTCTAAGTATGAGAAGGATCATGTGCATCATTTTATAACTATTTTGAGTTTGCTATGAAATTAATGAATTTATGTCAAGATTTAAAAATGTGTTTTTTGGATTTTGGAAGTGAAATTATTGGGACATGTGGTGTCGAAACTGGGAATATCAGTTGATACAAAGAAGGTGAAGGCTATATTACATGGAAAAAACCAAAATATGTTTTTGAGATTTAGAGCTTACTGGGATTAGCCAGATATTATCACTGGCTCGTGAAGGTGTTCTCAAAGTTGGATTCTCCGATGACTGCACTAACTCAGAAGGGAGTAAAGTTTGGTTGGGATGAGTATTTCCTGATTTCTTTTTATGAGTTTAAATGTATCTTTACTACTATCCCAGTGTATAATATTCTAGAGGTCAGGTAGGTCTATGTGGTCTATTGTGATGCATTGGGTTCAGGTTTGGGCTGTGTTCTTATGAAAGGTAATTATGTTGTTTCTTATAGATATCATTATATTAGGCCCCATGAGAGGAATTATCCCACCCATGACCTTGAACTTGAAACTGTGATGCATGTTCTTAAAAGTTGGAAATACTACATTTAATGAGAAAGGTTTATCATGTATTCTGAGCACAAGATCTTGAGTTATATCTTTGGTAAAAAAAAGAGTCAAATCTCCACTAGAGGAGTTGGGTGGTATACCTAAATTCATTTAATTTTAAAAAATTCTATACCCCAAGGAAAAGGAATTTCATTTCAGATGTTTTAAGTAAGAAATTTCCAACCTAGGTAGTGAAATAATCTTTAGAATAGTGTAACTTGATGTCTCTTTTTACAAAGTTTCATATTTGAGTTCAAGGGAAAGGGGCTGAGGTTTCCTTGTCCAACATCTAGTTAACATATGCTCTTCTCAAAATAATTCTTCAGGATTAGTAGATTGATTATTAGTTACATATAATTAAATAATATCTTTATAGTGGGGAGATATTTTCCAAGTGTCCATTATCCAAAGAGGGACTTTTATGCTATCAAAATTTTTTTTTCGTACAATATTCGGTAAGGAAAGCTCTGATGGGGGGTTTCCATAGTTTTAAGTTGGAAGTGAAAATAGGAACCAAAAAAATGTCTATGACATGTGACTATAGTTCTTGTGTATAGGTATGGGATGAGGCATTTATGAGTTTTTTTCTCATTGTTATACATGACAATAGATGAAGTCTGAGCACCAAAACATTTGGGTTTTCTTTAGCTACTTTCAGTTCCTACTTGGAAGTGGGATGAGATCTCTAAGGAATTTTTGGTTTGGTTTCCACATACCTATAGAAAGAATAATTCTATATGGGTTGTGATATATATAAAAATTAAACCCGCTCACTTATTACCCATTCATGATATATACAAATTCAAGGAGTTGGAGAATCTATATATGAAAGATATTGTTCATTTACATGGAGTTCTATTTTCTATAGTATCTAATAGGGATCCTCAGTTCACTTCTAATTTTTGGATATTCCTTTAGGAGGCACTGGTATCTCACATCTATTTGAGTATGACATACCATCTATAGTTGAATGGTCAGACAAAAAGAACTATACATATTCTTGAGGATATTCTTCATTCTTGAGTTCTTGACTTTAGTGGGTCATTAGATGTTCATTTGGGTATAGTTAAGTTTTCTTATAAAAATAGTTACTATTATGTGATCATAATGGATCCTTTTGAGTCCTTGTATGTTTTTCATTGAAAATATCCGTTGTGTTGGTCATGGATTGGTGAAAGTTCCTTGGTTTGTCTGAGCTTGGTTTAAGAGACAAAAATAAAAATACAATTGATTCATTAGAGAATGTTAATGACACAAAGCTGGTATAAGTCTTATATTGATTGTCACTATAAAACTTTGTAGTTCTCAGATGGTGACAAGATTTTATTGAAGGTTTCACCTTAGTTGGTTCATCGAAGACTTGGGAGGCAAGGGAAGCTTACTCCTCATTTTTTGGGACTATTCGAGGTTGTTGAGATAGTGGGGAAAATTACATACAATTTGGAACTACCACTGCAGCTGATGTTGATACATAATGTGTTTCATTTATCTCATATCCAAAAGTATCTATCTGATCTATCTCATGCCCTGAGTTGGATTGATCGTGAAGTTGAACCTAATTTATTTGTGACTGAACAACCAGTCATGATGGTTGATTCCAAAAAAAGGTCCTTCATGGAAGGATGATACCTTTGGTTTGTGTGCTATGGAGGTATGTTTATAATTATCATCAGGCATGGGAGAGGGAGGCACTGAGGAGAGAGTTGTGATGTCATATTTTTGACATAGAAGATTCTTTATTGGATTTCTAGGGACAACACATTTTTATGGTGGGGAGGTTGTAACATCCCATTACTATTCTGATAGGTACTTTTCTAAACTTGTCAGGGTTTTTCTTATTAATTTTTTGGGTAGGGCTGGGAAGGAAATGTCATGACCCATCCCCTAGGGCCCATGCTGTGACATACCCCAAGCCTGCCACCCAAAGGCCAGAGGTTGGCGACTAGTGCCAAAGGCGTCAACCTGTAAGTGGGAGGAATTTTCATAAGAACCTGTATGCACACACACACAACCACATCCTAAATCTAGAAAAGAAAACAAACACTCCACTATAAATAACCACTGAGTACAAATACAACTGAAAGTAAAATGGTCCAGAATACAAACCCAACAAAAGACTAACTGGAAAACAGGAAAGTAAAAAAAGGAACTCTAGATAGCCATCCACTGAAAACCCCACCTGATGGGTTGGTAAAGAGTAGATGTTGGAATCCATAGAATTATGTCTTTTATGCCTGGTTTCACTAGCACCACCGAGTCCTAGGGCACCGAGTCCTCCATCAAGGCAACGATCATCTGCACCAGACACAACATGTGCAGGAAAATACTATGCAGGGGTGAGTAAAAAAATACTCAGTAGGGACCCCAAAACAAAAAAGGAAATATCATAAATTAATCCAAAACCAAACCACAAATCATGATCACCAAGAATGATCATGAAGCAAGAAAAATAAAACTAGGTATATTCTAGAGTAGAATAGTAGAACCATTAGTCAAATCATCGAACACCTCAGCTACTGGAGAACTCCTTCTCAATGAGTATAGTGGGCCTACCTGGTCACACAAAAGCCGCTTCCCACTAGAATTAGGACTGCTGTGGTACTCATCCTTGAAAGGTACCATGGGTATGCTGGGTCACACAGAAGCCACTCCCCACTGTGGGAATGACATGTCACATAGAAGACACTTCCCACTTATCTATGGCCATACTGAGGTACTCATCTGGTTGAGTACTATGGGTCGACCGGGTCACAAAAAAGCCTCTCCCCATCATGGGCCTTCCGGTTCACATAGAAACTACTTTACACTGGGCCATATTATTCGATCCACATAGGGTCTCTCATCAGTAGTCTTTAGGTCTCAGCCAACCGCAGGGTTTCCTCATGTAGCATGCTTGATCTTGGGAGAATCTATCCCCAAGCCATTCATAAAAAATAAACTTCCATGAAAATCTCCATATATTATTCCAAAGTTACATCTTTCCGTGAGGGTTCTAATGCCACAAAATTATTTTCAATCGGATACCCAGTTTGAAAGATATTGGTATTTTTCCAAAAAGGGGCTGGTTGGGTCGAGGTCCGGTCTGACCCAGTTAGACTGACCCGACCCTGGTTCACTGACCCGACCTGAACCTATCCTAGCTTGGGTATGGTTTTTTGGGATGTAGGTATGGAATGACCTGATGGGGTGGGTCTGGCCCGCTTCCTGCCTGGTCCACCTAACTGGGATGCAGCTGTAAGCTACGTTCGACACCTCCTTCACCCAGCATGTTATCTGTGAGGCCGACTTCCCCACCGCCATCAAACAACTACAGCCTGGTGCTACACAGTCATCTAGTCTAGCCGTTAGGACTCCCGTACATAGTCGGGAGACCGCATGACTCCAAAGAACATGTCCTGGGGTTGTGGGATGTTCCACCAACATGGCCGCCCGACTGCATCCGCCTCCACTGGCCGCCGGCAGAGCCGGCGGTCCTGTTGCTCCACCGCAGCCCGGACTAGCCACAATGATCCTCCCAACATACCTTCATGATGTGATACCACCTTCCCATGGATTCTGGCAATGATGCACCAACAGAATACTCGGTGGACCACCAGGTATGCTCTTGTGGTCTGTACTTCATGCTGACTGCGCCTACGAACTTCGTGGGGTATTGCCTTCCCTGTGAAGGCCGTGTACTTTCATTGCCACTGTTTCAAAAATTATTCCACCAAGAATGCACAAGGAAAAGGGGGGTCAGGAATTGTTTTTGTTTTCCCATTCCCTCTGTGTTATAAGTTTAAAACATGGGAGGCTTGGGAAGGATGTTCTATCAACAAAAATTCAACCCCGAATAGAAAATCCGAGAAACATCACCCTCCCGCAAGAACAGATGATCTGCGGATCAACCTATTTGTTGGTTGATCTGCATTCATCATTTAAAATGAAGAATGATGAAAAAATAATCCCAAAAAAACCCATACCTTGATCTACGTTCGACATTGAAGTTGTCCGCCCACGAAGGTTCAAGAAGTAAAAGGCGTTTTTCGATTCCCGATACCATTATTTGTAAGGCATCGACGTCGCTAACGATATTTCCATCATTAATCATTTGTTGTTGGATAGGAATTTTGATGAAGGTTCATTAGAGGAAAATTATATAGTTTAATTCCAAACTATCCAATGCATTAGCTTAATATAATGAAATACGTCGCATCGTTTCTGTTATGCTGCGACGTTGCGTCCTTACGCTGTTTCATTTATAAAATAGCATAGTGGTTATGCTTGCAAAAAATGAGTCATTAAGGGTCTTATTTTAATGCGCCTCGTCATCTCACTGTATCATCATCGTCCACAGCTCAACAGTGAGAAAATAAAATAAAATAACTTTTTAAGTTATTTTATTATTTTCTAAAAAGTTCAAAAATAACTTTTCCATCCGACCCTTTCGGGTTGAATTTAAGTCCATTATAGATGAATCCTGATATTCTGAGTTAAAATATGGCCTCATATTTTTGATCCAAGAACTGGTTTAGATGTTGGAAAAATCCACTCTCACATTTACTTAAGGGAACTTAAAAAAAAGTTCAAAATTCCATTCTGAGCTCATCGGGCTTCGGAATCACCTGCCGTCAAAGCGTGTTGTCTTGAAATAATTCCATTAATTTTTTTAAAAAATATTCAGAAATTCTCGGACATTACATGAAATGTGAGGATACCTATAATGGTGAAGTAAGAGATTTGTTGAAATTTATGACATGAAATCTACTTGTTCTACATCCTAATAGAGATTTATAGGCCGTGTAATATGGTTACATGATGTGTAAACCATAAATGAAAATAAATCCATTTTTTATTAAAAGGTGATGGGGTTTTTGGTGATTCTGAGACTTATCAATTACACAATGTGTAGTTGTCTTACACATGTAAAGTCCCAAGGGTAGTTTTTAAATAGGAAATATGAATAAAATTTTCATTTTTCTTCCTCAATGATTCTTTACTTTTGACCTAGAGACTTCCCCAGGCAATTTTGGGAGTCTCCAACCCCTACAAACATTTTTTTGGCATTTTATCATTTCTGTGATCGTGGTGTGTCTTCCTAGCTAAGTGTTTTGCATACCTCTCTGTCACTTTCTTTATTCCTTTCTTGGAGTTTGATGTATCATCTTGAGTTTGATAGATCTAATCCCCGTATTGTTAAATCTCATTTCTATATTGAATTTCTAGATGTTATGCACCTTCATTCTTATAGTCATGTTCTGTTGTGGGCATTGTGTTTCCCTGAAGAAGATAGGTGGTTCTGCTACAATGCCAAATTAATTTTAACTATAAATTGCTGTTTTAAATTAAATTGATTATTTGAATGTAATTTATTGGTTTTATTAAATGGATCTCATTTATTTTGGGGGGAAAACCAATTATGATGAATTGTGGTCTCAATGAAAAATGGGGTTTTGGCATGAAATTATAAAACCCTCAATTACATTGAATTCAGATGATTTTATGGAAATTGTGGTAATTTAAATTGTTTAATTTTATTTTTTAATTTTATAGAAAGTGTTTGAATTAAATTTTTGAATTAAATTGTGGAAATGGTTTTGATGGTAAATTGTGAAAAACCCCAATTCCATTTAATTGGGGGTTAGTTATAAAATTGTTATATTTTTTTTGAAAATTAAATTATTGAATTTAATTAAAAAATTGTATTGTGAGATTTCATGGTGAATTGAATTCAAATACGTATTTTTAAAAAATGGATTAAAAATGGTTTTGGTGGAAACCTAGTGGTTTCATATTTTTCAAAAGGCATGTTTTTGATTAAAAACCTATTATGATTTTTAAAGATAAAATTAGCATATTTGAAATAAGGTATGAGATTTAATTTTATTTTGAGCTACCTTGAAATAAATTTCCAATAATTGTATTTACTTGAGCACATGCAAGACTTAGGTAGTTAGTGAGTTATTTTGTGTGACACTTTATGATTTAAAACTTTCTAAAACATCATATCAGCACATCCCATTCCTTATGTGATGGTGATGAATCCCCTTCACCTTAGTCCCAAATGGTCATATGTACATACTTATTGTTTTCGAGTGTTGGGTCCCTATAGCCTGGAACTATCATTACCATATTGCTCACTTATTTGTATTTCAAATGTATATTTCATTTTTGTAAACAATTTTATATGCCTTGAGAATTTATATAAACTATTTTATATAAAATAATTAATTTAATACATTTTATAGAAAGTTCCATTTGTGTAAGAAACCATTGATTAAAGGTAAATTCCATCTTTTGAAATATATTTCCATCATTTGAAATGTGAAGCATGAATTGCTAAAGTATTACCATATTTTGAAAAGTAAAGCATAAATTGTTTTAATTATTCTCTTTATATGCCAAATATGTTTGTTTTAAAATTTAAAGAACATTCTTGTTTAATTTGATGTTGTAATCTTGTTATGGAATATTTTAGTTAAATCCTACTGGGCTTTGTCTCACACTCTACTTGTTCCTTCAAGTGTTTTTAGATTATCTCCTTCCAGGTTTGAGCAAGGGAAATGGATCTCTTGGAGGTGGATCTAGCTATTTGACCTTGGACTTAGTGATTTGCATCTAAGTTGGGAATTTGACAGTTTTTCCTATTTTTTTACACTCTTATAGTACTTGGTCTTGTTTTTTTCTTTGTTGAATTCTAGTATATTACTCCCAAGGGATTTTTCTTTTTTACATTCGTACTATCATGCTTATTTTACTTCCTCATTCTTAGGGAAAAATCTTTCCCACTTCTATTTTGTATGATTCAAAGTGCTAGTCACTGACCCGTGGGTATCAGGAATACCCTTTGGGTTATGTTAAGACTGTCTCAATTATCATGTTACTAGGTACCCATCCTGGTTCACGACACACTAACTATTTTATATAGGGGTAGATTTTTGTTAATCTTTCACTCCTATACATTTAATTACTCTTATGCTTAAACTTTTAAATCATTTCTCACTCTATTATATTATTAGATGAATCAATTTGTTGATTTATTTTATTAAAAAATGACCATCAAACACCCTCTTATGATTTTATATAAATGGTTATGTTTAATTTAAGAATGTATTTAATATATAAATATATAAATTAATTTCTTGTTCAAAATTAAACTATTACTGTATTTGGTAAATTATAATATTAAAAAGTACTAGTCATTTATAACATGTAAAAAAGAAGATATTACAGTTCTAACACAAGGTTTCATTGGAAGCTGATCAAATAGGGAAAAATATCACAATTTTAGTGTAAGAACCTACAAGGAAATCAAAAAGAAATTTGGAGATAAAAGGAAAGGGGGTCCTCACCCCCAAGTCAAAGTGATAATGAATATCATCTTTTAGAACTTTAGGGAATAACCAATAATAGAACCAAAATTTCTCTTTGGATCATTATAGGTAGGTATAAATAAAAGTTTATTGGTTTCTCTGAGACTAAAATTAATTCTCCAATTAAAACTGTCTTAAGATTTGGGAAAGGATACTAATTATTGGGAGAATCTAGGTCAGCCTCCAATTTTGATAGATTCTGGATCATGGTTCATGGAAGTGTGGAACAACCTATTATTTTTAAAGTGGATGATCAGATTATTAACTATACTTTTCTCAAATCTAGACAGAAAATATTTTTCTTAATTGTCTATGACTTTCAAAACTATATTAACAAGAGGCTTATATGGGAAAATATAATAGGCATGTCTAACACCATTATGAATTCTTGGATCATCATTGAAGATTTTAATTCCATCCTCCACGGTGATGATAAAATAGGACCTATCTATAGAAACTATTCCATCAAAGAGTTTAGGGACTATATTGAGGAAGAAAAGTTAATTGAAATTAATTTTATTGGTGAAAAATTCACTTGGTACAAAAGGCACCTGAATGATATGAGGGAAAGTAGAATCGATATGGCTTTTGTGAATGATGCTTCTCTTGAGAATTGGAAAACACTCTCTTGTGCAACTTTGGAAAAGTGTAACTCAAATCTCTATCCCATCCTAGTGATTCTGTATGACAAGGAAGAGTGGATACCTATTCCATTCAGATTTAATAATTCATGTCCATCCATTCTAGAATGCTCTCAACTTGTTTAAGATATCTGGAATTATGATATCTATAGGGAGAAACCGATGATTTGTATCTCCAAACTTAGAAATCTCAAGATCAAGATGAAGTAGTGGAGCATGATCAAATTCAGCTTACTTGATGGTAAGATTAAGGATCTTGAATGCACTCTCTATGAGCTTCAGGAGGGGATCACCAAGAAAAAAAATTCTCTGGTGATATAGGATAAGAGGCGGTTTTATCCTCTAAACTCTAGGTCCTCATCATCCTCAGGGACAATATTAACAAGAATATTTTCAAATTAATGTGTATCACAGATGGGGAAAGAAATAGAAAGTTCTTCCATACTCTATAAAGGGTAAGGAAGGTGAATAGACCCCTCTATCTTCTTAAGGATTGAGACTAATTCCTAGATAGAAGACATGAGATCTCGCATCATATTACTTCCTTCAACATGAATATTTTCAATGGTCCACCAATGAATGTGGATTTAAATGAGGGAAACATACCAAAGTTGATTTATGAGGATGATAAATCTTTACTCATATACACTCCCCTATATTTTGAAATCAGAGTCGTAGTCTTTGGTCTGAATAATGATAGCTTACCTGAACTAGATGGATTTACAAACCACTTCTTCCAATGTTATTGATATGTCATCTAGGAGGATGTATGTAAGCTATTAAGGCATTTTTTCAAATATGGTACCCTTTATCTAGGCCTTAATTCTCAATTCATCACTATTATTCCAGAAGTGGAGAATGCTAGTGACATCACTCACTTTAGAATAGGGTATCTTTTCAACATAATCCATAAAGTCATCACAAAGATTATTGACAATAAACTTTCTCAAGTTTCTGGGAAAATTATCTCTTAGAATCAGTTTGGTTTTGTGAATGAAAAGAACATCCAATATTGCTTTCTTAATGCCTTATAATCTATCAACCTTCTTCGTAAATACCCTCATGGTGGAAACATTTTCCTCAATCTTGACATCAAGAAATATTTTGATACATTTTATTGGGTATTCCTTACCACTATTATTCACAAGTTTGGATTCAACATGAGATTTATCTGTTGGATCAAAGAATTATTAGAATATGATAACGTTTCCATTCTCATCAATGTGTATCCTGGGGGATATTTCAAATTCAATAGAGGAGTGAGGCAAGGAGATCCTTTATCAGCCATCATCTTTGCTATTTACAAAGATTATCTCACCCAACGTCTTCATTATATGGTGGACAAGGGTGAAATGTCAACTATTAGGGTGGGTAGAGGTACTTCTGAACCCTCTCATATTTTCCTTACTGATGACATTATCATTTTTACCTAAGGAGACAAAAGGAATATTACTAACATAAACAATGATCTTCTCCACTATGAGAGAGTGTCAGGGAAAGAAATTAGTCGGGCATGTACTTTATTTTCTTTAGGAATAACATCTTAACTTCTATGAAATTTAGTATCGTTAGTGAGTTAGGAATAAAATAAGTATCACTAAATTTCATTTATATTAGAATACCATTGTTCTAGGAAAAGCCTTAGGCCTCCCATTTATACACTGTTTTGAGCCAAATTAAAATAACTATTTCATCACGGAATGGAAAGTCCCTCTCATTGGTAGGTAGAGTTTATCTTATGAAACCTGTGGTGGTCTCCAAGATGGTTAATTTTTTCATGGTATATTCTGTTCTTAGTTTTGTGATTAAAAGTGTCAACACTATGATGAGAAATTTTGTTTGGAGTAATAACTTATTGGATTAGAAACTCATTATAGTATCTTGGAAATAGTGCAGCAAGCCACATGTTTTCGGAGGACTCAGTATAAAAATTCTGGATCTTTTCAATCAATCATTGAAAGCCCAATTTTTTTGGAAAATTTTCCATAAGGAATATGATTCCTTAGTTTTACTCAAGTGTAGATTTTTATCAAGACTCATAAAAGGAAGATGAACTTACATGGAGTTCTCTATTTGGCCAAGTCTGAGAATAGTGTTTCAGAAAATTAAAAGGCACTCTCATTAATTGGTAAACCCGAACTCTTCTCTCAAGTTCTGGAATGATAACTGGATAGTGACACCATTTATTGATCAAATTAACTCCCATGACCACATTATTGAATATTCCATCTCTATTAAGGAACAAATGGAAAATCTGGAAATAATGCCCGAGGAAATTGCTTTAACTGCCTCTAATCATGTTTTGATTAGGTAGAGGGATATGTTTGTTTAGGAGCAGTCCCCGGATGGCCTTCTAAACTCAAGGAATTTTTATAATCATATAAATCAGGGGAATAATAATTGTAATAGTGGTTTAAACAAAACATGGATTACTCCCTCCTGGTTCACTCCTCACTGGATAATTTCATTCAATAAAATCCTGATGGATACTAACCTTCTGTGGGTTGGAAATTCACTCTCCTCGAGATGTCCTCTATGTCATCAACATCGTGAAGAATTATATCAAATCTTCCTTTGCTGTCAAACCACCTTTACTCTTTGGATTGTAATTTTTGATTTTTTAGAGTTGAATCTTCCGCATACTGATTATTTACAACATTTTCTATATGCTATTCTAGATGTTTAGTTGTCCAGTCAACTTAAAGTAATGTTCATAATTTCCTGGATGGAGTTGCTTCATGTCATTTGGTCGAGCCAAAACATGGATCTACATCACTAAACGTATTTCAACTTTAATAGGGGCCTCAAAAATATCATTTCATCTATTCAAAAGACCTCCTCACTACATGATGGATTCTATAATAACTCAGTGAGGGACTTATCGATTCTGAGGATGCTCAATGTCACATGTAATTTTCTGATACCCCTTGGTACTATAGAGGTTTTTAGGCTCCCCCTTTCTCTGGTTGGATGAAATATAACACTGACGGGGCCTCAAAGAGAAACCCAGGGCCATCGGGTTATGTGGAGGTTTTTAGGGACCCCAACAGTGAACTGATTGAGTACCTACATGGTCCTTGCGGCAATGCCACTACTATGGAGGTGCAAATGTGGGTTTTATCAGGCATTTTTACCATAAAAGTCAAATAACATGGACTAATATCTAGTTCAAATGGGATTCTACAATCATTTTCCAAGCTATAAGTCTAGAAAATTTACACCTCTCATTAAAGTTAACTTCAAAATGGGCCATTTGTCTTGACCAGTTTGCTGTAATGAATTATATGATTACTCACATTTTTCATGAATACAACCAACTAGCCGATGGTCTTGTAAACAAAGGAGTGGATAAAGAAGATGGAAACTACAACAACATCCTACATAGTGATATGATTACTGTTTTTAAATGGGAAAATTGTAAAATACCCTTCTTTTGACTTATGTAACTTCTTTTATTCTTAATATAGAGCCTATGAGCTCACTTTTCTAAAAAAACATATTTTTTAATAACTAACTTTTTTGATAAATTAAAAATAGTGAATAAATTTTTTTATTTCAAATATTTTTGATAATGTAATGTAAATTTAGAATTCACATTTTTTATAAAAGGGGTAAATATATTGTATTTTTTAATATACTCAAGAACTCATCTTTTTGATCCTTACAAAAAGGGTGAGTAAATTTGGTATAAAATTAGAATTTTGTAATTATAAAAAAGGTGAATAATGTTCAATGGCTATTTTTCATTCTCATCTTGGTTTATTTTGGATAATTACTTCAATCCATCATTCTTTGTTTTCTAATGATATTATTTAAGTGTTTCTGATTTAGTATCTAACAATATTTATTTTATATCTAAATAAATAGTGATTAGAATCATATGGTATTTGTTCCTATGGATATATTGAAAGATTATATTCATTTCATCTATTAATGTTGAAATACCATTCAATTGTTTCAATTGGAAAAAAAATTCACTGAAGCAGTTATAAGCTATTGAAGTGATGGTGCAGTTTTTATCTAAAGGTCAACTATGAATTTTGATCATATCTAAAGATATAGTGAAAATATTTGTGTTATATTTATACCATTTAATATATAAGTGATTTATCTAAACTTTACTAGTTTTTTAGGAAGTCTGAAAAGGATGTCTTGGTACTCTAAAAATTCATCGAATTTTCTGCTGTGGTTTTGCAGCTCTATCATGAATAGATTTGAAAAGACACTATATTTTTTTACTTTAAGTTCTAAAGATATCATAATTTATCTAAACCCGGTGTAATTTAATTACATGAAGCTTATCTTGATTTCATTAGTTTACATTGATGTCTAAAAATGTTTTTTGAATGGTGATTAAATTGTTCGAAGTTCTGCGATGATTTTTAAGAACTGCAGTTTTACAGAATGTTATTACTCCTATTTTTTGAAGATATCGAGAGTTATAGAAGTCATATTGATTCAAAAATTGATCCATTAGAAATATATTAATATTTCATAAATATAAGTCTACTAGGAAAATGGATGAATCTACTGTCAAAGGGCTCTAAAAAATCAATTAACTCTATAAATGCAAGCTATCTAGTTTTATGAACCCTACTTTATGAACAATACAAAGAGATTAAATTCAATAAATAATTTTTCATATATAATACAGAATCATGACCTACTATATGCTGAGATTTTAGAGTTTTTCTTGGTACTTTTTCTGCTATATGACCTGATGAAATGATGATCTATTATGTACTGAAAAAAATATAGGTTTAGATCCACTATTTCAAGCTAGAAATTGAAGTTGAATTTCACTCACATTTATGTGATGAAACACTACATGATGAAAGAATATTTGCTAAATATTTTAGAGGATCAAACCATATATTTATCATTATAAATCATTATAAAAATAAGGACATGTTAATGTGAACTCTTATACAGAAATAATTCATGAAAACCACATGAAACAAGAGTACGAAGATGCTAAAATATGTTTTTTTGAACACCTAATTATTTCTTGAGAAGATAAAGAAGCTAAAAAATAAGGCTGCATAAAAGATTGAAGAGATATACAGGAACATGAGAAAGTTGGAACTCAAGACGGTTATAAATGGAGAAATTAAGACATCTGATACATGTTTGGATGGAATGAATATTGAAAAGGTGAAATATATAGAAAGCAGAGCATGGATTTTAAGCTGCCTATGGTACTATGTTTTACATGGTTCTTGGTATTTTAAAGTGATATGAGATTCTAATAAATCTAAAGGATTATAGAGGAAGATATTTCAATGTTTATGGTGAATTATTTACAGAGAAAAAGGCCAATCTGTTCTAACATTATTTTTATAGAAAATTCAGAGGGCACAAAGTTAATAAAATTCAAATATTTGAATTTAGATTTGTATTGAGCTACAGTTTTTAGGATTTTTTTGTATAATTTTAAATATGTTTGAATGGATTTAAATAGGTTTTTTAAATCATTCAATTCTTTTATTATACTTATGATTTTACTAGAAGATTTATTCAACTTATATTGAATTATTTTATTAGAGATTTATTCTATAAGAATAAAGAGGAAATGGTGATATGCTATTCTTGGTATATTTATGAAGGATATTGACTCTATTTATTTTGAATATCCAAAGAAAGATGAATGATGATATTTTTTTGAATATTTATTCCCTATATATATCTCTCTTTGGTAAGAAAAGAAAAATATATGAAGAAGAGTGGATATGTGAAAACTATGACGAAAATAAGGTGCTGGAATATATTGCTACTCATAATTTTAAAGATAGGAGAAATATTCATTATACATCCTTATTATCTCATGATGTAAAGAAGAGGGAAGCATGTGAAAGATTATCTAATCAATTTTATAGTTTTTAAAGAAGAAGAAGATTTTTTGACATTGAGTATTTTTTTGTTGTTGTACGTTATTGAAGATCATCAACATATGTTAGTTGCTGCTGCAATTGTGAGATAAACCTGTTTCAAAATAAACTTCATCTAATCTATTTTATTTGGAGTATTGTATACTTGGACATATTTTTGGTTGTGTATCAGCTTCTCAAACTAAGATGTGGATATTTTAGTTCCCTATAAAAGAACCAGAATTCCCTATAAAATCCTAGTATAGTGTCAAATACCTATACTCAATTATATATATCTCTAGATAGGAGGACCTACTAGTGAAAACACCAATATCATGGATCAGGGAATGGATAGAGTGGATTAGAGGATTTCTATACCCCAAACCACTATACATCATTATGTTATTTTCCTTAATTTATTTTTGCTGCTCACTCGACTTTAAGAGAGAAGGAAAGGATTAATTCATTTCAAGAGATTTTTTTACATTTTTTTATTTTTTTTAAAAGGACATAATTCACCCCCACTTGTGTCTTCATAAAATCCATTATAACCCAACCCCCATAAGGGAAGTCTCACTACAACAAAAATCTGTTGGGAAGTTCCTATTATGGAATATAAATGTACTTTTTTTTCCAGCCTTATCATTATACATACAGTTTACTTTGATATAATACTTACTATGGACATAATTTCAAATTATGATGTGAGAATTTATTTCAAGAAGAAAGAAATTACAATTTTAAGGAAGATTTAGAATCCCTTATCTTTAGAGAAAAAACTTTATCATATGATTCTTTTCTATATCACCCTCTAGTTGCTCTACTGAATGAAATTATTAAAGTGGAAGTGCAAACAACATCTAGGGATGAGGAAATTCATCTTAAAATTGGGGATGTACCAATTGTTTAGGAATACATTGATTAATTTCCTAAGGAATTACCTAGAAATCCCCACTACTAGAAAATGGGTCTATCCCTATGAAGCTATACCCATGGTGTAGAAAAACCATGGGTATAGGTGTTTGTTTATGGTATATACCCACGTTTTTATTAAAACCATTGGTATTCAAGGCCCCAATATCAATCCTCCATCGAGCTTCTCCTCCTGAATCATCTTTTCCATCAGGCTCCCCCCACTTGAACCCTCACCTCCCCAAACTCTGCCTCCTAGACCTCTCCTCCCCTCCCTGAACTTCACCTCGTGACCATCTAACCTTCACTTCCCAGCCCTCTCCTCCCCTTCCTGAGATCCACCTCATAGACATCTGACCACTGCTTCCTAGCCATCTCCTCCCATCCCCGATCTCTACCTCCCATATTTGTCTCCACTCCCAACCTCAACCTCCTAGCCTCCACCTCCACCTCAACGTCCCGGCCTCCACCTCCCTACCCCCATCCCCTCTCAACTCCCTCACCTCTAGCGATGTCCCCCCTCCCTCCTCTCATCTCCCTCTCCTCTGGTGATGTCCCCACCCGATTCATTACTTCTAGGTTGGGATTTTATTTTAATCCTCGCTTATTTATTCTTTATAAACTAATCAATTATTCTTATATCAATAGCCTAAACAAGTTGACAATACATATTCTCTTTTTCATTGTTTATTTAATAAATAATTATTCAACTTAGATTTAAATTCTACCTCCTCTCATTGTTATTGCAGCATCCTTTTCATAGATTATTATTTGGTTGGTAGGATAGTTAGGAAATGTTTTTCTCAATGCATAGTTTTCTCACACCTTTTACACTTTTTGATTTTCAATCCACCATTTAGTGACGCATATTAACTATTTATAGACTCCTCATGTAAAGACACATATTTTAATTTTCATTTAGCATGATCTTGATTTTTTACATTTATTTATCTTAGTCAAGTTGGTTAGGAAGAATAATAAAATATAAATTCTTTGATTTATTTCATTTTCTTAAGGTTTCTCATTTACCTTCTTATCATTTTTAATTTTTTTCATAAAATATATAGAGTTTTCTTCAGAATAATTTTTACTCTCACACAATAAAAAAAGTTATCCTGAGAGGTTGGTCATGAATAAATAATATTTATGAAATTATTATCCACATACACTACACACTTCCTCTAAATGTTCAAATCTATATTGGGTGGTTAGATTTGGTGATATTCTGGTCACATATATCTTTTATTGAGTTTCCCCTCATTAATTGATCACTAAAACTCCATTTTGGTTATTTAATTTTCACTATAAAGGATATATTATACTATAAATAAAAATATTTGGGTCCATACCTTCCACAAAACTAATAAAACCCTTTAAATATTTAACTTTTAGGTTGATTCCAAATCAATCTAGCTCCATGTTCAAGTTCTCATGAGGTAGTGTAAGCCTAATATACAAGTGAAACAATATATTGTATCTAAACACATGGGTGGCTCCAAGATTACATCAAAACTCAATGACTATATGATCATTCACAAACTTATCATAAAGACTATATCCAAGATCAAATGACCCACATTTAATCTATATTATCCCCAAACGTCCTAGAAACTATACATTCCTATTCAATATTCTAATATCACCAAGCATAAAGAACCCTTATTGTTTCTTAAAACCATAGATATATCTCCATATCAAACCATGTAAATGAATACTCATAATTATATAATCATTTTATAATTAAACAAGAGTTCATTCATAGTCTTACCACTATTCTAAAATATTATCCTGAGTTTATAGGGCCATGAAAATAATCACCTTTCTCTTGAAAACTGCAAATTATATCGAAACACTAACTCATAGAGTGTATTTATCTGAAGATAACCAGTTATCTCTATATGACTAAGCCCAAACTCCCCCAAGAGTGTTATTACCCATGGGCACCATACATTCTATCCATAATGAATATAGTTGTTCTACCTATCATGTAACAATGTCACCTAGGCTAGGAATCTGAACGAGACTTACCTTTCCGAAACCATCTATTAGGATGAAAGAACTAGAACATAAGTACTTATAACAGAGAACCAAAGTAACCTAACACACCTATCATAAATAAATTTTCAAATTTGTGTGAATTGATATGAAAAAATGAAGTTTTTTACTTATTCCTCACACACCTAAATGTTCATAAAAAATTTCAACCAGTCTAATGGGTTACCCTCAAAGGTCAAAATATACTAAATTACAAACCAGGAGTCATGCTAAATATGGTAACCAGTCTCTCAAACCTACTCCACACATTATTCCTAACATTGGTCATAAATATGGGTTGAACTCATCTGCATCTCAAGGTAATAGGGAATTTTACATTCCAAATACTTACTTTTATATTTCAACCACCTATTGAAATTAATTTCGACCTACCCACTCATAGGTCAATCATAAAACAACTCTTTCACAAGTAATCACTATATATCTCAAAACAATCTCACTCACACTATGATCTATATATAAATTCACTATAGTTTTATAGCCTCCTCATCATAGGGATACCACATAACACTAGAACTCTCAATATCCCTACCCACCCAAACATAGGATCCACTTATACTACTCACCATGTAACCAATATATATATATATATATTACAATTATTTTTATTACACTTTAAAATTTTATATTAACCTAAGAATTCGAAAATAAGGGCTTAGATAAATGAAATTTAAATTAAATATTAAAGATAAAAACACTCATTATGTTGTACTTTGAATTTCATTTTAGATTGTACCTAATAATAATAATGTTACGTAAAATAATGAAATACTTTAACCATTTACTTTTCCCAAAACTCTCTAGCTATTCCTCAGTTAAATAATATTTCAATTACATGTTATTTAGGAAAACATTATTTATGTAATAATTGGAATTTTTATAGTTAGAACAATTTGATAATCTCTCCAAGTAGTCATAAAACAAATATTTTATAATTTATGGGATTAGATATGTAAGATGAAACCATACACTTATATGAAAATTGAATATAAATTTTCTCAAACACTTGAAATAACTGACTCAAGTCATAGTTCATGTAGACAATATAATTCCATCATACACAAGAATGCAACATGCTAGATAAGATTCCTGAACATACCCCCTCTTATCATACTATTCCATGAGATGAATACTATCAATCCTTCACCTCATAATAAAGTGTATCATCTATGGTTAAATTAGATCAATTATAAAATTGAATATTATAAAAAAGGTTAGTCATAGATAACATGGAATTTCCTCATACATGGGATGGCTAGTCCTAGGGAAAATCTCCATATGATGTCTCGACACATTCTTATTCTATTTTTCACCTTTCAAAAATAGTACGACTAAAAAAAACTCTATTAAATTTTTACTAGGTCCTGACACCACATACCACTAATCAATGCTTGGACCATTGGGAGATATAATACCCTAGGAATGCCTCTCCATATGGTGGAGGATGCTAACTAACAATGAGGGTCTCAAGTAGTATGGTGAGGATACTATAATCGCATATTCGATTAAAAAAATAGTTAAAATAAACATACTAATATAATTTTTTTTAAATAATACATTTAATTACACAGTGAAATGTTTCAATAATAATCAAAATAATCCACACAATAAGAAATTAATTTTATGAAATACATTCAGGAAGTCATAATATAATTGGAATACCAAAGATAAAAATATAAAAACTATGAAAAATGGTCTTGTGTATCAATCTAGACCCAACACCCATGATTATTCATAGAAACCATGAAATCAAAAACATCAAGTGCTTTAACAAATATAAAAATACATTATAATAATGATAATAGATCATGTTCCCAAGTTCCATGGTAGAATGTGTGGGGTTTTATTATAACATGGTAAGACTCTAAAAATGGTGTCCCTAAAATTAAAATTCAGTTTTTTTCATTGAGATGTTATTTAATAATAAATTTTTGATTATTGTATTAATATTTGAAAATTTTATAATTTAAGTAAAAGTGTAATAAAAATACTACTGATGCTCGGTCTCTATAATTACACTCAACATCATTTTGTATCTACTTTTTCCATCACTAGAAAGTCTATAGTCATGGTACATGTCAAATAGTAAATGGAAACAATGTAAAAAAACCAAGGAAAACAAGGAAATAATAATTTGATAGAACCTACATGGCTCAATAGATCATTCTCTCTCAATAAAACTCATACAAAATACAAAGGGGTGAGACTTTCAATTCTTCCAATCCATTATTCCAGTCTAAACTTAAGGATCCATCCTTGAAATTTAGAAGAATGGTATTATTATAACATATATATTACAATAGAGGTATTCCAACCAAATAGATAAAGTATTATCTAGTTAACTTATCATTCAAAATTAAATGAGGGTACACTATAAGAATCCAAAACATTAATCAATGACATTTGATACATAAGTGATTACTTAAATACCATGGGATATTCCCCTAGACATTTCATTTCAATTTCCCACATTTTCATTTCTTATGAGAACCCTAATCACAATGTGTGTAAAATTTAGTGTTCAATATTAATCTAATAACGTGTATTTGATTTCTCTATTTACTTTAAATTTATTCATTTTACTAGATTGACCTTTTCCTTGTATTTTTGTGACTTGTTCCACTTTGTATGCAGTAAATGTTTCTAGGTAATTATATTTTTTAAAAAATTCATTAAGTTATTTAGTTTATTATATTCATTTTCTAGAATATTTATAAAAATATTTGATACCGAAGATTGTTTTATATAAATTTCTAAACGATTATCATTCTTGGAGATGAAGTGGGTTTCTTTAAATTTATTTTCCCTCTTTGAATTAATTTTTTTCCCATGGAAAATATTAAATTAAATGAATATAGGTCTGATTTAAAATATTTTTGATGATGGGTGAATGTTTTTATCTCTCCCTTGGTTTTTAAATGAAATAACCCTTATTTAAGGGTTCATTTTAATGTTAAAAGTTATTTTTATGTTACACATAAGGGAGGGAAATTTTTTTATCTCTCCCTTAGTTAAACTATAATGACTCATAACACTCTATCATAGACATGGAACCTTTCTTAGATATTATGGTTTACCTTTTTGATCATCCATTTATAGTATATAGGTAATAATTTTATCTCTGATACTAAAAGGGTTGAAATTGGTTTTAAAAAATGCACTTGCAAAACAAATTTGAATTTACTATTAAGTTTATATGTTATAATAGTTTTATTATCTATATTACATATCCATTTTTTAATTATGGTTTACATTTTTTATTAAAAGATAAACTTTTATTCTTTCTGTTGAATGGATAGAAGTTGTTTGTACCATACCGATCGGATTTCAACCACGTTTCAAAATAATTTGGAGAATTTTTTATATTTTTCATTTGATAATGCTTCAGATGGAGGTTGTATACAGTGTCCATACTATAAATGTGTTATAAGACCATGGTTAAGTAGGGAATACGTTATCTACTATATAAAAAAAATTTGGATTTCAAAAAAACTATTATGTTTGGTATCACCAAGGATAGGTGAGTCAATGTTCTACTGTTCATGAACAAAATAAAAGAAGTGGGATAGAGAATTTGATATTTGATTGGTTTCTATTTGTGAATCATCTCGAGAGAGATAATATTCCAGTTCAATAATAAAATGATATCAATACAAATGATTAAAATACATAAGATGATGATGAGAGAGTGAATTTTTTTTGGATGATGCTAGAACTCCAGTATATTCAGAATGTACTAAAATGAAAAAGTTGGAATTTTTAATGTGGTTATTTCATGGGAAATACTTGTATTGAATTTATAATACCTCCATTGATTATATTATTACATTTCTGAAAGTATTGTTTCCTGATGGTGTAGATATTATCTCAAATCATTAAAAGGCATGGAAGTTAAATAAGCAGCTTGGATTTGATACTAAGAAAGTCCATTCTTGTCGGAAAGATTTCAGTTTTTTAAGGAGAAAAGAAATACTATAATGATTGTAAAGATTATTGTATATCTCGATGGAAGAAAAATGTATATGGAACACCATCTAGTGTGGAACATAAAGTCATGTGTCACTTTTCATTGATTCCTAGACTTCTAAATCTATTCATCTCTGCATAAAATGCAGCCAATATGCGATGACATGATTCTAAGAGAATTAATGGACATTATGATTTGGTTCATCCTGCAGATGGATTATCATGGTAGACATTTGATTCAAAACATCTTTATTTTGCATCTCAAGTTCATAATTTCATATTGGGTGTATCCTATGATGGTTTTAATTCATTTGGTCATTTTCTTACTGCTCACAGCACGTGGAAAGTTTTCATTCATGTTTATAATCTTCTTCTATGGATGTGTATGAAAAAACCTTTCAATTTATTGAGTATACTAATATCCATTCCTTCTAATTCCTATGATGATATAAATGTCTAGTTTCAGCCTTTAATAAGTGAGTTCAAACAACTTTGGTATTTGGGTGTGTGAACATTCGATGCTTCTTCAAAGAATATGTTTCAAATGCATGCTTCCCTTCTACGGACCATAAATGGTATCCCTTATTATGCAATAATGTCTGGGTGGAGCACGAAGGGAAAACTATCATGCTATATTTGTATGAAGAATACATGATCGAGAAGGCTTAAATATCATTGTAGTTTCAATTTCATGGGTCATCGATGATTATTTCCAACAGATCATCAATATAGGATTAATCTTCATAGGTTTGATAATACCATTGACACTGAACAAACACCTCAACATATGTCATGAAGTGATGCGATTAATGAATTGAAAGATTTCAGTTTTTCATTAGAAAAAGGTCAGTTGAAATCTTAAAAGAGGAATAATGTTGACACTAAATCCACTTACAATTCGAAAAAGAGAATTAATAATTTTGATTTTCTATATTGGTTTACCAATTTGTTATGTTATTTTTTAGACGTAATAAAGATTGAGAAAAATATATGTGAAATGTTTCTTTAAATTCTTCTGAATATCAAGGGGAAGAACAAAGATGACTTCCGATATCGTTGGGACTTGTTGAATTGGGGTATTTGACCAGAAATGCATTCTGTGTGTATTGGTGAAAACAAATGGAAGGTTCCTTATTCCACTTATGTGATGAAACCATCAGTGAAAGATCAATTTATGGAAGTATTGTATAATATCAAGTTTCTCGATGGCTATTTCATAAATGATTCAACTGAAGAGATGTGAAAATAAAATCCCTAAAAACTCATGATTATCACATCCTTCTTCATGAATTGATTCCAATAGATATTTGGAGTTTTCTATCCAATAATTTAAGGGTTAAAATGATTTTCTTATTCCATTTTTTAGATACCTTTTTGCTAAAATGTTATCAAAGTCATTCTTGATAAAAATGAAACAGGAGGTGCCGTTAATTTTATGTGATATGGAAAAATATTTCCTCCACCCCTTTTCACTTTCATGTTGCATTTAATAGTTCATCTTTTAACTAAAACAATTATTGGGGGACCAGTTTCTTTTTTTGGATGTATCATACTAAAAAAAATATGTGCACAATGAAATCATATTTCTGAAACAAGAATTATCCTAAAGGTTCGATTGTGAAGGGTTATCTAGATCAATAATGAGTGGTGTTTTTTTCAATGTATTTGCTGATGTGACCACAAGAAATAACAAGACAATAATAAATGAATATGTCTAGTATGGTAAAATTGAGACCTAATTTACATATCTTCTCTAAATAAGAGGAATTTTTGGGTCTTATACATTGGATACATTGAGCCTTGAAGAGCAGGAGATGAACCATCACACAGTGTTGTTTAAATATGGTTTGTTCGATGACTATATCAAGTATGTAATTTTGATATTTATATGTTATATCATATTATGAAATTTCACATATAACATACACTTTTATTGTCATTTTATGTTGGTAATATAAAAAAATTATAAGTAGAGTTCATAGATCTTTGCCTTTGAGAATGAGAGAGGCTTTGCATAACCTAGAGTTTCCTGCTTAGTTGAAATCAAAGGTATTACCATTAATTTAATTAGATAAAAATATATATATCCATTTAATTGTATTATTCATATATATTTTAGGTGTTGAGTTTAACTATTAACTCCGTTTCTCAAGAATTAAGATCTTTGGATTTTGGTCCTAATTCATTGCTTCATGAATGAAAATATTTAATAATAAATGAGTATAAATTTATTACAACATATCGAGTGATGAAAATGATAACACAACATGATGGAATTATGTTAACTAATATAGTGGATTGTTATTCTAGTGTATCATATAATCATCCCTGATATGAAGATGTGTATTATTATGGACTTGTTGAGAAAATATTGTTATTGGATTACAACTCTCAAGGTAGAGTCACTATGATGAAATGTAAATGGTTCAATTCAATGAGACGATAGGGAACATTTATTGATGACTGTGAATTATAAGTTATTGATATGAGTCGATTCCTGCATCCCAATGAACCATACATTTTGGAATCAATGGATAAACAAGTGTTTTATATGAAAGATCATCTGAGACCCGATTATTGTTTCATTAATGACATAATCCCAAGACATATTTTTCAGGATGCTGGTGATGGAATTACCACTATTGAAAACCCCATTGTTGTTGCCCAAAATATTTAATTTCATGAATCATATTATCCCATTGTGTGAGTTGATGTTGAACCTAAATTAGTGGTTGGAAATATATAGAAGCAACCATATATGTTCACTATTTGTTCATATTATAGTGATATTAGTTTCTCAGGTTAGTATTGGTGTAATTAATTTAATCATGATTCCATTTGGAATGATAAGTTTGTTTTTTGTATTTTCTGGTGTCGTTTCATTAAATCATATTTATTTCATTGTAGAAAATGTGGTTTAAATACTTTTTTAAAAAAATATACTACTTGGTAATGTAATTTTAAAGACTATGTTTGCTATTTCCTTGTAATAATTTGTATAATTATTAATTAAAAACCGTGTTAGCTATTTCCTTGGTTCCTCTCATGAATTGCTGATAGATGTACGTTGTATGCATGATTTGTAAAAACATTTTCTAAAAAATTTTCATTTTATTATTATATAGATTATTCCAAATAATACAGAAGGTCAAAGGAAGTGACTATTTGATCCCGATCGACTAGGGAGTGAGTGTTCATTGCCTCCTTCACTTCCATCAATGAGAATAATATATATAATTTTTTTATTCTACATTAGATATAATTTCATGATAATATTATTTATCAAATTTTTTATGGACATTCAGTTCCACCGGATTGGACTCCTAATCCTGTTAGAATGGGTATGAGTGGGGATTCTCATAGACCCATCATACCCATTTCCACACTGACCCAATAGCAGAAATCCCTTCCACCAAACCTTTCCTTAATCCCCTTGAGTCGTCGGGGATGTTCTTATCCATCCCTCCATCATCATCTCATCTTCCCTCTTATTCACATGCCATGTCTTTGCATCCTTTAGGGATGATCCCACTGATGCCTCCATCATCTCATTTTACCTATTCTTCCCATACAATTACTAAACCACCTCCATATATGTTTCCACCTTTACCATATCCATATTTTACGATGTATCCTTCATCCTACTACCATGTCTACACCACCTCTAGTTCCTACCATCTAGCCAGCATCTGATGAGTCTATTCCATTTGCTTTTACTCTAGTGCATGAAGGCCACCTAGAGCATGCACTAGAATATACACTTCTAGTATAGGATGCTGAGTCAGGACTACCCACAGATCCATCACGGTCTATTGAGTAACTTGAAGAATGTTTTTTTATTATAACTGTTTCAAATTTTATCACTTTATTTTTGTCGTGTTGTACCATGATTTTTTTTTATTTTCCCCCTCTCTTTCTTATTCTGTGGGATATTCTGCTAGGTGACATGGGAGCACTCAGGTGAAGGATGTTTGGAATCCCCAGACACAACTAATGGAAGATTACAATAAAAAAAATCCGATAGTAGGTCCAAATTCAATACAATGTAGAAGTTTCATGGCCACCTTGGCTAAGTATCATGATATCATTATGGTGGATCCAGTGTCATGGAGAAATATCATTAACGATATCAAGGACTAATCATGGGAGAAAATGAGTAAGAAAACTTTATAAAGTCACATCTATATTATTTTTTTATTTAAATGAAATAACATGTTCATTGTAGATTCTGTTTAACTTTCCTGAAGGAGAAGCTGCTAAGACTATAAGGTTGGTGGATGTTGGAGAGTTTTGGCACTCATACTATCAGGAGTTGTATGAAGTTGTATGAGAAGGGTTGGTACTGACTTAGAGGGGGTAGCCACATTCCCCGACTCTCCAAAAAGTCAATATGAAAAAATTATTGCACATTTGAAGACTGATGTGTTTAAGGTAATCTCAATATTTAATGGTTTTCATATAAAATTTAATTATTATTTCTTGTATTGAATTTTTTTATGAAGTTTTAGAGAAAAACAGAAATAATAAAGATTCAATGACATATCTACAAACATTGGGGTGCACTACAATACCCGAGCATGAAAAGCGCTAGGTACTTTAACCAGGTATTGTGATGTTATATAGGATATTATACTAAAAATATTATTGAATAGACATAGGCCAGATTTTTGAATTTCTCACATATGGTTATAATCTAGATTGGTTCATTTCTCATTTTTGTAGTAATATATTTTATGCATCGAAGGTCCTGTACCTCATGCCAAATAATTTTTCTCTAGTAGAAAGAAAAAGGATGGAAGTACAGTAAATGCACAGACACAAGAAAAAATTGTAAAGTTTTTTATTTATATTTTAAATATTTATATGAAATTAATAATTTAATATGTTTATAATTTCAACAGTCTACCTTGGAGGCCCTCAATTATAAAGAAGATGACAACTTTAGGGAACATGACCATTTAAGTCCGGTATTAGGTGATGAGAACCTGGGGAGAGTATGATGTCGACCAGGGAAAAACATCATACCCTCTAGGTAATGGTTGTCATCAGACTCCTCTCAAGCCTCACAGAACACTGATTTGGAAATTGATCGTTCTGAAGTAGCCAAGGAAAAGAAAATATCTTTAGAGGGCATTAAAGAAGTAAGTTGATCACCGAGCATTTCATGAAAGCTATGGTAGTTTTGAGTCAATCTCTTCCATAAGATGTTTTTGCTAATTTTGAATTATATATAGAATTAATGTGCTCTTTAAATGATGCATTGTGTGATTCTAATGAGGGTCTTAGTGGAGATAAAGGTGGTGGTGATAGAGTTGTTGGTAGTGAGAATGTTGCCGATGCTGCTGTTAATGATAAGGCTGCTAATGATGTTTCTATTTCTACAGATGCTGATGATGGGAATGAGGATAGGAATGGGGATATTAGTGATGGGGGGATATTAAACCCCTCCATTTCTGACTTATCATGGAGACTTATGTATGTACTTTAAGAACTTTAATTCAATTATTGTATGGATGATAATGGTTAATTTATATTTAGTTCATATAAATAGTAAATTTTATGGAGTTGTTTTAATATTATTCTGGATTATTTGAGTGATTGATTAAAAAATCATGTAAATTAAGAATATTCATCACCATGTAAAGGTATTTCTAGGAAGTTTCATAAGGGTGTGTATTGGTCTTCATAAGGGTGATATTTAAACTAATGAATTCTTGTAAGGGTAGAAGCCTCTGTGTGTAAGGGACGTAGGTGTGGAATGAATATAGGGTATTTCACAATGAAGTTAATTGACACATCAAAGTGAAAAATTAGGATGCATAGATAAGATTGTGGGGGGGGGGGTTTAAACTAAAAATAATAGACATGCATATGGTAATTTTCTTCTAAAAAGTTCTACATACATTTTCACATGTATTTACATAAAGCTAACATTATAATCCTTAGTCACACATATGAGTAAGTGGGTGAGGAGGTTATCATACTTCCATGTAAGGGTATTTTTTTATTTAAATTGGATATAAACATATGGTGTAGTTTCTATAGTCTTATTCATATAATTCCTATTTCATTTTTACACTACAGTAGTTGGTGCTCAAATTCCATGTGAGGTTTATTTATTTAAAACATCACAAAGGATCCTGATCAACTACATGAACAAGTTGAGCTACCATGGGAGAACTGGGCTACCCTGAGTTTAATGACCTAAATCATTACAGGTTGTAAAATTCTCAATAGAATTTTAATTTTCTATTTTTAGATGGTTTTTTTGAGAACCAAGAGTCAAAAAATAAATATTTTGTGAGTTTGGAATCCTTAATTGAATATTTTTGGGTGGGGTGTATGGATCAGGAGGTGACTTAGGGGTTTTAGGAAGCACTAAAGAAAGGATGGGTGGTTGGTGTGTTTCAGCAGCAATCTTAGGTATTTTTCCTATTCCAATTCCATGTTTAAACCCACATTCACTATCCTCTCATTTCACTTGTTTTTATTTAGGTATTCAATTTAAATTCTACTAAATCATGGTAGAATCAACCAAAATGGATGGGGTTTCATACACCCTACTTAGAAGTAATATTGGGATGTTGTCCACATACCACCACTATCTGTTTTGGTGAGGTATGTCATAATTGTTAATTTTTTAAGATTTTTTTCTTAAATTAAACCAATTCAGAGAATTATTGAGTGTTCTTGGTTAGGGATTTTTTTAGGTTGGTGATGGGGTGTGTTGTGAATCCTTTGGTGTGGTTGATCGATGTCTTGATGGTGAAATGGTACTTTGCGAGTTGTTTGGTGATTATTCCACATTGGTTTAAACTAAATATATAATTAAAATTATTTATAACTAATTATTTATGTCATGTGATGTAAGGTATGACCTCTGGTGGAGGTACATGCTTAGATGGGGCATGGATGGGCCTGAACAAGGATTGATAGAGCTTGGAGATGGTGGTAACTCCTTGATGAAGGTTGGTGGTCCCTTTAATAAAAATCCACATATGTGACCAGGCATGGGTTTCCTGCTATAATAATGTTCCATAGGTTTTGGATAAATGGATAGGGACTATGAGTGGACAAGGAGGAGAGATAGGGTGGAGTTCGACCTCATATTCTTGGGGAAAGTTCTTTTAAGTACTTTATTGTACTATATTAACTGGATACTATGTTTCTAAGGGGAGAGAGAGATGTTGGGATGACGAGATTACTTGGATGGTTTTGGGATGCGATTTGAGATTTATGTAGACTAGGTGGATTATCACAGGGATAGTGAGTAGGTGAGACAGGGATTGTTCCCTAAGTTAATGAATAATATTTCTAAATGTATCATGTGGGATATGAACATCCACTTGAGGGTGGTGTGTGATATTGGAATGAATTTTTAGTATGAAGAGTCCTCTAGTACTGGATGAGCTATGATGAGAGGTTTTTCCTCTAGGTGATAGGCTATGAGATCTCCCATTAAACATGTGAGATGGGTCCCAAGTGTGGTTTAGAGTAATGTTTGGGACTTCTCTTCAGGATACCAATGGGCTTAGATCTTTGACTTTTGATGGCCCCTAGGTAGAGGTGCCAAAATTATTAAGGGGTTCGATATAGTAACCCCTCCCTCCCAACATGAACCACCTCCCAACCTGTTTCCCCCTCCCTCCAAACCTGAAAACCCCCTCCCCCTCCCAAACTATATCCCCTCCCTCCCAACCTTCACCCCCTCACTCCCAACATCCATCCCACCTCCCAACCTGTCCCCCTCCCAACCTGCACACCCCTCCCCCTCCCCCTTCCAACCTGCATCCCCCACCCTCCCTCCCAAAATTTAGACTCCTCCCAACCTGTTCCCCCTTCCATACATGCACCCCTCCCTCCCAACCCACACCACCTCCATATATGCACCTCTCCCTCCAAACATGAAGACCCCCCTCACTCCCAACCTGCACCCCCATGTTATCTAATAGATATATTTATATTTTTTGACTCTTTTTTGATTATTATTCATATTTTCATGTAAAAAGGGCATAATTTTACCTTTATATTTCATTTTTTTATCTATTTTAATGGGAGTTATTGTATATAGATATCCACATGTGTTTATATAACACTCCTTATATTTAACATCCTCTTCTCTCAGATACATGAATCTATTTTCCATTTTAACATATTTCACTTCATTCAAAAATTGTATTTCCCTTATTATAGAGATTGTTTTCATACTTTATCCTTCACCAATATTGATGTTCCATCACCTTTACATATGTTAATGATTAGAAAAAATAATAAATTTTCTAATGAAATTATACTTATTATAATTTCTTATTTGAGATGATTTATAATGTTTTATTTATTTTCTTATCCCCATTGGCTCTATACACACATGAATTGTGCATCTCCTCTATTCATAGTGTCTTAGAATTGTCCAAGAAAAGGAGTTCTATTGGATTTACCATCTAGTTCATACATTAATTAGTTCATGTAAACATAAATAGGAAAACCTAACACTAACCAAAGTATATGATCCATAATTTAATGTAAGTTATGTCTTGGTAAGAAAATTTTCATTTGCAATGTAGGTTCAGTTTTGGGTTTTATCACACTTTCTTGTAGTTTTCATTATTAATGCGATTTTAGTATTAGAGATGTATGGGGTGGTATTTGATTTTTACTAGTCAAATACATGGGGCTGATTGAAACATTCATTAATTCAATACGCATATTTTGTTAAAATGAAATATGAATATATGTGTTATGAATTCCATTTCTAATATCTGATATGCATTCTATTTCTAATATTTCGTATGTATTATGTTTATTATGATTATATGCAACATGTTTTCTCCTCCTAATACAAAGTAATAATTTTTTTATTATTAATATATATAATTTCTATTTTTCTTGTTAGGAATGTATAAAATATTGAATAAATAATTTTTATTCTGAATATATGCAATATGGTATAAAAATTATGAATATATGCAATATAGAACATGTGTATTGTATATATGCATTATTAAATACACATTTTATTTTGACATGGATGTAAATTTTAACTAATCATAATTTTTTCAGGTTTCATGTTTTGGATAATTATAGTTGATTTATTGAACCGAACAATCATTGAAGATTTAGATGAGTTATGACTTCAAAATTTAATGTTCTCATACCTTCATCGTCAAGGTTTAATTCTTCCATTTTTCTTATATATATTTTATAATTATTGTATTATCATGTTCATATGATCTTGATGATGAATTCCATAATGAAATGATTATTTTTTCAAGGATCTAAATAATATTGTCACTCTACTTGTTATCATTTTTTTGCAACGTGGTATAAAATTATTTGTAATCATATAGTAATCCATCTAAAAGTAAAATAATTTATATTTATTTATCTTTTACATTTTCTATTAGGTTTACTACTGATCCTATTGATCTTCTGTCATATAATAATTATTATAGTGTTAATTTCATGTTCTAGAAATTAGAAGGAGGCAGTGCAGATTGGTATGTAATTTTGGACTTTCATGCTCAGATTAATTGTTTTCCTTGTAGCTTGTAACTTCATTTAATCGTTATTTTTGATATCAAAATTTGGAAACTTCTAGAATTATTAATGAGAATTTAATGTCAGTTATGTTTTGGTAAGTCAATTTTCATTTGTAATGTAGGTTCAGTTTTGGTTTTTATCACACTTTCTTGCAGTTTTCATTAGTTATGAAAGTTTAGTATTCTATTTTACCATACTTAATTCTTATTAGTATTTGAAATGAAGGTTCATAATTAGTTGTTTACATGTTATTTCATTTAGTATGAGGCAATGCATATGGTTATGCAATATTGGACATTCATGATCGAATTAATTTATTTTCTTGCAGTTCGTAATAGTAGTTCTTCTCTGTTTTTTATCATACTTTGGTTAGTGCTGGGTTTTCCTATTTATGTTTAGAGAATATTAGGTTACAAAAGTTGGTAGGGGGTACTTTGATCCAACCATTCAACATACTAATTTCTTTTGTGATGTATGGTAGTGAGTTTCCCCTCTATGGTTTCCATCTATATAGTTAAGGACTCTACAATATTGAGGTTCTCTTGAGATACCACTACCTGTACCATCTCCTTTGAATGGGGATTGAGAAATGATTGACATTACTGTTCTTATTTACTATCATACTAATTTTTAATTCGTACTAGTTATGTATGATTACCCCAACTTGGAGGAGGTTATCATATTAATGGTGTGAAGTAATGATCATGCTCAACTTCCTTATTAAAAACAGATAACTAGGACTCCATTGGCTAGAAACATGGACTCACTGGACAGCCATAGGTAGGTGAGTCCAGAACCCATAGAGGGGTTCTATTTTGGACAATGGTTTACTAGTGGCCCCTCACCAACTATATGGTATCCCACTATAGCTTTCAAAATATTATAGGACCTAGACTTGATTATTTATCATTCCACCACATGTTCCACCATATTTTTCTCCTCCTCATATCACTTCACCTATAGTGAATTTCCCTATAGGTTCATTAAAATCCACCTGACCATCTACCCATGCACCAGAACTTATATCCATGCTATGTTTGATGTAAAAAATAATTCCTTAAGAGGTTCAAACACTGAGAACCCTGATCCAATGACTATGAGATCCATTGAGAGGGGAAGTTTAATTAGTAGAAAACTTTTACAATTTTAATTCTCTACAAATTAAACCTTGTAAATTTATAGAGTTATCATCCTTATAAACCTTGTAATATAGCCACACAATCATGCAATTATAATAAATTAAACCAAGACATGAAATATGTACAAGGTTTCCCCCAGTGTGGGTGAGTACATATTTTCTATTGAATCTTAGGTTGGTCCATGGAAATTAATTATATTAGAAGAGTTAATATAATGATTAAAATCTCATTTTATTCCTTCCATATCTTGATAGGTAGAATTATAATAACTCTCATCAGTTTCAAATATTATGCCAACTCTCATTAGTTTCGAGTTTTTCCTTATGTTCCCAGTCCAAAACAAAATAGAAAACCTTTATACATGACTTCATAAAAGTTTATCCAGAATTTATCTATTTGATATGTCTATTTGGTATTCATTCTAACTCCATATTGTGTTTTACGCCTTATTTTCCTCACTACCTACACATTATATTTGATCTCCATCCAATTAATAAAAATATTTCACCTCTCAACCTTCTAATAATCTCTACCCAATGCAGTCATTGTCTAGTATCTTTGAATGACACCTATGTATGATCTCTCTAAACTAAATCTTTGTTCAATGTTTCATAACTGAAGCCTATTTATGTTGAATCTTACCAATAAAATTTCTTCTTTGATTAATTTTTTTAAACACACATTGATCAAAACTCTATCTTTTGGCTCTTCATCTAATATCTTTCTCTGATACATTTTATACATCACTTTAACTTTATGACTTGTGTAAACTATACTTAAAACTATATTGTAATTATTCTCTTTTTATAGGTTCACTCATAGGAGAAAAATTAAGAAACTTAATTTCATTTTCCCACCCAACTCAATTCATGAAATGGTTCTTAATATTTATAGAATATTCTTGATGTTTCATGAAAACTACAGAACTAAAACCTTATTAGAACCTACTTAACCTCACTGTTAAGGAAATTCATCAATATTACTTATCTCATCTAGATAAAAAATAATGATAGATCATCTCATCATCAAATCATAATTTTTATGGGATTTAAATTCTCATGTAAAATTTCTTCTAAAATCTATTTGGTATAAGTGTTTCTGGTGTACTGATTCTTTATCAAGTGAACATCAACTATTTTTTTGACTAGTGATCTTCCTTATTTTAATTCTATATGTCAAATACACTTCTTGCAATTATATTTTAATATTTCAATAAGTGAATAATACTTTGGCACATACTCTATGTGTTAAAAAACTCATCCTAGTTAAACATCATGGAATTGTCTATTGGATGGAGTCATTAATGTTTTTTTTCATCCATTTAATTGAAGATAACTATTAAATACAACTTTAGATAAAAATTCTATCAACTATAATGATTTTTCACCTTCTACCTCTATCAAGTACTCCCATTTAATTATATTTTTACTTTTTTTGTAACTTCTAAATACTTTTAAAAAAATATATTCTCCATCCAGTTAAAACATCTCCAATCCTTCTAGTAATTTTGTGCATCATGTTTTTCTGATTACATTTTTTCAAATTGTAATTATTTTTGTCCTAAAATATTTTCTTTAGGTTACATTAAACTCAAACTCTGATATCTACCCTTTCTTGGTAGAAACATATCTACTCCATATGATATTGTAGCTTTAAATTTATACTACTACTCAAAAATCAATATTATTTCCACTTTGAACATCTTCCCTCATTGGAAATTTATAAAATTTATAAAAACTCACAGTGAGGACTTCAAGAGAAATCTTCAACTGGTAAAAATGTTCCTAGTTCATCTAGTTACATTATACGTTATCCATCTAGAATGAAAGATCATTATTGGATGTGTATGGGGTTTTATTTGATTCTTCTTGGTCTGATGATAAATTGTGGTTTTTAACTGGTTCATATTTTTATTTTGGTTTGTATTGTTTTTAAAGGTGAAATATGGAAGGAAGTAGGAAGGCCAGTAGTAGATGGAAGCAGGAAGAAGTAGGAAGGCCAGTAGCTACTACTGCATTTGGGAGAAGTATCTATACCCATGGTTCATTTAACCACGAGTATATTAGATTTTTGTGAAAGTCTATTCCCATGGTTCTAAAAACCGTGGGAATATATACCCATGATTTTTCTAAACCGCCAATATTATGATAGTCCGGTAAGCATCTATACCCACATGTAATTGAACCATGGGTATATTAGATTTATGTAAAAATATATTCCTATGATTTTCAGAATTGTGGTCATAGATATATACCCACGGTATACTTAATATGTGGGTATTACGAAATTTCCCTTGACTATACCCACAGTTTTGTCAAAACCATGGGTATAGGGAAATGCCAACGCCTCTATAGGCCACGGTTCATGAAACCGTGGGTATATGGAAAGTTTTCAATAGTTCCCCTAGAGTGAGAAGTTGATCTTACCATTTATTTAATCCCAGATTCAAGACTAATATCAATGTATCCTTATATAATATCTATTGTGTCATGAGTGTACCTGAAGAAAAATCTAGATGATTTGAGTTATAAAGGATTTATTCACCCTAGTGTTTCCCCATGGGGAGCCCCTATTATCTTTGTTAAGAAGAAATATGGATCCTTGAGGTTGTCAATTGATTATAGAGAGTTCAATGTTATTATAATAAATAACAAGTATCCTCTACCTCACATTGATTTTTTATTTGATCAAATTCATAGAGATCAATATTTCATAATGATTGAACTTCATTCTAGGTATCATTAGTTGTGATTAAATAAAGAAGATATTATGAACACAACTTTTTAGATGAGGTATGTACATTAAGAGTTCATAGTAATGCACTTTTGTTTGAATAAAGAAACCTCTTTTTTCATAAATCTAATGAACATATTATTCATGGAATATCTTGTTTATTTTGTTGTAATATTAATTTATGATATTTTGGTGTATTCTTAAAACTATAAAGACCACGAGAATCACTTTTGGATTATTCTTAAGACTCTTAGACAAAAATAATTATATTGTAAATTTAGAAAGCATGAATTCTGGATTCAAGAAATTTATTTTCTTAGACACATTGTCTTTAATAATGGAATATAAGTTGATCCAATGAAGACAAAAAAATACAATAATGTCCTATGCTAATGAAAATAATCGAGGTACATAGTTTCATTGGTTTATAATGTTACTATCGACATTTCTTTTAGAATTTTTTCAATTGGATAACTCATTAACCAAGCTCACATGTAAAGGGTTTATGTTTGTATGGAAAAAAGAATGTGCAGAATGTTTTGAATAATTGAATAGAATATTAGTCAATGTTTTAATTTTGAATATACTATTATGAAATGATGGGTTTATGATATACAATGATTCATTGAAGAAAGGATTGGGTTGTGTACTTATATAAAATGATAAAGATATTACATATGCATCAAGGCAGTTGAAGACTCATGAACAAAATTATCCAACTCATGATCTTGAGTTAGAAGCTATAATACTTTCTTTGAAGACATGGAGAAACACTCTTAATAGTTAAATATGGGAGATATATATGGATCACAGGAGTTTGAAATACATATTTACATAGGAAGAACTCAATATGATGCAAAGATGATGGCTTGAGATACTTAAAGATTATGATTTCTCAATACACTATTATCTTATAGAAGCAAATAAGGTAGAATCTTTATTAAGTAGAAAAGATAACATACTTCTTACCAAAATGAGGATTTAGAAATATCTTATATTCATGGATTTATTAAAGATGGATATGGAAATTTTTGAGGAAAGGGAAACATAACTCCTTTTTCAAATGATTGCTAAACCATCTTTACTAGAGAAGATAAAAATATCTAAATCTGATGATGATAATTTTCAAAAGAAAATCAAACGCATTAAGGATGTAATGTTTGAATAATTCATGTGTGAGGATGTAATTATGAAATTTGGAAAGAGTTTATGCGTTCCATCAATACTTGAGATAAAAAAAGAACTATTAGATGATTATCATAGCTCAATTTTTTCAATACACCCTACTATTACCAAAATGTATATAGATCTAAAAAACAATTTTGGCGGGATAATATAAAGTTGGAAATTTCTAACTATTTGTCAAGATACCTAGTTTTTCAATAAGGGAAGGCTGATAGACAACATCCTAGAGGATTCATGAAACCTATACCTATTCCCATGTGGAAGTGGGATTCCATTAATATGGATCTTTTCCACTATATTACCAAAAACTCCAATAAAAATGATGCAATAAGTGTAATTGTTGATAACATTACCAAATCTTCACATTTACTCACTATAATAAGAAATTTTACACTTTAGTTCCTTAAAATGATCTATATTAATTAAGTTGTAAGACTTCATGGTTCTCCACTTTCAATTCTGTTTGATAGTGATCCCTGATTTACATCTAAATTTTGGAAGAATCTTTAGAAGGATTTGGATAATGAGCTTCATCTGAGTACTTATTATCACCCTCAAACTGAAAAATAGTCTAAAAGGACTATTTAAACATTTGAAGACATTTGAAACCATTATCACTTGACTTTAAAGGTATGTGGGATCATTATTTACCTTTTGTAGGGTTTTCCTACAATAATAGTTTCTATTCTAGTATTCAAATGGAAACATATAATGAATTATATGTTAAGATATGTTATACTCCAACTTGTTGGGATGAAGTTGGTGAGAGGAAAAGTATAGGCCTATAACTTAATGAAGAAAAAATGAAAAAGGTAAAGACTATTCAGGATCATATTAAAGTATCTCAAAGTAGAAAAATGAGTTATACTGACAACTGAAGAAAGGATTTGGAATTTCAAGTGGGCGATCATGTATTTATAAAAGTATCTCCATGGAAGGGTGTCTTAAGATTCAATAATAAAGGAAACATTTGCCCTAATTACATCAAAACATTTGAAATTATTGAAATAATTGGAGTTGTAGCATACCAATTAGAAATTCCTCAAAGTCTCTCCAAAGTTCATGATGTTTTCGACATATCATTGTTAAATAATTACATGCCAAAACCAACACATGTCTCACCTATTATGAAGAAATTGAACTAGAACTATATTTCCCTTACTATGAAGAGAATATAGAGATTCTTGACAAAATAGAGAAAGTATTGAGAAATCAGATGACTCAAAAGGTAAATGTTCATAGGAGAAACCATAAAATGGAATAAGCAACACGAGAACTAGATGATGTTATAATGAATAACCACCATCATATGTTTAGAAAGAAATATTCATGAAAAACTTAAAAAATGAAATTTCCAAAGGTGGGAAGAATATAGAACCCCAATTTTTTTGGTATGTATCTTCTTAAATAAATTCAATTCATTCAATTTCTTACACTGAATACAACACCAAGCTTAAACGATCAATGATATACTGTTAAATAATAATATGGTTGTTTTAATAGTAATGTGAACCATAAGAATAGTAAATTGGCCAATAGAATAGTAACCTTACCTATAAAAGTATAAATAATTTTTTTTATCTTATAAATGAAAATATAATATATTTATATTGTGTAATAAGTTAATAAATATATTAAAAATGATAAAATAAGTATTGGTATTTTTGTGAATTGAATATATTTATTTAAAATTTTATAATTAAAATAGTATTTTAAAAGAAAATTTATTTTCAAAAAATAGATTCATAAATTAATATTTTATTATGTTATGATTATAAGATAATTTTATAAGACATTGATTAATTTTTAAAAATATTATAAAATCGATTATAATATTAAAATCAAAAATTTTCAAGTAAATAATGATTTTATTTAAAAATTAATTTTCACATATTCACAAAATTATTTTCATAAAATAGAGTCCATTTTTTAATTCTACACTTTGAAAAATGTTTAGGTTGAATTTTTGGGATTTTTTGTAAATAATTGAATTTTTGGTGAATAGTGAAAAACAGTAATTTACAGTATAAGAAAAATACATGATTTATTGAGTCATGGATGATGTATGGATTATTAAAGAACCATCAGTTTAAACTAAAATGCATTATTAACTATATTTATTCTCAATAATAATCATTATTTATAGTCTTGATCTAAAATAATAAACAAATGAATAAAATAATCAAAAAACACCCCTCTCATCCACTATAAATACCACCCCTCACCGCCTATTATACTCACATATCAAAATCATTGAATCTTGTAAAATTATTAAAAAATCCCTCTACCAGTCTTCTCCCACATGTCCTAGTCCTTCTGGTCTCACCTAAAAGACAATTTCAAAGTTCCTTAAGGAGTTTTTCAAGGAGAAGAATTCAAGAGGTAGAACCCTTAGTCCTTCTCTTTCAATTTTTTTTTCAATTTCATTTCTTTCATAATAATTACCTCTCATACTCTATAAAAAATGCATGATAACTAAATTATCTTAAATATACTATAATTTTATTATGTTAATGTTAAATCCATCATCAAACCCCTTCTCCTCTCCCTTTTATTCTCTAAATGGAAATATCATCCATGATGTGTTGATTTACCACCATCGTGGACGATGCATTTTTATTTTCTAATAACTCATTCAAGTCTGGTCATAAAATAATTATAATGGTTAAAAAATAATGTAAAATTTATATTAAAACTTATTTAGTGTTTTTAATGAGTATATAAGTATAATATTAATTAATAAAACAAAACTATTTTATGATGATCGGAAAACATGAAAAAAATATAAATAGTTATCATTAGAGTTTTATCTAATGAATCATCTACATTATATATAACCAAATTATTTTTGAGACAATTTAATATTCCATAAGTTCATTAATACTAAATAATTTTAGTTCTGGATTTTTCTTCTATTTTACATGAATTCCCATAATTATACGCAAAGGAACCAATCATGAAAACCAAGAAAGGAAACATTTCCGAACAACCTAATTGAATCTAATAACCCATAAAATAGGCCATTAATTAAATTAATAAAATTATAATAAATAAAATAAATTTTCAAGAGGTTCTGAATTAAATTATTAAAGAATCTAATTGTATTATCTGAGACATTAAGTACAACTGCATAACACTTTCGTTCATAAAGGGATTCTCCCCCAAACCTTCATTTTTCCTTCAGGTTATGTTTTCTCTATATTTAACTCGATTTAATTTTTAATTATTCTTATTTAATCCTCCTAAATTCTATGCATATGTTCCAAAAATATGTAACTATATCAATTCTTCATTATTTAATGGATAAATACATGTTTTATAATGTTCTCTTTTCAATTCCTCCCGATAAGTAAGCTGGATTTAATAGTACTTCCAATTTCTTACCCATTCCCATGTACACTCCATAATATATTTTTAGCCACCAATATTTTTTATAAAATCAATATTCCTATCATTAAAAACTATCTTTGTTAATTTTTGACTTTATTCAGACAATTATGCCTCTTCCCACTTTAATGACTCTTTTATATTTTTCCTTTAATCACACTAAAGAGGGGTTTTTCAAAAATTTCTAAGAAACCCTTTTCTATTGTTTTCACTTTTTTTGGACATAATTTATCATTATATATTCCAATTTTCCATTATTAATTTCTAAGTATGATCTAAATCTGTTATTTCATGGAAACCATTATGACATTCCCCTTTAACTACTTATTTTGTGTGTGTGATGTATGTGTACTCTCCTTTTATTTATAAAAATCATTCAAGGAATACTTTATTAAATATCCATATTTCTTATATCATTGATATGATTATTTTCTTATCCATATACCGTTACAACATACACTTTTTTATTTTAATGTTGTTATTGAAGATGTAATATTAGAACTCATGGGACGCATCACAGATGGGGAGAATGATTATCCTCAACAACACTCAGGAAAACTCACGAGATCCCTAGAATTTTTAAAATAAAAAAAGGAAATATAATTTTGAAATATAGGAGCCTATTTTGGTCCTAAAATGTTATGAGACATGCCCCAGAAAATTTATAAGACACTGAAGGCACCCAACGACATGTCCGAATTATCTCACAAAAGCCTGATGGCATGTTATCCGCATCACACGATGGATCTCATACATATGTAGGCCACCTTATGCTCCCCCTTTGACTATATAAGGAAAAAAAATGGAATTTTCATTGAAATTATCATGTATCTCCATAAGACCTTTTATTTTTCACAAAATACATCACCAAGAGGTAGAGTGATTTTATTTGATAACACTCATACAACCTTGTGAGATCCCAAAACTTTGTAAAATAGAAAATGAAATAAATAGTAAAATGATGGGAGCCTATAATTTTAATAAAACTCATGAGATGTTATTAGGTTTTATATAGCACAGTCTCAATTTTTTTGGCATGATGACGTGATTTTGTGAAGGCCCCCTAGCAAACCATCCTTCTCTCAGAAACGGTCCTTGAAAAATCACCTAAGATCATGCAATAAAATTTCAACATGCATCCTAATCTAGTGAAGGATTTTTGAAATATCATCTTGATGATAAGAGAGTCTCTTTTCATGTACGCATGATTAAACAAAACCCCATTAATTGGAAATAATACAATAAAGGAGACATTGATGGGATGATCTTGCAGTCACTGAAAAACATTCAACGCCCCCAGAATTACTTACATTGAGAAATCAAGGAATGCATGCCATCAAATCCATCCAATGACTGTAACATAGATATTTATGATAAATTTCACAGAAAGAGATACATAATTAGGGTGGAAAGACCTATAAATTTTCCACCCCATCATGAAAAATGAACAAAATTTTCCTTAAGACCTCACATCGGTGCACCCAAGAACCCAAGTGTATTTATTAGAGCAGCTGATCACTTGACCAAACAATCTTTCCATTAGGTAATATCTAGATAAAAATGGATCAATAATGTAGAATGCATAATCAATTCACATTATTACTCATAGATCACATGAAGGACTTCTTACAGTTCACGAAAAGAACATCCCGCATATCTTCTAGATCACGTGAGACTTAAAATAAGATTACACTGAACAAATATATAGAATTTTCAATAAAATTATGGAACAAAGACTAAAAGATGGGATAATTATGAAAAGAACATATATGCTGATCCTCATGCGCTTCACGTGAACCAACCAGATCATGCGATAGCACCAGGACATGTTGCTGAAATCTCATTAAACTTATTTAGTATATTATTTGAATCATGATACTTCTTCTTAATATATTAAATTAAGTCACATGAAACCCCTAGGTATTCCACCCAAGTCTCATGAATCCCTACAGGATCTCCATAAAAACCTTGTAGTGTCCTTAAAAGATGTCAACCGACTCATATGGTGGCACCAACACATGTCAGATGAGTCTCACGATAGAACCTAGGTATGTCAGTTTTCTCTCACAACAACCTCTAGGCACGCCTTCTAGATATTGCGATGTCCTCCAAATATGTCATCCCAGATCATACATCACCCTCAAGACATATCACATTAACTCTCAAAATTTCATCCAAACATTTATGCCATCACTCATAATGACATCAGGGCATGTTAGCTAGATCATGTGATGCCCTCCAAGAATATTAGATAAGATCATGTGAAGGATTATAGTATCATCCATCCAGGTCTTTCGATGTCCTCTAGAAAAATCATATTTGATCATGAGATTACCCCCAAAACATGCCATCCAGGATATGCGATGTCCCATAGATAAGACAAATGGATTATGTGATTTTCTTTGGACACGTCCGTAATATAACCAAACGTTTACAGACATCCTTTGAATTGTCAAGTAAAAAAATTAGGTCATGTTAAGCAGGCAGTTAAGAAGGCTAGGAAGAGAACTAGTAAATTTCAAGAAATAATCATAGTACTAGATAACCCTGTCTATCCTCATTGTGTAATCCCCAATCAGAAGGGAAACATTAGTGTTTAAGGCACAATCAAGGGAACTATGATAAATCTAATTCCTACTATAACTAGGATACATTATATTCCTCCTCGAGGATTGATCTATATATTAAGTATCCAAAGGTTAGTCTCAGTGCATAAGTCTTGCATTCACTAGTTGTGAGACTGATTATTTTCCATCCCTTATTTTCTACACTAAGAATAGCTGACGTGGGCTTAGGGATTTGCAATAGTCATATCATTTATATAGGGAAACCTTAGTGTGTAAGCCCCAAATAAACTGAAAAATGATAACTCTAATTCATATAATAACTAAGATACATAGGATTCCCTCTTAAGGTCCGATCTTAAGTGGGAAACCACTTTGGGGAAAGTCCCTCATGTCTTATATATTTTAACCATTGGGACCCAATCATTCCCATGGGTCATTCATTCTACCTCATCCATTAGTGGACAAAGAAGCTAACTAAACTACAATGAATCTGATTTCTACCATAACAAAGATACATTGGATTCCCCCTAAGGCTCAAAATCCATATTAAAATATCCCAAGGGTAGTACCAACACATCCTACATCCTCATACAGTGAGGATAATTAATTTCAATCCATTGTTTCTTACACCGATTATAGCTCACATGAGATTAAGGAGGTGAAATAGTCATATCATCCATATCAGGAATCTCCTCCAACTAGGTAAATCCTAATATATAAGCCCTGATGATTGGCATGATATAAACATCCCCCATATATGGAAATCTGCATTTGGGACAATCCTAAGGTAATTTTCAAACTATAATAAATCTGATTCCAGCTATAACCAGTATATATAAGAAATCACCTCTAGAGTTGAGCTCAAATATCTAGTTTCTATGTTCCTACAAATATATCCTTTCCGCATGACATTAAAATGCATGAGTTTAATGAACTAAATGTGTTTTTATTCATACAATAAACATGATATGTAGGATTCCTCATAATGGATGAATCCACTACTTGGAATATTAACCGCCTACCTTCATAGAAACAAATTCCAAAGTTCCTGGTTATGTGGCTTCAACATATAAGCAACTATTCATTACTGTGAAATGGATGAAGAACCTCATATACATATAATTGGTTTGACTAATGAGATACCCTTCTTCTGCACATAAAAGGGGTTAACATATGATCATTTTGTTAGGGTAACCATAACCGAATCGATATTAGGAAGAGATTATCGAGAAAATATTCAATCTATAAGAGAATATTGATGTTTGCAACAATTCCCCCCAAAAATGGGTGCGATGAGCCTGAACTCCCATCCTATTGACCAATATTAGTCCCTAAGTTTCATTGGGTTTGAAATACCAACTGACCACCTATCTTTTTAAAGTATGTCTATACACAGTTATGGATGGGGAAAGTAATGGGAATTTCTGTTAAGAGGCAAAATGCTTACCTAACAGTAGTGATTGTGAAGGAAATTGAACCTCTCACAATCAATCAATGAGACAAACTGAATAACATAAATCACCATACTTTACATTGAAATAAAAAAGTCGAACCCAACATGAATCTTTCAAATAAAAGAATGATCGATTAATCATGTGTTAGTTCATTTTTCTTTTCATATTCTATGAAAGAAAAAAAACAATGGGCCTGACCTAAAACCCTAAAAATAGCAGGATGGTTGGATCTCCATGGGCCAGAAAGCTTTATTGGAATATCCTATAAAAAAATCTGGTAATCCAAAAATAAATATTACAATAGATCCTTTTTATTCAGAGTTCCCATGAAATAAGTCTATCGTCAATTTAACAAGTCCATGCTAGTAGAATGAACAGATAAATAATAAAAGTAAAATTTTGTTAACCATGAATATCTAATTGATCATGCATCATGCCTATGATATTTCACTAATCAATGGCCTTGTTCCTTATTATCTACATGACCACCGATAAATCTCTCATAAATAACACCTTGATCTAAGATAATGTCACCATCTAGCACCATTCTGGAAAGTCAGTTGTGGCTTCAACCCCTACGGGTCATAAAATGACCTCACCTGCCCGAAAAAATCAACATCATGTGTAAAAGATAATGGTTTGAGAGTACCATTGATGAGGTAAAATCCTAACCCTTGAATCTACTCATAAGGGTCTATGAGTACTGAAGCTAACAATTCCACATCTTCCTAGGAAATATGTAGCTATGACATTGTCCCTTGTTTCCATAACCAACCTCTTCAGAAGTTTATCCATAGAGCATGAAAATCACTACCTTTGGTATCTGATGAAGGTGGACTAGGGTTCCAAATATGGCTCCCTTCAAGGCCAGGGTCCACCAAGGAGTGATCCTATCAACCACCATCACTAGAACCATCCCACCGGTACCCATAAATCACCTGCTGAGGGTACCACCCGACACACTGCCACCTCTAATTCACATACACGACCAATAAGGAAGTCACGTTAGGAAAAGAAGGCACTGGATATCCATGAGTGGTCACATATCCCCACTCCCACAAAAAATGTATGTCGAAATATTCCGATAGTAACCCATGAGTAGGCTCATATCCATGCTCACTGAGAACAGTGCATATGCATATTATTACAGTAGGCATGGGGGATGTGCATATCCCTACCCCCATTCATGAAGTCCTTCGACATATTTCAGTGGTTCAAGGATTACATAAGTGGTATTGTATCCCTACATCAATCAAATATATCTACCAATATACAGTGTAGATGGAAAATGTGAAGGCTTATATTCCTACGCACACTTTGCTAAAATTTTATTACATCTTAGAAATAGCTGAAGAACTCTGTCACCATATTCTAGAACTGATATAGATAATGAGACAAGAAAATATTCCTATCCTTATAGCTAGTGTATCTCAACACTATAATAATTATGAACAAGTTCTTTCTACAGAATATGAAAATATTATTTCTCCCATCTTGGAGGGTTATTGGCATATTAGGATAAAAAATAGGAACCGAACTAGGATCATATTCCCATTCTAGGTGGGGCTCTCCAGGTGAGAGAGACACCTTCCTTGGGATAAGGAAACATGCCTTTTGAAAAATTGTAGTGGCATACTCCAAAGGCCTAATATCAAGATCATATTCTCATTCTGTCTAGGGATCACCAAGTGAGAGGGGCACATTACTCGATACATGCTCATATTCCTGTCAAAAAAGACCAGAGACATACTCCAAATGCCCAGGATCGGGATCATATTCCCATTATGGAATGATCTCACCAAGTGAGAATGAAACATTCCTCAGGATAGGCTCATATTCCTATTAGTGAATCTTTCTAGCATATTCAAGTAGATCACTTAAGATAGGAACATATTCTTACTTCCACCGATGAATAACTACACCAACATCCTTATGAGGTAATACTGGAGAAGGATCATTCCATTCTCTCATTCTAGAGGTTTGTCGGCATATCCTGTTGGATAATTCATATTCAGGATGAGCTGATATTCCAGATCTAACAAGGGATCACAAAGTGAGAGTGGAACATGCTTTGGGGTAGGCTTATATTCTTACAAGGAAAGACCAGTATCATATTCCAAAGGATTAGGATCAGGCTCATATTCTTGTCCTAATTGAGGCTCACCAAGCGATAGTGAAACATTCCTCAGGATAAACTTATATTCCTGTCAATAATGAGGAAGTTCATTGGAATATTGTAATAGCTTCTTAGTAGAAAACTCATACTCTTTCTGTACCAAACAATTATCAAAAAGTTCCAGAAACCGTCATATAGAAAACTAATATCCCTATAAAATTCCAAAAGGTAGGTCAACATATTCCGACCATGATACAAAATTAAGCCCATATCCCTAATAATCTTAATCCCAGTTCCCTTGAGTTCATTCAGGACACATTATCAACTCCTAAAGGGTCTAGAAACTTTTCAACTGAAGTAGAAGTTGATCAGTACCATGATATTCATCCTCATGGTATTGTGGAGGTGGATTGTAGGGACTCTACTCTTGAAATACACTTTGGTCAACCTCCCCATGGCGATATATACTATAGCTAAAGAAATCCCCCTCAACCAGGCACCTTCGTATAGGGAGGTTTTCAAAACTCAGATGATTTTTTATAGAGAGGTGATCAAAACATCAGGGTCGACCACATATAGTTCGCCATAAACTTCCAACCGCACTCTAATTTGGTTAGTAGGTGACCCCAAGAAGTATCTTCTATGGTCTAACCAGATAGAGACATGTCTGTATGATGAATAAGAGGTAAAAATTGATATATATATATATAAGGAGTTGTCCAAATCAACTTCCCCATCGTGTTCTGGACCCTCAATACTTCTAACTATGAGGTCCTAAATGAGTTAGAAAAGGAGTCAATTCCTTATCTACTGAAAATTATGTGGGATAATCACTAGTTACTAAAGTATATAAATATCCCCTATCCAGGATACAAGTATCACCTTCATCTCATCAATACACTCTATCTGTCAGCTAGATATAGATGCCTTTTCTGTAGCCCAAACCCTAAGAGTAAAAGATAATGGAAAATTTATATGCAGTGTTTGTCTATGCTTCACAAAAACACTCCACTGAATTATTTCCAAATCATTTCTAGAAATGAGTATATAAGAATGGAAAAAATGTGAAGCATTTCAATTCAACATTCCCCTAAAACAATAGAAACCTTCAGATATAGGATCCTTTAATGTTATAGATTCCAAAACAAATAAAGGGATAGGGTAACACATGAGCCATTTGGTCACTAAAATAGAATACCACCACATCAACAATGCCCAAACGTCATGAAATAAGGGAGAGGATAACTGAAAGATCTTAGAACCAGGACCCTCAATGAAAATAGAATTCATTTCAGACATGGAATCCAAAATTTCAATCAAGCTAAAAAAATCTTGTAAATAATTATTCCTATAATGGGATGCTCCCATACCTAGATCCCACATGAGTATAGTTTCGCCACATCAAATGGGCTGTTGTAGAATCTTCCATAGCAATCATCTTGGAGTGAACTAAACTCGCTAGGTTGGGGAAATTTCTACTAATGACTCCACTCTCAGATCATTAGTTCCTGAGAGGATTCAGGACATATCGACAGTAGATGAAAACAAACCATATCCCACTGGGATGGGGGAATGTATATATCAATCACCATCACCTAATTTTTCATCCCCTGAGAAGGTACCTGGGAAATCAATGGTGATTCCATATCAACCCCAACCTGCTGGGTTGTGAGAATTTATATCTCAATATTTATCCTAAGAGTAATCAAATCCCCAAATAGAATAATTTAATCTATAAAAAAAGGGTCATTAAATTCCAATTGTGGCCCAGAATAATTGACAACCTATAGGTATGGGAGAATTTTCATCATCATCATCACCACAAAGAAGAATAATCTTCTCTAACTTTTTAGGTAAATATCGATGGTTGACATCCCATCCATTCCTCCCACCACAAGATAAACCCCTACTGTTTAGGGAATGTTTGAAAATCATGACCAAGAACTCCCTCAAGGTAACTATTCATAGAATTATATGGGAGGATCAAGCAATGAATGAAATTAGACCCCACTGGGGTCACATGAAAAAATGACCCAATATGGCCAAGGGTTCAAAGAATGACCCTAATACATGCAGTATATAGTCACCCTATTGCATTGAAAGTAATGGGAGAACCACTGCTGTCTAATAAAACTATGTAAATGTTTTCACTACCAAAATGACATATATTGTGGATCAAGAAAAAAATAAAGAGGGCTATAATATGGAAAATATACCCTGAGAGGATGGTTATTTTGATGCACCAATCGAGGCTGCATGCACCTGGAACATGAGAAGCCTCCAAAATATATCACCTCCAAATATCGATTTTCCACCTCTACGATGAAATACTATAAAAGAAAAATAGAAAGGTGTGGCCACATCCCAATTGAATCCCAGAATAGTTGAATTTCATTCCATGAAGAAATAAGTGTCACAATATGAGAATGATATAAAAACTCTTAAAAAACTCAATGGGGAGCTACTTGGGGAAAATATTCCCACTAGGTATTGTCTTTAGGATGAGGCATGTATTCCTCCTCCTATAAGAGATGATCCTCTAGAAATAGTGACATATGAGCATAAGAATGGCCCAGATCTAAGTTGATGATCTAAATATATGAAGAAGTTGGAAATGAATATGAATTCCCTCTATTGTTGAAAAACCTTTCCCTATCCAGGGAAATATTTCAATCTTAGGAAGAATTGAGAATAAATGGGAGAGAAAGGCCATACCACCTCTTTGAGCCTCACTCACTCCCTATAGATGGGAGGAAACTCAAACAATAGTACCCCCATTTCTACTTAATTTCGTCGAGTCCCTCTTACTCTAATGGAATCCTTGGAAGGGTGACACACACCTGTACAACCCTAGAGGAAGCTATATCATGAGTGGGTGGATGAAACTTTTCCCCAACCCAATTTCATAAATCCTTCCTTATCCAAATTTGATGATCTAGGTTACCCCAAACAATATATCACACACTTTGTATCCCAATGTAGTATGATGATGGGCCCTTGAGATCAATAGGAGGTGGCCAAGATGTGGTGTTTTGTATAAAATCTGATAGGGAAACCCTTTTTTTGGTACAAGAGTCTACCAGCAAGATCCATTTTTGGATGAGAAGACCTTCATCATTAATTCCTTTATAAATTCATCTCAATGATAAGGGAAACAAAAACAGTAATAATGAAAAACTATAAGCAATGTGAAAATGAGAGAGTGTTTGACTTAATATCAATATGGAAAGGTTTAACCTATTCAATAAAAGTCCCTCTCTTGCAGTAAACATATAAGGACCTGACCTTATTACATACATAATCTTCAATTTAGTCAAAAAAACACTTACTCTTACATTGAGGATCTTTTCAAGTTTATATCTTTAGATAATTGGTACATAATACATTCATAACATTACACATTGTTACATAGTGGATACCATAAAAAATAGTTTCCATTTTTTTAAAATATAAAACATTAAAACACAAACATGACTCCTTGAAAATTATTCAACATTTAACATGGTTTCCTTATTTTTATTACACATCCATTAACTTGTGAAAATCATTTAAAAACTTATGATGAGCAGAAAAGCTCAGTAAGGGATAAAAAAGAAGGAAATATCACATTAATCTATGAATACTCGTAACGTATGAAAGCATTTTCAAAAGACAAGATTGTGACAAATATATACTTAATTTGTGTAACATGATATTTAAAAAAGCTCCAAACAAAAAATAAGAACAGAAATATAATCATAAAGGTATCTTGGGGAATTAATTACATAATCTTGTAGCCCTCTCGGCTACCTTATAATTTGTAACCCTCACGACTACCTTACTATTTGTGTAACCATTGCAGTTACCCTTGGAGTAACAATATGACTAAACTCTAACTTACACATACCCAATGAATTGGATGGAGATATAGGTACCAACCTTAATAAAAAAAAATTCCCAATAACTATAACATAATCATACAAACATGAATAATAGCATAAAAACATTTCTTTTGAACTTTGTAAAATAGAATTTTAAAAGAGGATTTTAAAAGAAAAGTCCCTTATAAATATCATATAATTGAAGTTAGACTTAATAGAGTGGATAGAATATGTATATAATCTATATATAAACATAATTAAACAAAATATAAACAAAACCCATCCCACAAACAAGTTCAATACAACATAAATTACGAAGTAGAAGGTTAACCCAAAGAATGGAAATCCGGTTAAGAATTCCCTTACCTCAAGCTTTTCTTACATAAAAATTGTTTAAAAATCCTGTATAATGGTTAAAATAGTGTTATTAATATCTTAAAGAAACATTTTCATGTTTATAACATCTTATTTGATCATTTCATAACATCATTTCACCCTTTAATTGTCAGTATTCTGCTCCTTGCACTATTTTTGGGTGAGTTCTTTACATGATTTACAAGATTGGTTCATGATAGATGTTCTTGTCGATTGGAAGTGAAAATCCCAAATTGGAATGAAGTAGTATTTAAATATATCTACTAACATAAATTATATAAGTTATCATTTTGAATTCTTATATGAGGATGATTCATAAGTTAAAACATTAAAGAGGTTTGTTTAGATCATTTTAGTGGTTCTTTGATAATAACGACCACATTTTGTTTTATAAATTAAAACCAGGTGTAAAAAATAATTACAGAACCATTTATGATTAATAATACATATATTATAATCTGGTTCAACCATAAAAATGGTTTCATGACCAGAATTTAAGGATTAAAAGAAAAATGAAATCACATCGTGCACGATGTCGGTAATTCGAACATCATGGAGAATGTTTTTAATGACTTCAATAAGTGGGAGAGAAGCAGAAGAATGATGATGAATTTTCCATGAACATGAGAACATATATAATATACATGATCTTGTAGCTTTCATTCCTATTTTATAAGAGTATTTGAGTAAATAAGAAGAAGTAATATTGAAATAAAATAAAACTTGAGAAATTTCTCACAAAAATTCGGCAGCCTAACGTCATCTATTAAAATTACATAAAAATAGTTTAATGATAGAAAGGGTATATATCATCACTCTTAAATAATATTGATAGTAAGGGGGGATATAGAATGAAATATCAAAAAATAATTCAAAGGTAAAGGAAGATAATAACATAAAATGAAAGAAAATAAAGAAAATAAAAGAGGATATTTACCTCTTGATCTCTTCTCCTTGAGATCCTTCTTAAGGGATTTTGTTTTGGTCTTTTGGTGAGACTAGTAGCTCTAAGACATGAGGAAGAGACTTGGTAGGACTATTGGGCAGAACCTAGGCATGGATAATGTCTTGAGAGGTGTGGGAAGAAGAGGGGAGTGAGGGTGGTATTTATAGTGAAGGAGAGGGGGTATTTTTCATTATTTTAATCATAATTATAATATTTTTTCCCAATATTATGAATAGTCTTAGTTCATGTGACCTCAAATAGTAATAATGGAATTTTAGTTCGAACCAAGTTTCCTTGCATCACTTATGATGTCATAAACAGTTCATTTTACTCATAATCTGATTATACGGTATTTTATCGTATTTCACTATTCTTCGAAAAATCCAGAATTTCAGAAAAATCCCAAAAATTTTACCTAACCATTTTTTGACATGTAGAATTAAAAAATGAATTCAATTTTTTAAAAATAATTTTATGAATATTATTTATTAACTTTTTAAATAAAATCATACTTAATTCAAAAAATAACAATTCTAATTCTATAACTACTTCTATATCACGATGAAGAATTAACCAAGATGTTATTATCTTAAAGACTTAAGAAAATAAAATAATAATAAAATTTACTATTCATTAGGGTCATATTAGTATTCATATTACTATTCATAAGTGTATGTTACTATTCACCAAAAAACATGTTGGTTTCATCAGACTCCAAATGACATACTGAACACAGTTGTAGATGACAATTTCCTAAAATTCAAAACATAGAAGTGGAAAAATTATGTTTAAAGGATAGTTATAAATATCTACTTAAAACAAAGTTCCATGCATTTCTATTTATTTTTAGAAAAATTTCGGGTGTTACATTATCCCCACCGTCTAAAATTGCATCCCCGTGGTTTTATTTAATTATTAAACAACTAAGGGTACTTTTCCCTCATAGAATTTTTAGACTCTCATGTTGCTTCTTCAACCATGTGGTTTCTCCAAAAAACCTTTTCCTGATGGATTACCTTATTCTGAAATACCTATTCCCTTCGATCAAGAATCTAAACTGGTTTCTCTTCATAAGAAAGGTTCTCTTCTAGATGAACTACTTCTGGGCTTAAGACATGTGATGAATCTGGCACATACTTTCTCAACATCAAAACATGAAAAACATTGTGTACCTTAGACAAACTCAGAGGAAAAGCTACGTGGTATGCCACTATTCCTAATTTATCAAAGATTTAAAAAGGATTGAGGAACCATGGACTTAGATTCCCTTTCTTACCAAAAGGCTTCACACTTTTCCAAGGAGAGATTTTAAGGAAAACATGGTCACCTACCTCGAAAGATAAGTCTTTCCTTCTATCATCTGCATAACTTTTCTGTCTGCTCTGAGCTGTCCTCATGTGCTGCTAGATCATCCTCACATTATCAGCCACTTCTTCTACTAATTCTGACCCCATCAACTTCCTTTCACCAACTTCATCCAAAAACTCTAGAGTCTGACACCGCACCCCATACAAATCCTCAAAAGGGGCTATCTGAATATTGGAATGAAAACTGTTATTATAAGAAAACTCAACTAAAGAAATATGTTGATCCCAACTTCCCTGGTAGTCCATTGAACATGATGGAAGCATATCCTACAAAGTTTTAATCATTCATTCTGACTGCCCATTTGATTGAGGATGAAAAGTTGTTCTGAAATTTGATTACGTTCCCAATGACTTCTGAAGTCCCCTATAAAAGTTATAAGTGAACTTGGGATCCCGATCAGATACAATAGAAAGAGAAACTCCATGTAACCTGACAATCTCTTTGAGGTATAGTCGATAAAGTTGATCCAAAGACATTGTATCTCTAATAGAAAGAAAATGTGCAGATTTTGTCAGGCGATCCACAATAACCCAAATTGCATTGTTACCTCAAGATGTATTAGGTAGTCCCACCACAAATTCCATGGATACATTCTTCCACTTCCACTCTGGCACTGGAAAAGGTTGAAGCATCCCCTTCGGTAACTGCTGCTCATCTTTAACCTGTTGAGATGTCGAACATTTCATACTAAAATTAGAAATAGATCTTTTCATTCTATCCCACCAATAATACCCCCGATGGTCTCTATACATCTTAGTACTGCCTTGATGAACTGAAAATGAAAAACTAAGAATTTCACACAACAAATATTTCTTCAACTGAGATTCACTATGCATGCACAACCTTTTTCCAAATCGTAAAACATAATCTTTATCAAGGTTAAATTATAGAAACTTACCCTTTTTAACCAATTCAACCTTTTTCTGTAGCTCACAGTCTTCCTTATGTGCTCACTTAATTCTATATGAACAATGACGTCTGCACTGAAACCTGAAACAAAATAGAGGTATTTCCTGCACCAACAAATTCTAATCCAAAATTCATCAAATCATTAATCAAGGGATCATGTTCCAAACATAGAATGGTTAATGATGCCTGATGTTTCCTACTCAAGGAATCTTCCACTTTTTTTGCTTTTCCAGGATGGTAATTGATTGGTCAATCATAATCCTTTATCAGTTCATGCCATCTTCTCTACCTCATGTTTAATTCCTTCTGAGTGAATATATACTTCTGACTTTTATGGTCATTATATATTTGACATTTGGCTCTGTATAAATGATGCCTCCAAATTTTCAATTAAAAAACCACAGCTTCTAAATCCAAATCATGTGTGGGATAATTTATCTCATGAGGTTTAAGTTTTCTCAAAGCATAGGAAATTACATGATCATTATGCATCAAAACACTACTAAGTCCCTTCAAAGAAGCATCACTATAGATGAAAAACTCACCATTCCGGGAAGGTAAGGCCAAAACTAGACCATTAACCAATATCTTCTTCCGTTCTTGAAAAAAAACATCACATTCTTCTGTCCAAAAAAATTTAACCCCTTTCTGTGTTAACATATTTATCATGCAAGATAACCATGGAAAGTTCTTAAAAAACCGTCAGTAATAACCTGCTAACCCAATAAAACTAAGAATCTCTGTAACATTTGTGGGTCTTGGTCATTCATCTACCACCTTTGTTTTGGTAGGATCAACTATTATTCCATCATTATTTACAATGTTTCCAAGAAAAGAAATTTTTTGCAACAAAAAATCACACTTGTTTAATTTTCCATATAGTTTCTTTTTATTTAAGGTTTGTAAGACAACCCTTAGATGTATTTTATGCTCCTCTTTATTTTTAGAAAATACTAGAATCTCATCAATAAATACAACCAAAAACATATCTAAGAACAAATGAAATACTCTATTCATAAGATTCATGAATACAGTAGGTGCATTAGTTAACCCAAAGGGAATAACAACAAATTCATAATGCTTATATCTAGTATAAAAGGATATTTTTGGGATGTCATCCTTCTTCACCTTTAGTTTATGGTATTCAGATCTCAAGTCAATCTTGAAAATGTACCGAGTTCCCTGGAGCTGATCAAACAAGTCATAGATATGAGGCAATGGATACTTTTTTTTAATATTGATGTTATTTAAAGATCTATAATCAATGAAAAGTCTCACGGAACCATCTTTTTTTAATAAACAAAACAAGGGATCCCCATGGTGAAGTGCTAGGAAGAATGAAGCCTTTATCGATAATATCCTACAACTGATTTTTCAATTCAAGAAGTTCTATTTGAGTCATATGATAAGGGTGTTTTGAAATTGGCTTATCATCAAGAACTAATTCAATTGTGAATTCGACTTCCTAATCAGGTATGACACTGGGTAACTCAACATGAAAAACATCAAGGCATTCATTTACCTCTAGAACATCATTAATCTAAATAGTTCCCTTGTTTTCAACAATATGAGAAAGATAACATTCATTTCCATATTTTAATAGTTTCTCAGCTTCCTGATATGTTATCAATTATATGGGTTCGTTCTTGTAAACAAACAGAAACTCTTTCTGAAAAACAACTTCTTTAGCTCTACAGTTAATCTTTGCATGATAAACAGAATGCCAATCCATTCCCAGAATAACATCAAACATGACTAAGGATAAAACAAAAATCTTTGTAGGTAATGTATTACCATAGATCACAATTTAATTATTCTTATAATTCCACTTTGATATAATATTTCCCCCTGGTGTTTTAACAACAAGTTCAGGTCTCATTTGTTGAGGTGATATTTTTAATTTACCAAAAAATTTCTCAGAGATGAAGGAATGTGTAGACCCCGTATCAAACAAAACTTTAGCAAAATCTTAGTGAACAAACTAAGTACCTAATACAACTTCATTGGATGCCCTGACATCTGTTAACGTAGTCACAAAGGATCTCACTACACCTTTATGCTTGTATTCTGGATTCTTTGCATCATTCATATCTCTCTTTGGGTAGGAATTTTCATAATGACCCATCTCACCACAATTAAAACATTGTATAGTTTTCTTATCAGGATTATTCTTTAGATCATTTTCAATACAATATCGGGCCATATGTCCAAACTTACCACATTTAAAACACTTCCCAGTTTTGCTAAGGCATTCCCCAGGGTGCTTCTTTCGACACTTTTCACAAACTGGAAATTGGATTTTCATCACCATCAGATTTCTTTGGTTGATTCATACCCATCACTTGCCATCTAGACCTCTTCTTCTACTTATTTCCAAAATGCACATGATTATCAGAAAACTCCATCTCTACCCTCTCAGCACATCGAACATGTTTTTCATATCTTTTGAATTCACGGGAGGCCAATGCCCTTCGATACGTTGGTTTTAGTCCTGAGTAAAATTGGGCGATTTTTCTATCAAGATCCAGAATAAGATTTGGAGCATACCTGACCAGTTGGGTGAAGTTTGATTCATACATAGACACTGAATATTCCTCCTTATTCTTCACTTAGAGGAATTGATTCTCCATCTTAAGTTTCACCACCTTAGGAAAATATTTTTCAAGGAAAAGAATTTTAAATTCACCCAACTCTAAGGCATCAAAATCCTCTCTACACCTAATATTTATTACCATTGACCACTGATGATCATCTTCCCCTTCAAAACGATAAATGGAAAGACTTAACTTTTGATTTTCTGAACATCCCATAACATCGAATATCTTTTCAAGGGCTTTGAACCATCCTTTAGCTACTATTGGGTCAGAAGACTCATTGAAAGCAAGAGGATGTTGTCTCATAAAATGTTCCACTACTGTCATGTTCTGTTGTGGTAACTCTATTTTTTCTCTTGCATGGATGCCACCACCATTTATTTCCTACATTATTTGATCCATTACTATCACAAACTTCTCGGTTCCAATCCCTACCATTCTAAGCTACAGATCTGGAAGGATGACATTTTTTCAGTGCCTCTCCTCTTCAGATTCCCTGTTCCTTCTGCGGACAACCATTTTGAACAAACATATATTAGATGAACCAACATGGTAATATTTAAATTCTAAAACATTTCAAATTAATCATAGAGTAAAAATCATTTATGGAATTTTTTAACATCATCCTAACCCCTAAAGTTATCTAAACCATCCACTGATACCAACTATAAGGACCTGACCTTATTACATGCATAATGTTGAATTTAGTCAAGAAAGAACTTCCTCTTACATTGAAGATCTTTTAAAGTTTATATATTTTCGGGAATTGGGATATTATATATTCATAACATTACACATTTTTACTAAGTGGATACCATAAAAAACTGTTTCCATTTTTTTCAAAATATAAAACATTTAAACTTAAACATGACTCGTTGAAAATTATTAAACATTTAACATGGCTTAATTCTTTGACTTACATATCCATTAACCTGTGAAAATCATTTAAGAACTTGGGATGATCACAAAATCTCAGTAAGGGATGAAAAATAAGGAAAGAGAACATTATTCCATGAATACTCATAACGTATGAAAGCGTTTTCAAAAGATATACTTGTCACCCATTTATACTTAATTTGTGTAACATGGGATTTAAAAAAGATCAAAAAAGAACATGAGAACATAAATATAATCATATAGGTATCTTGGAGCATTTTTTACATAATCTTGTAACCCTCTCAGCTACCTTATAATTTGTAACCCCCACAGCTACCTTACTATTTGTGTAACCAATGTAGTTACACTTGGAGTAACCATACGACCAACTTCCAACTTACAAATACCCAATGCATTTTAGGGATATATAGGTCCCACCCTTCATCATAAACAATTACCAAGAACTAGAACATAATCATAAAACATGAATAATATCATAAAAACATTGCTTTTGAACTTTTTAAAACATAATTTTAAGAGGATTTTAAAAGAAAAGTCCCTTATAAATATTATATGATTGAAGTGAGACTTAATAGAGTGGGTGTAATATGTATATACTCTGTAAATATACGTAATTAAACATATTATAAACAAAACCCATCACACAAAAAATTTCAATACAACATAAATAACGATGTAGAAGGTTAACCCAAAGAATGGAAATCGGGTTAAGAATTCCCTTACCTCAGGCTTGTCTTACTTAAAACATGATTAAACTTCCTGTATAATGTTTAAAAGAGTGTTATTAGTATTTTAAAGAAACTGTTTCATCTTTAAAACATCTTATATGATCATTTCATAACATCATTTCACCCTATAATTGTTAGTATTTTTCTCCTTGCACTGTTTCAGGGTGAGTTCTTTACATGATTTCCAAGATTTGTTCATGATGGATGTTCTTATAGATTGGAAGTGAAACTCAAAAATTGGAATTAAGTAGTATTTAAATATATCTAGTAACATAAATTATACCATTTATCATTTTTAATTCTTACATTTTGTTGATTCATAAGTTAAAACATTAATGATGTTTGTTTAGATCATTTTAGTGGTTCTTTGATAATAACAACATCATTTTATTTTATAAATTAAAACCATGTGTACAAAAGAATTATATAACCATTGATGAGACATAATACATATATTATTACCTGGTTCAACCATAAAAATGTTTTCATGGATAGAATTTAAGTATTTAAAGAATAATGACATCACATCGTCCATGATGTCGGTAATTCGACACATCATGGACAATGTTTTTAATTCCTTGAAAAAGTGGGAGAGAAGTAGAAGAATGATGATGAATTTTCCATGTACATGAGGAAATCCATAATATACACGATTCTAGAGCTTTCATGCCTCTTGTATAAAAGGTGGTGAGGAAATAATAAGAAAGAATCTTGAAATAAAAGGAAACTTGAGAAATTTCTCACGAAAATTCGGCAGCCTAACGACGTCTCTTAAAATTTCATAAAAATAGTTTGATGAGAGAAAGGAGATATCACATCAATGTTACATAATACGGTTAGTAAGGGGGGATATGGAATGAAATATCCCAACATAATCCATAGGCAAAGGAAGATAATAACATAAAATGAAAGAAAAGAAAGAAAATAAAAGAGGATGTTTACCTCTTGATGTCTTCTCCTTAAGATCCTTCTTAAGGGCTTTGGTTTTGGTCTTTGGGTGAGAACAGAAGATCTAGGATGTGGGGAAGAGCCTTGGTAGGAGTATTGGGCTTAACATAGGCTTGGATCAAGGATTTAGAGGTGTGGGAAGAAGATGGGAGTGAGGGTGGTATTTATAGTGGAGGAGAGGGGGTATTTTTCATTATTTTAATCATTATTATAATATTTTTGCCCAAGATTATGAATAGTCTTAGTTCATGTGACCTAAAATATTAATAAAGGCATGTGAGTTCGAACCAAGTGGCCCTGTATCATTTATGATGCCATAAATAGTGTATTTTACTAATAGTTTGATTATACGGTATTTTATTGTATTTCACTATTCATTGAAAAATCATGAATTTCAGAAAAATCCCAAAAATTTACCCTAACTATTTTTTGACATGTATAATTAATAAAATTATGTACATTTATTGAAAATAATTTTCTAAATATTATTCATTTAATTTTTAAATAAAATCATACTTAATTTAAAAATTTACAATTCTAATTCTATAACTACTTCTATATCACGATGAAAAATTAACCAAGATGTTATTATATTAAAGCCTTAAGAAATTAAAATAATAATAAAATTTACTATTAATTAGGTTCTTATTACTATTCATATTACTATTCATAAGGGTATGTTACTATTCATAGAAAAAACAAGCTGGTTTTATCAGACTCCAAATAACTTACTGAATACAATTGTAGATGAAAATTTCTTGACATTCAAAACATAGAAGTGGAAAAATTATGTTTAAAGGATAGTTATAAATATCTACTTAAAACAAAGTTCCATGCATTTCTATTTATTTTTAGAAAAACATAGTGTGTTACAAAACACTATTGGAACTTTGTGCTGAAAATCATTGGGATGAGTTGCAGACACATATGATCCCAATGAAGTATCTAGGTGGGTTCCATGAGTTCATAGAAACTTCCCAACATTTGGAAGATTCTATTCAACAAACTTGATCCAAATCTCAACTCATGCCCTCATCATAGGGGAAAGTCTAGGAAATTAATAAACTACATTTTTCACTCTCAAGCCAATAATAGTGCCCATCCAAGAACCTAGGTAGGCCCTGAACCGCTCATCACCCCTTATCGAGTAAAAAAAACTATAAATTTTCCCTCAATATGATGAAAAAAGAAATTAGGGTCACCTAATATTTTAGGAATGTATTAATAAAGAAAAATCCTTCCAAAATGAACAATTCCCCTATTTTTTCCTCACAACATTGGATAATAACATTGTGAAGATGCCATAGCCCAGGAAGATTGATGAGGTCAACCTCACCGATCATCCCAACCACTTCCCTTTCCATAGAAGGCTGGGTCATAACATCCGGGACTAATTCATCTTAAAATACATCATTAAAGTCATGGTCGATTACAAATAGGTGGTGTTAGATAAATCCTTAGAGTTGGTGTCCTCTATAACTATTTCCCAATAAAATGAGGAGGGTGATTAGAAAAACGTCATTGCCAGGAATGGGTAGAAGTTCTACAACTAGATGACTCAAACAATAGTTGAATGAGCTCATGCCACCATAAGATAACAGCTGCAAAAACCCACAACAGCTCCTCCAACTAGGGAGAAAACATCAAACATGCCTCTCAAAGGTGGATGTGACCATTGGAAGTAGGGGGAAATAGTAGAGGAGGATTCATATTCTGCTCCAATGTAAGCTCCGACTCTTCCATATTTCTTCCTTGCAAAATCTGAAGCATGGGACCACCCCAACAAATATATCCCTCATCAAATGATGATATAGTATTTGGTTCTATCAATTTTATACACTTTTTAGACCCATTCTATGATGATTAATATGCCTTATCATATGAGTTTCCCATACTTAATCAGGGAACGAGAGGCTACATACGTTAGAACTGAGGATACATGGGACAAAATGGGTATGGATAGACCTAATATTTCCTTTAAATCCCTATATAGGACATATATGTAGTTGATACCCATGTACAAGTGCTCCAGCAATCCCAAAAGAGGCATTATGTTGTCCTAGAACCCTTAAATAGTCACCCATGCCTAGTTGTCCTATCTTAATGTATAGTGGGGGTGGGATTTTATGATCAGTCTAGAAAACATGGAAGGTCAGTGAAACCTGCCACACTAGTAGTAGATTCTCCGTAGAAATTTTCACATGCACCATGCCCATCCACCATGAGGGACTTAACTCATTAACCACATACAAAGAAGTAGACCCACCTTGGGAAGAACGAAAATCTTATACAATACTATGACATTCTGAAACAACTAGTAGTTGTCCTATCCATGATCTAAATTTTGGTTATACTCCATCTTTCAAAATAACTTAGGGGGGCACTCCTTGAATCCCTCTAGAGATCACAGGAATTTGAGGTAGAGGTTTATATAATTAAGGTTTATCATGTGGTGACCATTCCATCAGAATTCCATTTATCCATCTAATTCACTGAACAAGATTAAGAATAGGTCATCCAAGGGAACATCATGCCCTATATGTTTTGGGAATACTCAATAATGTCAATATTTGAAGGGATCTGATTGATAATGGTTCTAAGGTCAACCTCATCGAAGTATGAACCCTCAAATGTTTGGGATATATCAAAGGGGACCTATCTCCCACAAAGCTTACCATTAAAGGGTATAATAAGAATGATAAAATACCTATTAGGAAGATCAAGTTCAAAGACCAGTTTTGGTATAACACATCTGACATTGAGTTTATGGTTATCCAACAAGACACCACATATAATGTCCTGCAATGAAGGCCCTGGCTCCATAGCCACATAGCGGTGCCTTCAACATTCCACTAATGTCTGAAATACCCCATTAATGGAAAGTTTGGTGTATTACATGGTGATCATTCCCCCTTTGAGACTTGAAAAGACACATATTTTGAAGAATTTTTCTAGAAAAGGGATGGAAAAAAACTAATAGTGGATGATGATATGTATGTTGTAGCCTCCAACGACTTGGTGAATTCCTCTGAAAATCCCTAGAGTATGCTCAAAAATGTTTATATGCTCCCCATAAATCTAGTTAATGTGATAGACCTGACCCCATATTTCCAAGATCCTCCTTCCCCCAATGACTTTGTAAAAAACAGTTGGCTCCGACATCTCTCTATAATTACCTTGGATGTAAGGGATGATAATGTCTTTTCTCATGTACTCTCTTAACTCGATAGTGATAGAGAAGGCCCTAGATTGATAACTTCATCTAAACATGTCTCCACAGACTTAGAGGGGTAAGAAGTTTAGGATGACCTCAGGAACGCCCCTACCACATTTAAGGAAATCATCTCTACAACCACTGAAAAACCTTGGAAGGTGAATCCAGAAACAGAAGAAGACATGAAACCTACATTTATTAGTGACTCCATTCCCCTAAAAGAGAAAGAGATTTATATTAAATTTCTGAAGTAACAGCTATATGAATTCTCTTAGAACTATAAATAAATTCTCAAACCAAATACCAATATATCTACAAAACATATCATCTTACCTGATGAGAATTGATGATTTAAGTATGCATCTAGGAGGATGAAACCCTCTCATGCCACTAATGCAGAGGCATAAGTTAAAAAATTAATCAAATATAACTTTGTATTAGGATTGAAATAACCATGATTTTTCACCAACATCATCCATATGAAGAAAAAAATGGGAATATTAAGGTTTTCATCGATTTTAGAGACATTAATTAGCACTACCCAAAGGAAATTTTCCCATTACCGATCACTGAAATTTTGATCAATGCAATTATAGATTCTAATACCTTTCCTTCATGGATGAGTATTTAGGTTACAATAAAATAAAGATATCCCCAAAAGATGAAGAGGAAACTAACTTCAATGAACCTCAAAGGATCTTTTTCTATCATGATATGAACTTTAGCTTAAAGAAGACTGGATCCACTCATCAATTCACCATAAATCCTGTCCTTAAGATATTTTCGGGAAGAATAGATAAATGTTATATCGATGACTTGGTTGTAAAATACCAATATCAATGTGATCACTCAATGGATCTCAAAATAGTGTCACGACCCGACCCTACCGGTCTCGAGCTGCAACTATTCCAGGCCCGCCTCCATAGGCCAGGGGCTGGCGACAAGCACCGAAGGCATAACAATATTCGGGGAGGCCTTTGCCTAAGTACCTGTACACACCTACACAGCCCACTCAATGAAAAAGTGCAGAGTAAAATAAAACCAAAGTACAAACAACTATAACCCAACCACAATCATGCATCAAACTCTAAATAGGAAAAAGTAAATTGATGAAAAGTACTAACAGAAACTGAAAAAAAAGGGAAAAAACACACTCCCAACCAGAAAGGTGCCACAATCCAGTAACAGGTAAACGAAAGTAAATAGCTGGTAATTCTCTCACCTAAAAGTCCTACTATGTCTACTGAACGCAATCCAAGCTACTGTGTCCTTTACGCTCCTCCATAGTCTCGATCGACCTGTCCGTCGTATGCAAGTGCACACCAAGTGCGGGAAAAGCCCAAGCAGGGGTGAGTATAAGGATAATCAGTAGGATGACCCAAAATCTCAAGGGGGCAACAAAGGAGGTACTAAACGGTAAACGATAGACAAAACAAAGTAAGATTGAAATAGAGAGTAAGCAGCTCAACCCAACAAAAGAAAAGAAGTATACTCGTCCCAACCAAGAGGGGATAGACACGGAAAGCATGTGGCATACCTCCAGTGTCTTTGCCCCTCATATAAGGATAGTAACTTGACATAAAGAGTGGAAAAAATATACTATATATATATATATATGATAAAAAATAAACCCGAATGAGTGCGTAAGGGGATCTACATCTCCAATCTCAGCCCAGGAAAATTCACCAATAGTGCTAAGGATAACCATCACTGACGCACAATAGTCCCGCACGTCAAAGCCCCTCATCGCTAAGACGTACCACCAAAAGTCCCGCTCTAGTAATCACGGAGAAAAAAAATTGACTAGCCTCATCAGAAGGGGAAGATTGTGACAGAAGTCATCTGGTAACCCACTGCCCAGCCCAACTAGAGGGTAAATACCAAAAGGTTGTTGGGTGACCCACTGCCCAGCCCTGATAGAGGGTAAACCCTAAAAGGTTGTCTTGTGACCCACTGCCCAGCCCTGCTGGAGGGTAAACCCTAAAAAGATCATCGGGTGACCCAATGCCCAGCCCTACTGGAGGGTAAACCCTAAAGTCAACGGGTAACCCACTTCTCAGCCTCGCTGGAGGGTAAACCGTGATATGTCAGTGGGTAACACACAGCCCAGCCCCGCTGGAGGGTAAAATCTGAACTCGTCCTGATAACTCCGCGCTGCCCGCGCCATCACTGAGTGTCACTAACATCGCGACCGTGCATTGGGTCGGAGTGTGTCAAATGAACCTCTGACCAATGCCCTTTCATGTTTCCAAATTTAATTAGATCTCGAAAGGGGCTCCACACATCCAAATAGATTACACTGTTGAAATACTCAAGAAAAAACACTCGAGATAGACTAATTAATTGTTGGAAATGGAATCCCGATGAAAAAGTTATTCCACACCGCTATACGCCCATAAGGAATCTCATGGGGCCCACACCTCGGTCTTGAAAGAGGTTGGGAGAACTACGCCATCATGATTCTCTCGGAAAAACACACCAGAATGACTACTCATTCACCCCAAATGGGTGTCTGATGAAAAATTTGTAAAACACTACTCACAGCTTAAAAGACAGCCCATGGGTCCCATGCCTCAACTCCGGATTCAATGACTGAAACCAACCAGGAACAATTCGTCTTGAATCTAGGGTCACAACGCTACTGACGATGCCTTAAACAGACTCCATATGTGTTCGCGCCACCCGAAGGAAGAATCCTGACATAGTACTTAACGAGCGTGCCGCGCCAACGAGCCCCCGTCTTAGGAATTTAAAACCTACGAGACCATCTCAAAATCTTCTTCTCAAGCCAAGGATTGAACTGATATATATGAAACACAAAACAGACACCCTTAGTGAAAGTTACGGGTGTCCTAAGTTGAGGGGACGAACCCCTTGGGCTGGACCAGCCTGGTCCTGCCGGTCCGCCCGGCTTTGGCCGGCCCGCACCGGCCGGCCCGGCTCATAGCACCGGCCCGCGGCTCAGCCACGTGGTCCGGATGGGGACCCCCGGTCCACCCTGCACTGACCGGACCTCATGGCCGGTCGTTGTCTCGCGCAGAGACCCACTGAAGGCGGTTCTCGGTCTCTGCACGGGGTCGTGCGTCGTGACCCCCCTCACAGTCGACCTCGCCCGCCGCCTGGAGCCTCCACCTAGAGACCCCTCGCCGTGCTTCCATCCCAGAGCTGCCTCTGCCACTGGAAGCCTGCCGGAATGCCACTAGAACTGCCAGACCGCCGCTAGAACCACCGAAAAATGGAGGAAATGACCGGAATATTTCCCGGGGTCACCCCGGACACCCCGGGGCTCGAAAATTCGATCTGAAAGGACCGTTGGGAATCTCAAATCAGGCTCTACAAAAATATGGGATTCTATATACAATTAGAAAACATTTATATTCAAATAATTTAATTTAAAGGGGGTTTTGGGAATTAAAATGATAAAAACACAAGCCTACCTCCATGGGCATAGCCCGACGCTTCACCGATGGTCCGTTGGAGCGCCGCGCCGCCTTGGAGAGGCGGAGGAGAGGAGAGGATTTTATTGATATGGATCCTCCAGGGAAGAATGTTGGGGAAGAAGAAGGGTAAGAATAGGGTGGTGTTGGTGTGTTTAAATAGAAAACACCTAAATCCCCCGCCCGCATGCCCCATACCCGAACTTTCAGCAGGGTCGGGGTTAAGGCGTCCCTAGGGTAAAATCCACGTTCTGATCACAATGGCTGTCTCAAAATTTTAATCTGAGCCTCTGTTCAAAAGTTGTAAAGATCACGCCCAGTGCCACCAAATTACAAAATTCCCCTGGTGGCAGTTTCCACAGAAGGGTTGCGCCCGTGAAAGTTACACCCCTCCTAGGGTAAACGACACGTTCCGGACTCAATGATGCAATCGGTTTTCCATCCGAGCAACCGTTTAGGAGTTATTATTTTTATTTGGAATGTCTAGTGTTAACGCACTTAAAGTTTAATTCTGGCCGCACTAGGGCTCGGAATCACACGCCGTCTGAATGCCCTGCTCTGGAATAACATTAAGAAAATTTCAAACTCTTATAGCCACAAAACTTGGGTTGTTACATCATTCCCTCCTTCATGTTTTTCATTATCTAAAAACAAAACTACAAAAACAACTCAGGATACTGAGCCCTAATCTGGATCTCTTATTCCTAGGTGATCTTCTACACTCTCCCATGCTGCCACAGTACACAAACCAAAATAATGGTCCTTCCATGTAGTGTATGCTTCTTCCAGTCCTCAATTTCCACCGGGTGCTCTGCAAAGGTGGCCCCATACTCGAGGTCTAGCTCTCCCCATTAGATAACATGCATGGAGTCGTGCAAGTATTTCCTCAGCTGTGACACGTGGAAGACATCATGCACCCTCTCTAGCTGTGGGTGTAGGGCAAGACAGTAGGCCACCTCACTAACCCTGCGCATGATCTCAAAGGGTTCGATGAACCTCAGGGAAAAATTTCCTCCCCAGCCAAACCTCCATTTCCCATGCTGTGAAGAGACCCTTAAAAATACATGGTCCCCCTGCTCGGACTCCAAAGGCCTGTGATGACGACCTGCGTAGGACTTCTGTCTGCTCTGAGCCGTCCTCATCCGCTCACGAATGACCTGAACCTTCTCCGTTATCGCCTGCACAAACTCTAGGCCCATGAAGGAGGTCTCCCCAACCTTCGTCCAGCACAACAGTGACCTGAAGGGTCTCCCTTATAGGTCCTCAGAAGGTTCCATGCCGATATTATAGTGGTAACTATTGTTGTACACGAACTCCACCAAGGGTAGGTGATCCTCCCAACTTAGGCCAAAGTCTAACATGCACGCCCTGAGAATATCCTCCATCACCTGGATAGTGCGGTCAGTCTGCCCATTCGTCTGGGGGTGAAAAGATGGACTCATTTGTAGCTGATTCCCGAATTCCTTTTGTAGGCCTCGCCACAATCGTGACGGAAACTGCGCATCGTGGTATGAGATGATTGTCGAGGGTACTCTATGAAGGTGGAAGATCTTTCGAACATACAGCTACCCAAGGCTCTCCACTGAGCTCTGATCCCTGATCGAATGGAAGTGCACCGACTTTGTGAGTCGGTTCACTATCACCCAAATGGAATCATGGCCCTTCGCTGTGTGTAGAAGCCCTATGACAAAGTCCATTGATATGCCATCCCACTTCCACTCTAGGATTTTAAGGGGCTGCAACAACCCTACCAGAACCTGATGTTCTGCCTTCACCTGCTGACAGGTAAGACATTGAGAAATGAACTTATCTACGCTCCACTTCATTCCAGACCACCAAAACTGCCGCTGAAGGTCTCTGTACATCTTTCCCACCCCGAGATGTACAGCCAAGGGAGAAGTGTGGAACTCCTACATCACCTCCTCCCACATCTCCACTGGTACTACAGCTCACCCTTGAAATAGGATCTCATGATTCCCTCCTTCATAATACCCATCGAGTGCATCTCCCATTGATATCTGATCACACAGTACCTCGCTATCACCATCCCCCAGCTGCGAGTCTCTCACACACTCAAGGAGACAAGGAGTCAACACCATCGACTATAGAAAATCCATACCCTCCTGCTCCACCATGGTCAGCCATAGGGAATCCAACTGCTCTGATGCTTCTTGCACTAAAAGAGACTGGGACTTCTTGTTAAGGGAATCTGCTACTATGTTTCCCTTCCCCGGAGTGTAGACTATCTCGAAATCATAGTCCTGCAGAAACTCCAGCCAGTGCCTCTGCCTCGGATTCAAATCCCGCTGAGTGAAGATGTACTTGAGGCTCTGTTGGTCTGAGTAGACCACAAAATGCTCAACCAGAAGGTAGTTTCTCCATAACCTCAAGGAGAAGACCACCACTGCCATCTCTAAATCATGAGTCACATAATTCTGCTCATGGGGCCCCAACTGCCTCGACCCATATGCAATCACTGCCCGCTGCTGCATCAGCACGCACCTGAGCCTAGCACCTGAAGCATCGTAGTACACTAAAAACTAAAAACCCTCCTTTGGAAGCATTAAAAATGGAGCACTAGTCAGCCTCTATCTCAAATCCTCTAAGGCCTTCTGGAACTGATCAGTCCAGGTGAACGTTCGTCCCTTCCATGTCAATACGGTCAAAGGGGCAGCAATCTTGGAGAAATCTTACACAAACCTCCTGTAGTACCCTGCCAAACCAAGGAAGCTCCACACCTCTAAAGCATTCTTGGGTGGATCCCAAGCAAGCACTGGATCTACGACCAATCCCTACTCCATAATAACATGCCCCAGAAAGTGAAACTCATGAATCCAGAACTGACACTTCGAGAGCTTCCCATAAAACTGGTGCTCTCGGAGTAAGTCTAGGACCAACCTCAAATGCTATACGTGCTCCTATTCTATCATAGAGTAGATGAGTATTTCATCAATAAAGAAAACCACAAACCGATCAAAGTATGGCTGGAAGATCTGGTTTATCAAATCCATGAAAATGGCAGGGGGAATTCATCACGCCAAAGGGCATCACCAGAAACTTGTAATGCCTATTTCGACAACAGAAAGCCAACATTGGGATGTCAGCCTCACAAACCCACAACTGGTGGTAGTAAGATCAAATATCAATCTTGGAGAAGCACTTTTCACCTCTCAACTGGTCGAAGAGGTAGTTTATCCTCATAAAGGGTACTTGTTCTTTATCATGGCCTGATTTAGGTGACGATAATCCACACAAAGCCTCAGACTCCTATCTACCTTTTTCACAAACAAAACCAGATCTGCCTAGGGGGACACACTAGGCCTGATAAATCCCAACTAACGAAGGTTGTCCTGCTGAAGTCGTAGCTTCCCAATCTCTGTGGGTGCCATTCAATAAGCCGCACATGATATCGGGGTAGTCCCCGGCTGCAAGTCAACGAAGAACTCCATATCTTGCCTCAGAGGTAGTCCCGAAACATCCTCACGAAAGATGTCCATGTAGTCCTCTAAAACGGTAGGGATCCAGGGGCCTGTAGCGTCTGATACTCTGAGAGCCACACTCACCAACTGGTGCGAAAAAGGCTAGGGTATCCTGCTCAGAGTACCCATATTATCTACCACGAGGTCTCATTCACCAAGGATGGTGAACCTCATCTCATCAGAAAACACACCTATGACTCATCTATGAGGACAGTCGATATAGGAGTGCACCATAGAAAGCCAATCCATGCCTAGGATGATGTCGTATGGTTCCATCGTGATGACGAGTAGGTCCCACGTGGAACTCCCTCCTCCAAATGACAGCTCGTACTGTCTGCAGATAAAGGTCACTAATGAGGTACTTACTATCGGAACCTTGGGGCTAAGTGAAGGTGTCAGTGCCTCTACTAGAAGCTCCAACTCTAGAACCAACAACAATGATATAAAGGAGTGGCTGGCATCTGTGTCTACTAGTACCGAAGCAAGCATAGAGTAAACACAAAGCATAACTCGAACCATATTGTGTGCTCAGGGGTCACGAGCACCCATAGCATGATGCTGCCTGTGGCCCCTATCGCCAGCTCCCTGAGCCTGGAGTGGGCCACTCAGTGGTGGCAGTGGAAGGACCTCAAAATTCTGCCCTGGGCCTCCAGGTCCTGCCGCTCTGCCTACACCACCTCCCTAAGGACCACCCTATCCTCGCCTGGGGGATCCCTAGTCACGGCGCTGCCTCTGCCGCTGCGGTGCACCCCCTGCCTGTCACGGATGCTCAGTACGCCTGGTCGGGCATTACTTTGCTAGGTGGCCCCGTCTGTCACATTCATAGCATCGGCTCTCTCCTACCTGCCCCGTTGCTACACGGTGCCACTGTGGTGTACGAACCTTCCCCTGTGTCTGCTCATGGAAGGGCCTCCTCAACCGAGGCTCTGCTCTCTGCCGCCTGCCTGTCACCGGGGACTCTCTTCTGAAGCGGCCACTGCTAGGCCCTGTCAGCTAGCATTCTTCATCCAAGAATCTCTCCATCACGAGCACCCACTCTATCACCCTGACATAAGTAGGGATGCACAGGGGCACTACACTAGCAAAAATCTCTCTGCGAAGACCCTGCTCAAACTTCTGCGCCCTAAAGTAACTATCGCAGATCATATCCTGTGAGTAGTGTGTCAGATCGGTAAAACGAGCCGAGTACAATGCCACAATCATCCCCCCTTCTTTAGCTGCAGATTCTCTTGAATCCGAATGGAGTGTAAGAAAGAGGGGGAGTACTCCTCCAAGAAGAGCATCTGGAAGCTATCCCACGTGAAGGATGACTCATTGTGGGTCTGTGTAACTAACCCCTACCAACGCCCGACCATCCCGAGGAAAAGGCTGGAATCTAGGTCTACCATCTGATCTGCTGGGGTCCATACCAGCTTGCAAAGTCTGTCCACTGACTCTACCTAGTCTTCCGCTGCCTGGGGATCTGGGTCTCTGCAGAACTTTTGCTGTCACTGATGCTGAAAGTCTCGGAGCGTACTCATCCTGCGCTCAACCTTGACCTGTGCTGCCGGTACTAACTACCACTCTCCAGGTGGAGGGGCCACTGTTGAAGTAGTGGGAGGAAGGGGATCATGTGAGCGTCCATGAATTGATGCCTCGTCGCTCGCCAGGTCGTCGTCATGAACTGGAGATGGTAACTTGGCTGGCTGCCATCGTGGGGGCATCCTGAAAATTATCAAGGATTACCGTGATCAGATGAATATATATATATATATATATATATATATATATATCAGTAAAAAAAAAGGGGAGCTAACTCAAAAAGGAAAATCAAAGACTCAATCCTACTGGATGCATGTTCCAAAGTTCCCTGCAACTAGCGTCTCAACGTGTCGAGTCGACAAGCGGGTTATCAAGGTCCTTGTTAATGGATACATCGGCAACCCATAGCATCACTGGTCTCCCTGGACCAAGAGCCTCTCTCGAGACACATCAACACCATTTCCCTAAATCCCAACCAATTCCTTTTAAGGGCATCTGAACAACTCCCTAAGGAATGAACCACCTCTGATACCACTTTTTCATGACCCGAACCTACCGGTCTCGAGACGCAACTAACACAGGCCTACCTCCACAGGCCAAGGGCTGGAGACAAGCGCCAAAGGCATAACAATCTTCGGGGAGGCCTTTTCCTACGTACCTATACACACCCACATAGCCCACTAAATGAAAAAGTGCAGAGTAAAACCAAACCAAAGGACAAGAAACTATAACCCAACCAAAATCATGCATCAACCTATAAATAAGAAAAAGTAAATTTCTTAAAAGTACTGACAAATACTGAACAGAAAAATGGGAAAAACATGCGCCCAACCAGAAAGGTGACACAACCTGGCAACATGTAAACGAAAGTAAACAACTGGTGAGTCTCTCACCTGAAAGTCCTACTATGTCCACTAAATGCAGCCCAAGCTCTAGTGTCCTCTACGCTCCTCCGTAGTCTCGATCAACCTGTCCGTCATCTGCAAGGGCACACCAAGTGCGGGAAAAGACCATGCAGGGGTGAGTATAAGGGTACTCAGTAGGATGCACGAAAGCTTGAGGGAGAAAAAAATAAGGAACTAAAAAGTAAACGATAGATAGAAAAATGTAAGAGTACAATATAGAGAATGCAGATCAACCCAAAAAAATAAAGGAAGTAGACTCATCCCAACCAAGAGGGGATAGACACGAGAATCATGTGGCATACCCCACGTGTCTTCTCCCCTCCTAGAAGGAGAGTAACTGGACCCAAGTAGAGGGAAAAACATTAGAGTGTATATATATATATGCTCAACAAGAAACCCAAACGAGTGTGTAAGGGGATCTCGTTCTCCAATCTCAGCCCAAGAAAAGTTGCCAATAGTTCTAAGGATAACCATCACTGATGCCCAATAGTCCCACATGTCAAAGCCCCTCATCGCTATGTCATACCACCAAAAGTACCGCTCTAGTAATCACAAAGAAAAACCACTGACTAGCCTCATCGAAAGGAGAAAATTCTGAAAGAAGTCGTCGGGTAACCCACTACCCAGCCTAACTGGAGGGTAAACCCCAAAAGTTTGTCGGGTGACCCACTGCTCAGCCCTGATAAAGGTTAAACCCTAAAAGGTTCTCAGGTGACCCACTGCCCAGCCCTACTGAAGGGTAAACCCTAAAAAGGTCGTCGGGTGACCCACTACCCAACCCTACTGGAGGGTAAACCCTAAAGTCAATGGGTAACCCTCTGCCCATCCTCACTGGAGGGTAAACCCTGATATGCCACTGGGTAACCCACTACCCAGCCCCGCTGGAGGGTAAACCCTGAACTGGTCCTAATAACTCCGGGCTGCCTGCGCCATCACTGGGTGTCGCTAAAATTTCTACCGTGAATTGGGTCGGAGGGCGTCAAAGTAAACTTCGATCAACACCCTTTCATGTTTCAACATTTAAGGAGATCTCTAAAGGGGCTCCAAACGCCCAAAAAGATTACACAGTTTAAATACTTGCGTAAAAACACGCGAGATAGACTACTTACTCGCTGGAAACGGACTCCTGACAAAAAATTTATTCCACACTGCTATACGCCCATAAGGAATATCATGGGGACCACACCTTGGTCATGAAAGAGGTCAGAAAAAATTCTCCATCAAGATGATCTCAGAAAAGCATGCCAAAACGACTACTCATTCGCCCTGAATGGATGTCTGATGAAAAAGTTGCAAAACGCTTCTCACAGCTTAAAAGACGGCCTGTGGGGCCCACGCCTCAACTCCAGATTTAATGCCTGAAACCACCCTGGACCAATTTTTCTTTATGCCAGGTTCATAACGCCACCAACGACGCCTTAAACAGACTCCGGATGTGTTCGCGCCACCCAAAGGAAGAATCCCAGCGTAGTACTTAAGGAGCGTGACACGCCACCGAGCCCCTGTCTCATGAATTTAAAACCCCAAAGACCATATAAAAATCTTCTTCTCAAGCCAAGTATTGCACTTGCATATAAGGAATGCAAAACAGACATCCATAGTGAAAGTTATGGGTGCCCGAAGTCGAGGGGATGAACCCCTTGGGCTGGACCGGCCTGGGCCGGCCCGCGCTGGCCTGTCCGACCCATAGCGCATGCCCACGGCTCAGCCGCGCGGCCCGGACGTGGACCCCTGGTATTCTATGTGCTGACTGGACCTCGGGGCCAGTCATTGTCTCGCGTGGAGACCCGCCGAAGGCGGGTCTCAGTCTCCGCATGGGGTCGTGGCCGTGACCCCCCTCGCCGTCGACCTCGCCCGCCGCCTGGAGCCGCTGGCTGGGGCTGCCGCCTGGAGCCCCCCCCCCCCCCCCACCGTGCCACTATCACGGAGCCTCCGCTACTTCTAGAAGCCCTCCAGACTGCCACTGGAACCGCTGGACTACCGTTGGAATCGCCGAACCGCCGCTGGAATTGCCAGAAAAAGGAGGAAATGCTCGGAAAATTTCCTGGGGTCACCCCAGACACCCTGGGGCTCGAAAATTCGATCCAAAAGGACTGTTGGAAATCTCAAATTGGGATATACACAAATATGGGCATCACTTGACAATCAGATAGCATTTTGAGGCAAATAATTTAATTTAAGGGGGGTTGCAGGAATTAAAACAATAAATACACAAGCCTACCTCGATGGGCGTAGCCCGACACTTCACCAATGGTCCTCCGGAGCACCATTCCACCTTGGAGAGGTGGAGGAGAGGAGAGGAGCGTATTGATAGGGATACTCCAGGGAAGAATGTTGGGGAAGAATAAGGGGGAGGAGAGGGTGGGGGTGGTGTGTTTAAATAGAAAACACTTAACCCCCCCCCGCAGGCCCCGTACCTAATCTTTCAGCGGGGTCAGGGTTAAGGCACCCCTAGGGTAAAATCCACATTTTGAGCACAAAGAAGGTCATTGAATTTTAATCCAAGACTACGTTCAAAAGTTGTAAAGCTCATGCCCGGGGTAGCAAAATTACGAAAATGCCCCTTGTTGGGTTTTCCACAGAAGGGTCGCGACCGCGTAAGTTACACCCCTCCTAGGTTAAACGGAATGTTTTGGACTCAATATTGCTCTCAGTTTTCCCATCCGAGAAACCGTTTAGGAGTTATTATGTTTATTTGGCGTGTCTAGTGTGGATGCACTTAAAGTTTAATTCTGGAAGTACCGGGGCTCGGAATCACACATCGTCTGAACGCCCTGCTCTAGAATAACATTAAGAAAATTTCTAAGTCTTATAGGATCAAAACCCGAATTCTTACAAATAGTATTTGAAATGTTGTGAAAATAGAGTCTGAAGATGAATATGCAGAAATGTGACTTTGATGTAACATCAGAGAAGTTCATTGGCTTTATGGCATGACACCATGGCATCAAGGTTGACTGAAAAACGTATAATGCTATTTTAGAAATATCACCCACATAAATCTAAAATAACTGATGGGGATCCAAGGGAACCTCACCAATATTCTTTTTTTCATATCCAACTTAGTTAGAAAGTTCCTCCCCTTTACCAGGATAATGAAGAAAGGAATCACCTATCAATGGGATGATGACTTCCCAAAATCCTTCAAAAGTCTCAAGAAATATTTACTACACCCAATAGTTATGATGCCTTTGGTGGAAGGGTTTCCACTCATCATATATGTGTACTATATGGAATTCTCATTGGGCCCCCTCCTCATATAGAAAGATGATGTGGGGATCAAGAACATGCTATACTACCTCATCCAAACAATGCTAGGTACTAATACATGATACTATTACGTCAAGAATAACATCCTTGCACACATCTTAATAGTGAAAAAGATGAGGCATTACTTTTAGTACCACAAAGTCCATTTGGTATCTTGTATTGATCCACTCAATTACATCCTTGGACATCCTATATTGATCCAGCACTTGGATTAATGGGTAGTCATTCTACAACAATATGACATTTATTTTGTATTATAGAAATCAGTGAAAGGGAAATCCCTAGCTTATTTCCAAAAAAAACATCCTACCCTGAATAATAAACTGGTGGAAACCGAGCTCCCAGATGAGGAGGTATTATATTCCCATGACACTCTCTAGAAATGAGAGATGTATTTTGATGGAGCCTCACATATTCCTATCAGTAAAAGGATGGAAAATTCAAAGCTCAATCAGGTTGGATTAGGGATGATGTTCTTCTATATAGATAAAGTATTTTTTTCCTACTCTTTATCACTATTTGAAGGCTACATGAATAATGAGTATAAATACCAAGACCTCATCGCTGTCTTGGAACTATCCCTATAACTATAGATAGCCTACTTAAATATGAAAAGAGATTTAGAACTAGTGTTAAAGCATTTCAAAGGTGAATATTTCATCAAAAAGGAAGAACCAACCCCTCTTAGTGGCTACACCGGGGGACTAATGTAAAAGTTCCCTTTTGAACCCACATTGCATCTTGTTCCCCGATCATATAATGATCACATAGATGAATTGGATAATACATCTATAGTCTTGGATAGTCCTGATTATGAGGATTTAGTCTTCTTTATCACACACCAAAGAGTGGTATCATTGGTCACCATATATGACATGGAAGAAATAAATTAGGTCAATACTACCCCAGAGTGTGATGAACCAGAATCTACCCTTGGATGGATAGATCTAATAATTAGTTATCTCCAAAATAGGACTCTCCTAAAAGATCAATCTAGAAGGAAATAAATCCAATTTTGTGTAGTGAAATTTATCATGTAGGGTGGTCCAAATGAGTAGAAGTCCCTCTACCAGTGTGGATTTAACAGAATCCTCCCAAGATGCATAGTAAAAGCAAATACATCACGGAAGAAGTCCATACAGGATCCTGCGATGCTCATCAATCTGAGACTAGGATACCCTACCAAATTAGAAGGCTGAGTTATTATTGGAAACCATGATATAGGACTATGTGAAATTCACTAAAACATTTCATACATGTTAGATCCCTGAAAAATTTATCCATCATCTCTCATAATTTCTATATATAGCTAAATACTCCTAGTCATTTTCCTTATGGGGAATGGATTTTGTGGGGCCATATCCACTAACTATAGCTAATTATTTCAAGTATATCCTTAATATTAATGGATTGTATTTGAAATAGGATGAGGCAATACCCCTAAAACAAGTCTGGATGAATAACATCATCAACTTCGTAAAGTCCCCTATTATCAGCAGGTTTGGAGCCCCTTATACAATATTGATGGATAAGAACACCTAATTCTATTCTACGGAGTTGAAGAAACTGTACTAGAGATACAATATCAGGTCCAATTACTCATCTAGTAATCCTGAATCTAAAAATGAAAAGATATAGGCATTCAATAAGACTTATTCAAATATAGTCTATAATATAGTGAACAAGGATAAGAAGCCCTGGATGGAAAATATCCTCCATGATTTATGGGCCTAGCATACCACCACTCGTACTAATAAACAAGAAACACCATACCCATTAGTTTATGGGACTGAGGTAGTGTTACCCATATAAGTCTAGATTACTTAGTTCTAAATATCCATTTGTGGAAAACTCTCAAGAGATTAAAAATTTCAAAAAAAGATGCATGAATTTGAAATAATCAATGAGAACTGGTTGAATACATTACAAAACCTTTAAGTCTATCAGAATTAGATCATAGTAGATGTCAATAAAATGGTTATCCTCTATTCATTATTCCAATGAGAACTGGTTTTGGATCTTAGGATTCTAATGATACCAAGAAATAATCCTTTGAATTTTTAACTATAATGGGAAGGGACTTACATCATACATTAGTTCTATCACAATTGAGCTTACTCACTGGACACAATGGATGGGGAGTGTAACACCCCGAGATTTTATGAAAAATATTATTTTTAATTTCATTAATTTCTTGTGTTGAATGCTACACAAAAAGGAGCATGCTCAACACACATCCTTGACTTGCCTTGTATTACACGCAATCGCGACCTTCCTCGATAGCGTGTGTAGTACACAATACCGAGTTTCACTAAACAACGATATGCTATTAAAATATTATTAAAACTAGCCGTTATGAATAGTAATAACCACCTTTTAAAATTTTAGAAATTTTATCTCTCAAAATGGACTTCATTTTTGGATTCAGAGTATCGAATTTAGCCTAAGGTGAAATTTTTTTACTTTTCGGATAACTTTCATTTTCTGATGAATAGTGAAAATTACTAAATTTTAATTAAAAACAACTTTTTTAATCGAAATAATTAATAGTGATAAATTATTAATTTGAGTGGTTTTAAAGTATATTTAGAATATATTTTTACAATTCAATACAATGTTGGTCATTGGATGTAATTTCACATTTACACCAGACATAAACAATTGTTAATATTTTGATAGTTATTATCTCTTAAAAACACGCTATTTGTTGTGACAGCGGAAATTAATTATAAAATTAATTAATGCAACTTATATGTTGGGAATTTTGTAAAATAGAAATCATTTTTGAATTCGGAATATCAATTATAGCTTAGGGTGAAATTTTGGCATTTTTCTGAAAAACATCAATTTTTGATGAATAGTGAAACTACTAAGTGGTAGTTAAAAACATTAATTTTTTCATAAATCTTAATTTTACTGCTTCTATGAATTGAATTTAAAAAATCCAAGAGAAATGGTTGATGCCAGTAAGTAAAATGTAGTTCAATGAGATGAAAATAATTTTTGGTGAATAGTAACTTTTTACTTTTATTTACCACGGTTAAAAGTAAATAGGGTAATTAAGGGTAAAAATGATATTAATATTACCCTAACACATGTACTAATCCTATTGGACAAGTTTATATCGACAAAAAACAACCTTAAGTGTAAAATATTATCATTTAGGCCCACTTGGATTAGATTAGGACATTTATTATTATTTAATTCAAAGAAGAGTTAAAAGAGTTAAAATCAAAGCTTATTTACTAAAACATTTTTAATATAGGGTTATACATAATATAATTTCAACTATAAATATTCATTATAAAGTTAAAACGATTTCCTACATAATGGTATTTTATTTGTAATTTTTATACTTTAAATAATTTAATTTATTTATGACACAATGATGATGCAGTAATTACCGTTTTAAGAAAATATTAACATAATTGATGTTATAAATGCTCAAATAAATGTAATTTGAGACTTTTTATGACTTAAACTAATTTTCTAGGTCAATATGACATGTTATTGTTGATTTAAGTAACTTGGTTAGAACGTATCATTCTTTTAGAATTTTCATAAAAATCATGTACCAAATAGTGTCAAAATTGACATAAATTAGTTTTTAAAACAAATATTATATTATTAATTGTTATTTAATTCCTAAAAATCTAAGGTTCGGCCAAAGGACTTAGATAAGGATAGATATATTAATTATAAACAACTTGGGGTTCGTTTGTCTTGATATAGTAAGTTTATTAACCATATAGTGTAAGAAAACAAAAAGACACGGTAAAAGTTAAATTATTTAACTTAGAGTTAAATCTAATTGATAAGGTTAAAATAATAACCTAAACTTGTCTAAATCCTATTGGATGAGAGGATTCCGACCCATACCCACTTTAGCTTCTAAATAAGACCATTTGAAACCATTATAAACCGAATTTGACCTTAATATAAAATAATATTTTGAGATTTTCCTAAGATGCCCCTCTCCTCCCTTATAAAAGGGCACCTCCTCCCTCTACTCCTCACACCAATTTGAGCATTCAAGCTCGGCCAAACCCTGCCAAAATCTCTTCTCCACTTCCCTAGGATCATCCTAGAGGTCCTGGTCTTCTTCAAAGACCATCCTTAGTTCATTAAGTGGAGGTTAAGTGAAGGCGCGTCAAAAAGAGGTAATATCCATTACCGATCTTTTCAATTTCTTTTTTCTTCAACTTCTTATTCTTTAGTTATTTCATGATAAAGTAATAACATCAGTATTTATTATATACTGATATATTATTATAAATATGAAACAACTCTAATTAACCTTCTATCCATCCTACGGAAAAAGGAAATCACCGCGCGTGCGTACGTACGAAATACCATCTCCATGCCGTGGTGTAATCTATTTTCCGCCACCACCTTAATTGGATGGGAATAATGGTGTAATGAGTAAATATATATGATTATTATAAAGTGATATTGATACTGAAATTTTATACATACACTTCAACACAATTCCATGACCATGAGAACGATATCATCGCTCGTGCGTACGTACGGACTACCGTCTCCACGACGCGATGAGATTCATTCTCAATGATTAACCATTCATGAATGATTATAAAGTATATATAATAAGTAATAATGAAATATATTACATAATAATGATACTGGATTTATGTATATTTATATGTATGTCATCTACTTAATTCCATTCAATTCAATAAGGAAACGAAAACAGCGTTCATGCGTACGTACGGACTACCGTCTCCCTGAATGGTGTATTTCATTCCATTTATAGATATATTATATATATATATATGTATTATGAATATATATTATATATAAATCATGTTTTACATTCTGGATATAATCAATCATGATCCAAGTAATCATATTAATATTTACAAGTTAAAAACACGAATGACAAATGAGACGATTTTACCCAAAACGCTACTTTAACATGAATTTACAAAAGAACTGGTAATATAAAGTCATAAGTGGACCATATATGATATAATAACAATGAATATGATTCCGGAATAAGTCAATAACATTATTTACATCATTATACAGGTGGATTCAGACACTTACAAAGCAAGTCAGACCTAAGGTAAGGGAAATATCACAATCTCATTTTTTTTTCCGAGATTGTTTATACTTTGGCATTTACTGGGGTGTATTTTATCATCCACATCCTTGTTTCCTCAATATGTAATATTATTTCCATCCACCTAAAATTGTTTAAATCCAATTTTACCCTTCGGTGAGTTTTTAGTAAAGGATATGAAAGGAATCTTTTGTCTTTTTTCGTACGAGGTACTTTTTGACTTTTCCGACAAAAGTATGAGAAGAATGTTTTTTTAACTTATACGGAATGAATGGATTTTTAAAACATTATTTCCAAGAAGCTTCCTTTACAAGTTTTAAATTTTATTTTTAATCAACTTCTTTTAGTTTAATGTTGTATGACATGTTAAGAAAGGACAAATGTTTTTGAAGTAGAAAGGATATTTTCCTCAAGAATGGAGTTCAAGTGTTTTATCAAAATTATTTTCCATATAAGATAATAAAGGGTTCTGTTTCTATCCCTATTATTACATGAATTTGATTATGTTGTGATGAAAATATTTTTTATGAATTCCTTTATCTTATATGAATTGTTTTCTGATGTCATGTTGTTTATGAATCCCATTTTTATTACATGGGTTATGCTATGATGTATGGTTTATGATTTTGTGGCACACATAAGAATGGTATCATTATGAGATGGGTGGGACCTATATCTCCCTCCAATGCATTGGGTAAAGATTTTATATCTCATGGGATAGACATGGCTGGAATGGTAGGTTTTACCGGTTCAGTGAAACTGGACTGAAACGAGGGTGACTTGGTTCAGAAAGGGACATTGTCCACTAAGATAGTCTTGGAAATGAGTCTTGACTAATAAGAAATGATTCTCTATGATTATGTGTGTATGCCACAAATTTTCAGGTTTTAAGTTATGATTATTGGGATTACATTTCACTTCTATGATTTATCCCATGTTATGATATTATGATCTCTTTTGCAGGTTAAGATTTCCAAAAGCTATGTTCTTATGTATATAATGTGATTGATATTTCTTTTTTTTACCCTTACTGAGCATTTCAGCTCACCCTTTTATGTTTTCGTTTCCCCAAGATATAAAGAATGGTTTTAGGTATAAAAAGGAAGGTCTTTATGGGAGATGTTGAAGATCTTCCACCATGATTAGAAGATTATATTCTGAGTTTCCAAATACACTAAACTATTACGATCCTTGTGTGTGTGTTTTTTGTTATGTACTAAGTATTCCACAAATGTAATGTAATGTCAATTTACATCAAGCTTCGGGTCTCTATAGTTGGTATCAGAGGAAAGGTTTAGTCAACCTTTGAAACTAGGATGCGAGAAATTTAGTGAGATTCCTAGAGATATTTATAAGGTATGTCTAGGGATGTCCCTAAGGATAAGTATACGTATAGGATACAGTCCTAGAACTACGGTAACGATCATAGAATTTAACCTAAGATGTGAGATATTGAGGATACTCCACCTTTATTATGTTGTTTTCCCTAGCATGATTTTTTCCTCTCATACTATTCTTTTTTGGTTTTTAGAAAATGGCTGGAAACAAGATGATTCATGATAATGGAGGATATGATGGACAATGGAATGATATTCTTCATAATGAAATGGGATTTGGAAGTCCAAACATCATTATTATGCCAAATCAGCAATCTCATAATATGATCAATAAAGTAAAATTTGGTAAGTTTCCTGACTCGGATAATAAGAGAAAGATGGATTTTCATGATGATCATAGAGGAAATAAAGTTCAATTTCCCCTATGTAAATCATGTGGGAAGAGGCATCAAGGAGAATGTTTCAAAGGAACTGGAAGATGCTTTGGGTGTGGAAAAGAAGGACACAAAGCAAGTAAGTGCAAAGGAAAAGGTTCAGTTAACACCATGGATGAGGATAATGGTATTGCTACGACATCAACCATGGTTAAATGTTTTAAATGTGCAATGTACGAGAATTATGCAAGCCAATGCCCTAAGGGAAAGTCTCATAAAGAGAATCATTATGGTCATATGGGAAGTATTTATGTTGATGATGATGAAGAGACTACAAATGATATGTGAGATGAAAGAATTGTTGAAGCTCGGTCAATGGTTTAAGAAGTTAGTGGAATGATTACATGTTTATCAAGTGTAATGTTGTATAAGTAATCTCATGGTACTATGGAATAAAGATACATCTAAGGATTATTACACTATTGTCTTTCCTATGTTTTTAAATTTTATGATTAATGGTACTAGTAACCATGAAATGTTATTCAGATATTTTTTGGAAAGTAGATGATATGCGCATAATGAAGGAATAATAAGATAATGAGGTGTTTGATTGTATTCATGAGCTCATGACTGATACAAGGAGAAGGTTATATCATGGTTTGAGTATATAGAATTTTTGGATTTTGGTATGTGGAAAGAGTTAACTTTTAACTGCATTCATGTTTTCACTAAGGTTCAATGGGTATTCAAGAGAATACATAATTAAGGCCTTTGAATGTTTGGAATGTGACCAACAAGATATATCTTATGATATATGGGGATCAACGACAATATTAAATCTCTGGTAATCGTTTTCACTATATTATGAGAGTGGAATGCAATATTATGGATAAGCCTAAAGATTAGAATGGATTATGTTGGAAATAAGTTAGTATTGTTTAAGGATAGAAGATTTTTGATATTATTGATGGGATGTTATAGTAATGTAGTTTTAGAAAAAGGACAACCTGTAGGACGGGCGATAGCCCATCGCGTCGGACAAGGCTGTGGGAATCAAACCCACAACCAAAGTGTGACTGGCCTTTATCGCCTACCACTGGCCTACAAGAAGTACCTGTGTAGTAGAAACTAGTTTTATTATATTAAGCTGTATGATATATGAAGTATAATGCCCATTTTAGGAACCATATATGATTAATCTCACTATATATGGACTTATGTATTTTTTGATAACTTTTGCTAACCTTTTGTTTTAGACAGATGGAATGACCCGTCATTCTATCAGATTATCTGCTAACACTTCACGAATAACAAATTCAACTTCATTTATTTAAGAGATGAAGTGGAAATTGTTCAAGGCACAAAAAACAGTGAGATTGTACCAAAATAAAGTAAGTATTTATTCTAATTCAAATTCATCAACTTTAGGGAAATGATTTTGAAAACCAAAAATGTTGTCCTAGTGCTCTTATATCTGATTAATCAGATGGTACCTTAGATCATCACAAATTTATGGATTTGTGATTTTTGGATTTTCCATAGCCATGTTCTCTACCACTCTCCATCAGAACATGATGGTTAGATTTCTCTTCCATATCCATATTTTCACCTATGTGGAATCCTAGTGATTAGTTTATTTGGGTAACCGTTACGTTTCATACATTTGTTTTTAAAGATTGGTTTTGGTATTCCTTTTTACTATGTGTGTTTCTATTAAAGAAACTTTCTAGTAGTAAACCATTTATAACCCCGACGAATTTCGAGGGCGAAATTCATTTTAAGGGGGGTAGAATGTAACACCCCGAGATTTTATGAAAAATATTCTTTTTAATTTCATTAATGTCTTGTGTTGTACACTACACCAAAAGGAGCTTTCTCAACATGCATCCTTGACTTGCCTTGTATTACATTCAATCGCGACCTTCCTCGATAGCATGTGTAGTACGCAATACCGAGTTTCACTAAACAATGATATGCTATTAAAATATTATTAAAACTACCCGTTATGAATAGTAATAACCACCTTTTAAAATTTTAGAAATTTTATCTCTCAAAATGGACTTCATTTTTAGATTCAGAGTATCGAATTTAGCCTAAGGTGAAATTTTGGTACTTTTCGGATAACTTTCATTTTCTGATGAATAGTGAAAATTACTAAATTTTAATTAAAAACAACTTTTTTAATCGAAATAATTAATAGTGATAAATTATTAATTTGAGTGGTTTTAAAGTATATTTATAATATATTTTTACAATTCAATACAATGTTGGTCATTGGATGTAATTTCACATTTACACCAGACATAAACAAGTGTTAATCTTTTGATAGTTATTATCTCTTAAAAACACGCTATTTGTTGTGACAGTGGAAATTAATTATAAAATTAATTAATTCAACTTATATTTTGGGAATTTTGTAAAATAGAAATCATTTTTGAATTCGGAATATCAATTATAGCTTAGGGTGAAATTTTGGCATTTTTCTGAAAAACTTCAATTTTTGATGAATAGTGAAACTACTAAGTGGTAGTTAAAAAAATTAATTTTTTCATAAATCTTAATTTTAATGCTTCTATGAATGGAATTTCAAAAATCCGAGAGACACGGTTGATGTCAGTAAGTAAAATGTGGTTCAATGAGATGAAAATAATTTTTGGTGAATAGAAACTTTTTACTTTTATTTACCACGGTTAAAAGTAAATAGGGTAATTAAGGGTAAAAATGATATTAATATTACCCTAACACATGTCCTAATCCTATTGGACAAGTGTATCTAGACCAAAAACAGCCTTAAGTGTAAAATATTATCATTTAGGCCCACTTGGATTAGATTAGGACATTTATTATTATTTAATTCAAAGAAGAGTTAAAAGAGTTAAAATCAAAGTTTATTTACTAAAACATTTTTAATATAGGGTTATACATAATATAATTTCGACTATAAATATTCATTAGAAACCTAAAAATATTTCTTACATAATGGTATTTTATTTGTAATTTTTATAATTTAAATAATTTAATTTATTTATGACACAACGATGATGCAGGAATTACCTTTTTAAGAAAATATTAAAATAATTGATGTTATAAATGCCCAAATAAATGTAATTTTAGACTTTTTATGACTTAAACTAATTTTATAGGTTAATATGACATGTTATTGTTGATATAAGTAACTTGGTTCCAACTTATCATTCTGTTAGAAATTTCATAAAAATCATGTACCAAATAGTGTCAAAATTGACATAAATTAGTTTTTAAAACAAATATTATATTATTAATTGTTATTTAATTCATAAAAATCTAAGGTTCGGCCAAATGACTTAGATAAGGATAGATATATTAGTAATAAACAACTTGGGGTTCGTTTGGCTTGATATAGTAAGTTTATTAACCATATAGTGTAAGAAAACAAAAAGACACGGTAAAAGTTAAATTATTTAACTTAGAGTTAAATCTAATTGATAAGGTTAACATAATAACCTAAACTTCTCTGAATCCTATTGGATGAGAGGATTTATACCCTTACCCACTTTATCTTAGAAATAAGACCATTTGGAACCATTATAAACCAAATTTGACCTTAATATAAAATAATATTTTGAGATTTTCCTAAGATGCCCCTCTCCTCCCTTATAAAAGGGCACCTCCTCCCTCTCCTCCTCACACCAATTTGAGCATTCAATCTCGGAAAAACCCTACCAAAATATCTTCTCCACTTCCCTAGTATCATCCTAGAGGTCCTGGTCTTCTTCAAAGACCATCCTTAGTTCTTTAAGTGGAGGTTAAGTGAAGGCGCGTCAAAAAGAGGTAATATCCATTACCGATCTTTTTCAATTTCTTTCTTCTTCAACTTCTTATTCTTTAGTTTTTTCATGATAAAGTAATAACATAAGTATTTATTATATACTTATATGTTATTATAAATATTAAACAACTCTAATTAACCTTCTATCCATCCTACGGAAAAAGGAAATCACCGCGCGTGCGTACGTACGGAACACCGTCTCCACGCCGTGGTGTAATCTATTTTCCGCCACCACCTTAATTGGATGGGTATAATGGTGTAATGAGTAACTATATATTATTATTATAAAGTGATATTGATACTGAAATAGTATACATACACTTCAACACAATTCCACGACCATGGGAACGATATCATCGCTCGTGCGTACGGACTACCGTCCCCACGACGCGATGAGATTCATTCTCAATGATTAACCATTCATGAATGATTATAAAGTATATATAATAAGTATTAATGAAATATATGACATAATAATGATACTGGATTTATGTATATTTATATGTATGTCATCTACTTAATTCCATTCAATTCAATAAGGAAACGAAAACAGCATTCATGCGTACGTACGGACTACCGTCTCCATGAACGGTGTATTCCATTCCATTTATCGATATATTATATATATTTGTATTATGAATATATATTATATATAAATCATGTTTTACATTCTGGATATAATTAATCATGATCCAAGTAATCATATTAATAATTACAAGTTAAAAACACGAACGACAAATGAGAATATTTTACCCAAAACGCTACTTTAACATGAATTTACAAAAGAACGGGTAATATAAAGTCATAAGTGGACCATATATGATATAATAACAATGAATATGATTCTGGAATAAGTAAATAACATGATTTAAATCACTATACAAGAGGATTCAGACACTTACAAAGCAAGTCGGACCTAAGGTAAGGGAAATATCACAATCTCATTTTTTTTCCGAGATTGTTTATACTTTGGAATTTACTGGAGTGTATTTTATCATCCACATCCATGTTTCCTCAATATGTAATATTATTTCCATCCACCTAAAATTTTTTAAATCCAATTTTACTCTTCGGTGATTTTTTAGTAAAGGATATGAAAAGAATCTTTTGTCGTTTTTCGTATGAGGTACTTTTTGACTTTTCCGACAAAAGTACGAGAAGAATGTTTTTTTAACTTATACAGCATGAATGGATTTTTAAAACATTATTTCCAAGAATCTTCCTTTACAAGTTTTCAATTTTATTTTTAATCAACTTCTTTTATTTTAAAGTTGTATGACATGTTAAGAAAGGAAAAATGTTTTTGAAGTAGAAAGGATATTTTCCTCAAGAATGGAGTTCAAGTGTTTTATCAAAATTATTTTCCATCTAAGAAAATAAAGGGTTCTGTTTCTATCCCTATTATTACATGGATTTGATTATTTTGTGATGAATTTTTTTTTATGAATTCCTTTATCTTATATGAATTGTTTTATGATGTCATGTTGTTTAAGAATCCCATTTTTATTACATGGGTTATGCTATGATGTATGGTTTATGATTTTGTGGCACACATAAGAATGGTATCATTATGAGATGGGTGGGACCTATATCTACCTCCAATGCATTGGGTAAAGATTTTATATCTCATGATATAGACATGGCTAGAATGGTAGGTTATACCGGTTCAGTGAAACAGGACTGAAACGAGGGTGACTCGGTTCAGAAAGGGACATTGTCCACTAAGATAGTCTTGGAAATGAGTCTTGACTAATAAGAAATGATTCTCTATGATTATGTGTGTATACCACAAATTTTCAGGTTTTAAGTTATGATTATTGGGATTACATTTCACTTCTATGATTTATCCCATGTTATGATATTATGATCTCTTTTGCTGGTTAAGATTTCCAAAAGCTATGTTCTTATGTATATGATGTGATTGATATTTCTTTTGTTTACCCTTACTGAGCATTTGAGCTCACCCTTTTATGTTTTCTTTTCCCTAGGATATAAAGAAAGGTTTTAGGTATAAAAAGGAAGATCTTTATGGGAGATGTTGAAGATCTTCCACCATGATTAGAAGATTATATTCCGAGTTTCCAAAGACACTAAACTATTACGATCCTTGTGTGTGTGTTTATTGTTATGTACTAAGTATTCCGCTAATGTAATGTAATGTCAATGTACGTCAAGCTTCGGGTCTCTATAGGGAGCGTTTCACCCCCCAATGACATTTTTATCTAGAAATAAGTTTCATAACTATCATCAAGAGCTAAATTCATAAATGTAATACTTTAAACCGCATAGAGAATCATGACCTGAGAACATGACATTAAAAGGTAAGGAGAAATCTTGGTAGCACAAAATTAAAATGCATGGAATCTCAAGTACTTGAAACAGGAATTTAAACTGTATAGTACCTCCTATCTAGATCACATGATGTTAATTTTTATGGATTCTTCATGGATGCAAAATGTTAAACTACACATCATATTACATACTATCCAAATGACATTAAACTGTATGTAACACATCCTCACTGTAAGAGATTAAAATGTACGATTGATAGCCTTACTACACAACAAGAAACTACATAGGTTTCTAGAGATACATATGGGTTGCATCAAATTTAAATTATATATATAGGGATTCCTTGATCCTACATATTGGTATAACCACCAAAAAATACAAAATACCCCTGTACAATCCTTAACTAGATTTGAATTGTGTGAGGGACCCTTGTTATTCCTTTTTTCTTACACCAAGCATATCTCACACGAGCTTAAGAATTTTATTAAGGGATTACCTACACAAAAAATCAATAAAAAATAACTTAGGGTTCATATTGGTAATGAATGAAAGTTCTTAAAAGGCATACCATGAGTCACCACCACAAGAAATTGAACTATATGATTGATGTCTCTTGTATGGAATAAAACTACATGTTCCTATGGACCTCACCTGAGAGAACCACTATGGTTCATGATTGGTATCCTACCACAACTTTGTTTTCAAGAATTATGTGTTGTTTGGTTTATGTCATCAAAGGATATGTAGTGATTCCCATATCTCTAATCTTGCTCCTAGATACACCAATCAATGGAAAAAATCCCCCTCTCTATGTATAGGCAGTTCTGCATAGAGTGTTTCCTATTCAATAAATATGTATGACTTGATTCCTCACATCACAAGATATGTAGTACTTCCCCGATCAACTGTCCTAGGTCAAGTTAGAAAAAAATATAAAAATAACCCCTCTCTGTGTACATGAAAAAAATGCGCAGGAAGGTTCTTCCTCAAGAACTACATATATCTTGATTCATATTACCATAGGATATATAATGATGTACATATTTCCATCTATAGGTCCATCCATAATACCCTTTTTTTAAAGAAGCTGACTTCCTTTTTTTATGATGTTAAACTTCATGGTTCCTCAAGAAATTTGCATTGATTTATTCCTTTATTGTAGGATACATAGTGATGCATGGATCTCCAATATTGGCCCCAACTATAACAATAAATAGAAACAATGCCCACCTCTACATATAGGATAGACCTGTATAGAGTGTTTCTCATTCAAGAACTATGTATGGCTTGATTCCTATCATAACAGGATATGTAGTTATGCCCTGTTATCAAATTATGGGTCCAACTAAAACATCCAACAAGAATAAATACCCCCAAACTACATAGGGGTTGAACCATACAAGATCAATTTTTCTATGTATGAGTTAGATTTGAATACAACTTCCTTGTGCACATAATATATTGTGCACAATTTTTCACATCGATTCCCACATCCTTATAATATTATTTCAAAATAAAAGTCAATAAATGTTTTTACCACATGATGATAAATTACATGGAAAACATCCTTACCACATGGAATTAAACTTTAAAAAAGAAAGTACAACCCTATGATATGACATTAAACTGCATAGACCATATTCCCTTATCATCTCTTATTATAGAAACATAAGAGACTTACCTCAGTTAGCCAGAGTATCGATTACTTCCAACATATTTTAAGCACCACAATTCTTAAATCACAATTCATGATTTGAGTGCCTTGAATCACTCTAAATAATCCATGGACCCTATAAAATATAGATAGTTTCAAGGGACCCTTTATTTAACTACGCATGCATGCCTACGGATCCCGAATATGTTCCTATAGTGGTTAACCAAATAAGTCACTCTGAAAAAAGGAATTTCTAATCCTTGTGATGTCTAATGTCACCATGGAAGAACTCAACACTTGAGGGTGTTACAGACCATCCTCGATATGATTTTCCTATATCATTACTCACAACCTGAGAACCTTGAGCTGTGATTTACAACATTTTCATCTCCCACTAATAAGGATATTGGAGTGCTCTTGACTATGGGTATTCTAATTAGGATATTGTGTAGTATCCCCCATATTAGGTCCATGTACGTCACAATATTAAATATCACACAATTCATTCAAATCTATAAGACCATAAACTATATCCCATAATTGTCCAAATCACAAGACCTTAAACTACTAGAAAAAGTGACACAAAACTTGTCAGGTTGAAAACCAGGAAAGGGAAATCTGTTCAAAAGTAAAGTCTTCACTCTCTAAAATATTATTCTATAGAGTTTACGAAAAAAATTAATGTGAAAATTAATAAGGCATAAATCTCATATGGTCTTCTCTATTTCCTTATTAAAATCCAAGAAATTATCACTGGACCCCCTGGTTGAAAAAACGTTAGAGTAAAGATTGGTCACATCTCCTCGATATGAGAACATGTTTGCTTAGCAGTAACACAACCTTTAGTGTGCTCGAAACCTTCTTGAATATTACAATTTCCAAAAAATAAACATCATGATTTTACTTCCTTATATCACTGCAGTCATTCATGGCCCTTGTAAAGGGATACCAATCTTCAAGGGACCCTTTGTTTGAATATTCATGTAAGCTTATATCTCCTACAAATGTGCCTATATTATTAAACCAAATTCATCCCTCTTCCAAAAGGTATTTTCGATCCTTGTGATCCCTATCATCACCATGGAAGAACTCAGTACCTTATTATATGCTATTCCATTCCTGATATGACTATCCCAGACCATCCTCATGACCTGACCACTTTGGACCACAATTTATAATCCTCATACCAAACTGTTGAAGAGGATTCTATATCCTTGATGTTATGGCACTGTGTTTTGTACCTTTTATTAATGAAAGAATTCGACACTCTATTCCTTAAACTTTTATGGACCACACCTTGTGATTCAAAACCATAGGGTGGATGGCTCAAGTTTCATAATTTAAGAGATAAAATTCTCTAGGGTGACATCAACCTTCTTGGATTACTTTCCTTCTATACCCAAACTCATCATCAGGGTGTTTGAGTCCTCAAAAATATTTCATGGATCTATGAAAGGATTGGATACCATCTTTTCTTGACCATGATATTGATGTACATGGTCCTCAACCTACCAACCAAAGGAATCTTATCCTTGTAAGAAAGAAGATTAAATACTTCTGAACCCTGAAAAAATCATGGTAGAACCTGGAATCTCAGGGAGTTATAGGTCATCTATGGCATGTTTTCCCCATTCCATATTAACTGAACCAGTTTTTTGGGTTATGAATTATATCACCCATATTTTACTATACAAGTAGACCAAACATCCCTAGTATTTCTCCCTCAACCGATATTACTCCCATAAATCTTCTCTAAACCTTGGAAAAGAGTGGATACACCCATGTTGGACAATATTAACGATGGATAAGGGCTTTGACCAACCAACTAGAGGCATATCTTATTACAAGATAAGATCTGTAATCCTTATGAACCTCGGTAACACCATGGTAGAACTCAAAACCCTAGGGTGTTTTAGGTCAATCCTGGCATGTTTTCACCACATCCCATGATCATCAATCATGTCCTGACAGTAATAATTTAAACATAAGGGAATCCTAAATTCCAAGAAGAAATAACCTAAATTAAAATGATAGAATATTTGATCTAAAAGACCCTAAACTTCAATGATAGATGGTTCGAGAAAAAATACACTAAACTACTACAATAAAAGGTCTGAGCTAAAAGACCCTACACTAAAATGATAAAAAGTGTGAGCTAAGCAACCCTAAACTACAAAAATAAATGTTCCAATCTAAAATAACCTAAACCATAGAAATATAAGGATGATATAAAATACCCTAAACTACAACACAACAATTATTTAGTCTACAAAAATGAAAAATCATGAAAGGATCATCATATATCCTTGTAAAAAATCATGCTACACCTGCTAAGACTATCATCTTCATCAAAAGAACGAGTGCTCTCCCTCTAGGATGTATATTTTACCAAATTTACCATTTAATAAGTAGGTAATATCAAGATAACTAGAATAAATACATCAATAAAGAATCTCGTGTTAGTGGACATTCATGAGAAATTCTCAAGAAGAATATATTATAATTATAACATTTAGATCTAGACATTCAGATTTACTTGATATTATGTAGAGGATGGGTATTGTTGGAAATTCATATAATAAAAGACCAGTGAAATGTCATGAAGATTTGTAATTAAAAAAACTGGACAAAAACATATAAAGTTTAGTAGATCTATTCACTGATAGTATACAAAAGGAGGAGTCTCCACATATCAGAGTTTTTCACATAAATATACAAGCCAAAGAAAAGTTAAAAAATCATAAGCCTATCCAAACATGTTCTCTAAGGAATCCTTGATCTCCAAAAATGTCTACTCATAGAAGTAAAAAAATTGGCATAATTGATCAATAGATTTTATCTCTGCCTTTGTGATCTTCTACAACTCCTCCTCCCAAGCAGTGGTATTAAGCATAAACTTCTCTGCCATATCAAGGAGTCCCTATTTCTCCACAATAGTTTTCTCTAATACCTGAAGTGCATGATAATACTTGGATAAATCTTCCTGAATATGGATAATTACCAACCGGAGATAGTCAAACTCAACCTCCCTAGTGCTGACTACATCTTGGTGAGAATTCTCTTCTACCTCACAATGGAATAATTCTTTTATTGAATCATCCCGACTTTTATTCACTAAAGAGGAATAATCGGTAGCTATAACTCTCAATTCAAGGGCCACATTCTTCTATCTTAGGGAAATCACCATTTTCACAAGGGAATGAAGGGTGGTATAGTCAATACCATCATAACCAAGGGTTTAAAACATAAATTGAAGGTGACCCAACTATTCCTTCAAATAGGTTTTCTAGCACTAAAGGCTAGATATACCCCTACATTTATTATCGCATCGAATGATAAAGTTATGCATAACCATTTCCTTGATCTAGGTTTATCTTTAGGATATATGTATATTATAGGAGTAGGTCACCAAGATAAAGGTCCATGATCACCGTTTTTGATGTCAAAAGAATGGATCTAGCCTCTACATTGGTTGATCCATTTAGAGGAACCCCCTAGGGAGTGGGGACTAGAGACTCCATACTCTGGGGGTGATGACACTACAATAAAAGGAATATGGGTTTAGTAGTGACTTGATAAATGATTTGGTATGACTAGGTAATAAAAATATATCACCGATGTCAGAAACATACCTTTCTCAGTTGCATCCTTGGAATCATCCACTGCCCCAACCCCATCCCCAGGTGAAGAAGAGACTCCTTGTGATGAGAAGATTCATGGAACCTCTAGTGATTTTCCCCAAGATTTGCTTCTCTCACCACCCATGAGGACTTTAGGAACACAATATAATATCAGGTGACATGACACAAATAATTAAAGTTTTCAGTCTAAAAGAAGTATTCAACTTCTCTAAAACTCACTTCCATCATGGAAAATGAAGTAGAAGAATATATAACTATGTCAGTATCCTCTAAAATAATGTCCACCCATTCCAAATCAAGTGGTGTGATCACTGGGATGTCTATAGTAGAAAATAGGCACAATTGAGTCAGCACGTCAGTCATCTCTTCTTCTTGACATGCCAGTCTTGATAGTGAAGTGTTTTCTATAGAAACTAAATGATCGTACACATCCTCATAAGTAGACACATTCTCTTCTAAGTGATCCTGTTAGGGAACTATACATTTTTGACAAATTAGAATGTGTTTTAAGAATAATCTAAAGTGAGAGAATAGAGAAATACCATATTTACGTGAGGATTCTAGAAAAAAAAACTCTGAAAATGCAGATCACTTCCTTTTCCTCTCCTTTCATAGGGAAGGATCTCTTGAAGGTTCTAAATATAAAGTCATTATTCCAAAAACAAAAATCTCCATCATCATTTAGAACAATTGAACTGGGGTTCCCTCACCATTGGTCCCCTTATCAAAACCAAATTCTTCTCCCACAACTGTACCATGGGGATAATATTCAAAGGATAATAGAACTATCCAATTCTTAGTAGCCTCCCACTGTATTAATGAAAACACAAAGGATGTCTGTATAATTGCGATTGAACCATGGCCCTTTAAACATGGCAGTGATCTTAGCCTTACCACTTCCTATCCAATACGATATCCATGTTCATCTACAAACATTTATTGCATTCCTTGAACCACATTTTGGTGAACCATAGGGTAATTATAAACTCGACCCTTGATGCTTTCCAAAATTATGTCAAGGTCTTAGAAGAAGGATTTGACCTTCTCAGGTTGGTCTTTGAAAGTGATACCTAGAGGGGTGGCGACATGAGAAAAACCCTCCAAAGTTAACTCTGATTTGTGTAGGATACCCCAGATCTCATCATCCAAGTTATACATTCTCCAAGCCACACACTATTGATACATGATAGGAAATAATAAGTTTGATGTGGCTTCACCCTCTTGTGCTACACTCATTGTAGCTGCATCGGCTGACACTTCTGCTGGAAATGAAGATGATTATAAATTCCGTATCTCTTTATGGGGAGATTCTAGAGATATTGGTCCTCTAGAAACTAGCTTATTTCTGGGATTGGGATCATGTCCATAATCTATTGGTAATTCTGAATTTTCACTTACAAATTTTGATACTTTACCATTAGGACATGAGAGAATATAAACCTCATCATAATTTTGAGATAAACCAATTAATTCATTTCTAAGAGGATGATTTATCATTTCCCAGGTCTCCTCCCTGGTAAATATAAGAAAAAATTAGATAGCCACCATCAGATTCTCATCTTACCGGATGTAAAATGAGTGAGTAAATCTTGATTGGATTCATAGGAACTGAAGGCTAAACTAGAAGGGTTCATACCATTCAAATAGGAGGTCCTATTAAATAGAGGTGGAAATCATTTCCTCATGAAGTGAAATTATGTAGGTATGAGCCTTAAGGATGTCCTTAAAATTATCAACCATATCACCCATAGACACAAGCCCATAGGTTTTGAAGGAGAAATAGTCATAATGACTCATATAAGACCTAACTTCTCGACCCTTCAGTGTAATAGGTCCTACCCCACTGATACATTATAGGTTTGGGTTGATGAGAACATTTGAGATTCCCTTAATGTTTATATATTCACAGACTCTTAGATGAGATCCTATCTAGCCCCATAATATGTGAAAGGGACCTATGATCATATAAGTGGATTTTCCCTTGTCAACATGGTACAAAAGGCAATAAAGTTTCTCCAGTATATGGAAAAATAGAATGATACACTCCCCTACCATATAGGTCTCCATTATGAAATTAAAAACTCCAACATCAACTTTTTACATCATTATAAGTAGGTACCCACTTAGGTACATGGAGAGGAAATTTACTACTTGGACAATCCGATCAACATCGGGGACAACGTCCCATCCCCATTCTTTAAATTTCTCTTCCTCAACCAAGGGCTAATAAGAATCCTCCTCACTATGGGAGTGATTTGAAAGACAACAAATTAGATCATTAGATTCTAGAATATATCAAACCTTCTTTATGAAGAATCCCACCAATACCTTGAATGAGATATCAACTCCTAGAGGTGGCTCCTTTGGGAGGGCCATTTCGGCCCACATGAATAATTATCGGGTGAGAGGAAGAGTACTCATTACACCATACAAGGAAGAATATGGGGGGAATAACTCATCATAAATTATAACCAATATGGGTTCAATAAATATATATTCAACATCCTAGAGGCTGACATCCACCTCTCCATGAATGAGGTGGAAAGTGTTTGTTTCCAGACTCTAATAAATGAACATATCTGTCATTAGGACCTTGTTACATTAGGAAAACATTTACGATATTGAGAAAACCTCATATATCCCAATTTTATTCAGTTCCTCAATGAATTTAGAAGTAATGTATTGTACCCAAAAGCTCCAACACTATTCCATTCCATAGATACATCCTGATCAGAATTCCCAGTTAGGAACCCACCCAAACTTCTAGCTAGAGGAATACTTCTACATTATTAAGAGGTACATATGATAAACCAAATTTAGTTTTTGATTGGTCTCATTAAAGTATATATCCATGTACATCAGTATATTCCCACCTTTATGGTCTCCCTTAGTGATAAAGTACCCCCTTGGGTGATGTTTTCCTAGAAGGTGTTATAGGTTTTCTGTATCCAAGAGGAGGGTATGAATGATGACTGCGATGAAGGAATGAGAGCGTCATTCAAAAAACCTAACCCATAAATGGGTAGAGAATCTGAAAGGGTATGATACTCAAGTTTCACACCCATCATCTCTATCATAATCAACTCAAAAGACCTCACAACATGGATAAAAGTGTCATCAAATCTTTCTACAATAGCATCGTGACAAACCATTTCTGTATTTTCCTCCTTCTTCAAAGAATTGAGAGAAGTATGACGAGAGGAAAAATCCATATGAACAAAATAAAGTAGAATATGTTAGTAATATATAAAAAAAACTTGTCAAAATAAATATATAAAATTCAAGAAGCTTCATGCGAATCACATGAATCACTAGGGATTCACGATTTCATAAAGGATTTGCGAATCACCTGAATTATGAATATATCGCAAATTACATAAAATCATTGGGAAACACAAAACTGCATGACCCCTAATAAGACTCATGATTGAGTAACCTTTACATGGTCAAAAAATCCACAAAATAGTCAAATTAACATGTGATGAAGATATCATATCCTATGAAACCCTCAAGATGATCTTGCATCCCCATGCCCAAAGATTAAGCAATTACCAAAGAAAAGTTCATGGTTGATTTGAGTGGGTTCCTGGGAAAAGAAATTATTCCGAATAAACTCCCATGAAAATGGTCTCGTGGTGAGGTACTGTGGTGGGTTTTTGTAGTAAGGTCTTATGACGAGGTTTTATGATGGAAGCAGGGTGAAAGGGCTTTAGAGAATTGAGTAATTGGTGAATGAATTGCTATCCACTCCCCTTTTTTAGGACATCCCACAAAATATGAAACATCACCTAATAGACCATGAATCAACCAAGAAACCAATTTGAGATAATTCCAATATCTAGTGTGGTCATTTAATTTTCTCAAAAATAATCCCTTTTCCCTGTTGACATCGCTTCTGAAGGGGGGCATTCGTTGACACCCACCAGATAAACATTAGAAAATCCACAAGGGAAGAAATACCTGAATATGGGAATTATTTTCCCCACAATGAAAAGTATAAATAAGGTGTCCAAAATCATGTGGATCACATGAACCCCCAGAAGAGACATGATCATATAAACATCAGAAGTTCATTCGAACAGTCACACACAACACATAACCTGTAGAAGATCCCATGAATCCCCTTTGAGAAAGCCTCCTTGTTCTTGAAAAGTTGTCGTAGACACTCACTGATCACGTAGTGCAAGCTAGATAAAACTTACCTAGGTTAGGATACCTATCCATTGGTAGATGCCTAACAAACCATCCAAAAATATTTGGAAAATATCAAGTAAAATTCCAAAATACAGGATCCTCTTGCGATCATAAAACTCATGCGACACATCACCAATGGGGAGAATGATTTTCATCGATAGTACTAAAGAAAACTCATTAGATCCACAACATTATTCAAATAATTACAAAAATAAAAGGGGAAAATATGAGAGTCTCTTGCGGTATTAAATCATCATGCGATGAACCCTAGTAAATTTACAACACTATAAGAACCTAACAAAATTTCCACCTTATCTTTTGAAATCTGGCTAACATGTCATCCTCATCATATGAAGGTCCTCAAGCATGTACAAAAAACCTAACACTCCACCTTTGACTCTATAAGGAAAAAAATTTAATTGTCCATGAAATGCTCACACATATCTATAGGACCTTTTATTGGACACACAACACATCACCAAGAGGTAGAGTTATTATCTCTAACAACACTCACACAACCTCATAAGATCCCAAACATTTTAAAATAAACAAGGAAATAAAGTGGGAAATGATGGTAGAATCACATGGTTATAAAACTAACATGATTTGATTTGGATATCCATAGTACAATCACAAAATACCCTTCAGATTGATGACCTAATTCATGAAGCCCCCTAGAAAGCCATCCTTGTTGCGTGAAAGGCCCTAGGAAAGTCACCGAAGATCATTTGAAGGACTTTCAACAGGCTTCCTGATCACGTGAAGGCCATTGGAAATATTATCATGATCATGTAAAAGTACCTTGTAATGTACGCATGATTATACATGACCCCATTAATTACAATTAATCCAATAAAGGAGGCATTGATGGGATGATCTAGCGGTCACTACAAAACATGCGATGCCCTCAGAATGACTTATGATGAGATATCACAGAACACAGGAAATAAAATCACTCCATAGATTCCATCTTGGATTTTCATGATATTTTCCATGTAAAGTGACACATAGTATCAGTAGAAAGGAATATAAATCCCCCACCCAACATAGAAAATGCATGAGATTTTCCTTGGAATTTTTCCCTAGCTCACCCATGAATCAGAGTAGATTTCTAAGAGTGGCTGGTCTCCTGACCAAAATATCCCCATCAGGTAATATTTATAAAATTACTAAGGATATCCTAAAACATGAATAATCAATTCACATAATAATTTAGATATCATGAGAAGGACTTCTGAAGTGTCATGAAAAGAACATCACACATATCTCCTAGATCAAGTGAGACTTAAAACAAGATAACAATGAACATATCTAAGGAATTTTAAATAAAAGGATGGAAAAAAGACTAAAATATAAGATAATTATGTGAAAAATATATAAAATAATCCTCATGCACTTCACATAAACCACCAAGGACATGATAAGACACCATGACATGTTTCCAAGATCTAGCAATTCTCCTTTGATATACTATTTGGATCATGCAATATACTTTGGACATATCAAAGAATATGACATGGTTTCCCCTGGGCATGACACCCAAGTCTCATTAATCCCTCAAGGCTCTCCATATAAAACTTTAGGTGTCCTTCAGATATGTCACCCAACTCATATTATGGAACCAACACATGTTATTTGAGTCTCGTTGTAGCACCCAAGAATTTTGGCTGGCTCTCTAGATGCTCTATGATAATGCCAACAATATCTCATGATGACCTCTAGATTTTTCAACCTCGATGATGTGTCACCCTATAGACATATCACATTGACTCTTGTGATTCCCTACAATCATTTTATATATCTTTCTCAATGAAATTAGGGAAAGTAAACTGGATCATGTAACTTCCTCAAGGCATGTTAGCTGAGATCATGCGAATGATTCTAGGATCAACCAAAAAAGTTTTTTGATGTCCTCCAAAAATGTTAGCCTTGATCAGGTGATAAACCCCAAACATTCCATCTAGAATATGTGATGTATCTTAGACAATTAAAATAGATTATGTGGGTTTCTTTGTAGATGGCTACAATATAACCAGAAATCCTTCAACCCATCAGGTCATCCAATTAGGGCATGTTAAGCAGGCAATCAAGCTGGTCAGGCCGACAACTGGGCCTCATAAAATGTAAATCCTAGGAATTGATAACCTTTTCCATCCCCAATTTGTAATCCTTGATCATTAGGTCAATATCAATGTGTAAGCCCTAATTATGAGAACTAAGATGACTCTGATTCCTTCCATAACTAGTATATGTAGGACACCTCCCTAAAGAACGAGCTCTATATTAATAATCCAAGGTTAGTCCCATTGAATAAGTCTCACATTCAAAAGTAATGATAGTGATCATTTTCCATATCTTTTTTCCAACACTGAGAATATATTATATGGGTTTAGGGAGTTTCAATGATCATATCATTTATATAGGGAAACCTTTGTTTGTAATCCCTAATCAACTGAACTATAATGACTCTAATTCATACAATAACCAAGCTATAAAGCATTCCTTCTTAAGGGAAAATCTCAAGTGGGAACCCATTTTAGAGTAATTACATCACGTCTTCAGCATTTCAACCATCAATACCCAATCATCCTTATGGGATGATCATTCTACCTAATCCATCAGTAGGTTGGGAATATAACTAAACTACGATGACATAGATTCCTACCATAACCAGGATATGTTGGATTCTTCCCTAAGGATAGAGACCTGTATTAAAACATCCCAAGTTCACTCCCTTCACATAATCCCCACATCCACATGAAGTGAGACTAATTACCTACTATCCATTATTTCTCACACTGAGCATATTTCATGTGGGTATAGGGTGGTGAAATAGTCATAACATATGAATTGTGAATCTCCAACATCTAGGGAAATCTCATTATGTAACCCTCGATGGGTGGCATGATATAAGCATATATAATATAAGAGAATCTACCTTGGGTCAAGTCCTAAGTGAAAGATCAAAATAATATAACTCTAATTCATACTATAACAAGGATACATAAGATTTTTCCTTGAGACATGATCTCAAATATTTGCTTCTAAAGTTCCCACACACATGTTCTTTCTATATGATGTTAAAATTCATGCATTTAAAAAAATATGTTGGTTTTTATTCCTATAAAAAATAGGATACGTAGGATTCGTAAAAATGGATCAATTTCCTCCTAAGAATATTAACTACCTCCCTGTATGGTAGAAAATTCTAATGTGTTTTGTTATACAGCTTCATCATATAAGTTGCTGTTCATTACTGGGAAATGGATGAAGAACCTCAAATACATGCAGATGGGTTCACTAATGAGATACCCTTCTTATGAACCTAAATGTGTTAACCTATGATAATTTTGTTAGGGTAAATGGTCTCATATCGAGATTAGGATGAGATTATCAAACATATCTTAAATCTATAAGAGAGTCCTAGAGTATGCAACAATTCCCCCCAAAAAGTGTGTGATAAGCCCGACCTCCCATCCCATCGAACAATGTAAGTCCCTATGAATCATTGGGTTTGAAACCCCAACTAACCACCTTCCTTTGGAAAGTAGTTTGTTACCTGGCTATGGATGGGGGAACCATTGGGAGTTTTTGTTAAGAGTGGAAATAGTGACCCGAAATCAATGATTGTGAATGAAATTTAACCCATCATATTCAATCACTGAGACAAACCAAATTCACCTCAGTCATCCACTTTTTCATGTAAAAATATATATTTTTATCTAAACCTTTCATTTTTTATGGAATGGTATTCCCCAGACTCACACTCTCAGATACAGTGCTCATATACACATACATTATATACTTTCTTTTATATCGACTATAATATTTTTATATAACCATACAAAATTACAAAATCAATAAATATTTTTGAATCTATTACATATAAATTATATTTTCAAGTTTATATCTATATATAATTAAGAAAAAACATAAACTGATAAATCAAATGATCTTTTTATCAAATGAACAATTTTAAAATTATATAAAAAACTAATTAATTAATGAAAATTATTTAATGTCCAATAAAAACTATTAAACATGTGTTATCCTTATAAACAATTCACTTGTAATAATTTTATAAACAATTTTGGGGAAATATAAATATAAGAAGGGGTGAGATAAAATGATCGATAATGGAAAAAATTAAAAAAAAAAAGAAACCATGACATAAACATGGAATAAACATTATGATAGGAATAAGAAAACAACATGAATCCATAATTGATTTGAAAAATGAGAGCATTCTATATCAATGGAAATAAATGAAAATATAGATATAAAAAATACTGATCCCATACTAATGAAATGCATGATTTTGGAAATAAACAACCTACTATCAATGCCTTGTTCCAATACACTTTCTCATCCATGAGACTACAATCATGGAATCATACTATCAAGTCCTTGTTCAAAGAAAATATCCTATAATGGTAAGATGAATACACTAATAACCAACCTATTTTTCGTCATGATACATATTGATACATCAATGTGATATATAATGATGGGCCCTGCCTTTCACTTGTTTAAGTCCAATTTATTCACCATAAGTTTCAAACATTTTATATGTTTTGATAAAAACATATAAATATGTATAATGAAGAATACTAAATATCAATACATGATCAATTTGAGTTATAAATAAAAAATCCTCAATAATTTCAATATATTTACCCATGCGAAAAAGGGATAACTTGATCATAACCCATCTATAGAAAGAAGGTGGCTGGTTAAACAATACATAGTCAACCTTCCAATAATACTATATATTGGAATAAAAAATATAGAACACTAATAAATTTCCACATGTCAATAAAAAATTAATCATAGATGAGAACAATCTAATATTATTTGTATAAAATTTTATGTTCACATCATATAGAGAAATGAGTATACAATTAATTCAATACTGGAATAACATCATCCTAATCCATCTAGAGAAATAAAGTGGATGGTTTTAAAAGAACATATCCCGATAATTCATAAATTTTTTTCAAAGGGTTTATGTGGTAGGAATGTATATCCCTAGAAAACAATTATAGAATAAAATATAATCCAATTAAGGGAAATATGCAACCCAATTATGTGAAATAAGTTCCAGATAATGATTATAACTAAACGAATGAAAGTTGAGTTTCCAAAAAATGTTACTACAGGGAAAAAACCAAATCAATATCCATATGATTACAGGAACATGATTTGGATAGTAAATCCCATGAAACTCAGGGATTATGATAAAAATATATCCCGAGGTATTGAATACACAATTCAAATAAATCATGGTTCACAAAAAGTATTATGTCTCAATGAATTAGAATTAATACCAAGAAAACTCTTTTGGATTGATTAAAACGTTATTCAAAACCCATTGAAAGAGTGGGATTAAAATTGAACTCAAATACCATGATTAAGTGATAATTTATGATATGATATCTCAAATTGGAAGTTTATACACTGCAATATCATATATCATTTCTCAAAATATGCCATTTTAAAAACATTCCTTAAAGAGGACTTAACAATTAAGATCATTTAAAAAAACAAAAATGTTCTACTTAAAAATAAAATCACTTTAATTTAAAAAAGAAATAAATAAAACCTTATATTTTATCTTAAAATATACTACTTTAAAACTAAACCAAAACATGGTTTAAATATATATATTCAAAGGAAACAATTCTGTAGGATTTAATTTAAAAACCAACATCTCTTTCCCCCCTTTTAAACTCATATCTCTCTCTCTCACACCACATGATTATAAGAAATGGAAAACACAATCAATTAAAAATATAAAAAGGTTATAAATAAATGATAATAATAACACATGGAAAGCCTTATAAAAAATGATCTAGTATAAATAAACAATAAATAAAAATAATCTTGAAATAAGAGATAAGAAACTCATGTTATAATATATACTAGAGAGACATAACATTGGATACATAGCATTATAAAACAATATAGGTACTAATGGAATGAGTAATAGATGTGAAACATGGAAGAAAATATTGGTAGGTTAATGTTCACATGTCTCATCTCCTAAATCACTCCCAACTTGTCTCATCTTTGAAAAATCCCTTATCCAGATCTTAATATTCAACTAGGAACTACGAGATAGTGTGTAACCCTCAACTAAAAAAATACAATGACCCTTGAAACAATACTTAGTATCCTAGTTCTCCTCATTTCATAGGTTATAGAGGTGGAACACTAGAAAACCAATGTAAATCTCATGAAAAACATAAATCCCAAAGGAAATATAACACATCGATCATATACTTTCCACCACAAACACAACCTATTCAATGAAGATCCCCTTTCCTACCATATAACCATGATCAAAATTCCTATAAAATTTACACATGAGTATAATCATAAGGAAAGTATAAAAATAAGGCTCAACTAGGATGAAAAAAGAAATAAATAAAAAACATTCCCTAAAGGTGTTAAACATGCCTTAAATTTATACATAAAATATTACTAGTTGGAAATAACATTTTATAAACCATTTCAAAATAATATAAATTTTGACAGAAAATCACACATAACACTAAATAACAACCAAAGTATAACTTTAAAAACAATATTTTGAAATTAACTTATAAAAGTAAATCCAAGAAAATATATAACCAATATAGAAGCATCAAAATTACTAAAAAACATTATCAAAGACAATCATGAAAAGATGGATCAACCCCCTTTTAAGAACATGGTATCTCCTTTAAAATAAGGGAACCCCTTTATACAAAAAGTAAAACCTTTTACAAATAAGGAAGTATCTTTTTAAAATAAGGTAAAACCTCTGAAAATATGGAAAACCCATTTAAATTAATTAAAACTAAACCTGGTTCAAGAAACTATGTACCAATCAATTTTATTATAGAAAACCATTATTTTATTTTTATTAAACAATTTTAATGAATAAAATACCTTTTATAAATAATGATCTTTTGAAATAATAAATTTATTCTTTTTTATAAAGTAAAAACCAAAAAAACATGGGGAACCTTTTATAACACCAAATAGGCATTATAGAAATCATTAAATTAGTTCAAAAAAAATTTATAGCATAAACCAACTAAGGTATCCTTTAATAAAAGGGCCTCACCAGAAACTTGTAACGCATATATCGACAAAGGAAATCCAACATTGGGATGTCAGCCTCAAAAACCCACAACTGGTGGTAGGCAGATCAAAGATCAATCTTGGAGAACCACTTTGCACCTCTCAACTGGTCGAAGAGGTAGTTGATCCTCGAAACGGGTACTTGTTCCTTATCGTGGCCTGATTTAGGTGATGATAATCCACACAAAGCTGCAGAATCCTATCTACCTTTTTCACAGACAAAACCAGATCTTCCTAGGGGGACACACTAAGCCTGGTGAATCCCTACTAACGAAGGTTGTCCAGCTGAAGTTGTAGCTTTCGAATCTCTGTGGGTTCCATTCGATAAGCCGCACATGATATCGGGGTAGTCCCTGGCTGCAAGTCAATGAATAACTCCATATCTTTCCTCAGAGGTAGTCTCGAAACATCCTCACGAAATATGTCCATGTAGTCCTCTACAACGGTAGTGATCTAGGTGCCTGTAGCATCTACTACTCTGAGAGCCACAGTCGCCAACTGGTGTGAAAAAGGTCAGGGTATCCTACTCAGAGTACCCATATTCTCTACCACGAGGTCTCATTCACCAAGGATGGTGAACCTCATCTCATCAGAAAACACACCTCTGACTCATCTATGATGACATTCGATCTAGGAGTGCACCATAGAAATCCAATCCATGCGCAGGATGACGTCGTATGGTTCCATCGTGATGACGAGCAAGTCCCACGTGGAACTCCCTCCTCCAAATGACAGTTCACACTGTCTGTAGATAAAGGTCACTAATGAGGTACTTACCGTAGGAACCTCGGGGCTAAGTGAAGGTGTCAATGCCTCTACTAGAAGCTCCAGCTCTCGCCCCAACAACAATGATATAAAGGAGTGGCTGGTGTCTGTGTCTACTAGTATCGAAGCAAGCATAGAGTAAACACAAAGCATACCTCGAACCATATCGTGTGCTCAGGGGTCACGAACACCCATTGCATGAAGCTGCCTGCGGCCCCTACCGCCAGATCCCTGTGCCTGGAGTGGGCCACTTGGTGGTGGCAGTGGAAGGACCTCAAAATGCCGCCATGGGCCTCCAGGTCCTGCCGCTCTGCCTACGCCGCCTCCCTGAGGACCACCCAGTCCTCGCCTGGGGGATCCCTAGTCACGGCGCTGCCTCTGCCGCTACGGTGCACCCCTGCCTATCACAGATGCTCGTTACGCCTGGTCGGGAATTACTGTGCTAGGTGGCCCCGTTTGTCACATGCATAGCATCGACTCTCTCCTACCTGCCCCATTTCTACACGGCTCCACTGTGGTGTATGAACCTTCCCCTGTGTCTGCTCATGGAAGGGCCTCCTTAACCGAGGCTCTGCTCTCTGCCTCCTGTCTGTCACTGAGGACTCTCCTTTGAAGCAGCCACTGCTAGGCCCTGTTAGCTATCATTATTCATCCATGAATCTATCCATCACGAGCAACCACTCTATCACCCCGACATAAGTAGGGATACACAGGGGCACTACACTAGCACGAATCTCCCTGTGAAGACTCTGCTCAAACTTCTGCGCCCTAAAGTAACTATCGTAGATCATATCCTGTGAGTAGTGTGTCAGATCGGTAAACCGAGCTGAGTACTATGCCACAGTCATCCCCCCTGCTTTAGCTCCAGAAGCTCTTGAATCCGAATGGAGCGTAAGAAAAAGGGGGAGTACTCCTCCCAGAAGAGCTGCTGGAAGCTATCCCACGTGAAGGATGACTCATCGTGGGTATGTGTAACCAACCCCCAACAACGCCCAACCATCCTGAGGAAAAGGCTGGAAGCTATGTCTACCATCTGGTCCGCTGGGGTCCGTACTAGCTTGTAAAGTCGGTCCACTGACTCTAGCCAATCTTCTGCTGCCTGGGGATCTGGGTCTCCGCAGAACTTCTGTTGTCACTGATGCTAAAAGTCTCAGAGCGTACTCATCCTGCGCTCAACCTTGACCTGTGCTGCCTGTACTAACTACCACTCTCCAGGTGGAGGGGCCACTGTTGAAGCACTGGGAGGAAGGGGATCACGTGAGGGTCCATGAATTGATGCCTCGTCACTCGCCAGGTCGTCGTCATGAACTGAAGATGGTAACCTGGTTGGCTACCATCGTGGGGGCATCCTGAAAATTATCAAGGATTACCGTGATCAGATGAATATATATATATATAAATATATATCAGGAATTAAAAATGGGAGATGACTCAAAAAGGAAAATCAAAGACTAAATCCTACTGGATGCATGTTCCAAAGTTCCCAGCAACTAGCGTCTCAACGTGTCGAGTCGACAAGCGGGTTATCAAGGTCCTCGTTAATGGATACATCGGCAACCCATAACATCACTGGTCTCCCTAGCCCGAGAGCCTCTCTCGAGACACATCAACACCATTTCCCTAAATCCCAACCAATTTCTTTTTAGGGGCATCTGAACAACTCCCTAATGAACGAACCACCTCTGATACCACTTTTTCATGACCCAAACCTACCGGTCTTGAGATGCAACTACCCCAGGCCTACCTCCATAGGACAGGGGCTGGCAAAAAGCGCCAAAGGCGTAACAGTATTCGGGGAGGCCTTTTCCTAAGTACCTGTACACACCCACATAGCCCACTAAATGAAAAAGTGCAGAGTAAAACAAAACCAAAGGACAAGAAACTATAACCCAACCACAATCATGCATCAACCTATAAATAAGAAAAAGTAAAGTGCTGAAAAGTACTTACAAATACTGAACAGAAAAAGGGGAAAAACATGCTCCCAACCAAAAAGGTGCCACAACCTGGCAACATGTAAACGAAAGTAAACATCTGGTGAGTCTCTCACCTGAAAGTCCTACTATTTTCACTAAACGCAGCCCAAGCTCTGGTGTCCTCTACGCTCCTCCGTAGTCTCGATCAACCTGTCTGTCATCTGCAAGGGCACACCAAGTGCGAGAAAAGACCAAGCAGGGGTGAGTATAAGGGTGCTCAGTAGGATGCCTGAAAGCTCGAGGGAGCAAAAAAGAAGGAACTAAAAAGTAAACGATATATAGAACAATGTAAGAGTAAAATATAGAGAATGCAGATCAAAACAAAAAAATAAAGGAAGTAGACTCATCCCAACCAAGAGGGGATAGACACAAAAATCATGTGGCATACCCCACGTGTCTTCTCCCCTCCTAGAAGGAGAGTAAATGGACCCAAGTAGTGGGAAAAAAATTAGAGTGTATATATATATATATATTCTCAACAAGAAACCCAAATGAGTGTGTGAGGGGATCTCGTGCTCCAATATCAGCCCAAGAAAAGTTGCCAATAGTTCCAAGGATAACCATCACTGATGCCCAATAGTCCCACATGTCAAAGCCCCTCATCGCTATGTCATACCACCAAAAGTACCGCTCCAGTAATCACGAAGAAAAACCACTGACTAGCCTCATCGAAAGGGGAAAAGTCTGAAAGAAGTTGTCAGGTAACCCACTACCCAGCCTAACTAGAGGATAAACCCCAAAAGGTTGTCAGGTGACCCACTGCCCAGCCCTGCTAAAGGGTAAACCCTAAAAGGTTCTCGGGTGACCCACTGCCCAGCCCTACTGAAGGGTAAACCCTAAAAAGGTCATCTGGTGACCCACTACCCAGCCCTACTAGAGGGTAAACCCTAAAGTCAATGGGTAACCCTCTTCCCATCCTCACTGGAGGGTAAACCCTGATATGCCACTGGGTAACCCACTACCCAGCCCCGCTGGAGGGTAAACCCTGAACTGGTCCTGATAACTCCGGGCTGCCGCGCCATCACTTGGTGTCGCTAAAATTTCGACCGTGAATTGGGTCGGAGGGAATCAAAGGAAACTTCGATCAACACCCTTTCATGTTTCCAAATTTAAGGAGATCTCTAAAGGGGATCCACATGCCCAAATAGATTACACAGTTTAAATACTTGCGTAAAAACACGCGAGATAGACTACTTACTCGCTAGAAACGGACTCCTGAAGAAAAATTTATTCCACACTGCTATACGCCCATAAGGAATATCGTGGGGACCACACCTCGGTCATGAAAGAGGTCAGGAAAAATGCTCCATCAAGATGATCTCAGAAAAACATGCCAAAACGACTACTCATTCGCCCTGAATGGATGACTGATCAAAAAGTTGCAAAACGCTGCTCACAGCTTAAAAGATGGCCTGTGGGGCCCACGCCTCAACTCCAGCTTCAATGTCTGAAACCACCCTGGACCACTTTGTCTTGACTCCAGGGTTACAACGCCACCAACGAAGCCTTAAACAGACTCCGGATGTGTTCGCGCCACCCAAAGGAGGAATCCCAGCGTAGTACTTAAGGAGCGTGACACGCTACCAAGCCCCTGTCCCATGAATTTAAAACCCCAAAGACCATCTAAAAATATTCTTCTCGAGCCGAGGATTGCACTTCCTTATACGGAATGCAAAACGGACATCCATAGTGAATGTTATGGGTGTCCGAAGTCGAGGGGACGAACCCCTTGGGCTGGAGCGGCCTGGGCCGTCCCGCACTGGCCTGTCCGGCTCATAGCACGGGCCCGCGGCTTAGCCGCACGGCCCGGACGTGGACCCACGGTCTTCTCTATGCTTAATGGACCTCGTGGCCAGTCTTTGTCTCACGCGAAGACCCGCCGAAGGCGGGTCTCTGTCTCCGCATGGGGTCGTGGTCGTGACCCCCCTCGCGGTCGACCTCGCCCGCCGCTTGGAGCCGCCGCCTGGGGCTGCCGCCTGGATCCCCCCCACCGTACCACTGTCACGGAGCCTCCGACACTGATAGAAGCCTGCCAGACCTCCACTAGAACCACCAGACTACCGCTGGAATCGACGGACCGTCGCTGGAATCGCCAGAAAATGGAGGAAATGCTCGGAAAATTTCCTGGGGTCACCCCAGACACCCTGGGGCTCGAAAATTTGATTTGAAAGGAATGTTGGAAATCTCAAACTGGGATATACACAAATATGGGAATCAATTGACAATCAGATAGCATTTTGATGCAAATAATTTAATTTAAGGGGGGTTGCAGTAATTAAAACAATAAATACACAAGCCTACCTCGATGGGTGTAGCCCGACGCTTCACCAATGGTCCGCTGGAGCACCGCTCCACCTTGGAGAGGTGGAGGAGGGGAGAGGAGCTTATTGAGAGGGATCTGCTAGGGAATAATGTTGGTGAAGAAGAAGGGGGAGAAGAGTTTGGGGGGTGGTGCGTTTAAATAGAATACACTTAACCCCCCCGCCCGCAGGCCCCGTACCTGATCTTTCAGCGGAGTCAGGGTTAAGGCACCCCTAGGTTAAAATCCACATTTTGAGCACAATGTTGGTCTTTGAATTTTAATCCGAGCCTACGTTCAAAAGTTGTAAAGCTCATGCCTGGGGTAGAAAAATTACGAAAATGCCCCTGGTTGCGTTTTCCACAGAAGGGCCACGCCCACGTAAGTTACACCCCTCCTAGGGTAAAAATAATGTTTTGGACTCAACATTGCTCTCAGTTTTCCCATCCGAGAAACCGTTTAGGAGTTATTATGTTTATTTAGCGTGTCTTGTGTGGATGCACTTAAAGTTTAAATCTGGTAGAACCGGGGCTCGGAATCACACATCGTCTGAACGCCCTGCTCTAGAATAACATTAAGAAAATTTCTAAGTCTTACAGGATCAAACCCCGAATTCTTACAAATAGTATTTTAAATGTTTTGACAATAGAGTCTGAAGATGAATATGCAGAAATGTTCCTTTGATGTAACATCAGAGAAGTTCATTGGCTTTATGGTATGACACCATGGCATCAAGGTTGACTCAAAAATTTATAATTCTATTTTATAAATATCACCCACATAAATCTAAAATATCTGAGGGGGATCCAAGGGAACCTCACCATTATTCTTTGTTTCATATCCAACTTAGTTAAAAATTTCCTCCCCTTTACTAGGATAATGAAGAAAGGAATCACCTATCAATGGGATGATGACTGCCCAAAACCCTTCAAAAGTCTCAAGAAATATTTTCTACACCCACTAGTTATGATGCCTTTGGTGGAAGGGATTCCACTCATCTTATATGTTTACTATATGGAATTCTCATTGGGCACCCTCCTCATATAGAAAAATGATGTGTGGATCAAGAACATGCTATAATGCCTCATTCAAACAATGCTAGGTACTAAGACCTGATACTATTACGTTAAGAATAACTTCCTTGCACACATCTTAATAGTGAAAAAGATGAGGCATTACTTTTACTACCACAAATTCCATTTGGTATCTTGTATTGATCCGCTCAATTACATCCTTGGACATCCTATATTGATTCGACACTTTGCTTAATGGGAAGTCATTCTACAACAATATGACATTTATTTTGTATTATAGAAATCAGTGAAAGGGAAATCCCTATATTATTTCCTAAAAAAACATCCTACCCTGAATAATACACTGGTGAAAACCGAGCTCCCAGATGAGGAGGTATTATATTCCCATGACACTCTCTAGAAATGAGAGATGTATTTTGATGGAGCCTCCCATATTCCTATCAGTAAAAGGATGTAAAATTCAAAGCTCAATCAGGTTGGATTAGGGATGATGTTTTTCTATCTAGATAAAGTAGTTTTTCCTACTCTTTATCACTATTTGAAGGCTACATGAATAATGAGTATAAATACCAAGACATCATCACTGTCTTGGAACTATCACTACAACTATAGATAGCCTACTTAAATATTAAAAGTAATTTAGAACTAGTGTTAAAGCATTTCAAAGGTGAATATTTCATCAAAAAGGATGAACCAACCCCTCTTAGTGGCTACACCAGGGGACTAATGTAAAAGTTACCTTTTGAAACCACATTGCATCTTGTTCCCCGATCATATAATGCTCACATAGATGAATTGGATAATACATCTATAGTCTTGGATAGTCCTGATTAGGAGGAATTAGTCTTCCATATCACACACCAAAGAGTGGTCTCATTGGTCACCATATCTGACATGGAAGAAATAAATTAGGTCAACACTACCCCAGAGTGTGATGAACCCAAATCTTCCCTTGGGTGGATAGATCTAATAATCAGTTATCTTCAAAATAGGACTCTCCTAACATATCAATCTAGAAGGAAATAGATCCAGTTTTGTGTAGTGAACATTATCATATAGGGTGTTCCAAATGAGTATAAGTCCCTCTACAAGTGTGTATTTAACAGAATCCTCCCAAGATGCATAGTAGAAGAAAATACATCACGAAAGAAGTCCATACAGGATCCTGCGATTCTCATCAATCTGAGACTAGGATACCCTACCAAATTAGAAGGCTGGGTTATTATTTGATACCATGATATAAGACTATGTGAAATTCACTAAAACATTTCATACATGTTAGATCCCTGAAAAATTTATCCATCATCTCTCATAATTTCTATATATAGCTAAATACTTCTAGTCATTTTCCTTACGGGGAATGGATTTTGTGGGGCCATATCCACTAACTATAGCTAAGTATTTCAATTATATCCTTAATATTAATGGATTGTATTTGAAATAGGATGAGGCAATACCCCTAAAAGAAGTCTGGATGAATAACATCATCAACTTCGTAAAGTCCCATATTATCAGCAGGTTTGGAGCCCCTTATACAATATTGATGGATAACAACACCTAATTCTATTCTACAGAGTTGAAGAAACTGTACTAGGGATACAGTATCAGGTACAATTACTCATCTAGTAATCCTTAATCTAAAAATGAAAAGATATAGGCATTCAATAAGACTTATTCAAATATAGTCTAGAATATAGTGAACAAGGATAAGAAGTCCTGGATGTACAATATCGTCTATGATTTATGGGCCTAGAGTACCACCACTCGTCCTAATAAACAAGAAACACCATACCCATTATTTTATGGGCCTGAGGCAGTGTTACCCATATAAGTTTAGATTACTTACTTCTAAATATCCATTTTCAGAAAACTTTCAAGAGATGAAAAATTTCAAAAAAAGATGCATGAATTTGAAATAATCAATGAGAACTGGTTGAATACATTACAAAACCTTGAAGTCCATCAGAATTAGATCATAGCAGACGTCAATAAAATGGTTATCCTCTATTCATTCCTCTAATGAGAACTGGTTTTGGATCTTAGGATTCTAATGATACCAGGAAAAAATCATTTGAATTTGTAACCATAACAGGAAGGTCCTTACATCATACATTAGTTCTATCACAATTGAGCTTACTCACTGGACACAATGGATGGGGAGCGTTTCACCCCCCAATGACATTTTTCTCCAGAAATAATTTTCATAACTATCATCAAGAGATAAATTCATAAATGTAATACTTTAAACCACATAGAGAATCATGACCTGAGAACATGACATTAAAAGGTAAGGAGAAATCTTGGAAGCACAAAATTAAAATGCATGGAATCTCAAGTACTTGAAATAGGAATTTAAACTGCATAGTGCCTCCTGTCTAGGCCACATGATGTTTATTTTTATGGAGTCTTCGTGGCCGAAAAATGTTAAACTACACATCATCTTACATACTATTCAAATGACATTAGACTGTATGTAACACATCCTCACTGCAAGACATTAAAATGTACGATTGATGGCCTTACTACACAACACAAAACTACATAGGTTTCTAGAGATACATATGGGTTTCATCCAATTTCAATTATATATATAGGGATTACTTGATCCTACATATTGGTATAGCCACCAAAAAATACAAAATACCCCTGTACAATCCTTAACTAGTTTATAATTGTATGAGGGACCCTTTTTATTCCATTTTTCTTACACCAAGCATATCTCACACGAGCTTAAGAATTTTAGTAAGGGATTACCTACACAAAAAATCAATAAAAAATAACTTAGGGTTCATATTGGTAATGAATGAAAGTTCTTGAAAGGCATACCATGAGTCACCACCACAAGAAATTGAACTACATGATTGATGTCTCTTGTATGGCATAAAACTACATGTTTTTATGGACCTCACCTGAGAGAACCACTATGGTTCATGATTGGTATCCTACCACACCTTCGTTTTCAAGAATTATGTGTTGTTTGGTTTATGTCATCAAAGGATATGTAGTGATTCCCAGATCTCTAATATTGGTCCTAGATACAATAATCAATGGAAAAAATTCCCCTCTCTATGTATAGGCAGTCCTGCATAGAGTGTTTCCTATTCAATAAATATGTATGACTTGATTCCTCACATCACAAGATATGTAGTACCGCCTCAATCAAACGTCCTAGGTCAAGTTAGAAAAAAATATAAAAATAACTCCTCGCTGTGTATAGGCAAAAAATGCGCAGGAAGGTTCTTCCCCAGTAACTACATATATCTTGATTCATATTACCATAGGATATATAATGATGTACATATTTCCATCCTTTGGTCCATCCACAATACCCTTTTTTAAAGAAGACGACTTCCTTTTTTTATGATGTTAAACTTCATGGTTCCTCAAGAACTATTTGTGGATTTATTCCTTTAATATAGGATACATAGTGATGCATGGATCTCCAATAATGGCCCCAACTATAACAATAAATAGAAACAATGCCCACCTCTACATATAGGCTAGACCTGTATAGAGTGTTTCTCATTCAAGAACTATGTATGGCTTGATTCCTATCATAACAGGATATGTAGTTATGCCCTGTTATCAAATTATGGGTCCAACTAAAACATCCAACAAGAATAAATACCCCCAAACTACATAGGGGTCGAATCATACAAGATAAATTTTTCTATGTACGAGTTAGATTTGCATACAACTTCCTTGTGCACATAATATATTGTGCACAATTTTTCACATCGATTCCCACATCCTTATAATATTATTTTAAACTACAAGTCAATAAAAATATCCATACCACATGATGATAAATTACATGGAAAAAATCCTTACCACATGGAATTAAACATTAAAAAAGAAAGTACAACCCTACGATATGACATTAAACTGCATAGACCATATTCCCTTATCATCTCTTATTAAAGAAACATAAGAGACTTACCTCAGTTAGCTAGAGTAACGAGTACTTACAACATATTTTAAGCACCAAAATTCTTAAATAAAAATTCATGATTTGAGTGACTTGAATCACTCTAAATAATCCATGGACCCTATAAAGTATAGATAGTTTCAAGGGACCATTTATTTAACTACGCATGCATGCCTACAGATCCCGAATATGTTCCTATAGTGGTTAACCAAATGAGTCACTCTGCAAAAAGGAATTTCTAATCCTTGTGATGTCTAATGTCACCATGGCAGAACTCGACACATGAGGGTGTTCCAGACCATCCTCGATATGATTTTCCTATATCATTACTCACAACCTGAGAACCTTGAGCTGTGATTTACAACATTTTCATCTCCCACTAATAAGGATGTTGGAGTGCTCTTGACTATGGGTATTCTAATTAGGATATTGTGTAACATCCCCCATATTAGGTCCATGTACTTCACAATATTAAATATCACACACTTCATTCAAATATATATGACCTTAAACTATATCCCATAATGGTCCAAATCACAAGACCTTAAACTACTAGAAAAAGTGACACAAAACTTGTTAGGTTGAAAACTAGCAAAGGGAATTCTGTTCAAAAGTAATGTCTTCACTCTCTAAAATCTTATTCTATAGAGTTTACGAAAAAAATTAAGGTGAAAATTAATAAGGCATAAATCTCATATGGTCTTCTCTATTTCCTTATTAAAATCCAAGAAATGCTCACTGGACCCCCCTGGTTTAAGAAAAGTTAGAGTAATGATTGGTCACATCTCCTTGATATGAGAACATGTTTTCTAAGCAGTAACAAAACCTTTAGTGTGCTTGAAGCCTTCTTGAATATTACAATTTCCAAAAAATAAACTTCATGATTTGAGTTCCTTAGAGCACTGCAGTCATTCATGCCCCTTGTAAAGGGATACTAATCTTCAAGGGACCCTTTGTTTGAATATTCATGTAATCTTATATCTCCTACAGATGTTCCTATATTATTAAACCAAATTAATCACTCTGCCAAAAGGTATTTTCAATCCTTGTGATCCCTAACATCACCATGGAAGAACTCAGTACCTTATTATTTTCTATTCCATTCTTGATATGATTATCTCGGACCATCCTCATGACCTGACCACTTTGGGCCACAATTTATAATCCTCGTACCAAACTATTGAAGACAATTCTATATCCTTGATGTTATGGAACTGTGTTTTGTACATTTTATTAATGAAAGAATTCGACACCCTATTCCTTAACCTTTTATGGACCACACCTTGTGATTCAAAACCATAGGGTATATGGCTCAAGTTTCATAATTTAAGAGATAAACTTCTCTAGGGTGACATCAACCTTCTTGGATTTATTTCCACCCATACCCAAACTCATCATCAGGGTGTTTGAGTCCTCAAAAATCTTTCATGGATCTATGAAAGGATTGGATACCATCTTTTCATGACCATGATATTGATGTACAAGGGCATCAACCTACCAACCAAAGGAATCTTATACTTATAAGAAAGAAGATTAAATACTTCTTTACCCTGAAAAAATCATGGTAGAACCTGGAATCTCAGGGTGTTATAGGTCATCTATGGCATGTTTTCCCCATTCCATATTCACTGAACCAGATTTTTGGGTTATGAATTATATCACCCATATATTACTATCCAAGTAGACCTAACATCCCTAGTATTTCTTCCTCAACCGATATTACTCCCATAAATATTCTCTAAACCTTGGAAAAGAGTGGATACACCCATGTTGAACAATATTAATGATGGATAAGGGCTTTGACCAACAAACTAGAGGCTTATCTTCTTACAAGATAAGATCTATAATCCTTATGAGCCTCGGTAACACCATGGTGGAACTCAGAACCCTAGGGTGTTTTGGGTCAATCCTGGCATGTTTTCACCACATCCCATGATCATCGATCATGTCCTGACAGTAATAATTTAAACATAAGGAAATATTAAATTCCAAGAAGAAATAACCTAAATTAAAATGATAGAATATATGATCTAAAAGACCCTAAACTTCAATGATAGATGGTTAGAGAAAAAATACACTAAACTACTACGATAAAAGGTCTCATCTAAAAGACCCTAAACTAAAATGATAAAAAGTCTGAGCTAAACAACCCTAAACTACAAAAATAAATGTTCCAATCTAAAATACCCTAAACTACAGAAATAGAAGGTTGATATAAAATACCCTAAACTACAACACAACAATTATTTAGTCTACAAAAATGAAAAATCTTGAAAGGATCATCATACATCCTTGTAAAAAATCATGTTACACCTGTTAAGCCTATCATCTTCATCAAATGAAAGAGTGCTCTCTCTCTAGGATGTATATTTTACCAAATTTACCATTTAAGAAGTATGTAATATCAAGATAAATAAAATAAATACATCAATAAAGAATCTCGTGTTAGTGGAAATTCATGAGAAATTCTCAAGAAGAATATATTATAATTATAACATTTAGATCTAGACATTCATATTTTCTTGATATTATGTAGAGGATGGGTATTGTTGGAAATTCTTGTAATAAAAGACCAGAGAAATGTCATGAAGATTTGTAATAAAAGAAAACTGGACAAAAACATATAAAGTTTAGTAGATCTATTCAGTGATAGTATACAAAAGGAGGAGTCTCCACATATCAGAGTTTGTCACATAAATATACAAGCCAAAGAAAAGTTAAAAAATCGTAAGCTTATCCAAACATGTTCTGTAAGGAATCCTTGATCTCCACAAATGTCTACTCATAGAAGTGAAAAAATTGGCATAATTGATCAATAGATTTTATCTCTGACTTTGTGATCTTATAAAACTCCTCCTCCCAAGCAGTGGTATTAATCATAAACTTCTCTTCCATATCAAGTAGTCCCTATTTCTCCACAATAGTTTTCTCTAATACCTGAAGTGCATGCTAATACTTGGATAAATCATACTGAATATGGATAATTACCAACTGAAGACAGTCAAACTCAACCTCCCTAGTGCTGACTATATCTTGGTGAGAATTATCATCTACCTCACAATGGAATAGTTCTTTTATTGAATCATCCTGACTTTTATTCACTAAAGAGGAATAATCGGTAGCTATAACCCTCAATTCAAGGTCTATATTCTTCTATCTTAGGGAAATCACCTTTTTCACAAGGGAATGAAGGGTGGTATAATCAATACCATCATAACCAAGGGTTTAAAACATGAATTGAAGGTGACAAAACTATTCCTTCAAATAGGTTTTCTAACACTAAAGGCTAAATATCCCCCTACATTTATTATCGCATCGAATGATAAATTTATGCATACCCATTTCCTTGATCTAGGTTTATCTTAAGGATATATGTATATTCTAGGAGTAGGTCACCAAGATAATGGGCCATGATCACAATTTTTGATGTCAAAAGAATGGATCTAGCCTCTACATTGGTTGATCCATTTAGAGGAACCCCCTAGGGACTGGGGACGAGAGACTCCATACTCTGGGGGTGATGACACTACAATAAAAGGAATATGGGTTTATTAGTGACTTTATAAATGATTTGGTATGACTAGGTAATAAAAATATATCACCGATGTTAGAAACATACCTTTCTTAGTTGCATCCTTGGAATCATCCACTGCCCCAACCCCATCCCCAGGTGAAGAAGAGACTCCTTGTGATGAGAAGCTTCATGGAACCTCTAGTGATTGTCCCCAAGATTTTCTTCTCTCACCACCCATGAGGAATTTAGGAACACAATATAATATCAGGTGACATTCCACAAATAATTAATGTTTTCAGTCTAAAATAAGTATTCAACTTCTCTAAAACTCACTTCCATCATGGAAAATGAAGTAGAAGAATATATAACTATGTCAGTATCCTCTAAAATAATGTCCACCCATGCCAAATCAAGTGGTGTGATCACTGGGATGTCTAGAAAATAGGCACGATTGAGTCAGCACGTCAGTCATCTCTTCTTCTTGACATGCCAGTCTTGATAGTGAAGTGTTTTCTATATAAACTAAATGATCATACACATCCTCATAAGTAGACACATTCTCTTCTAAGTGATCTTGGTAGGTAAATATACATTTTTGACAAATCAGAATGTGTTTTAATAATAACCCAAAGTGAGAGAAGAGATAAATACCATATTTACGTGAGGATTCTAGAAAAAAAACTCTGAAAATGCAGATCACTTCCTTTTCCTCTTCCCTCATAGGGAAGGATCTCTTGAAGGTTCCAAATATAAATTCATTATTCCAAAAACAAAAATCTCCAACATCATTTAGGATAATTGACCTGGGGTTCCCTCACCATTGGTCCCCTTATCACAACCAAATTCTTCTCCCACAACTGTACCGTGGGGATAATATTCAAAGGATAATAGAACTATCCAATTCTTAGTAGCCTCCCACTATATTAATGAAAACACAAAGGATCTCTGTATAATTGCGACGACACCATGGCCCTTTAAACATGCCAGTGATCTCAGCCTTACCACTTCCTACGCAATGCGATATACATGTTCATCTACAAACATTTATTTCATTCCTTGAACCACATTTTGGTGAACCATAGGGTAATTATAAATTCGACCCTTGATGCTTTCCAAAATTAGGTCAAGGTCTTAGAAGAAGGATTCGACCTTCTCAGGTTGGTCTTTGAAAGTGATACCTAGAGGGGTCGTGACATGAGAAAAACCCTCCAAAGTTAACTCCGATTTGTGTAGGATACCCCAGATCTCATCCTCTAAGTTATACATTCTCCAAGCCAGACACTATTGATACGTGATAGAAAATAATAAGTTTGATGTGGCTTCACCCTCTGGTGCTACACTCATTGTAGCTGCATCAACTGACACTTCTGCTGGAAATGAAGATGATTATAAATTCCTTATCTCTTTATGGGGAGATTCTAGAGATATTGGTCCTCTAGAAACTAGCTTCTTTCTGGGATTGGGATCATGCTCATAATCCGGTGGTAATTGGGAATTGTCACTTACAAATTTTGATACTTTACCATTATTACATGAGAGAATATAAACCTCGTCATAATTCTGAGATAAACCAATTAATTCATTTCTAAGAGGATGATTTATCATTGCCTAGGTCTCCTCCCTGGTAAATATAAGAAAAAATTAGATAGCCACCATCATATTCTCATCTTACCGGACGTCAAATGAGTGAGTAAATCTTGATTGGATTCATAGGAACTGAAGGCTAAATTAGAAGGGTTCATACCATTCACATAGAAGGTCCCATTAAATGAAGGTGGAAATTATTTCCTCATGAAGTGAAATTATGTAGGTATGATCCTTAAGGATGTCCTTACAATTATCAACCATATCACCCATAGACACAAGCCCATAGGGTTTGAAGGAGAAATAATCATAATGAATCATATAAGACTTAACTTCTCGACCCTTCAGTGTAATAGGTCCTACCCCACTGATACATTACATATTTGGGTTGATGAGAACATTTGAGATTCCCTTAATGTTTATATATTCAAAGACTCTTATATGAGATCCTATCTAGCCCCATAATATGTGAAAGGGACCTGTGATCGTATAAGTAGATTTTCCCTTGTCAACATGGTGCAAAAGGCAATAAAGTTTCTCAAGTATAGGGAAAAATATCCTGATACACTCCCTTACTATATAGGTCTCCATTATGAAATTAAAAACTCGAACATCAAATTTTTACATCATTATAAGTAGGTACCCACTTAGGTACATGGAGAGGAAATTTACTACTTGGACAATCCGATCAACACCGGGGACAAAGTCCCATCCCCATTCTTTAAATTTCCCTTCCTCAACCAAGGGATAATAAGAATTCTCCTCACTATGGATGTGATTTGAAAGACAATAAATTAGATCATTAGATTCTAGAATATATAAAACCTTATTTATGAAGAATCCCACCAATACCTTGAATGAGATATCAACTCCTAGAAGTGGCTCCTTCGGTAGTGCCATTTCGGCCAACATGAACAATTATCGGGTGAGAGGAGGAGTCCTCATTACACCATCCAAGGATGAATATGGGGGGAAGAACTCATCATAAATTATACCCAATATGGGTTCACTAAATATATATTCAACATCCTAGAGGCTGACATCCACCTCGCCATGCATGAGTTGGAAAGTGTTTGTTTCCAGACTCTAATAAATGAACATATCTGTCATTAGGACCTTGTTACATTAGGAAAACATTTAAGATATCAAGAAAACCTCATATATCCCAATTTTATTCAGTTCCTCAATGAATTTATAAGTAATGTATTTTACCCAAAAGTTCCAACACTAGTCCATTCCATAGATACCTCCTGATCAGAATTCCCAGTTGGGAACCCACCCAAACTTCTAGCTACAGGCAGACTTCCACATTATTCAGAGGTACATATGATAAAAAAAAATTAAGTTTTTGATTGGTCTCGTTAAAGTATATATCCATATACATCAGTATATTCCCACCTTTATGGTCTCTCTCAGTTATAAAGTACCCCCTTGGGAGATGTTTTCCTAGAAGGTGTTATAGGTTTTCTATATCCAAGAGGAGGGTATGAATGATGACTGCGATGAAGGAATGAGAGCGTCATTAATAAAACCTAACCCATAAAGGGGTAGAGAATCTTAAAGGGTATGATACTCAAGTTTCACACCCATCATATCTATCATAATCAACTAAAAAGACCTCACAACATGGAAAAAAGTGTCATCAAATCTTTCTACAATAGCATCGTGACAAACCATTGCTGTATTTTCCTCCTTCTTTGAAGGCTTGAGAGAAGTATGATGAGAGGAAAAATCCATATGAACAAAATAAAGTGGAATATGTTAGTAAGATATAATAAAATCCTGTCAAAATAAATATATAAAATTCAAGAAGCTTCATGTGAATCACATAAATCACTAGGGATTCATGATTTCATAAAGGATTTGCCAATCACCTGAATTATGAATATATCGAAAATTACATAAAATCACAGGGAAACACACAACTGCATGACCCCTAATAAGACTCATGATTGATTAACCTTTACATGTTCAAAAAATCCACAAAATAGTCAAAGTAACTTGTGATGAAGATATCATATCCTATGAAACCCTCAAGATGATCTTGCATCCCCACGCCCAAAGATTAAGCAATTACCGAAGAAAAGTTAATGGTTGATTTGAGTGGGTTCTTGGGAAAAGAAATTATTCAGAAGAAACAGCCATGAAAATGGTCTCGTGGTGAGGTACTATGGTGGGTTTTTACAGTAAGGTCTTATGATGTGGTTTCATGATGGAGGAAGGGTGAAAGGGCTTTAGAGAATTGAGTAATTGGTGAATGAATTTCTATCCACTCCCCTATTTTTAGGACATCGCACAGAATATGAAACATCACCTAGTAGACCATAAATCAACCAAGAAACCAATTTTAGATAATTCCAATATCTAGTGTGGTCATTTAATTTTCTGAAAAATAATCCCTTTTCCTTGTTGACATTGCTTCTGAGGGGGGGGGGCATTCGTTGACACCCACCAAATAAACATTAGAAAATCCACAAGGGAAGAAATACCTGAATATGGGAATTATTTTACCCACAATGAAAAGTAGAAATAAGGTGTCCAAAATCATGTGGATCACATGAACCCCCAGAAGAAACATGATCACATAAACATTAGAAGGTCATGCGAACAGTCACACACAACGCATAACCTGTAGAAGATCCCATGAATCCCCTTTGAGAAAGCCTCCTTGTTCTTGAAAAGTTACCATAGACACTCACTGATCACGTAGTGCAAGCCAGATAAAGCTGTCTTAGGTTAGAAGACCTGTCCATTGGTAGATACCTAACTAACCATCCAAAAATATTTGGAAAATATTAAGGAAAATTCCAAAATACCGGATCCTCTTACGATCATAAAACCCATGCGACACATCACCAATGGGGAGAATTATTTTCATCGACAACACTAAAGAAAACTCGTTAGATCCACAACATTTTTCAAAAAAATAAAAAATAAAAGGGGAATATATGAGAGTCTCCTGCGGTATTAAATCATCATGTGATGCACCCTAGTAAATTTACAACACTGTAAGAACCTAAAAAAATTTCCACCTTATCTTTTGAAATCTGGCTAACATGTCATCCTCATCATATGAAGGTCCTCAAGCATGTACAAGACACCGCACACTCCACCTTTGACTCTATAAGGAAAAAATTGAATTGTCCATGAAATGCTCACACATATATATAGGACCTTTTATTGGACACACAACACATCACCAAGAGGTAGAGTTATTATCTTTAACAACACTCACACAACCTCATAAGATCCGAAACATGTAAAAATAAACAATGAAATAAAGTGGGAAATGATGCTAGACTCACATGGATATAAGACTAAAATGATGTGGTTAGGATATCCATATTACAATCACACAATACCCTTCAGCTTGATGACCTAATTCATGAAGCCCCCCAGAAATGCATCCTTGTTGCGTGAAAGGCCCTTGGAAAGTCACCGAAGATCATTTGAAGGCCTTTCAACAGGATTCCTGATCTTGTGAAGGCCAATGGAAATATTATCATGATCATGTAAAAGTACCTTGGAATGTCCGCATGATTATACATAACCCCATTAATTTCAATTAATCCTATAAAAGAGGCATTGATGGGATGATCTAGTGGTCATTGTAAAACATGCGATGCCCTCAAAATGACTTATGATGAGAAATCACAGAACACAGGAAATCAAATCACTCCATAGATTCCATCTTGGATTTTCATGATATTTTCCATGTAAAGTGACACATAGTATCAGTAGAAAGGAATATAAATCCCCCACCCAACATAGAAAATTCATGATATTTTCCTTGGAATTTTTCCCCAGCGCACCCAAGAATCAGAGTAGATTTCTAAGAGTGGCTGGTCTCCTTACCAAAATCTCCCCATCAGGTAATATTTATAAAATTAATAAAGAGATCCTAAAACATGAATAATCAATTCACATAATCATTTAGATATCATGAGAAGGACTTCTGAAGTGTCATGAAAAGAACATCACACATATCTCCTAGATCAAGTGAGACTTAAAACAAGATTACAATGAACATATCTAAGGAATTTTAAATAAAAGGATGGAACAAAGACTAAAAGATAAGAGAATTATGTGAAAAATATATAAAATAATCCTCATACACTTCACATAAACCCCCAAGTTCATGATAAGACAACATGACATGTTTCCCAGATATAGTAATTCTCATTTGATATACTATTTGGATCATGCAATATACTTTGGACATATCAAAGAATATGACATCGTTCCCCCTGGGCATGACACCCAAGTCTCATAAATCCATCAAGGCTATCCATATAAAACTTGAGGAGTCCTTCAGATATGTCACCCAACTCATATTATGGAACCAACACATGTTATTTGAGTCTCGTGGTAGCACCCAAGAATTTTGGTTGGCTCTCAGGATGCTCTATGATAATGCCAACAATATCTCATGATGACCTCTAGATTTTTCAACCTGGATGATGTGTCACCCTCTAGACATATCGCATTGACTCTTGTGATTCCCTACAATCATTTTATATAGATTTCTCAATGAAATTAGGGAAATTAAACTAGATCATGTAACTTCCTCAAGGCATGTTTGCTGAGATCATGCGAATGATTCTAGGATCAACCAAACAAGTTTTTCGATGTCCTCCAAAAACTTTAGCCTTGATCAGGTGATAAACCCCAAACATTCCATCTAGAATATGTGATGTACATTAGACAAGTAAAATAGATTATGTGGTTTTCTTTGTAGATGGGTACAATATAACCAGAAATCCTTCAACCCATCAGGTCATCCAATTAGGGCATGTTAAGCAGAAAATCAAGATGGTTAGGCCGATAACTGGGCCTCATAAAATGTAAATCCTAGGAATTGATAACTTTTCCATCCCCAGTTTGTAATCCTTGATCATAAGGTCAATATCAGTGTGTAAGCCCTAATTATGAGAACTAAGATGACTCTGATTCCTTCCATAAGTAGTATATGTAGGACACCTCCCTAAGGACCGAGCTCTATATTAATAATCCAAGGTCAGTCCCATTGAATAAGTCTCACATTCAAAAGTAATGATAGTGATCATTTTCCATCTCTTTTTTCCAACACTGAGAATATATTATATGGGTTTAGGGAGTTGCAATGATCATATCATTTATATAGGGAAACCTTTATTTGTAATCCCCAATCAACAGAACTATAATGACTCTAATTCATACAATAACAAAGCTATAAAGCATTCCTTCCTAAGAGAAAAGCTCAAGTGGGAACCCATTTTAGGGTAATTCCATCACGTCTTCATCATTTCAACCATCAATACCCAATTATTCTTATGGGAAGATCATTCTACCTAATCCATCAGCAGGTTGAGAATCTAACTGAACTACGATGAAATAGATTCCTACCATAACCAGGATATGTTGGATTCTTCACTAAGGCTAGAGATCTGTATTAAAACATCCCAAGTTCACTCCCTTCACATAATCCCCACATCCACATGAAGTGAGACTAATTAACTACTATCCCTTATTTCTCACACTGAGCATATTTCTTGTGGGTATAGGGTGGTGAAATAGTCATAACATATGAATTGTGAATCTCCAACATCTAGGGAAATCTCATTATGTAACCCTCGATGGGTGGCATGATATAAGAATATATAATATAAGGGAATCTACCTTGGGTCAAGTCCTAAGTGAAAGATCAAAATAATATAACTCTGATTCATACTATAACCAGGATACATATGATTTTTCCATGAGACATGATCTCAAATATTCGGTTCTAAAGTTCCCACACACATGTTCTTTCTATATGATGTTAAAATTCATGCATTTAACGAAATATGTTGGTTTTTATTCCTATAAAAATAGGATACGTAGGATTCTTCAAAATGGATCAACTTCCTCCTAAGAATATTAACTACCTCACTAAATGGTAGAAAATTCTAATGTATTTTGTTATACAGCTTCATCATATAAGTTGCTATTCATTACTGGGAAATGGATGAAGAACCTCAGATACATACAAATGGGTTCACTAATGAGATACCCTTCTTATGAACCTAAATGCTTTAACCTATGAGAATTTTGTTAGGGTAAATGGTCTCATATCGAGATTAGAATGAGATTATCAAACATATCTTAAATCTATAAGAGAGTCCTAGAGTATGCAACAATTCCCCCCAAAAAGTGTGTGATAAGCCCGACCTCCCATCCCATAGAACAATGTAAGTCCCTATGCATCATTGGGTTTGAAACCCCAACTAACCTCCTTCCTTTGGAAAGTAGTTTGGTACCTGGCTATGGATGGGGGAACCATTGGGAATTTTTGTTAAGAGTGGAAATAGTGACCCGACATCAGTGATTGTGAATGAAATTTAAACCTTCATATTCAATAACTGAGACAAACCAAATTCACCTCAGTCATACTCTTTTTCATGTAGAAATATATATTTTTATCTAAACCTTTCATTTGATATGGAATATTATTCCCCAGACTCACACTCTCAGATACAGTGCTCATATACACATACATTATATACTTTCTTTTATATCGACTATAATATCTTTTATATAACCATCCATAAATACAAAATCAATAAATATTTTTGAATCTATTACATATAAATTATATTTTCAAGATTATATCTATATATAATTAAGAAAAAACATAAACTGATAAATCAAATGATCATTTTATCAAATGAACAATTTTAAAATTATATAAAAAACTAATTAATTCGTGAAAATTATTTAATGTCCACTAAAAACTATTAAACATGTGTTATCCTTATAAAAAATTCACTTGTAATAATTTTATACACAATTTGGGGAAATATAAATATAATAAGGGGTGAGATAAGATGATCGATAATGGAAAAAATTACAAAAAAAAAGAAACCATGACATAAACATGGAATAAAAATTATGATAGGAATAAGAAAACAACATGAATCCATAATTGATTTGAAAAATGAGAGCATTCTATATCAATGGAAATAAATGAAAATATGGATATAAAAAATACTGATCCCATACTAACGAAATGCATGATTTTTGGAAATAAACAACCTACTATCAATGCCTTGTTCCCGTACACTTTCTCATCCATGAGACTACAATCAAGGCATCATACTATCAAGTCCTTGTTCAAAGAAACTATCCTATAATGGGAAGAGGCATACACTAATAACTGACCTATTTTTCCTCATGATACCTATTGATAAATCAATGTGATATATAATTATGGTCCCTACCTTTCACTTGTTTAAGTCCAATTTATTCACCATAAGTTTCAAACATTTTATATGTTTTAATAAAAACATATAAATATGTATAATGACGAATACTAAATATCAATACATGATCAATTTGAGTTATAAATAAAAAATCCTCAATAATTTCAATATATTTACCCATGTGAAAAAGGGATAACCTGATCATAACCCATCTATAGAAAGAAGGTGGATGGTTAAACAATACATAGTCAACCTGCCAATAATACTCTATATTGGAATAAAAAAATATAGAACCCCAATAAATTTCCACATGTCAATAAAAAATTAATCATAGATGAGAATAATCTAATCTTATTTGTATAAAATTTTATGTTCACATCAAATAGAGAAATGAGTATACAATTAATTCAACACTGGAATAACATCATCCTAATCCATCTAGAGAAATAAAGTGGATGGTTTTAAAATAACATATCCCGATAATTCATAAATGTTTTTCAAAGGGTTTATGTGGTAATAATGTATATCCCTAGAAAACAATTATAGAATAAAATATAATCCAATTAAGGGAAATATGCAACCCAATTATGTGAAATAAGTTCAAGAGAATGATTTTAACTAAACGAATGAAAGTTGAGTTTCCAAAAAATGTTAATACAGGGAAAAAACCAAATCAATATCCATATGATTACAGGAACATGATTTGGATAGTAAATCCCATGAAACTCAAGGATTATGATAAAAATATATCCCTAGGTATTGAATACACAATTCAAATAAATCATGGTTCACAAAATGTATTATGTCTCAATGCATTAGAATTAATACCAAGAAAACTCTTTTGGATTGATTAAAATGCTAATCAAAACCCATTGAAAGAGTGGGATTAAAATTGAACTCAAATACCATGATTATGTGATAATTTATGATATGATATCTCAAATTGGAAGTTTATACACTGCAAAATCTAATTAAGTGCATAACACCAAATTTGTCTCAAAGACAAGTATTTGAGATGAAAACCCTTAAACCCATTGAAACATTGGAAACAAAATACCTTGAGAAAGTTAAAATGAAATGGTACATTGAATATAATTAAATATAAGATAATAATGATATAAATATTACTATGTTGTGGTAATTAAAATATGGAAAAGTAAACATGTTTCAATGAAAGGAAATTGTCACCAAAACCCTTACCTCATGTTCTAAATTCCATGAACATACTTTAACCTCCTATATCATAGAAATTTATATTATAATTAATTCATTAAAAATATTAATAATATCTATTTTCATTCATATTATTCACAAGTAACCATTCTCAACATTAATTCTCTTGATTTTCAACATCACGTGTTTATAGTTTGGATCATTTGTAATAGTTTCAATATAGCGGTGTTTGAGTTCAATATTATTTATAGGTTAATAATTACTATATAATTATGTTTACTATTAGCTGTGATTTATAATTATTTATGATTTTTTATATTTATTTAATTAGTGTATTAGTCTTTATCATTAAAGATGAAATCGATAATAATCATATTTTGGTGATTTTTAGCGAACAGAGGGTGAATTATTAATTGAGGAATTATATATTAATGAAAAATATCGAAAAAAATTCATTGTAAACTAATTTATATCATATTACATAGTTAAATATGTTCCCATTTTCATCTTTGACATAAATGTATAGTATTGTTCAAGTAGGTGGTTAAACCGACCCAAATATGAACCTACCTTGATTAATTGGTGATTATGAGATGGTTTAGTGTTAATGTATTACAATAAAAGAATAATGATATTTTTTAGTGTTAATTAGTGTTATATATAAGACTTTTGAAGAATTATAAAAATAATACAGTTTATATAAAATCATTAATTATAAAGAAGATATCTTTTTTCACTTAGTTCACTTATATTAAACGATTGAAATAATGATAATAGTTTTTCAGTTATATAATTAATAATTTATTAAATTTTAAATAAAATAAACTTAATCATACCATAAAAATAAAATTTATTCTTTAATACCATCCTTATATCAATCCATGTAAGGTGATGAAGGAAATCAAATCACGTCATGTTGTGGACGCGGTAGTCCGCACAATGCAAGGACAACTATTTTGTTTTTCTTAATGGATGGGGTATTTGAAAAAATAATCTTAATAAACTTTATATATTAAAAACCTTCATATAAATGATAATAATATCATTATATTAGTGTGTATATAATTAATTTTAAATAATATAATAAATAATTAAACTAATTAGTTGGTAATAATCACATCAAGGAATCAATTTTTTCTTAGAAGTCTCCTTGAATTGTAAGAGTTTAGAATAACTATGAGTAAACAAAGGATTATGTTAGTGGAGAGGGTTATAGGAAGATAAAAATGCAATATATTTAGTGAGAAATTATAATGATAGGTTTTTCTTGAAGTGGTGAAGATGTTACCCTTTTATAAGTGAATGAAATGGTTTTTTGGGAGAAAAACTTGAAATTTCAATAATGTGAGGTTATTAATAAAATTTCAAAGGCCAATAAATGGAAAAATTAGATAATAATAAACTTAATTTTTATATTAAATCAAAATTTTAATTGGTTATAAAAATAATTTCCATAGGTTTTATATGTTCAAATAATATTTTAAAATGAATAATTTTAATTTAAAAAATTAATATTTGATTGCTTAAAATGTTTTATAAATTTATAGGTCATTAATATATGATGCTAAAGTCATATAAATTATAAGAATCATAAAACCATATTTTTTCAACTAAAAAATAATATTTTTTGAAAAAGATTAAAAATTTAGACTAAGTAAATTTTGATATAAGGAATTAAAAAATTAATTTAATATTTATTAATTTAAAATTATAAAATTTCTAAATTTGGTTTTTAAATAAAATCATAATATTTAATTGAAAAACTATTATATTTGGAAAATAACGTTTTCAAATATTAACTACTATTAATATTATTTCATATCATTTAAAAAATAATTTGTTGTTAATTTTTTTAGTATGAAACATAATTTATCATTAATCATATATTTCTTGAAATTTAAATTCATATCACATAAAATATATTTTAAAAACACACGTTTTTGTACAATAAATGATATTGTTAGTAATTTTAGGTAAACTAATTGAATTTAATTCATATTAGAAGTATAATTTCTTTTATATATAAATATAATTCATAAATAGAATGATCTTATTCATTCTGCTAATCCAATGACACAGTGTTTGACAAATATACGTAAATATTTTTATTTTATCTAAATATATCACAATTTCAATTAATTTTAGCATTGTGTTTAGAGAAAGCTGTCGAACACATTTAATTATTTAAATGTAATAATATATTAGTATTTTGGTGTGGTAAAAGGGGGATGTAAAGGCTTTTGGTTTTTTCATATTCCTATATCTTCAGATATAGTATCTTATGGATTATTATAGGTATGTTGTGTGTGGTACGTGATGGTTTTAGGTATAATATATGATGTACATGCTATAGTGGTTCCCAGAAACTAATTGGTCACTATATAGAGATGTGTCATGGAGTTATGAGATGATATGATGCATGGGGTGAATGGTACATGTGATGAGATGTTGTGATTTATGGGATAATACTATAGCATATGTATCTCTGGGCTAGATTACACTTAGAGAGAGATGGCTCGAGAGGTGAGATATTGGGGAAGAGAAAGAAACTTGTGGGAAAGTGGTAGTAGGATACCTTCAGTTAATATTATAATTATATGATTTCTTATATGTAGTACTTGGATAGTTATCCTTGGTGAGGTTGGGAACTTAGTTCCATTGATTAGGTGACGATATGGATTCAATTGATGTTCACAGGCCTTTAGTATGCTTTCTTTATCTTTTTAATGAGAGGATTTGGGGAGTGTCCTACTAAGTATAGCTGTTATGCTCACCCTACACACATATAAACTTTTTTCCGGGCTTTCTGAGTTGTTTTATAATTGGGATGGTAATTACTAGCTTGTTAAGGTTTATTAGGGGCTATATATCCTTCAAGGTATCTACCAATGATATATTTTTGTATGTGCAGTTTTCTTATAATTTTTTTATTCTGTGTGACTATAAATATATTTTTGGGATCTCTTCTTACTTTTTTATGATCAGGAGTTGTTTTGTGCTTCTATCACATCTCTAATTTCCAAATAATAGAGGGAAATGCCTCATATTTATGTGTATGATATACCCTTAGTGCTTGTTTCCAACCCGCTATCTATTGGAGGTAGGAATCAGGTGTCATTATATCTATTAGGTCTTTTCTATCCCAGTCGGGGTACCTTTGGGGTGGATGGTGTCATGAAAGAGTAGTATAAAAGGATCAAGTTATGATATTGGATAAATTTTTGAGGTAGGAACTGGTGAGGATTGCATTGGTCAGTAGGGAAACAATGTGAGTAGAGTTTACTATGTAATGAAAACAACTGATACTAGTTGGGACACATGTATTTGGGGTTACCTATGATCCAATGAGTAAACTTTTATGTTTACCAAGACTACTATGTGAAGTAATGATGGTTGTGTGGTAGGGACATTGGAAAGGATCATTCATCATTCTTTTTTGTGCATGTGTTTGATATTGGTAGACCTTGGGATTATGTTGAACATTAATTATTCAATTAATTAATCTTAAATATTTTATGTTATAGGTTTAGGAGTCCTTTAAAATTTATTCTTTTATAGATATAGCCCAAGGTTTATTTCCCTATTAGGCTCATACTTATGATGTTCAGTAGGATGTGTTAGATTATTTCCACAGAGTAGAGGTTAACAATGATGAAACTTGGAAGAGGAACCTATGATATTTTTAGAACTATAATTAAAAAAATTATGATGGATTATTTTTAGACTCCATGATAGAGGACTGAGTGGATGAGGTGGATATATCCTTCAGTTTGAGCCATGATCGGAAGGATAATTGGGTTTATTTGGTAGTGAAAATCTACGTGGGGTAGTCAAGAAGTGGTGGTTTTTTCCTTGTAGATTGTGAAGAGTCATTAGTCTTATTGGATAAGTATTGAGACTAGTTTCTAGCAGATTTTATTTATTAAACTGTGAATGTGGATAGCATATAGAAGATGATTACCCTTAAATAAGGGAGTTATAGCATGCAGGTGTTCAAGATCTATTTCAAGATCCATCTCTAATATGCTTCTGACCTATTTCTAAATAAAGAGGCTATGTAAAGGATTATACGAAGGATTTTCATCTAGAGATCCAGCACTATATGAAGGTGTTGGAGAGAGAAGAGGTCATTAATATGATGTTAGAAATGACTATATCATCATGACAAGTTAGTGTTAATGATTATCCATGTATCATAGGTGTGGTCTGGGGTTCCTAGTTTCCTAGAGAGAAGAGATTTTGTATGGGTGGGATAGGTCATAACCCTCTTCATCATGTTTCTCTGGGGGTGGAGACTCTCAGACCCCATCCATGGGATCAAATACTTTTTTTATCATGGAGGTCAATATTATAAATGGTGAGAGTTCCCAACATTTCTTAATAGATAGTGTGAAATAGGTGTTCCACTTCAGGTTCCTCCATTTTGGAAGTTCCAGCCGATCCAGTTGTAGAATGGTGCTCCAACTTTTGACCAGTAGAGTGGATATGGGATAAGATGAGTGTAAATCTATGATGATCCTCATCCATAGAGATAATTGTGTGACCATGTAGGTGGTCATCATTAGGGTTAGATTGGCCATGGGGTATTTATTGGTAATCTACATGCTTTATATTTTTTAGCATCAACTGATCTAGATATTATCTAAGGTACCATTTGATTGTTTTCTACCTGGGTGTATAATTTGTTTGATTCAAGTGATACACACTCCTTCATATCACCAACCCTAGTCTATGATTTGATATGTGATCTAGATATACTTATAGTTCCGTTGAAATTGACTAAGATACTTTGTGGTCAAGATTATCTAAATGATGTATGTAGATACCACGAATTAGTATTGGAGAAACACTGATCCAATGATACTACACCATCCTTAGTATGGACTGGCTATATTTGGTTCATGATATTCTAGATTGATTAATAATGATGATTCTATTATTATTCTTACATAGAGTGTGTTGTGTTCATTTGCGAGATAGACCCTCAGATGGGTTGGAGGAATGTAATATCCTTGTATTCCTTGATGTTTCAATTGATGACGAATTCTTCAGATTTTCAGAAGATTGTGTTTCTCAAGGTTATAGAAGAGTACCCTAAAGTGTATCCTAAGGAGGTTATGGAATTAACCCCTTGATGGGAGACTGAGTTTGGAAAATATATACAACTATATGCTTGTTCAATCATGATGTTTTTGTATTGGATTGAACCTTTAGAGTTGCAAGATCTATGAGTACATATCTATGATCTTTTATAACGAGGTTTTATTTGGATGCATGTTTCACCTTAGTGTACAACTTTTTTATTTGTAAAGATGGTTGATGTTAGTCTATATATCTATTTTTATGGTCTCTTTAATAATGTGATTGTGAAGAATCACTATCCTCTTCCACGCATTGATGATTTATTCGATCTTTTTAAAGGATCTATTTGGTTCTAATATATTGATATGAGATCAGGATATCATCAAATATTTGTGAAGGATTTGGATATACCAAAGACAAATTTGATATTCCATTATGGTCATTACATGTTAATTGAGATGTTGTTTGGTGTGAAAAATGATCGATATATATCGATGGGGCTGATAAACAAAGTGTTCTGAGATTTCCTAGATCAGTTTTTAACGGTTTTCATTGATGAAATCCTTGTGTACTCTGCATCCACGGAAGACCATGTAGAGAATCTACATGCCAATTTTGGGAGTTCTTCATCATCAGTATATATTTAGGAAGCTATAAAAGTGTGACTTTTGGTATCATGATGTTTTATTCCTATGGAATGTCATCTATCATTATGGAGTAGTTTTATAACCTTTGATGATTGAGAAAATCATTTCTTAGGAAACCCCCATGACTTATGTAGAGGTGCAGAGTTTCCTCAGTATTGTGAGATATTACAAGAGGTTTATAATAGAATTATCTTGGATTTATAATCCTTTAATATCCATTAATTAGAGGGATTAATTTTTCTTCTAGACCAACCACTGTTAGACAGCTTTCAAGTATTAGAAGGAGAAGTTGTTCAGTGCTCCAATCCTTTATTTTCTTGAATAATGATTCAAGTTTGAGGTTTTTATATGACACATTGTTCATTAGATTTGGAAGTGTATTGATTCATCATAGGTGTTTTTCGGACGAGTGTTAATAGTTATTCCTTCAACAGTATAACTATTCCACCCATGATCTTGAGTTTTAGGTTGTTTTGTTTTCTCTGAAGTAATTGAAAAACTACTTCATTAGTGAGAAATTTGTGGTTTTCACTAATCACAGGATCCTATAGTATGTATTCTCCCAACATGACCTAAATGTGTGATAGTGATAGTGGATGGGATTTTTATAGGATCAAGAATTTTATATTTTATATAGACTAATAAAAGGTAATGTTGTAGCTGAATCACTAAGAAAGATGTCACATAGTGATTCCATACATGAATCTGGATGTTCTCGGAGGTAAATGGAAGATCCATCCAAAAATCATATTGTTATGATATATGTTGGTGGAAGAGGATGACTTTTTCACATGATAGTGTAGTAATATTTGGTACAAGAGGTGGAAAATTCCTAGAAGGGGGATTTTTAGGTGGAGGATTAGAGAGATCAGGTTTTCTATAGGGATTACACTAATGGTTGGCCTGAATATGATCCTAACTAGGTGTTGTTCTAGAGAAGTATTTTTGTTCCTTTAGTGATTAAAAAGGTGATTTTCTATGAGTTCCATAGATTACCCTTGGTGGTATAACCTAGCATGATAAATATGTTTTGCCCTCTAAACTTTTAGTTTTTTTGGTTTGGGTTGAAGAGTGTGGTTAAGAGTTTGTGTCTTTATGTTTAGTTTTCCTAAAGGTGTAGGCCGAACACCATATTCCCAGTGGTTTTCACTAGACTCTATATATTCCCCAGTGGAAGTGGGAGGACATTTTGGACTTATTTACCAGTTTACCACAATCTTAGGGAGGAAATTATTGTATATTTATTGTATTGGATCATTTGATGAATTCCTCCCACTCTATAATAATCATAGTGTTGATCTAATTAGAGTTATTTTCTAGACAATACTTAGTGGAGGTTGTGAGAATATATAGAGTCCTTAGAATTACCATATCTAATCATGATACTCATTTTCCTATAAGTGTTGGAGGGGTTTATAACATGATTTTGGGTCTCAGTTTCACCTTATCACTACTTGTAATCTATAGATATATGATCATATAGAGAAGAAAATCCAAACTCTTGAAGGCATAATGTGTTCTTGTGTAATAGATTGTGAGGTTAATGGATAGGGCACATATATTTGGTTGAGCTTACTTACAAAAATAATTATCATTCCAACATATGTATGAAACCATTTGAGTCTTTTTATGTATGTCCTTTATATTCTCCATTGTGATGGACTGAGGTCAGAGATTCAACAATTATGAGAAAAAAACTAGTATAAAGAAAACCGATATGGTTCATGTGATTCTAAAGAGGTTTATGGTAGCACATGGTCATTAGAAGTCATATTTCAACTATTAGAGGATACCTATGGAGTTCAACATTGGAGATAATGTGACTAAAGGAAACTCTTCATCATGGGTAGTGAAGGTTTAGTTATGGGATTAAGCTTTATCCATGTTTTCTAGGGTCTTTTGAGGTGCTGGCTCATGTTAGAGCCATTGTGTATCAGATAGTACTTCCTCCACCAATTAAACAGATACCTGATGTATTACATGTGTTTTATCTCCACCGTTAACTTCATGATGACTCTCATATCATTTATTGGGGTGATATTTATGTCAATGATGATGATAACTTTGAGGAGTGTCCCATGGAGTTCCAAGACTGCCAAGAGAAGGTGTTGCATGGGTTAGATATACCTTTGGTTTGGGTTTTGTGGTGACTTGATTGTGTGACAGATAACATATATCAACCTGAATCACATATAAATTCTCAATATCCTAAGTTTGTTGATGTTTATCTCTTATTTTATATCGATGTTTCCTAGATGTTGATATTTATCTAGATGATGAGTTGTTTTTATATTTTTGATGTCTTATTTTTTTCCTTGATCATGTTTGATAGAAATCTTCCCCGAGAGTGTGTTTGAGAGATGGTTGGCAATGTTTCATGGTTTTACACCTTTTTTTCTCTAATTATGATGTTTATGCTCCTAAGACGGTGATATTATAGAGAGGTATCTCATGTGTTCTCTTATTTGATAACCCATACTCTTTTCTTTCTCTCAGAGTTTTGTTTTAAATTCATAAGGATGAGAATTTATTGAGAGGTATCTAATTTAACAGTATAGACCTTGCATAACTTTCATTTATTATTTATTGAGGGTTAGTAGTATCAAGAGAGAGGTTGTAGGCGATCTATGGGTTTGGAGAGGGCCTTGGGCATTTCTAGAGGTCACCATGCCATGGTGGTGTGTGTGGAAGTGAGTGTTTTGGGTGCTTGTTAGTTGGATGTATGGTTCTTAGTGTACCAAGGGTATAAAAATGGATTTTCAAGCTATTTTAGATGCTGTTTTAGGCCTGGTGTGTTAATTCTATCTGAAATAGGATAGTAGAAACACCCAATGAGGGATTGGTGCCAAGAATTGTGCCTTGGGCATTATCTTATGTGAAATTATTATCTTATAAGCAACTTTTATGGCTATTTTAGAAGTTGTGGATAATAGAAAAAAACTTTTATATGGGAAATATACTATAGGGGATGCCAGGATATATAGTGAAGATCAATATCCACTATTACTAAGGAAAGTTCATGGTGAAAGTTATGGTGTGATTTGAGATTTCTTTAAAATGGTCAAAATGGCCACTAATCCTTATGGATCTTGAGAATTTTAAAAAAGGTAAATGCATGGGAGTTAAGAGGGGTATTAAATATAGTTTTAAGTTGACTCTTCTCCTTTAGTACCATATCTAGGATCCTACTCTCGAATTCCTTTAGTTTTTAGATGCCTAAAAATAATGTAGGGATTGGTTGATTGATTTATTCCATGAAGATTCCACTGATGGATTTTTTGTTGCGTAGTGTTCGTTCTACCTCCCTTTGGTGACTAATGATCAACTTATCAAGTTTATAATCGTTGGTTCATGGGTAATAGAATAATTTTGGTTTGAGTTACACACCCTTATTATTTTTTTTATATTTTTCATAGATTCTTATTTTTTAGGAAGAATATAGGAATGAGAGCCCCTATTCTGGGTTTTGTTAGAGAATGGTTCAATAGTTGTTTCATGATTCTATGTTGTAGTTAACATTATTTCATCTTTGTGGTGTTCCTTTCGATGGTGGTTAAACCTTTATCATCTGTTCTTATATGAATAATGTTGAGCTTCTAAATCGAGGTAGGGGATTCCTCACTTATTAAATAATTTCATAAGAAATTATAAAGAAATCACTCTTTATTTCTTTAAATTATGTTGGAATTAACCTTAATGAGTATTTAAACTAGATTAAAATATTAAACCTTGGTTTTGGTTTGTTAGAAATCACATGGGTTTCCACCATGATAACCTTTTACCTCTTGTTTTCCTAAATAGCGTGCTATCTAAATTTTTTCATTGTTAGAATGTTTAACTTATGCTATGGTGTATCATGTTTTATATAATGAAAATTATTATAGAATATAAAATTGATAATTTCTCCATTAAATATATATGTTTAAATGAAACCATTCTTATTATAATTTTATGGAAATCAAAGTAAATATTGATACATGTTAATTGAAGTCATTATTCCTTATTTTAATGGATTTTTGATAAAGAATGAGAATTTGGTAAGGTTTTTGATGAAATAATAAATAGTGATGTTAATTGAGAATGATATTACTTATAGTTTATTGAAATTGGAAGGTATTATAGAAATCATGTTTAATAAATTATAGATTTTAATAGATGATTCATTTTTTTCACATGGTTTTAACCTATGATAAATGAATCAATCAATACAATATGGTAAATAAATTATAGGTTGATAAAGATAAATGTTTAGGGTTGAGGAAGCCTGTTTTTTTTGTAAATGTTGGATGCCTTGGTTTTTAGGTCCTAAATAACCTATTTAATCTTTTTTGTTTCCTTGATTCCGTGTGTGATTGATTTAGATGTTAACCTTCTTATGAAACATGATGTGAGTCTTGGATAGATGATATTTGACGAGACATGGGTGGGGAGACCTAGGTTTTTGGCAGTAGTTGGCACCCGTGATAGTGTGATGGATACATGATGATATGAATGGTAGTTTCAGGAATGGAACTTGAATGAATGGAATAGTTTTAATCTAGGATTTCCAATTATTTTTATAATGAAATTTTTGATGGTTTTTTTGTTTATAAATATTCTTTAATGGAAAGATATATATGTTTCTTGATTTTTCTTTCCATTCACTGCTACTTGAGGCATCTGGTTGTACTTCATTATGTGTCTTCTTTTATGGTAAATTAGGATGTGTCCAAGAGTTCCTAGAATTATGGATTTATAATTAATAATAAATGTTTTAATCCTAGGTAATTTTACTGGATGGAATAAAAAATATGTTAATCTTGAGAAACCATGGGATTTGTTGGTTTGTGCCTAGTGGTCATGGGAATTAGTTGATGATATTGTTAAAGTAATTTTAATGGTTAATTTAATTAATTAACACAATTTGAAACGTTTAATGGAAAAAAATAAATGAAAATATACTTTTATTATTGTGTACTTATAGGATATTTAATCCTTAGTAGTGAAAATTGGGTGTCTGAGTGATGATAATTATTATTGATCTTGAGACTAGGTCAATGCATATAACATAGTTATTATCTATATTACATCCTACCTATTATGTGATTTCATATGATACCCCAAAATATTTGGTAGGGTGATAAAAAACTAGTGGACTCTTGGATGGTGTTTTACCAAATATCCATGTTGGTGAGGAATAGATGAATAACTACCCCCTCTTTCCCCAATCTCTTATCTTGGTAGTATTATGTGTTGGTATGAATAGTGGTTAATTTTCCTATATATATGTGTATAGATGGTTTTAATGTCTTGTGGTTATTTAACACACATGTATCTCCAAATATAGTATCTTATGGATTATTATAGTTATATTTTGTATGGGTTGTGATGGCTTGAGGATAATACATGACACATGGGATGTAGTGGCTACCAGAAACTACTTGGTTTCTATATGAGTATGTGGTATGGGATGATGAGATGATATGATGAATGGGATGAATGGTATGTGTGACAATATGTCATGATGAAAATAACTCATGGTATGATGATTAGCCCATGTGTCTTCAGGATAACATATTTTTGGAGAGTGATAGCTAGAGACATGCGACATAAGGGAAGATTAGAAAACCAATGTGGAAGTGGTAATAAGGACCCTTCATTTAATAAAAATAATATTTTATTACTTGTATGCGATACATGGTGAGAGATCCTTAGTGCGGCTGGGAACCTAGTATACCTTATTAGGTGATGAATTAACTTCAGCTATTGTTTTAATGCTTTAGTATGTTTTATTTATCTTTTTCATAATAGGATCCAGGGAGGATCCTACTAAATAAACAAATTATTTCCACCCTATGTATATATAAACTAATTATTTTTTATATAGAATCTATTTTGTGATAGGTCTTCACATTTCTATCTTATAGAGATTATTGAGTAGCTCTCTGAGCTTCAATAACACTACTAAGAATATATTTTAGTATATTTAGTATTTTTATAGCTACAAGTTTGTATAAAATTAACCATATATTTTCAGACCTCTCTTTACTTTTTTATGATCATGAGATGTGGGGTTTTTCTAACTTACCTCCCATTTCTCAATATTAGAGGGTAATTCCTCCCTTTTGTGTGTATGATATACCCATGATGCTTTTCTCTAACCCATGGCCCATTAGAGGTGGGTGTTGGGAATCATTATCTACCATCTCTAATTACCGAACTAGGTGAGGAAACCTAGGGGGAGAGGGTTATAAAATCCATTAAATAATAGGGTATTAATAGAAGTAACCACCTTGTAAAGACTATGTAAAAAGATATATTAATATAAGATTCATTTATTTTGATTAAAAACAATTATTTCCCACATATGAATTTTTATATTAAAATTAATTACTATCACATTTATGTAACTAATTTGAAAAAATTAACTTAATTTTTGAATTAAACATATCAAAATCAGCATAAGATAAATTAATGGGATTTAAAAAAATTTTATTTTTAGGAAGATAGTGAAAAATTCCATTTTTATGAAGATTATACCTCTTAGGACATTATTATTATATGCGTAAGACGTAAAATAGTACAAAAAATAGATTTTATGTTGATGTATTGTGTCTTTTATTTAAAAAATTATGTTAAAACTCTTCTTTGTTAGAGTTTTAATGAGATGTTTTAAAAACCAACTTTAAAACTCTTTCCTGAGTGTTTTTAGCATAAGAGTTTAAAAAACTAAAATTTAAAACAAGATTTATAATTTATAATTTGGAAAAACCAATGTTAAAATTTTCTATGGGGTTTTATAAGATTTTTTTCCAAAAAAAATATGTTAAAACTCTTGTTTTTAATTTTAGTTTTTGGAAAAATGACATTAAATTTTTTTCTTTGGGGATTTTTAAGGTAAGTTATATTGATGAACGGAATTAAAATTAAAATTTAAAATCACTAAAAAGTGACATAATGTTTTTTAAAACACTCCTATAAATTTTTAAAAGTTTGGACTAAAATTTATAACATTGTGTTACAATTTTTCAAGAACCATATATAAGATTTTACCATCCACTTTTATTCCATTCAGATCTACTCCTTCGATCTCCATCTTGGTTCCACTAATTCTTTGTTAATATTTTTTGATATAGTATTTATTATTATTATAATATTATATAATTTATTTATGATTATTTTTCTAAATCAATATACTTATTCGTGGTTCATTTTTCATGATGAAGAATAAGTTATCAGATTGACTTAAAAATTTGAAGCTTCTTCATGAGATTTATAAGTTGAAGTATAAAAAACCTTATAGGCCACAAATTTAGTTACCTCATAAGTTACATCCACAAAATAAAATGAATTATATAGATAATAGAAAAATAATTTAAATTAATTAAAAGACTTATGGTTCCTTTTTTTATTTAATTTGGCTTTTTTAATTTTCTACATTATCGATTTTGTATTTTCATTGAGGAAAGTAATAAACATTTAATTATTTTTAAAAAACTAGAATATTTTTATGTAATTTATTAAATAATTAACATTAAAATTCTATTGTTTTTATTGAAATAATTATTTTAAAGTTATTTTTAATAATTTATGTTAAAAATATATTTATTATGTCACTTACATTAACGTATCCTCGAAAACCAATGTTAAAAACACCAAAACAAACTGATGTAAAAAACCCATTTCTGTAATTATGTTAAAATTTTATAAACATTTTATTTTATCAAATATTTATTTTAGGAGTAAAATTATATATTTTAAAATAATATTTTAATCCTATAAAAAATATGTTCAATATTTTTGAACTTATTTAATATTTTCAATCCAATAAAAACTATTTTTAATTTTATATTTTAATTAAGTATTATTATGGTGAAATTTGGGTTTTTCATGATTTTAAATGAGCAAATATATTTTTTATAACAAACCAATTTTCATCATTAAATCCAATAAAAATGATAATTTTATTCCAAACATAATTTTGGATCGTGAAATCAAACCTTTTCAAAAAACTATTTTTAAATGTTATATGTGCTAATAATAAAATTTACTTTTAAAAAAAATATAAATTTTATTAGATAAAATTATTTTCATATTCAAAATCATAATTTACAAATTACTAAATAAGATCAATTTTTATTTTGGTTATTATTATTAGTTACCTATGTTAATAAATTTGTTACAATAGTAAAATTAAAAAAGGTAAAAAGAGTTTTACTAAGTATAAAAGACAATTTTTATAAGAAACATTAAATAAAATGTGTATATTATAATTGGATATTAAAATAATCTTCTACTTTATTATTTTATAGTTTTTGAGACTTTGGACCTTGATTAGCGACATACCATTATTGAAATGTAATGTGTACTTCTAAAATTACCCTTCACTTCACTGTTTAAAGGGGACCACTTATAACCCTTCATGATACACCTATAATTTTTAATTTTCTCCTTAAAATATAAAATTTTTCTCATCTAAGAATCCTATTTCAATTTCTTAAGCATTCTATATCATGTGTTAATCTTAATGCCTCTTTTCTAAGGATATTTCCAAGAGAAATCCCAAGTTCTCAACGTGAGTATTTCTTACTCCTTGGTATTTTATTCTAAATATATATAGGAAAAATATAATATAGTCACCCTAATATAATTCAATAATATATATATTTTTTGAAATTAATGGATCAACCATTTTTCAATCCTTTACATCCAAAAAGAAAAATAAAACAACATTAATTGTGTGTACGTGTAGACTGCTGCCTACACAAAGTCACATGATTCATTTTTCATACTTATATTTTATGTTAGGCAAAAAGGATGGATTTTATGAATGAATATTTTTAATATTTCAAAATTATAATCCTAATATTATAATTTATCATATACCTTCATTCCATCCCATTTTTTGAGAAATGGAATCGTTAATCTCACGTATGTATGAACTATCACTTCCACGAATGATGAATTTCATTTGTTCGCACCACCCAAAATGGATGGTTATAAAAATAAATTTAATGAATGTAAATTATATTTATTAAAAATTTAATATTCTGTAAAACTTATATTAATATTAAAAAACAATTTCTTATTTATTAAATCATTATAACATACTCTTTTGGGTTGTTTTTACTACCTACATGAACAATGTTAAAATATTAATATCATGAATAATTATGGAATATTACATTTTGATAATATCATGTAATAATAATATATTTAAAATATTTTAATGATTATAGAATTTTTTTAATAATATTTAATATATTTATTAATATAAAACCTTTCGATCATTAAACATGATGAATCTAGTTCATCACAATTTTCTTTTTCAAAAACAATATCCATATCATTCACCCAATGAAATGGGACTTAAAGAATCATTAAAAAAATTATAATTATATATTTACTATTCTAGTAATGATTAATTTTTAACCAATAATTGAGAATCAACCCCTTCATCATGAAACATATACAAAATAAACAATTAAAAAAATCATGATATCCGATAATGAAAATAAACTACGATCGCGTAACATATTTGTAATAGATGGTTATAAATGATGTCTTTAAAAGGAAATATTTTTGAATAATTATATAAAGTTATAAATTAATACATTTATGTTCATTATATAGTATATTCAATCACTATCATGGATGTTTATAAATAAGGTAAGAGTGTTTCTTCATAATTTCATTTCATTGAGTCTTGTTTTATTCATGCACCTAATTTAATTTAAATTTTGTGTATAATGACTATTGGAAATATCATATCATTAATTATATTTTATTTATGTTATTTTATGATCATTTTGAATATATCTTTTCATTTTTTTTATTATAAAATTTCTTAAGCTGTAAAAGATATTGATATTCAAAACGTTATTCTTTGAGTTATGATATTTCTTATTGAATCTCTTTCTTCATTTATTTGTTTCTTACACTGTAAAATTTTATTAAATTATTTTTTATCATAGAATATTTATTAAAATAAAATTTTCATTCAAATATCCTTTAGTGATGACATTATTCTCCATGAAAGTATGAAATTATTAAGAACAACCCTCATTCTCTTTAATGATTATTTGTCTTCCATGTCCGTATTTTCCCCTCCCACCAATATTATCATTTATATTTGGAAACCTAATTATGTGTTAAATAATGTGAACTTTATATTTCCCTTCTCATATTTTCGAAATTAATCTTTATTAACCCTTTTATGATGTGGATTTTCAACATAGTTATTTGAATACAATAAAAAAGGTTTCTTTCCTTAAAAAATTAGACATTATATCTTCCAATCCATATTTTCTAAAAAAATATATATAATTTTCAAAGATCAATTATTTAATATCTTTTTGAAAATATAACTTTTCATTTTTCCTTTGAATGGGACCCATGATTTCACCATTTACGAGTATCATAAAAACGTTTTCTAAAAAATATTTTCCAGGTTCTCTCACTGTATCAATTTTATTAATTACAAATATTCCTTCCCATGTTTTAAAATAGTTCTTCTAATGGTTTTAAAAATTTATGATTTTGAAAATAATTGGAAATGATATTATATATTTCAAAAAATAAAATTTAACTATTAAAGTAATTCTTTATTTTTAAAAAATGATTTCAATGTTTTTTATTTTTAGAAAGAATTATTCAATATTAATAAAGGAACTATTATTTTATAATTTTTTCCTAAGAAAAACACTTTTATTTTTAATTTTTTATCTTTAAAATTTTGTATCATGATCATTGCGCTTTATTTAAAGAAATATTTTAATATGTTTCCAAGTATTTCAAAAAGGTTTGTTTCTTCATGTTTTTTAAAGTGATTTATCTGATAACCCCAAAGGGTGTTTTTTATCTATATCAATATCCTTTAAAATTAATTATGTTACATAAGGTATATTTTTTTTTGATATTATCCATATACTTTATTTGGATGAATTATGGACTATTTTAAGAATGCTTTTATGAAACATGTCACTTTTCCATTGGTTAATTAATTTATATTTGAGTTATGAATGTTTTTATGATCAAATAGAAAACATATTTATACATGATATTTATTATGAAGGTTGAGGTCCTATATATACGTCTAATTAATTGTTAAATTATTAATCTCATGACCTTAAAAGGGTACATAGGAGGATTATTCCTAGATGAAGGGTGCATAATATGATTATCCCAATCCATAAGTTATAAAAGAGGATTATCCTAAGACAGTGGGTACATGAAAGGATTATCAAAGGACCAAGGGTATATGAGGATTATACCAATCCCAATAAGGGTCCGAAAGTGGTAATACCAAGACAAATAATGGAACACGGGTGGTAATCCGTAGCCTAATATGGTACTTAGGTGGTTAGCCCAAGCCAACTGTATAATGAATGTCTTAGTGGGACGCCTTTATATTTGATTTATGTGATTATTTTTATACCAAAATATTATTCTATAATATTATTCATATGTTATACTCCATAGATCATGTTCATTATCTCATGATTCCATACTCTTTTTTCAACTCTATATATTTTCTCATTTTAGGTTACTCGTACTTGTATCATGAATTATAAAAAATATTTATTATTCCTATTGTGAACTATCCCAGGATGACCTAACAAATCCCCCAAACCAATATGACCCATGGCCTAAAGAACATTACTAATTTATCAGATATGGATAAATGAAGCATTGTCTTACAAGAGAGTACATGGGATTGATTTCACCATCATTAAAACCTGGTTCAACAAAGAATCTAACTCAGATCCCGACATGAGGTCTCCCTATATAAGATAACCATTAAAAAATAAATAGGTAGATATAAATTAGGATCTAACCAAATATGGAATGAGAAAATAAATCATACAAAAATATTTAAAAAACATTTTTACAAATAAATGAAAACATTTTTAAAAAAATATTTTACATTCTTAAAACATGGAAACAAAACAGAAGACAACAGTAGGAGGCTGAAATGGACAACACACCACATGACCCAACTGGTCAAAAAACATAGAAGATAAACCCCAATATGTCTATGTGAATATTAAGTCATCACTATCACCCAAATATCATATAATTCTGAACATAGAGTTATTCAAAACAAACCTCCAATACATTACCTAAGAAGCCACAATAAACATGAATTTTTCATACCCACCTATGTGTGTATATAGGGTGTGAGACAAAGGCCAATGGATTCTACCATGCGTCTATTACATTACTTCTACATATGTAAACCAAGCATTGTAGTTTGAAACTAATAAAAAAATATGTTTTCATTTCCTTATAAAAAATAAAAGTAAACATAATATATCACATATTATTTCCCAAAACACCCCATTTATAAAACATTCCTCAAAGATGAATTACTAATGAAATGTTTTTTAAAAACCTACCATTTACATTTTCTAAACAAAACCACTTTCATTTAAAAAAGAAACAAGTTAAACCTTATATTTTATCTTAAAAAATCTTCCTATAAAACTAAACACACACATGGTTTAAAAATATTTTTTTAAATGAAGCACTTCACAAGGATTTCATTTATAAATAACCTATAATTCCCATTTTAAAACTAATCACACACACACACACCACTTGAATATGGGTAAGGGAAAAAAAATAATAAAATGGAAATCCAAAATGGTCATAAAAAATGTTAATAAAAACACAAGGAAAGACTTATAATAAAAAAATATCAAGTATAAATAAATAATAAATAAAAATAAGCTCAAATAAAGTGATAAGAAACACACATTCCAATACATAATAAACTGGCATAAAATAGGAAACACAAAATTACACAACAATCTAGGGACTAATGTAATGAGTACTAGATGTGAAAAATTAGAACCATCCATTAGCATGTTAATGGTCACAAATCTAATCCCTTAAATCACTCTCTAATAGTATCATCAGTGATAATCCCCCAGTCAGGCTATAACAATCTACAAGGGGCTATAATCTAGTGTGTAACTCTCAACTAACATAACCAACATCCCCTAAATCCAAACTTAATATCCTAGTTCTCCTCTTGTCATAGGTAATATAGGTGGAACATTATAGAACCAATGTCAATCACATGAAAAACATAAATCCCAAAAAATATATAACACAACTATCATATAAGTTCCACTTAAAATACCCCTTCAATAACAAGCCCCTACCTAACCACATAACCCTGAATAAAAATTCACAATACTCTAACACATGAACTAAATCATAATAAAATGGTAAAAATGTAGCTCAACTAGTGTGTAAAAATCAATCAATAAATATCCTTCCCACAATGTTATAAATAATCCTTATGTTTATTATAAAAAATAATATTATTTGGAAATTTATTTTTATAAACCATTTTGAGCTCAAATAAAATTCTAAGGGAAATAAAACATAACACCAAAGCACAACCAAAGTAAAAATTTAAAAATAATATTTCAAAATCACCTTCAAAACATGGTAAATAGTAGAAACTACATAACCAATATCAAATCCTAAACCGCACAAAAAAAGGATTAATCCAACAAAAACAAACCAAAGTATATCACATATACATTTTAAAACAAGGTAACCAATTTAAAACAATATAACCCATTAATATAGAAAATATAAACCCTTTATAAACAAATAAGATTATTTTTTAAAATTAATGGAATTCATATTAGAATATATAAAACCCTTAAAATGAAAGAACACTCCACTTTATATAACAAAATTAGTTTAAAAAACATTGAAAAAAATCATTATTATTATTGAAAACCATCAATTAAATTTTATTCAGCACTTTAAATTCATAAAATACAATTTTTAAACAAAATTACATTGAACTAAAAAAGTTACCTATTTGTTCCAAAGGAAAAATTAAAAAAATAGGATACTTTTATAGAAAAAAATATGTATCATGAACATAATTAAATTATTTGAAAATATATTTCAAAATTTCAGGAAAACAAGAAACTCTTTAATAAAAGTAAATGGAATGGAAACACCTACCCCAAGTGGTGGAATCATGTCACCTTTTATAGAAACCATTAGAATATGTATTCTAGAATTACTCAAAACCTTTAAAAAACAAAAAAACTCAATTTAGGCTAACCCTAACCATTACAATTATCCACATAGACATTAGAGTTAGAGTAAAAGAGTGGAAAGTGAAAAAACATGCAAGATAGGTAATGGTAATCTCTTACTCTTTGATTCATTGGAGAAACCACTAAGAAACCAATCCAATAAGACCATTTAGGATCTTGACGGAGAAAAGAAGAATGGTATATGGACTAAAAATGAAGGTTTTATGTTATTGGAGAGTTTGGGATATACCTCAAATAAAATTTACCAAAAATGAAAAAAAAACCCAAACTCTAGTAGGTCTCAGCGTTGTCTAACATGATTTAACAAACCATGAGAAGGTTGTGTTATTATCACTACTATGAAACTACCTAATCTACATGGTTTATACTAAATGATTTTTTTAAAATTTGTACCTAACCATGAATCCCTACATAAGCCTAAAAAAATCAAATTTTTATCCCAATATATCCCAAAACAAGGAAAAAATTGACCGTATAAACATAAGAAATTAAGTGACTTTTTGAGGATTCATAATTTTCCCCACAATGACACTTTTCTCCCCCAAAAAGTTAACATACAAAAAGTTATAAATGACTTAATACAAGGTAAATTTCAATAAAAACTTATAGAAAATAAGTGTCCAACCAAAAGGCCAAATCCCAAAGATTGAATTAAAAATATGGGACCCAAACAACACATTCCTTATGGAAAACCACTTGAAAAAACACGTGATTTCCCAACCCCAAAAACTATGTATCCTAAAATTATATTATTTATATAAGAAAATGTTACGAGGAACACTAAAAAAATACTACACCTCTAGAAAAATTGAGTTTATAAGATCTAAAAATAATAACATGTCCAAAACAAAATCACCCCAAAGGAACTAGAAAGAACAAAAAGACTGGATAAAGGTCTCCACACCATTAAGAATTAATATAAAATGGTGAAACATCCAATAAAAATTCCCAAAATAATGATCACATACAAACATGAATGATTCTGAAACCTCAATCTACAAGATATAAGAATAACATAGAGAATAACCATAAGAAATATTGAAAAATCCGCAGGACAACACACTCCCTAAAATTGGAGGATCGCCACAAAAATCAAAAGATTATCCCCAATAAAACCTCCCAAACCTAATACATTCCGATTTAATCTATTAAGAAAACACAAAACCTTGGTCAACAACATGCATAAAAATGAAAAATAAGAAAAGTAATGAGGCATGAACATATCAAAAGTTATAAACCTATGCCAAAATATCTACAATCCATTACCATAAATGAAACAGCGTGTATAAAAAATATATAATAAAGTCCAAAAAATATAGGTTACAAAAGATAACACTCCCAAAAACATAAAATAATTTCCAAATCTCCCATGGAGAAAATGACATAAAACAATACTTGGATCAAAGTTGTGTCTAATACTTCTTCTTCTTCTGGTGTTTGTTCAGATTGTAGAAATTCTATAAGTGACCATAACATACAGACTAATAAAAATTACTCTAAACTATTAAAAACTGGGGCCTAACATGACCACAATTCCCACAATAGAAGAACACATATGGATATATCTTTTAAAATATCTTGAAAATACTAGAAAGGTACATAACCTATCCTGTTATAGGTTTACTTATTGAAAATGTGTCAGAAATTATCGAATTATACACAACTTACACAAATGAATTATTATCAGACGGAAACACCACCTCAATGAGATTTAGACAAAGTCCTCTAGAAAATAACTAATCCTTCCATGAATCATTCGTAAACAAATCAAGAGATAAAGGTTCCAGTTCAATGATTTTTCAATATTGTATTTCACCAACCACCTGGATGTACACTCATGAAATCCATCACCTTGGAAATTTTCAGATCTTCAAGAACAAATCATGGTATGAAGGTGGCCTTGAGGTATCCCCATGAAAAATCTTTTAGTGGGTGGGAATGGATAGTGTTATTCCAACAATACAAACACAATCCATTGAATAAATGAATTTTTCACCACATCCAAGGGGACTTTAGTTCCCATAAAGACTCAAATATCAATTTTATATTAGATAGACATTCTTTCACATTTTGATATCCTTTATCACAACTAAAAACTGGTTGATGTCGATTCACATACTCTCATACCAGATCTATAAGCCAGGCATAACTAGGACCTTCCTCTCCATTAGGATTCTGGGTATAGTGTGAGGCTAGAAAGACTACTTATAGATCACTAGGATAACTGTCTGAGATATTTTCTTCTTGACATATTGATTACTTTTGGGGGTATAGATTTTAAAACATCACAAAAAGACAATATTTAATCAAATAACCACAAATAACAACATAATGTATAGAAGGAAAAATCAAATGAAACTATATTACAATATAAACTTTAAAACCAAATTTAAAAAATGACTAATAAAACATCATTTCAATTAAGAAACACAAAATGGGTTCAAAAAATTAAAAATATGTCAAACCAATCAATAAAATGGATCTCATTTATTGAAAAACAATTTCCTTTTAAACCACACATGAAAAAACATTCCAATAATACCATCACTCAAAACCCATGTAATTCTTTCCCTAATAACTTTCTTAACCTAGAAATCATTTAATCTACTTATATAATTTTCACTAGTGTTCAAAAACATTAAAAAGAGATTTTGAATATCCAAAATATGTTTTTCAAAACAATATTTAAAACTAAAGGATAAAAAAAATTCCAATCAACACTCGCTGCCCTTCCCACGCATCCTCAGACGCACACACTCCTTTGCTTCCACCCGAAATCAAACCTGTGACCTCCCCCCTTTCATGGCTTCACCGTTACCACTAATCCATTTCATTTTTCTGTATTTAATGATATATCTATATATATATACTTATATTTATTCTTATATTGATATAGATTCATATTAATATAAATATATTTATTCATATATTAGTATATATATATTCATTCATATATTAATATATATATATATATATATATATATTGTTATAATTTTTATCCTTATATTTATTTGTATATTAATATATACTTATAATATTAGTTTTAAAAACATTTATGAAATATTTTTTATGTGTTTTTATAAATAAATAAATAAATACATACATATATACAACAGACAGACACATATATATTCACGAATGAATACATATATATATGTGTATTGGAAAAGCCATAGAATGTTAAAATGACCATAACTTATAATCCAGAAGCCCATTTCAAATCCTAAACTATTAAAATTGATGAAAATGAAACAGTATTCAATATGATATGTGGTACAGGCCTAAAAGACATTCAGATCAGAATTTATACTTGTTTGAATGTTAACAAATCGGGGTATCCCAACTAAAAACTCAATTTTGGAGGACTTTTGGGAATTTTATGGCCTTGAAAAATGTAAAAGAAGCTTCTACTCAGTCACCAGTGCGTAGATCATGTCGTAAGCTTTGATTTGATATGTTGTAGAGCTCAAACGGACACCTGGATCAAAAGTTATGGCCGTTTGATGTTTGAGTTAAATTTTCAACTTATTTTAGATCTTTTATTAATTTTTTTGATTTTTTTGTCTTAAAATTGTTATTAAATGATTTTTAATCAATAATAATTAGAAAATTATCAATTAATAATATTTTTTTAAATATATTAAAGACATTTTCACTAAATATATTAAATATTACATGTAATATTCTATTTATACTTATCTAAAACATATTTAAAAAATATATATTATATTTATATCAATATAAATATACTGATATAACAATATTTTATTTTTCATGATTTCTTGAAGCATGAAATTTATCACCGGTAGGAAAAAGCATTGATAAATATCCCCTTTATCAGTGCTACTTAAAGAAGTGCTGATAAAGGGGTCCCCTGTATCAGTGCTAAAAAAAGAACTGATAAAGGGAGGACTTTATCAGCGCTAAAAAAAAGCACTGATAAAGGGGGGCCCTTTAACAACGCTTTTTTTAGAACTGTAAAAGGGCCCCTTTATCAGGTATTTTTTTAGCGCTGATAAAGGGACCATTTATGAGTGTTTTTTTATCACTGATAAAAGGGTAGCGCTTCTCTTTCCCGTTTTTCTGGTAGTGCCATGAACTGAATATGTGAGTGCCACTGGAGATGTCTAGAATTGTCCACATAGTGTGAAAACAGTTTGATAAGGTGTATTCTTTAACTATATACCATTGGATTTCCTCAAATTTCACTCTAAATCTAGGAATTTTTTAGGATGTATTCTAAGGTATTCCTATAACATATATTATTAGCACACCACATTAAAATATCTTAAGAAAAAATGAACATAATTTCAAAATTCAAAATAAAACACCCATCCACGCATGGAAACATGTGGTCTAACATGAAAAAGAGATGAAAAAAAATTCCTCCACACTCAAAACTCAATCTTTAAAGGTCATATATACAATTCAACTTTACCCCAAAAAATAACAAAGTATCTTTGATACCATTTTATAATGAACCGACCCAGGTTGACCTCCCAAGTCACCTGAGCTATTCTACCACAAGGCCTGAGGTGAATTACCGATCACCCTAGGTTTATAAAAAGCACCATCGTTTCAAAAGAGATCGTGTGGATGAATTTCACTAAAAAAATCCCAGATCAATAATGGCTCTAACTTGTAAAATGACACGAGGTCACCTTATATTGGATGACCATTCCAAAATAAATAAGAAGATATAAATCATGATTAAACCAAAAAATGGAATGATAAAATAAATTATAACAAAATCCTTTAAAAAATATTTTTCAATATTAATGAATTAATTTTTAAATTAATATTTTACTTTCCCATAACATGAAAAAATAAAGACTATAATAGGAGGTCCACAAGGCTAATACACCACATGACCATACTAGTCCAAAAAATATGGGCAAAATACCTAGACATCTCTATCTGATTATCAAGTCACCACTATCACCAAAATATAACCATCTATAATACAAAAATTGGTAGAAAACCAACATGAAATCCATATCTTGAGAAACTATACAAAACATGAATATTTCATACACACCAATGTGATTGTGCAAGGTGTGGGCCAAAGGTGTGTTTGACACCATAATGATTCCATTAGATTCATTTTATATAAATAAAAAAATCATACTAGATTGAAAATAAAATAAAAATAGGTTTTCTTTTCATTATACAGAATAGAAATAAAAATTCAATATCATATATCATTTCTCAAAATATGCCATTTTTAAAACATTCCTTGAAGAGGACTTAACAATTAAGATCATTTAAAAAAACAAAAATTTTCTACTTAAAAATATAATCACTTTAATTTAAAAAATAAATAAGTAAAACCTTATCTTTTATCTTAAAATATACTACTTTAAAACTAAACCAACACATGGTTTAAATATATATATATTAAAAGGAAACAATTCTGTAGGATTTAATTTAAAAAACAACATCTCTTTCCCCCTTTTAAAACTCATATCTCTCTCTCTCTCACACCACATGATTATAAGAAATGGAAAATGCAATCAATTAAAAATATAAAAAGGTTATAAATAAATCATAATAATAACACAAGGAAAGCCTTATAAAAAAGGAACTAGTATAAATAAACAATAAATAAAAATAATCTTGAAATAAGAGATAAGAAAATCATGTTATAATACATAATAGATAGACATAACATTGGATACATAGTATTATGAAACAATATAGGGACTAATGGAATGAGTAATAGATGTGAAACGTGGAAGAAAATATTGGTAGGTTAGTGTTCACATGTCGCATATCCTAAATCACTCCCAACTTGTCTCATCTTTGAAAAATCCCTTATCCAGATCATAATATTCAATTAGGAACTACAAGGTAGTGTGTAACCCTCAACTAAAAAATATAATGACCCTTGAAACTATACTTAGTATCCTAGTTCTCCTCATTTCACAAGTTATAGAGGTGGAACACTAGAAAACCAATGTAAATCTCACGAAAAACATAAATCCCAAAGGTAATATAACAAATCGATCATATACTTTACACAACCAACACAACCTACTCAATGAAGATCCCCTTTCCAACCATATAACCATGATCAAAATTCCTATAAATTTTACACATGAATATAATCATAAGGAAAGTATAAAAATAAAGCTCAACTAGGATGAAAAAAGCAATAAATAAAAAACATTCCCTAAAGGTGTTAAACATGCCTTAAATTTATACATAAAAATATCACTAGTTGGAAATAAAATTTTTATAAAACATTTCAAAATCAAATAAATTTTGACTGAAAATCACACATAACACTAAATAACAACCAAAGTATAACTTAAAAAAAAATCTTTTTAAATCTCCTTATAAAAGTAAATCCTAGAAAATATATAACCAATATAGAAGCATCAAAATTACTAAAAAACATTATCCAAGACAATCAGGAAAATATGGATCAAACCCCCTTTTAAGAAAATGGTATCTTCTTTAAAATAAGGGAACCCCTTTATACAAAAAGTAAAACCTTTTACAAATAAGTAAGTATCTTTCTAAAATAATGGAAAACCTCTTAAAATATGGAAAACCCATTTAAATTTATTAAAACTAAACTTGGTTCAAGAAACTATGTACCAATCAATTTTATTATAGCAAACCATTATTTTAATTTTATTAAACAATTTTAATGAATAAAATACGTTTTATAAACAATTATCTTTTGAAATAAAAAAAGTATTCTTTTTTCTAAAGAAACAACCAACAAAACATGGGGAACCTTTTATAACACAAAATAGGCATCATAGAAATCATTAAATTAGTTCAAAAAAACTTTTATAGCATCAACCAACTAAGGTATCCTTTAATAAAAGGCAATGGAATGTAAAATCTACCTCATGTGGTGGAATCATTTCTAATTTGATGGAAACCATTGGAATTACTTTCCTCGGTTGGATCACGACCATTAAAAATCAAAACCCCTAATTTTGGATATACCCAAACATTTAAATTTTCCCACATAGACATTATAGTGTTAAGAAAAGGGTAAAAGGAATAAACTTGTAGGATATGGAAGGCGAGGACCTTAATATTTTATTTGGGGGATAAAAAACTCAAATTACACCTTGGAGGATCTCAGAGGATCAAATGAGGGATAAGAGAGGCACCACCAATGAGGGGTTGAAGTGAGGAGAGAGTTTAGGATTGAATAAAAATAAAAGAAACCCAAAATGAAAAAGTACCCCAATTCAAGCTAGTTGCAGAGTTTCTAAAATTATGCGCCTATCTGTAGAGCCATGTAAAGCCTCAAAACATTAAATTTTTACCCCAAGACACCCCAGACCCCCATAAATAATTGTACACATAAACACATGAAATAAAGTGAATTTTAGGGATTCATTTTTCAATTTTGTTTTTAATAATATATTTATCCCATTATCATGTTTTCTCATATGGTTGTGATCTTACTCATGATGACATGTTGATAAGTTTTCTATTGATGAGAATTTAAACTCACCCCTTTCTTATATTTCCATTACCTAGGTTATAAAGGTGATTATAACCAATAAGGATTATAGAATAGATTATACTGTGGATCAATTATAGAGATATTTTCACAATTATTGAAAAATAATTTACTTAGGTATTTGATCCTAAAATGATGTAAACCATCCACACTTGATATTGTGTGTTTATTTGTGAGTTGTAACGATTAAATTTTGAAAATGATGTAAAATAAAGATATATTTAGCATTATTCATCTCATTTTTAAAATACAATTCAGTGTTTAAATAAATTATTTTTAACAATGGTCCCAAGAGTGTGGGTTTGGGGTGCCTTAGTTTGTGTCATAGGTGGGTTTTATTATTTTTTAGGACTAATTAAGTTATTTTTGGGATTATAATGCGAGAAAATTAGAAAAACTCATAGGGATGAGTAGAATTATATGATCACATCTAGAAGTTTTTATAAATTAGATATTATGTGGTTTCTTAGAAATTAAGTCCCTATCTAGATAATATAAAGTGGATGAGGCTATGACACAAGTTCAACTAGGGGTAATCACCCAAAAAAGGGAAGTTGAGCTCTGGAAGGATCTTCACTAGGTGCAAGATGAGTGGACCTAAGAGTGTACACATGGCTAGACACTCCTAGGGAATATGATTTGGAAATCCACTCATTATTTATGAACCATTATGAGGGATTTGAATATGTTATAAAACCTAATAGGAAAATGACCATGGAAAACTTAGGCTAAACAGAAGGAGTGATAGGTTTATCCAATTATATCATAGTTGAATCTAATGCATCTTAATTTTAAATAAAGGCTTCATTGGATAAGATATCTTAAGATTTAATTTTCTTATTTATACGATCATTTAATATGATTTTATCAGATATTATCATAATAATTTTGGTTTTAGTATTTTGTTGGAAATAGGATTATGAAAATGAAGATGTGAAAGGTATGTCCCTAATAACCCCAAAAACAATATTTGGAAAAAATAGTTTCCAATCTTACTAAGGATAATGAGTTGGATATATCATTATAATATATATATATATATATATATTTAGTTTTTATGGATCCATTAGATATATCTTTTATTTAATGATAAATAAAACTTTTAGAACACAATTTATTTTGGAGGTGGGGGAGGGTGGATGTAACACCTTGAGATTTTGGAATATTGTTTTTCTAAATTAATTCTATGTTCGATATATTATCTTATATACAACACCATACTAAAATGAAAACCGAGAAACACTAATAAAATAAAAGTGTTAAATATGACCAATATATTTTATTCATTAAATTTCTTGGTATAAAAATATGTAACCACCTTATGAGAACAATGTAAAAAGGTATATTAATACCAGAACAATTTCTTTTGTTTAAATATAATTTTATTTTACACACATATATTTTTATATTAAAACTATTTCATATCACATTTAGAAAATGAATTTGATAAAGTTAAATTTCTTTTTCAATTATATATATCAACATTTTCCAAATATTATTTTTTATATTTTTCATAGATAATTTATTTTTAGATGAATAGTGAAAAATACAATTTTTTTTGCAAAACTATACATTTTATGACTTTATTATTAAATATGTAATAACTATAAGTTTTTAAAAGATTTTAGTTTATCTGATATTTATTTAAGGAGTAAAATTATATATTTTAAAATAATTTTTATCCTTGAAAACCTATGTTCAACATTTTAGAAGTTAAGTAATATTTTAAATGAAATAAAAAAATTCTTTTGGTCTTCTCTTTTAATTAAGTATGATTATGGTGAAATTAGGTTTTGGATTTATTTTGAAGCCAAAAAACATTATTTTTTTAACATAAAAAAATTTAAATCATTAATGTAAATAACATTCCTAATTGTCTTTTACAAATAAATTTTAAGCTAAAAAACACACGTTTTTCAAATAAATTGTTTTTACACGTTACATGTGTTATTATTAAAATTATCATTTATAAAAATTATAAAATTTATTTGATAATTTTTTTATATTTTAAATAATAATTTTTAGATTAATTAATAATATAAATTTTATATTTTTATAAATATTAATTACCAAGGTTAGATAATTAGTACCACAGTAAAAGTAAAAAAAGGTAAAATGATTTTTACTAAGTATAAAAGGCCTAAAACTTTATAAAAAAATCCATAAAATGTTAGAATCTTTTTTTTATCATACAAAAATATTACCCTAAATTAACTTATACTTTTGGTGCCTTTTACCCTTGAATAACAACATACTTATTTGGAAATGTAATTATCACTTCAAAAAATTATGCTTCTCCATACTTATTTAAAAGGTTCACTTCAACCAATTAATTATAAACTTAGAAATTAAAATTTAATCATAATGATATTATATTTATAACCTAATATTGTACCCACTAAAATTCATAAGCCTATTGTCTTAATTATTTAGCCTAAGGACTTCATTTCCAAGGCAATTTCTAATTGAAATCCCAAGTTCTCAACACGAGATTTTTTTACAGCGTAAAATTTTGTTCTTAAAAGACATCTTAAAAAATTATTGTAGCCACCTTAATATAATTAAATAATAATAATTAATATACTTGAATTTTATTATACTAATGTATCAACCATTATTTAATCATTTCCATCCATTAAGAAAAAACAACATTCAATGTGCGTGTGTGCGAACTACCACCTCTGTGAAGTGCTGTAGTTCATTTTACATCACCATAAGTTATGTTTGGTAAAAAAGATTTATTTTATGAATGAATATGTTTAATATTTAAATATTAAAATTATGAAATTATAATTTCTCATATACGTTCATTCCATCCCATTTTTTTTTGAGAAATAGAATTGTTAATTGTGATTATGTGCATACTACAACCTCCAAGAATGACCGATTTATTTTGTCATCACTAATCAAAATTTCTGGTTATCAGAATTAATTTAATGAGGGTAAATTATATTTATTAAAATTTTATTATTTTATAAAATTTATATTAACATTACAAATTAATAATTCCATATTCATTAAATCATTATAACACACCGTTGTTTGGGTTGGTTTTTCCACCTACGTGAACGATGATATTATATTTATATAATGAATGATTATGGAATATTAAATAATGATTATATAAATTAATAATAATTTATTTATGATATTTTATTTATTATAAAAATATTTTACTAATATTTAATAATTTTTTAATATACGTAATTTGGATTCTTAAACACGTCGAAACTGGTTCATCACAATTTCATTTTTCATGAACCACATACATTTATTTCACCTAAAAAAATTACACTTATGTAATAATTGAAAAAATTATTATTATATCTTTAATTATCTATTAATTATTAAATTTTAACGAATAAGTGAGAATTGACCCTGTAAATGTGAAACTTCTATGAAACTAAAAGTCAACAAATTCTAACATTGGATGATGAAAATATACTATAAATAGGAAACATATTTGTAATATATGGTTATACAATATGTGTATAGAAGTTAAAATATATGAATAACTCTCTAAAATGGGATATTAATATTTTTATGTTCATTATAACGGATATTCAAGCACTATTATTGATGTTAGAAATTAAGGTAAATATATTTTTTTTCAATTTCCTTTCCTTGTGAGATGTTTTGTTTATAAACCAAAATTAATTTATATAGTTTATATACTATATTTTAGATATATAATATCATGAATTTTATTTTTTTCCTTTTATTTTTGGATCAATTTAAAGTTATCCCTTTTAATGGATTATTTATTAAAACCTTTATTAAGTCATAAAGGGTATTGATAACTTAAAACTTTCTTCTCTAAGTTGTGATATTTCATCTTGAACTTGTTTCTTCCATGCTTGGTTTCTTTTACCATAAAATGTATTATATGATATTTTATGTTCTAATATGGGGAAAATTATCTTTTAATTCAAATATCCTTCCCTAATTAATTTTTTGTAAAGAATAATTCCCATTCTCTTTACTGATTATTATTTTTCCATGTCTAAATTTTCCCTCTCTACCAATATTATCATTTTTATTTATAAAACTAATTATGTTTTATCTCATGTAACATTTATATTTATCTTATTATATTTTTTTTAAAAATTTATTATCCCTTTCTATGATGTGGGTTTTCAATAAAGGTATTTCAACATATTTAATAAGGTAAGCATCCTTTGAAAATTAAATGTTTTATCTTCCACTCCACACTTCCTTTAAAAACCATTATGTACTTTCCAGGGATAAATTATTTAATATATATTTTAAATTAAACGTTTATGAAAAATTTCCATCACCATTGAATGTGACTAGTAAATTATTCTTATTAGAGTACTGTAAAAATGTATTTGAAAGACTCTCTTATGATTTTTCTCAACATATGATACTTTTTATTTATGATGTTTCCTTATTTTTTTAAATTTTTTTTAAAATAATTTTAAATCTTGATGATTTTGAAAATAAAAAATAAATATTCTTATATTTTAAAAATTAAAACTTTTATTTTTAAATGAATTTTTGATTTTTAGAAGATGATTTTAAAGTCTTGTGTTTTATTTAATAGAAGTCTTTAGTGTTTTTTAAGAAAACCTTTCTTTTATAAATGTTTTTATTTTTAAAACCCTTTTTGGGTTTAAGGGTTAATATTTTTTTATCAATATAAAAGTATTTAATTCTAACAAAAACATTCTTAGGATTTTACATATATTTTAAAATGCTACTTTTCTTCATGGTTTTCAAACTGATTTATCCAATAAAATCGAATGGGTGTTTTTCATCTATGTTTACATCCATTTAAATTACTTATGTTACACTGGGGATATATTTTTTGGCTTCCATCCATCTTATTTGTATAGATGTCTAATGGAATGTTGCTGGAATGTTTTTTCCTGAAACCTGCCTCTTTTCATGAGTTAATTAAGTGATGTTTAAGGTATGAATATTTTTGTAGTATAATAGAACACATAAGTGTTGATGATTATTATTATGTATGTTTTGGTCATATATATCCATATAATTAATTAGTAATGTTTATATCTCTTGAACTCAAAATGGTACATAAGAGTATTATCCAATTCCAAAGTGTACATGGGTGGATTATCCCAAGCCTAAGGGTACACAAGAATACTTCACAAGACAAAGGGGGTCATGACCCCCTCCCCACAAGGTGTACCCCTATAGAGCCAAAAATATAAGAATGGAGATAATGACCCCCGAGTCCTGCCTCAATTTGGCCCCGAGTTGGTGACTAGCACTGATGGTATAGTAAACACACAAATGGGTGGCATTACCCGCTAAGAGAACACATGAAAAAGAGACATATAAGACATACACCAACCAACTCCAACTAATACTACAATATAAAAGAAATACCAAGTGCACATATGTAATGTCATGTAACACTACTACAAATGAAATTGAAAAATTAAGGTACTAAAGTAAAGTAAAAACAACAGCAACCACAAGCCCGAACAGCTCCTGCAACCCCAAGCTAGTAGAAACCAGCGAGATCTCCAACCTGATCCAAGTGACTTGAAAAATAGTTTATATATACATTGGGTGAGTATAATAGTATACTCAGTAGGATCCTCCCTAAAGCCTCTTTTTCAAAAGTAAAGAAAGCATGCTAATGCACAATGAACAACAAGTTAAACAAACTCGTCACCTAAACTGATTTAAAAAGTTCCTAGCCTCAACATGGCTACTCTCACCAAGTATCGCATACAAGAGTATATAATATGATAAATAATATCAAGGGTACCTCGCTACTACTTCCACACTAGTTTTCCACTTTTCCCCAATGTCGCACATCTAAAGCATCTCTCTCCAAAAGGCTTTCCCGCAAACACCTGGGCGAAGCACCACAACATGCAACTAGTTTAAAAAAACCACCACGTATATGTAAGCAAGGTAACACACTAGTTTTTGGTAACCACAAAATCTTGAAAAACATGTATCATACGTCGGGTATTAAACATCAAGCCATTCTATCCCATACACCAAGTAAGGATCCTCAATCCAGCATAGCCTATAGACATTACACCTATAGTAGTACATAAGAAATTATATCCAAAATATATGTGTGTGCATAACCATAAGACATTATATCCCTCTACACACATATATGGGGAAAATTAACTGCTCATCCTACCAGCACAAGTAATTACTAAGAAAAGAGAGAGGGGCCTAAGGGGGTAGTCAACCATCCATCCTCCCACCTGAATGTTGGGGAAAACACCCCCTAGGGATTAGAATCCCCGAGGTGTTAGTTTTTCTAAATAATGGGGTGGATTAGCATATAGAAACAAAAAAAGTATAGAATATACTATATCTCACAACCACACTATGGGCATAACCCAATAATAGACTCAACTGCAACTAACGTCTCTCAGACTCCTAGCTGCCACTTCTAGGACTAGGTATCCTATAAGCACACAACATTTAAAGAGCTTTATTACATTACTTCATTCCCTTTTTATCAAATTCACTTTACTTTAATTAATTCTTTAAACATTAATTAACCAATAACAATTCCACATTATATTTCATTAACATCACACTCAAAGTCCACTGTAATTTTAAATTTTAACCTCATCATTGTTTCCCAACAAGCTCTAACCCATTGGGTTAACATAATTTATTCAATCATTTATTAACAACATTATTACTTTCCCATATTCCCAGGAATTCTAGAAAAACTTTCTAAGCTACTAAACATAAGGGGGCTCTACTCGGTGAGTAGATGAAATACCCATAAATTATTTTCAACCTATAATAAGAGAATTGACCCATCCTACCTCGAGAAGCTAAACACGGAAAGCATGTGGCATATCATGCATGTATTCTCCCCTTTTGGAAGGAGGGTAAGAAAACTACCTACCTTGAGCAGTGGGGAAAGTAAAGAGGATAAACAACCAATAAGAATTAGTAAGCATCCATACATTCACATCAAACCCATTTCATCATCCTCGGTGTCCTCCCTAATACCCACATGCATAAACTGATGCATCTTTCCATTCTAGGCATAAAATGCTTCCACAACCAACAGGCCTCTATACCCCCACATATCACAATAGCCATCCAGGCTCACATCACAACACAAGCAACATGAAAACAAACATCATATAAATTGGGATCTTGGCCCTTAAATAAGTAAGAGGGTAACTCAAAATCCTACAAGGAATTATCTTTTATAAAAAAACTAGTTCTTTAATCCATCTTGAATTAACCAATTTATTATTCGCAGGTTCCAACTATGGGAAAACTAAACAGTAATATATCACAAATTTATTAAACATTCTTACTGCATCAATTTGATTAACATAAAATTACAAAAAAAAATCAGATTCTTTCACATGCCACTTTATCTTTATCCAAACATTTATCAATTAATTCTATTTTTTATGTTCTTTACCAATTTCCATCAAGAACAAAAAGATAAAAAATAAAGTATAGATATCACAATATCTAGAAAAACAAGAGGCAACAACATATGATCAATATTAATTTATTTATCTAGTTTGAATATTTATTATGTCAATTCCATTTGTGATCTAGTGGGATAAAACATGATAACTATAGAGTTTCACATAAAAGAAAAGAGAAGCAATGAATCACCTACCTCAAACGGTTCTTAACGTTCTTTATACAAGAATGATCCACACAACGGGTTATAATATCCTCCCCCCATGACCACTGTATCCACCCGAGGATACAAAGACACCACCACACTGGTCAGAAAAAAACCATTAGGAACATAGAGATAACATTCAATAAAAGGGTAAGGAGAAACAAAAGAATATGAACCCAAAAGAATGACGATAGATCATACCTTATATCAAATATTGATCGATACTTCTTGGTTGAATCAAAAACAGAGGGGAACCAATCCAAGGAGAAAAGTTTGATCACAAAACTCCTACGGGAAGGATTGGAAGGTTTGAGTATCTCACACCTAAGAACAAGGAAGAAGAATTAGGGAGGAAGATATCTCATCCCTTTAAAAGATTTAATAAAGCAATGGATTATGATATGCTGGATTTTTCATTAAAAGAGGATTGCATTAAACCAAGTGGTTTAACAAAGTAAAAGAATCCCGAGCCTTTGGAAAAATTAATATAGGAGTTATGGCCTTTGAATCATCCTCTGAGTCCTTAAAGCGAGGCTTTAAATGCATTTTACATCAAAAGAAACATCAAAGGGGCGAAACTGTAGGAATCTAGAAACACTGTTTATGAACAAAATTTTTTGAAAAGGAAATAGAGGCTACCATTGGACCTCACAATTATAGAAACAATGTTCATGATCTCAAAATTTGGAAAAAGAAAGAGGCTACCATTGGACCTCAATGATCTGGAAACACTGTTCATGAACTCAAAATTTGGCAAAGGAAATAGAGGCCACCATTGGAACCTCACCATTTTGGAAACACTGTTCATATAAGTCTACCATTGAATTGTTCACATAAGTTTATTGTTGAACTGTTCACATAAGGCTACCATTTCATTGTTCACATAAGGTTACCATTGGAACTGTTCACATAAGGATACTGTTTCACTGTTCACATAAGGATACCATTTCACTGTTCACCTAAGGCTACCATTGCACTGTTCACATAAGGCTATCATTGGAACTGTTCACATAAGGCTACTATTACACTATTCACATAAGGTTACTATGGCACTATCCACAGAAGGTTACTGTTGGAACTGTTCACATAATGCTACCATTTCACTGTTCACAAAAGGTTACCGTAGTAGTGTTCAACAAAGGTTACCATTTAACTATTTAAATAAGGTTACCATTGCACTATTCACATAAGGTTACTATTTCATTGTTCACATAAGGTTACCATTGCACTAGTCACATAAGGTTACTGTTTCACTGTTCACATAAGGCTACCGTTGGAGGTATTCACATAAGGCTACCGTTGCACTGTTCACATAAGGATACAGTTGCACTGTTCACATAAGGTTACCATTATACTATTCACATACGGTCACCATTTCATTGTTCACATAAGGTTACCATTGGAACTATTCACAAGGATACCATTGGAACTATTCACAGCGGACTACCGTTGGAACTGTTCACAAGGCTACCGTTGGAACTGTTCACCAAATTGGAAATTTTGAAATGTGTAGGGGATAAGTCACCTTGACCATTAGAACACCTCTAAAACTATATTTTTACTGAGGAATGGACCAGAGAGGTCTGGTCTATTACAAAGGGTACACAAAAGGATTATTATAAGAAAAATGGTACTTAAGATAATTATCCCATGCTAAAGTGTACTCCAGAGAAATATCCCAATCCCAAGGTTATTTAAGATAATTATTCCAAACCCAATAAGGGAACATATGTAGAAAACCCAATACCAAGATGGGTACATAGGTGGTAAACCCAATCCCAATAAGGGTATATGGGTGGTTAGCCAAATCCCAAGAAGGTACCTTAGTGGTTAGCAAAAGCCTATTTTGTAAGAAATGTCTTGGTGGGTAGCCGTGACATGTGATATCTATGATGATGTTTATGCCACACTATTCTGTCATAATCTTATACCTATGTTATGATCCATTTATCTATTTATTATCTCATGATTCCACACTCTTTTTTACAAGATATATTTTTGTTCATTTGAGATTACATGTACTTATATAATGACATATGGAAAAATATTATTGTTTAATGTTATTTTTAATTAAATTTTTCTATCATGATCTTGTTTTCTCATATGATTATGATTTAACCCTTGATGGCATATTGATAAATTTTACCTTACTGAGTGTTTGAGATCACCCATTTATTATGTTTTTATTCCCCAGGTTAAAAATTTAATTACAACATAAAAGGAGTGTATAATGTAGTATAATGTAATTCAATTATAGAGAAATGTTCACAACTATTGAGAAATAAGTTTCTTATGTAGTTGATCCTCAAAGACACTAAACCTTACATCATTGGGATTATGTGTTTTTGTGATATTTAATGGTTATGTTATGGATATGATGTAAAAAGATATGTCTATCTAGGGTAATATCACTTTGTATCAAATCTAGTGTTAAAGAAAGTAATTTTAGCACCTGGCTAGGGAGTGTTAGTTAGGGAGCTTCAATGGTCATACATACCACAAAAGGGTATTACTCTAGGTATAATTAACCTATCAACATTATAATTTTTATATTTCTATGAAAATATTTTTCAAGTGAATCCATATCATACTACAATGTTAATCAATTCACAATATCCCATATTACCCAACAATTCCATTGCATCAGTTCATGAATATCATCTCATATATATTTTTATATTATTTACAAAAATTTATATCTATAGTTTCCTATTTAAATAGTATCAAAAAATATATAAATATTCATATTAAACTATAATAAAAGATAATGTTGTCCCGTACTGACATTTCGATGCCCCACCTGGTCCGTTGGCATGTCAAAAGCGACTCCACGTGCATGCCTCCAATAGGTAAGGGGTTGAGGACTAGAACTGAGAAGGAATAAAATAATATGGAATTCCTTATCCTAATAATTTTTTGCACACACAATCATCTTGATACATACCAGATTAATGTGAAAAATAAAAAACTGGAGTAGCAAATACATGCACAACCGCTAAAGTCCACCAATGAGCACGTTAAAACATAGATGACATAAAGAGGGGAAAATATAGGACGCAAAACCAATAAAAAGGTCCAAAATATTAATAATAAGGAAAATAGTCACATAATGAAACCACTAGTCTAACTGAAATACCTACTACCATAATCGCTAAGAGCCACTAAACACCAACCACACCAGGTCCTCTAATATCATTATCGTATAGTTTTCCATTTCCATAAGACACAACATGTGAAGGAAGATAACATACATGGGTGAGTATATACATATCCAATAATATACCTAAAAATCACCATTAATTAAATAATAAAAGATAAATTCAAATCAAACCCATATCCAAGATGGTAATGGAAAAGAGAACACCTTGATATGATCATAGAAGGATACACTATCGCACCACAACCCATCCCTACTATAATATTTTATTTATCTTTGAGTGTTATTTATTTCATTTTAATTCCAGTTATTTTTCACTAAAATATAGAGTTTTTGGGAATACATAAAATTTCACATAGTGAAGGTTCACAATTTGATAAAACATATAGTAAATTTTTTTATTTTACAGAGCCAACCTCATGGTCGGTGCGTGGTTTTCCAAAACAATTAGCCTACATATGTGTTGTTATCTTGAGCTATAGTAGGGTTCACACAATTGGTGTATATTTTTTTAAACTATTTTTCCAAACCATTCATAGTTCTTAGGTTCGTTAAAAAAGATTCTTACCATTTTCCCTTCTCGGGGTTTAACCCCAAATCACCCTAACCCTCTCATTTATACCATGCAACCCTGGGGGGGGGGGGGGTCTCCCTCACCTCTCTATTGGTTCCTATTCTAAACATAGTGGTATATTTGTATTTATGCAATACTTTGGCTTGAATAATGAAGGTATTATCTTTATAGCTTCTTCCCCTGCCCCTTCCTTCTATTTTCTCCTGAGTTCTTCTTTTCTATTATCCAATGGTCTAGGGTTCATGTTTATTTGCTTCTAAATTAGGGGGTTTTTCTTTTATAGGGTTTATATTTCACTCCCTTTCATTTTTGGACAATTTTTAAGTGGATTTGAGTTTCTTTATTTCAAGTAAATACGGGTTTTAGGTAGGATACCCTATTTCAAAGACTTTAATTCAAAATTTATGTTTACTTAGTAGTTTTGAATTGTGTTTTTGTTATAATAAAATTTGTATATGTTATGAAAAATGGTCATGATGCTTGGAAATGGTTCTTATCTTGTTTTACATGTTTTATATAAAGTTTTATTATGTTTTTCTCTTTCTAAATCATGTTTTTATCCTTTTTGTTTAATTTAGAGAATATTAAATTTTTGATTTAGTTTTCAAATGATTTTTACAATTTAAAGTATAGGTTCCCAAAGATATTATGGTATTTTGAATAGTTTCTATAAAGGTACTAATGACATGGTTTTGTTTCCGTGTAATCATTTTGGGTATTTTCAATATTTTGGATTTTCAAATATGACTTACACACACATATTGCCCCTATCACACACACAAACACACATATGGGTTCTCCATTTCTTCATAGTCTCTCATGGTGAGATTAATATCTGAAATGGGATACGATATTATCATATAAAAATCCAAGTGTATATATTTTAAGAGTGAAGTGTGGTTTTGGAACTTGTAAGCTTTAAGAAAAGTGATTTTTTTAAATTAAAGGTGTTTCTTTTTAAAACAATGAGGCCTGGTTGGAACTTTGAGAGGATTCAATAAAATAAAAACCCATATTAAGGCATTCCCCTTATATCTGTAATTTGGTGTGTGCACTAAATGTGTGATATGTGATGTATGCTTGGTGAAGTGAACTATATATTGTTTATGTATCATGGGATGGAAAAAAGGGGTTAATATTAAAAGGGAGTTCAGAGGTGAGAAAGTGTATTGTGTTTTTAGTGAAACTTTTATGATATTTATTTGTATGAAAACATGAATAGACTCATATCCATTTATACATCATAGGAAGCCTTGGGTTGTTAAGAGGGAGCTTTGGGGACAGATGTAACACTAGTTTAATATTACGCTCTAACTAATGGTCCTATATTGAATTGTTCTATTTGTGGGATATGCCCCTTGGTTGAAAAAATGAGGGTGATGTAGAGTGTAATGGTAGTGTGATTGCCGGTATCTGATTATAGTAGTGATTTATTATGTGAATATTTATGGCTATTTCCTCGGCTATGTCAACTAGCACCTAGGATTCCATGACACCCATTTTAGGTACGTATTACTTTCCCACATTTATGCAACTTTTATGGAATTGTTTCTATTAATTTTATTTCTTATTATAAAGATATTTTCACATATAAATGGGTTTTCATAAAGTCTTTCAGTCTTTTGATTTTTTTTTAAAATAAAAAGGGAAAATGGGTTTCAATAGGTATCATCTTGTTACTTGTTTTAGAAATAAAAGAAAGCACTATTTTTATATAATTTTATTTTCAAACAAATTTTAATTGTGTCTATCATTAAAGTCAATGAATAGGGCATGGGTTCTCTTTTGGAATCCCTATTAAACATCTCAGTACTGACTACTACATTATCATTTTCAATTTCATGTTCTTTTGGCTTTGAATAGATCATGGAATGAGAGTGATTTTTTAGTTGGTGGTTGTTATGAGGTCACATGAAGGTATGCAAAGTTTTATATTTCTTTTCCACTTCTAATGTTTATTTTATTTTATTTTTTGGGTCAATCATTTTTTTCCTAGGATAAATCACTCCTAATTGATTTATTCTTGATGAAAGACACTATTTTATTGTCTTCATAATCTATCCTATATAGAAAACTAGTCATTCCTTAGAGATCAGTTATTTATTTAAATTATAAATATTTTAATTTCAATATCCTAATAGTTCTTTAATTTCTATAACCATTTTTCAATTTACCTCACAATGAATTTTCTCCCATCACTCAGGGTAAAATGAAAATAGAGTTATTACCATACCTTGAATACGTGTTCCTAACTATAATCTTACATTGGTTCTATCATCTCCACTTCTTAAAGAAAAATAAAAAATTAATCATGAGGGATTTAGAAAATAGGTACAAATGAATCTAAGGTTCTGGGAAGGTGGGTAGAGAGTGAAAAATAAGATCAAATGGATGGTAATCTCTAAAGTATAATTTTTTAATTTCACAAACAATTTAATGAAATAACTCCCCCCATTACAAATGAATCCCATGCTCCCAGCAGCTCAAGGTGAATCCATGAATATATGAAGTGTGTCCAGAAGGCACCCTCTTCCTTTATTTTTATTTTCACATTATTTATTTTTCAAAATTCATGTCTTGGATAGATCTCCTATCCATAACCTAACCAGATATGATTATTAAGGGGATTCATCTTCTAGAAATATTGATTTTTACCTTCCCAATACAGAAACCAATCATCATTTTCTACTTCCTTTTATATTTTTCAAAGGAATAGGATAGGTGTAAAATACAAAAAATTACACACAAATAATAATAAATATGTCTGGTAAGAACCAAACTATATCTCCTTAGTCAAACCACTCCATGTATACTAGCTGAATAACAACCCCCACACTTGTTCCAAGTAAATTAATGCATAATACAAAGAGTTGGGTAAGAAGGGATAATCAACTTGGAAAGGATACATCCTACTAAGGTAATTTTTGGAAACTATGGGCTAACTTAAAGAATAATGAATGGTGGGTCTCAGAAAAAGTGTCTCGAAAATTATTGGCTCAATCATATTAAAATTGTATTTGTTTAGTTATAGCCACAATAAGATATCAATGTAAGTTTTGATAGGTTTACATATCCTAGGTATCACTCAAGAAAGATGCTCAGAAAATAATATGAAACCATAGGCTCATAATCTTCTTGGGCATGGAAATAAATATAGAAAAATGTCAATATCTTAGGGTATAAGATCATGTAATAAGACAATTAAAATAAAATTTTAATTTTTTTGAATATTAATAAAATTACTAAACTCAGAAGTCATTTTGAAAATCTAGACAAGAGAAAAACATGAATTTCTAACAATTTTTAACTTAAAATTTTCTTTTATTTAAATCGTTGAAATGAGTATAAGGTTTAAAGAATGATTCCAAATAAAAATTAATGCTATATAAATAAAAAATAAGTAATAATATAAGTGTATTAATATTAAAACTCAAGAAATACTCCCCCACATTTAAATGAGACACTTTTTGCACTATCGTGGAAAGTATCATGGAAGAGATATAATAGATAAAGTATAGATTAATGAAACAGAAATTATAAAAAATTATTTCTAATGAATTTAGAGTTCCATATAGTGAGTTTCATTCCATGGGGAAACTTGAGAAATCTTTTTTTTTGATTTGGTATTCCTGCATAATTTTCAAGAAATAAAAATCCTGCACTGGATAAAACATTAGTCCATAGGGTTTAAACATTTTGAGTGAAATAAGATTGGAAGGTGTGCATAGTGAATAGAAATGAAATAAATTTTATTTAAATGAAGATATATGTTGTACAATAAAGTTCCATTTGACCTATGAATAAAAAAATGAAACTAAAGATGAAACTAAAATACAATCATAATACTAAGAATTATTAATACAAATGAAAACTAGGTTGCCTCCCATTAAGAGATAACAACAACATCATCATCCAAACAGATGGGCTAAAGTATCAGTTGGAACTGTCCATCTACCCAGATATCCTCTATCTTCTACATCTAATGGTGGTGTTACTATCTACCTTTTGTGGTAATTTGGTAGGATTGATCACCTTAGGAGTATACTAAGCATGAATTTGGTCCAGAAGAAAGGTATGTTTTCTCGCTATGATGGTCATGAACAAATAGAATATATATCTAGTGATATCTCCAGAAGCTATCACTCAACATCATCCACATATTGAGTCATCCATAGAACAAGGGAAAATAATGATGATACATTTTCACTGATTACCATAAAAGAAACAAAGGAGATAGACATGGATTCTATAATAGTGTAATGAATTGAAAAATAATCCATGTAAAAGAAAGGAAAAACAATATGTCATATGTATATGAAGTGAAATGATACAACAGAGAAAGGGAATATAGATAATGAAAAAAATGAGCACCCCAATAGCATACCAAAATAAGTTAGTGGATTGGGGTAGACTAAGAGTAATCAACATCATCTAGTAGCTCATCTACAGTCCACTCCCAAATAGAGGGTGGTTGCAGTTGGCCCACATGATCAATATCTATAATGGATGACTATGTTGGAAGATTAACTACTAATGATGGTTCCACAGTTATGGAAGCTATAGAAGTCGTGGGTGGTGGGGAGGTACTAATTCGAAGTGTGGCTGTGGATTTGGTAGGTAAATCAATGAAGGGAACCTTAGTGGGTGGGGTGGCTACTGGTCCCTTTACCCTTTGGGCCTACTCTTCTAGAAACTCTTGTTGGAAAGCAAGGCCTATCAAATTAGATGGGATGGAATCTAGGGTTGTGGTTGGGGTAGGAGTGTTAGATGATGAAGGGCCAATGGAGGCCCATAGAGGATGATAGGCTTCCTAGTATAACAGTGGTGTAGGGGTAGTGAAATGAGATAACTCCATGAAAGGGATTTGTATGTGCTAGGTAATCTAACTCAGATTATCTATGACATAGAGGTGTTTATACCATAGATATACTGGATTTGATGGGGTGGGAAAAGCAGTAGGGTAGGTGGTAGTGGTAGATGTAGGAATATGGGTGGGGCCATGGTTGGTTGTAGCTGGGGCTGAGTCAGAGGTAGTGGATAGAGCTAGTGTAGGATCTAGGGCATGATATCCTGGTGCCTCATCAATGACCTAAAGACTCCTAGCACCAACCAGTAGGTGAAACCATCATTGTTCAGTAGCTATGTAATAATTAAATATTGTTATGAAATATTTTCTTAAAATAATATTAATTATTCTATAGTTTTCATTGCATGAAATCATGAGTTTAAATGAACCATGGGATAAATTTAGTATAAAATGACCATTTTAACCTAGTTGTTAGGTCAGTGGGAATAAATATAACTATGTTATGAAAATGTATGGTGAATTCACCCACTACCAATTATTTATGGAAAATATAAATCAATTAAATATTTGTGTTTTTGTATTAATAGATTGAGTGAATTACTATTAGTAAATAAAATTAAATAAAAATATATGTTATATAATTAAGAAAATATTTTTTATATTCATCGATAAGATATATTTTTTTCATAGAATATGAAGAAACCCTATTTGATGTATAATAACCTATATTTTTTCAAAAGGGTAATTTTATGCCTTTTAATGGTGAACCCATTTAAAATTATGATTCTAATATATTAATAATTTCTATATGAAAACATAAACATGCTCTTTGGAATTGGGATATAAAAATTTACTTTGGATGAATTTTTAATATTTTTCTAATAACTTTTAAATTTTGATAAATAGTAAAAATACACTAAATTTTAATTGAAATTTTTTTCTTCATTGAAATGATTTATATTGATAAATTACAATATTGATTTATTTTAAAGTATAAATAGAATATATTTTCAACATTCAAAATAATTTTTTTCATTAGAATTAATTTTACATTGAATTCATATGTAAAAACATTTCCATCTTTTACGATGTTTTAACTTTTAAAACTCATTATCCATTTCCAACAATGGGAATAATTTTAAATTAATTTCTAAAAATTATGTGTTTTTAATTTTTAAAAATGGATTAAATATTTTAAATTAGTATTTTTTTATTATTTAAATATATTAATTTTATTTTTGGGCATTATGAATAATAACTTTTGTAATTTTTATTAATCCAGTAAAAGGGTAAATCAGTTAATTTAGGGTAATAATTCTAACACTTTTATTAATATCACTTTATTAATGTGTTTCGACCTAAATCATCATTGGTGATAAATGGTTTCATTTGGAAGCCACTTGGATGCGATTAGGATTTTTAATTTATTTTATTTAAAGAAAAGTTAAATATGTATCACTGAAATTTTAATAAATAAATTATTTTTTATATTATGTTATATAGAAGATAAATTTGATTATAAATAATAATTATAAATATATTTTTTTATTTATCATGGTAATTTATTTGTAAATTTTATGGAATAAATAGTTACCTTAAAGACTTATACTTTGATGATGTAAAAATCAATTAATAGATGATAAATCAATAAATGTTTTTTTATTAAATGATAATAATCGTAAAAAGACAAAGAAACTTCATAAAAACTTATTTTCAGAGTATATATAAACCATAACAATCCAATGGTAGATTTAGTGACCATTTGGAGTCTTATAGAAGTGATTTTGACACTTATATTATTTTATTTAAAGTGATGCTAAAGTCATCACATTGATAATTTAATAAGTAGAACATTTTAAATTTTGGATTGTATAGAAGATGAATTAAACAAAAAATGTTATTCTAAAACTATGTATATTTATATTCATCATAGTGTTTTATTTTTAATTTTTATTCAATAGATAATCATATTAAATAATGACACAAAATTGATGTAGTAATTATTTTATTAATAGAGATGACAAATAAATGTTATTAAAAATATTAAAATAAATATAACTTGGGATATTTAATATTTTTAATGAATTTTATAGACATCCTTAAACTATTATTAATATTATAAAATAGTATTTTCTGAATTGAAATTATTGTCTTACTATTTTTAAAAATCAATGAATTGAATAGTGTCAAAATTGACACTATTGATAGTTTTTTAAAATAATGTTTTATAAAATTATTTAAAAATTGTAAAACATTTTTTAAAAATTTATAATAATTATTTTATGGTATAAAATGTTCTAAGGTATTTATTTATGGTCTAATTGACGTCAAATAAGTAAATATTTTTCCCTTTTTATATTGAAATATTTGTTACCCTAGTTAAATATTTAATAGAATTACTGAGTATTAATTAAAATTATATGGTTTAAATTGACATAAAAAATTATATAAAATATATTTTTTTTATAATATTACAACCCTATATCATATCATATTGTAAATTTATACATTTTTATGGTTTTTGGAAGGGGTTTGATTTTTATTATAAATTAATATTTTTGGAGGTCCCCAAAATGACCCTCACCTAAATTATAAAAGGGAACGTCCTTGCACATCCATTCACTTAAATTTGATCCTTATATCTCAAAACTACCCTGAAATTTTACCTTATATACTTCCATAGTAACATTATAGAGGTTATGGTAATCTTAAAAGACCAACTCTAGTGATCTAAGTGGAGATTTAGAGGAAGCATGTTGAAGAAGAGGTAATCTCCTCTAACGATTCTTTCAAACTTATTTCATCTTATAATTCCTATTTAAGAGTTGTTTCATTATAAAGTAATAAATATAGAATCAATTATAAACTTGTATGTTATAATTATTATGGAATAACAATATTCCACTTTCTATCCATCCTATGAAAAATTAAATCACAACGCATCCGTATGTATGACTTACTGTATCCACACCATGGTGTAATCTATTTTTCACAACCACCTTACTTGGATGGGTAAAATTATGGAAATAATAACTATATATTATTCTTATAACATTATATTTATTCTTAAATATTATAAACCTTTCAATTCAATACCATTAAATCATTATGGGAATGATATCACCGCTCGTGCATACGTACAACCTGCCATCTCCACAATGCGATGTAATTAATTCTACATGATCTTCATTAAATAATAATAATTTAAATTTATATAAGGAATAAGTATGATATATATAATGTTAATATAATATTTAATGATATAACTATCACTTATGAAGGGTAACTAGAAATTATTCGACAAAACGTGCATAAAAAAATAAAGCAGTTAATAATCGAATAACAAGTAATAATGAAATGTTATTAACAAAAAGACGATAATATGATCATATATGATATAAAAAATGACTATGATTATGAAATAAGTCAATTAAATTATTTAAATAATTATACTAGATATTCAGATACATACAAAAAAATCAGACCTAAAAGGTAAGGGATAATTTCACAATCTCATTATTATATGAGATTGTTTTTATTTAAGTATTTACTGGGGTATATTTATCATCCACATCCATGTTTACGAAATATATAATATTATTTCTATTATTCTATAATTGTTTAAAGTCAATTTTTTCCAATGGTGAATTTTTATTAAACAATATGAGAAGAATCTTTTGACATTATTTGATATGAGGTGCTTTTTGAAATTTTTGATAAAAGTATAAGGAGGATGTTTTTAACTTATAAAACATGAAAATATTTTTAAATATTCATAACACATTATTTACATGAATATTACTCTATAATATTTCAATTTTATTTTCAAATAAAATCTTTTCTTTTATTATTTTATGACATTTTGAGAAAATATTTTTTTTGAAGAAGATAGAATATTTTCCTCAAGAATTTCTTTCATGTGTTATATCAAAATTAATCTCCATATAAGGTGGAATTATTTAATAGGGATATGTTTCAAGTATATTATAATAATTATTCCTTTTATTTTATTGTGTTTATGATGTAAGGCTATTTCTGAAATCCATTTGATTTACATGGATTATGTTATAGTTTAATTATGTTTATTGAAAAATATTTAACTCTTTAGTTTATGATGAATGATTTATGTTATTGTGGAAATGTAAGAATTATTTCATTATGAGATGGGTGGGACCTATATGTCCCTTTAATACATTGGGTAAAGATTTATTTCTCATTATATATACATGACTAGAAAGAGAAATGATCTTAGTTCAGTAATACAAGGCTAGAATAAGGAGTGAACTCAGTTCAGTAATAGAATTTGTCTGCTTTGATCATCTAGTAAATGAGCCTTGACTAATATCAAATGATTTTCTATGCATATGTGTATTCCAAAAACTTCATGTCTTATGTTATGACTTTTTGGGTTACATTTATTTATTATTATAAACTTTCATGATTTATCCTATGGCATGATATCACAATCTTTTATATGAAAGATAAGAATTTAAAATGTCATGTTCTTATATCTTATGCTTATGATATTATTGATATCTCCCTTATTTAACCATTCTGAGCATCTGATCTCACCCTTTCATATGTTTTTTCCCAGGACATAATGAAGGGTATTTTGTAAGATATGTCAAAAGTGGTCTAGTTTTGATGAAATAAGTGGGATACAATGAAGATGTCTTATTAGCTAGTTGTTTATGTTTATCAGTTTCTAAAGAAATTATAACTATAAGGTTATATCATGGATTTTTTTATATATTTTTTAATGAATATTCTTCAACTTTAATGTAATATCAATGTATGTAAATTATGTATCCTTATTATTGGCATCAGAGGAAGGATATAATTATCCTTTGGAAAATCAGATGAGAAAACCATAGTAAGATTCGAAAGGATATGTCAAAGTATAGGTAAAAAAACCAGTGTTTTTAAATGATCATGAATAACCTAGGATAAAACATAATGTATCCTAAATTTAAATTATATTCTTGATTATGCGGTTTTATCATTTTGATTAGTGTTGGCCATACTATGCTTCTTGGTTTTATTCAATGGATGGAACCCAAAGGAACAACATTTATGCTGAATGTGATGGGAAATGAAATTATTTTCATTTGAAAAAACATAATGTTATTAGATTTAGAATGAATAATCTTGTAGCTATTCTCACATTTCTCAAGCTATGAATCATGTAGGACTTCCAAAAAATAAAAGTAAGGAATGACATTCTATTGAGTCCTTCATGAGCCTGTGTCCACCTTCTTTCAGTGGGCCATATGATCCATTAGTGGCTGAAAAATGGATCAGTATGATTGGAAAGATATTTTCAATTCTCCAATATTAAGAACATGATAAAGTTATCTTAGAAGTCTTTCATTTGGATAGTGAAGCTAATCAATTCTGTAACCTTATCAAGAAAATTAGGCAATGATATGAAATTTAATACATGTAATGGGAAAAGTTTAAGAACTTATTTTCCAATAATCACTTTCCTTGTATTCTATGAACAAAGATAGAGAATGATTTCCCTTTAACTTAATCAAATGTAGGTTGAATCTATTGGTACCTATGAAGAATATTTTACAAGACTTGAAAGGTACACTTATGGAATTATTATCTAACCAGAGAGTAAAATTGATCGATTCTATAGGGGTTTAAAACAAATTCTTTGAAGGGAATTAACCATAAGGGACTTCAATAGCTTCAAAGAAATCATTCTATGTGATCTCAAGGTTGAGATGGAGATTGGAGTAACCCATTAGTCCTATGGGTTTGATAAGAATAGAAAAATGGAATTCAAGGGAAAATATAAAGACCACACTAAAAAAAATATGGGTTTTACCTTATTCACAAAGTTTGTAAAGAAACATGGAGGAAATTATATTAAAGGGACTAGTAACTATTTTATGTGTGGAAAAGAAGGTAATTGGGTAGTTTAATGCCGAAGTGATGGAAAAAATATGTCTAATGACGAGAATAGAGAAAAAGCTACACATAAGGAACCTTATACACTTTAATGTTTCAAGTGCAAGGAAATGGGGAATTATTCTAATCAATGCCCTAATCTAAGGGTTATTGATGATTATTAATGTCAGTAAACTTTTAAAGACAAAGACAGAGGAAAGTTACATGCAATCACTATTAATGATGTGGACTATGATAATGAAGTGGTGAAAGGTTCACCCACTATCCACTCTAAAGAAGAAATTGTTTTATTTGATTCTAGATCCACCCAATATTTTATTTTTGAATAATTCTTTAAGGGTATCACCGTATCATTCCAGTAATTAGATGTTGAGTTAGTTGTGACAACTCGTGATGGCACAAAGGTCACATCAAAATTTTATAATTTTTCTCTAGTTGAAGTTTGTTGGAAAGTGCTTCCTACAAATCTTGTGATACTTCCTATAGTGGAATTTGATGTTATTCTAGGCTTGGATTGGATTTATTTATATGGTTATCACATCAATTGACAAGGAAGGGAAGTCACATTTCATATTCCAGATCAATATATGATCATATATCAATGCAAGGATGAATATAACCTTCCAGTAGAAATTTATTCTATATTATGGGTTTTGATCCCTATAAATGAAGGTTATCTACCTCAAATTCTTAATGAGAAACTCAAAATTAAAAATACAATGATTTTACATGGATTTGATGATATATTTTCTAAATAGTTACCAGGTCATCCAAAAAATCATGAAGTTGAGTTTTTAATAGAAATCATACCAGGTACTATTCATATTTCAAAGACACCTTATTTAATGGACCGAGTTGAGTTTCAGGAATTAAAGACGCAACTCCATGAGAATATTCACAAGGGATTCATACACCCTAGTGCCTCACCTTGGGGTTAACATGTTATGTTTGTTAGGAAGAAAGATGGATCAATGAGACTGTACATTATTATCATGAACTTAACAAGATAACTATAAAAAAAATCATCTTCCCCACATTTATGACTTATTTGACCAACTAGGTTGAGCTCAATATTTTTCCATGATTGATATTAATTTAGGATATCATCAATAAAGGGTCAAGGAAGATATACCAAATATAGAATTCTATAGAAGGTATAGACACCATGAATTTATAGTGATGCATTCTGGTCTTACTAATTTCCTCGCAATCTTCATGGATCTAATGAATAGAGTCTTTAGATATGATCTTTATAATTTGGTGGTAGTATTTATAGATGATATTCTTATATACTCAAAGATAAAGGAAAATCATGAAGATCAGATGATAAATGTCCTGAAGACCCATATAAAGGAGAAGATTTATGAAAAATGTACAAAGTATGAGTTTTGGCTTCAGAAAGATTAATTTTTGGGTAACATAATCTCAAGAGGTGATATCTATGGATTCAGAAAAAAGAGGAGTTATTGAAAGTTTTCCAAGACAAACAATGGTAAATGAGATATGAATTTTTCTTAGTTTTGATAGATATTATTGATGTTTTGTGAAATATTTTTCATGATTATCTAATCCACTCACTAATTTGACTCAGAAAAGAGTTAAGTTCATGTATATGGAGGAATGTGAAGATAATTTCAAAGGGATCAAAAGGAGGATAGCCTATGCACCTATGCTCACACTGTGTTGTATTAGAGAAAGTTTTCTAATATATAGCGATGAATCAAAGAAGGGGATGAGTTTTTTTATCATCAAAAATGATATGGTGATAGCATATGCCTCGTGATAATTGAAAATCCATGAGAAAAATTACCCAACTCACGATTTGGAGTTAGTTGCAGTACTCTTTGCACTAATGATATGGATGAATTCTCTTTATGGTGAAAGGTGAGATATTTATACTTATCATAAAATTTTAAAGTATATTTTTACTCAAAATGAGTTGAATATATGCCAAATAATACGGTTGGAGTTGATTAATGGTTATAAATTCTCAATACATTAACACCCTGGGAAAGAGAACAAGGTGGAAGATGCTTTGAGTTAAAAGGACTATGTTATTCTATCCATGATGAGGGTCACAAAAGAATCAATATTTATGGATTTGAAAAGTATGGATCTTGAAATTTTAGAGTAAGGGGAGAAATATTATCAATTTAAATTGAATGTTCAACGATCTATATATATGAAGATTTATGAGGCATAGATGGAAGGTATATAGCTACCAAAGAATGTGAGAAATGTTCGTAAATTAAATATTGATTGTGATGGAATAATAAGGTTCAGAAATTAGGTTTGTATTCATCCCATACAAAAATTAAAAAATGAGATTTAGATGAGGCTCATAGTTCTTAATTATTTATTCATCCCAAAAGAAAAAATATGTACAGGGACATGAAGTTTTTTGTGGGATGTAATGAAAAGAGATGTTTCTAAATATGTCTCTCGATTCTTGGTTTTTCAGAAAGTTAAGGCTGAGAGACATAAGTCTAAGGGGATGTTACAACCATTACGTATACAAAAATAGAAATGAAAAAATATCACTATATAATTTGTCGTTGGACTTCCCAAAACATATAAAGGTAATAATTCTATATGGGTAATAGTTGATAACCTTATGATGTCTGCACACTTCATTGCTATCAGAGAGGATATCTCTCTTGATCAACTTTCATGGATATATTTAAAAGAAATGGTAATATTGCATGGAGTAGCACTTCCAATATATCTGATTAGGATATAAGGTTTACCTCGATATTCTAGAACAATATTTAGCAGGATTTGGATACAGAGTTATGTTTTATCAATTCTTATCATCCTCAGATAGACAGGCAATCTAGGAGGAAAATTCAAACTCTAGAAGACATATTGAGGGCTTTCTATAAGGATTTCAAAGGTTGTTGGGATAAACACACACCTTTGATGGAATTTTCTTACAACAATAGATTTTACTCTAGTATTCAAATGGATCATTATGAAGCCCTATATGGAAATAAGTGAATATCTCTAACTTTCTTGGGATGAAGTAGGGGAAATAAATCTATTAGGATTTGGTCTTGTTGATGGAATGGATGAAAATGTCACATCTATTCAACAACAAAAAAGAGCAGCTCAGCTTCGAAAAAAAGTTATGTTGATAACTAGAGATATAACTAGATTTTGAAGTCGGTGACAAGGTATTTTTAAAAATATATCACTATAGGAGATTAATGATGTTTTTAAAGAAGGTAAAGTTGAGCTATAAGTATATAGACCCTTTTGAAATTTTGGATCGTGTTGTGAAGGTAGTTTACCAATTAGTGCTTCTATCGAATCTCACTCAAGATTATGATGTATTACATATATCTCTCTTGATAAAGTAAATACAAAATTATTTAAATGCACTAAACTTAGATGAAATATCACTGGGGAAAGATCTATCTTATAGAGAACAACAGATAGAGATTCAGGATCACAGTGAAAAATTTATGGAAAACAAGACAACTGGCTTTGTTAAAGTTTTGTGAAGGAACCACCAATTTGAAGAAGCTATGTGAGAACTTAAGGATATGATGAGGGAGAGATATCCTCATCTATTTATATCCAAGTGATGAATTTCAATGGATAAAATCAGTTTAATGGTGGTAAAATGTAACGCTCGGATGTTTTTATGAAATATTTTTTCTAAATATTTTTTATTCTTTAACAGCTTGCATTGCACACAATCTTGGTTTTGAACAAATGTGAGATTAACCTAGTATAAAATGACCATTTTAACTTATCTATTAGTTTATTGAGAATAAATATAACTAACTTATGAAAATGTATGGTGAATTCATCTGCTACAAATTATTTATGAAAAACATAAATCAGTTATATATATGAATTTTTTATATTAATAAATGAGTGAATTATTATTAATAAATTAAATTAATTAAATATATATGTTATATAATTAATAATTTTTTATATATTCATCCAATAGATATTTTTTACATAGGGTATAAATAAACCCTCTTTGATGTATAAAAACCTATATTTTTTCAAACCGGTAATTTTCTACCTGTTAATGGAGAAACCCTTTTAAATTAATATTTTCACACATTAATAATTTATATATGACAACATAAACATGTTATTTGGAATCAGGATATAAATATTTTCTTTAGATGAATTTTTACTATTTTTTCTAATAATTTTCATATTTTGATGAATGGTAAAAATACACTAAATTTTAATTAAAAACATATTTTTTATCGAAATAATTTATATGGTTAAATTATAATATTGAATGGTTTTAGAGTATAAATTTAATATATTTTTATAATTCAATACAATGTAGATAATTATCATTAATTTTACGTTTAATTCAGATGTAAAAACATTTCAATCTTGTGCAATTTTTTTACTTTTAAAAATTCTTATCTCTTTCCGACAATGAGAATAATTTTAAATTATTACTGATACTTATGTGTGTTTAATTTTAAAAAAACTATTCTATATTTTGAATTAGGATCTACAAATTATGTAAATATATTAATTTTATTTTTGGGCATTATGAATATTAAATTCCGTAATTTTTATTAATATGGTAAAAGGGTAAATTGGGTAATTAAGGGTAATAATAATATTATAAATTTACCATAAAACTTGTCTTAATATCATTGGATGATTTTTTTGACCTAAATCATCCTTGGGTTGAAATTGTTTCCTTTGGAATCCACTTGGATAAGATTAAGACATTTAATTTAATTTATTTAAAGAAAAGATTAATATGTCTCACTCAAATTTTAATAACTAAATTTTTTTATAAAGTTATACATAATATAAATTAGATTATAAATACTAATTTTAAATTTAAAATGTTTTTTATTTATTATGGTAATTTATTTTTAATTTTTAAAAAATAAATAATTACCTTAAATACTTATACTTTGACGATGTAAAAATTAATTAATTGTTGAGAAATCAATAAAATAATTTTTATTAAAATGATAATAACAATACAAATACCCAAACACCTGACCAAATATTATCGGTCAAGTATATTGCGACCAAAACTATCCAAGGGTTAAGTTAGTGACCATTTTTATCCTTCTAGAAAAGATTGTGACACTTATATTATTTAATTAAAAGTGATGTTAAAGTTGTCACATTCATAATTTAATAATTATAACATTTTAAATATTTGATTTTACAGAAGATAATTTTGATAAAAAATATTCTTCTAAAATATAGAAGATTTATATTAATCATTTATATTTTATTTTTAATTTTTATTTAACAAATGTGTATATTAAATAATTACACAAAATTGATGTAGTGATTATTTTATTAATAGAGATAACATGTAAAATTTATTAAAAATATTAAAATAAATATAATTTCTGATAATTAATATGTATAATGAATTTTATATAAGACCTTGGCCTATCAGTAATATAATTAAATATGGTTTTTGAAGATAACTTGTTATATTAATTTTTTTAAAAATTAATGAATTGAATAGTTTCAAAATTGACACTATTGATTATTTATCAAAATAATGTTTTATTAAATTATTAAAATATCATAAATCATTTTAAAAAATGTATAATAATTATTTTTTCGTTTGAAATGTTATAAGGTATTTATTTATGGTCTAATTGACATCAAATAAGTAAATATTTAATCCTTTTAATAGTGAAATATATATTACCCTAGTTAAAAATTAAATAGAATAATTGAGTGTCAATTAAAATGATAAGGTTTAAATTGACATAGAAAATTGTATAAAATCTATTTGATTATGATATTGCTAACCTATCTCATTTTAGCTTTGAAATTAGGACATTTTTGAGGTTTTTTGGAGGAGGTTTTATTTTTATTATAAATTAATATTTTTGAAGATCCAAAATATTCCCCTCACATCAATTATAAAAGGAAGCCTCATACCTCACCATTTCACTTCAATCTGAGCCTTCAATATCAGCCATACAATGCTCTTTTCCCTTATAAAATTCACTATTTATATTCTAGAGTTTCTTTTCTTCTTCAATCACAAACTCCATTGCTGTAAGAGAAGATTTAGAGGAAGCATGCCGAAGAAGAGATAATCTCCTCTACCGATTCTTTTAAATTTCTTTCTTATTATAATTTATCTTCATTATTTGTTTCATTATAAAGTATTAAATCTAGTAAAACTTATATAATAATATTTTATTATGATTATGGAACAACAATATTCCACTTTATATCCATCCTACGAAAAACAAAATCACCACACGTGCGTACGTACGACTTACCGACTCCACGCCGTGGTGTAATCTATTTTTCACCACCACCTTACCTGTATGAGTATAATGATGGAAGTAATAACCATATATTATTATTACAACATTATATTTATTATGAAATATTATACACCATTCAATTCAATTCCATTCAACAATTATGAGAATGATATCCTCACTCATGCGTATGTATGACATACCATCTCCTCGATGCTATGTGATTCATTATTCATGATCTTCAATAAATAATGATTATGAAAATATATAGGATGAAATAATATTATATATATATAATGTTACTATAATTTTTTAATGATATAACTATGACTTATGAAGGAGAACTAGAACATATTCAACAACTCATGCATAAGAAAATGAAGTAGTTAATACATGAATGACAAGTAATAATGAAATATTATGAAAAAATGAATGATAATATGATCATATATGATATAAAAAAACTACTATGATACCTAAATAATAAAATGAAATTATTTAAATCATTATAAATGTGGTTCATATACATACAAACGAAATCAGACCTAAAAGGCAAGGGATAATATCACAATCTCATTATTATCTGAGATTGTTTATACATTAGTATTTACTACGGTATATTTATTATCAACATCGATGGTTCCTAAATATGTAATATTTTTCCATTCTTCTACAATTTTTAAATTAAATTTTACCCATTGTGGATTTTTAATTATATAGTATGAAAGGAATATTTTTTCGTTATTTGATATCAGGTACTGTTTGAATTTTATAAAAAAAGTACAAGGAGAATGATTTTTTAAACTTATACAACATAATTTTTTTTACCTCTTAATAACATATTACTCCCATGGAAGTTTATATAAAATATTTAAAGTTTTATTTCAAATAAATTTTTTTCTTTTAAAATTTCATGGCATTTTGAGGAAAGAAAACATTTTGAAGAAGAAAAGATATTTTCCTCAAGAATTAATTTCAAGTGTTGTATCAAAATTAATTTCCATATGAGATTGAATTATTTAATAGTATTATGTATCAAGTATAATATCCTTATTGTTACTTTTATTTTATTTTTTTTATTATGGAATTATATTTATTAAATCCTTTTTTTCACATGGATTATGTTATGGTGTAATGATGTTTACAGAAACCCATTTTATTCCTTGGGTTATGATGAATGATTTCTGTTATTGTATCACATGTAAGAATGATTTCATTATGATATAGGTGGTACCTATATCTCCCTCCAACTAATTTAGTAATTAAATATACCTTATGATATAGACTTGGATGGAATGAGATATTTTATCAGATTAGTAATACAGGGTTGGAATGAGGAGTGAACTCGATTCAGTAATGGACTTTGTCCAGAATGATGGTATTGAAAATGAGCCTTAACTAATATGAAATGTTTTTTATGATTATGTGTATTCTAAAAAATTCCATGTATTATGTTATGAATTTTGGGATTAGATTAATTAATTCTTATAAAATTTCATGATTTATCCCATGGCATGATATCAAAATATTTTATATAAAGGATAACAATTTAAAACGTTATGTTATTATATCTTATGATTATGATATGATCAATATCCCCATTATTTACCCGTACTGAGAATCTGAGCTCACCCATTCATATGTTTCCTTTCCCTAGGACATGAATAAGGTTATTAAGTAGTATATGTCTAATAGGAGTAAAGTTATGATGAATGAAGTGGGAGAAAATGAATATGTCTTATGATGCATTTGTTTATGTTTCATAGTTTATAGAGACACTAAAACTATACAATTCTATCATAGATTTGATATATTTTTTAATTATTATTCTTAAAATTTTAAGTAATATAAATTTATGTAAAGTATGGTTCGTTATTAGCGACATATTGTTTTGTAACAGGAAGTCAATTTGCTCCATAGGACTGTGGGAGGTGTCTGGAAGGGTCATGTTGAAAACACCGAGATGATGGGCTAAATTGGAGATGAAAGGTCCACCCATCAACATGCATCACATCCAATATGCATGTGATCTATAGTAAAAAAGGTAATGAAGAGGTCATGTTGATGGACGAACCACCCATCGAAGTATAAGACATGATGTTTCCCATCTGGTTAATGCTTCCATGAGACTTGAAACGAGATTAAAAGGCATGTTTCAATGACCTATGAATAATACAGAGTGCTGGAACTCGGAGTTGTATGGATTTATTAATCCTAGGATCGTTCTCCGTGTGAGCATCCTCTGAAATAATCCTCTATATCCTTTTGAAATATGACTTAGATGGTACAAGCTAAAATGTTTGCAATACCTATGATGTGGAAAATTAGTCACTATAAACCCCTAGCCCCATTCTGAACTCTATAAAAGGAAGATCATGAGGTCATCCACCTAATTTGAAGTAGATAATGTCAAATAAAAACTAAAAACGGGATAGAAACTCCAAGAATAGTTGCTAGTATTTCTCCTCACACACATCGACAATAGAGGAGATATAAATGTATTCGAGGAGTTAAAGAACCTCTTATCTGATATATTATTATGTGAGGATGACTATATCGAGATTGTTTTTATTCCTCATTCATTTATCCTATATAATATTGACTGAAAAATGGTTCTATGGATCTAAAAAAATTTGTATGAGGTGTAGGTGGAGGTGGGGGTCTTCATAAGACCCACTAGAGTTGGATTGAGAACACTCCCGAACAACTGGTTCTTTAGGGACTACAATAGAGGTGGAGGATGAATATGTGAGATGTGCTAGAGGTGCGACACCTCTCTTGTACTTCACTGGTGGAGGATTATCGCGCTCATGCATGAGATTACTAGGAGTAGTTTTAATGGTCTTTGTGCATTCTATTTTAAGGGAAGGGTTGACTTCGAAGAGGTGCAGATGAAGGAGGGGGGTTTAAGGGGGATGAGGAAGAAGGGGTTTGGGTGTCAGTGGTGAGTGGTGGGAGTATGGGGGGGGGGGGGGGTCAGGTGTGACATAAACCCTAGGGTCATGATTTAAATAGATAAATACTTTTCATGATGTTTAATTTTGGAATATATTAAATTTATGAAGAGAAATACCAACATTATGAATCTTGATTACACGACTTGTATTTGATTATTTTTGTACATCCTGGAATCAGAGCCTGGTCCTTTACTCCCAGCATGACTTAAGTGATCCTAATTCTTCCACTAACCTAATCTAGGATAAGGTTACCTAAACTGGGTTTCCTCCCAATCAGCACTTCATTTAACATCGAGAGATGGACTCTTTGGTGCTCAGAGGAATTTAAAGATGATGAAACACCCCTCATGGAAGGGTTCTTGATATATTTTAAACTTTTATCCATTGACCATTAATTATGGATCTTCTTATTTATGAATCTCAAGGGTCCCATAAAGAAATACTTATATTACCAAAAAGGGTCCTGAAAATTTTTATTTGGGCTCCCAAAAGAATATTTTCAAATGAGATTTGAATAATAAAACCTTATCCCATGGGAAAAATATTCATCTCAAAATGCATTGATCACGCCATTTCATGGATTTATCTTTATATATCTTGTAATTATCATAATAATAATTTCTTATTTATTAAAATATGTCTTGTTTCATTATCCTAGCTTCCTTAAATTTTTAATAATTATGTATTGATATTCTCAATTTCCCAATATGAGCGATGCTATAGTTATACTGGAAAATGAAATGGCTTTCTATACACTAATTAGAAGGAGATGGTGCCAATGTGTGTTTTTTATATAGTGAAATATTCCCATAATGGATCATCTAACTTCATACTCTAATATATTCGATTTGTGTTAACAATATTTTCATATATTTTTTTGATTTCCCTATTTGATAATTTGACTTGCCTTCTCATTTGTGGCTGGTAGAGAGTTCATGTATTATACTTGATTCCACATTTCTATAATAATCCTTTAATTTATTTATTGGTAAAATGTGTTGACCGATAACTAGTGAGTTGTTTGGGAAATAAAAATCTTGAAATCACATTATTCTTCAAGAAATTTAGGACCACTTTTGTGGTGTCATGGATGGTAGCTTCAACTTATACCTAATTGAAAATGTAGTCTATGATAACAAGCATATTAAACTATCCTTGTAAATTAGGAAGTGGCCTCATGAAGTCTATTCCACACACATAGAATATTTCCACATCCATTATTGGGTTTTGGGGAATTTCAATCCTTTTCCAACGGTGTTATTTCGCTGGCATCGATCAAAGATTTGAAAAGAATCTCTTTCACCATGGTGGTGGGTGGGCCAGAAAAAACCACTATGAAGAATTTTTGCTACTATGTATTTTGGTCCATGATTACCTCTATTTGGTGTCATGTGACACATGTTTAAAACATTTTGGACCTCATCATATGGGATGAAATGTATTAATAATCCATCAGTAAAATACTTTTAAAGGAGTAGTTCATCTCAGCAATAGTGTAAAAATTTAACAAAAAATATCTTTTATTGTTGATAAGTGAGGTTAGGAAAGAGTTATTCTTTAGAGAGATAATTTTTAATGTTTGAAAATAAGGGCTTTGATTTTGTATTTATGATGAAGAGAGTTTCATCAGGAAATTAAACTTCAATGTCTAGATCATTATCATCCTTTTTAAGGGGAATTGGAAGTCTGGATAAATGGTTAGTGAAAAAATTTTCTATTCCATTTATCCTTGATGATGATGTAGAATTATTTCCAGAATAGGATCCATCATATCAGTCTTGGTTTGAAATAATTTTTATTCATCAAATATCATAGGTCAACATGGTCTGTGTATATAAGTACATTTGACTAAACTAGTAGGATAAAAATTTCCCAAAATTAAAGAAAACTACTAATACATCCTTCTCTATAGTTTTTTAGTTCACCTATGCTTCATTCAATCTGTGACTAGTATAGTATAGGGGGAATAATTAGTGACAGACTCACTATCCTAAAATATATCCAAAAATGAAGTCACTAGAATCACACATTGACTCAAATTTATTTTCCCAATCCATTGAAACGATAATAGGAGAAACTACCAAGATTTTTTTTAATACGTTGATTTACCTCTGAAATTAATTAGTGAATTAAAACATACTTTTCTTTGATAAAAAGTGTGTCAAAGTTCAGGAAACTTTCAAAAATTATTTCAGGGATAATAGATAAAATAAAGCATAGACTATAAGGCTTATTATGCCTTTAACTATCGATGGATCATGTAAATATTTGATCAATTTTATTTTTGTGACATCCAATTCCATGCCATCCTTATAGTGGAACCAAGGATAATCTTTGCTGGAAATGAAGTATGGTTTGTGTTTGTTATCAATCGACATTTGGTTGATCAATGAGCTTTCATGGAATTTGGTCTTACGATTAAGGCTAAAATCAATATTGAAGGTTGTACAATTACCCAGTGTTTTCCAAATTTTTGGGCCACATAATTGGGAGTTTGGTTTTGGAAAAGAAAGGATTTTTTTTCAAAGTTATTATGCAGAATGAGTTTTCTAGGAACAATTCACTACTCAAGAATTATGGTACCCATAATGTCGATATATGAACCATGTAGTAGGAATGGTTTGTGGAATAAAAAGTGGTATGTGGACCGCATATAAAAACTGGTTTTCGGAGTGAAGGAGGTTCATGCGAAGTCCTATGGTTTTAAGAAGGAAAACAGTTCACAAGATGGAATGTCATTTGCAAAAATAAGGTGGCGTTTTTGAGAATCCTTAAACGGTGTCCTTTGTGGAAACAAGGTAGTAATTTGTGCTACCACATAGGGATAATGAAAGTACATGGACCATGTAGGGAAATGGTTTGTAGTAGATGCACAGTAAATGGTAAAGGTAGCGTGGTATTAATGATTTGGTAAATCTTGGTTTAGAAGATTATGAGGATATATTTGGCTATATAAGAATCACTAATCCAATCATTAGTTGCGAGACTCTAAAATTAAAAACATCCAAGAGGCTTTCAGTGAAATATAGAAGTAGTTCACGGGAAGACAACCCCAAAAATACTTTAATTAAAAATATGAAAGGAATTTGGTGAAGTCTAGAACAATTCAAGGAGGAAATGTTTGTGGAGGATAAATAGTTCATAAAAGAAGAAGTCTACTGAAGGAGGTGATATGTGGAGTAGAGTATATACAGAGAGGTAGAACTAGGTTCGTGGTGATGTTGCAGTATGCAAAGAAAGTAAGGTAGTACGTGGAGCAAGGATGTATGCAAAGGAAGATGATACGTGAGATAAAAAGTGAAGGATGTTTGTGAATGTAGTTTGTTAAGGTGGTACATGGTTGCTGTTTGCAGAGGTGGTATGCTAAGTACTCTAACACATGAAAGAAGAAGGCCAGTTCATAGAGGTCATGTCTGTAAATGAACAGTATGTGAAAATTAGTTTACATCTAATGGGGAAAATAGTACTTTAACAAAGAATCTATCTACAGTTAATCACGCATAATTTAATGCCAACCCATTAAAGAGACCTTCTAGTCGATCAACTGAGTTTTGATTCTTCCAAACATTGTGAGAAATGGGGGATTCAATGGAAGTGATCTAAGGGACTCAATGTGCTATCCCAAAAACCCTGTAAAGGAAATACGCCTAGTACAGAGTGACTATGATGAGCTTTTGTACTCCAAAAATAATGTATATTAGTGGAATATGGTACTATATAAAACCTATTAGTGTATGATCCTTGGACACACCCCTTAGTGGTGAACCAAGTAAAATTATTATGTCTTCACTTTACATGTGATTGTTTGTTTTCTTCACTTTATCATTAGATAGTTTTAACAGGTTTCTACCGATTTAGGAACAAGATACATTAGTTAAAAATACATATTTGACACCCTGATTCAACCCCCCCTTTAAGGGTGTTTTCGGGCCCTTCAAGTGGTATCAGAGGGTAAAGGTTTCTGGTGTTAAATATGACCTTCATTTCAACAATGGGTAATATAGTAAATGTAAGGGGTGTACCCCTCTTTGATGGAAACAACATTCAGCTATGGAATAATAGGATGAGATCTAATCTAATATCTTTTGTAATGGAAGTCCTTCTTGCCACCACACAAGGAATACATGTCATTGATCCAACTGGTATGTCTATGACTAATACATATAGAAACAATTCTTGATGTAGATGCCAAATCATAGAATTCCCTTCCTACATATCTTTCTGATTAGATATATCTAAAGGTGATGAGCTATACATCCGCAATGTTTATGTGAAAAAAACTATTGAATATTTATGAAGGTCACAATAAAGTAAAGGAAGTTAAACTAAAAGTGTTTCAAAATAGGTTTCAGGATTTGAAGATGCATCATGAATAAAATTTAAATTCCTTCTTCAATCAAATTACTGAAGTTATTGGAAAAATACTAGGACTTGGTGAAGAAATCGAAGAAATTGATATTTTAAAGACAATATTGAGAATAATTCCAACTTTTTATAATGAAAAGGTGTCAAACCTTGACGAAATGGATCTTTCCAAAATTTCACTAGATGATATTTTGAGTATCATGCTGGCATATGACATGAGATTCAAACTAGAAGATTCAATGAATCGAGTAATCAAGGAAATAGAATTCAAATCCAAGAAAAAACATAAAATTTTAGGAGACAGTACTGATGAATATAATGAGGAAAAAGAAATTATTTCTATAATTTCTAATAAATTCAAGAAGGGGAAAGGGAAATTTGAAGGCCAGTTACCTCTGTCTTGTTTTCATTGTGGCATAGTTAGCCACATTAACTCTCGGTGAAGAAGAAATATTGATGAAAAAGAATGTGAAGTTGAAGACATGAAGAAGCCTTAGAAAAGGTTTTTCAAAATGGAAGACTTCAAGTATGGTATTATACTATAGATAAAGGTTTTTGTTTGTGAAGAAGAAGATAATGATTGTGATTTATTTGAGGAAGATGAGCCAAAATTTAAATCTGGAACCCATACGTCAATGATAGCTACTGTTGATAAATCAGAACCATAAAGAGTTGAAGCTAGAAATAATCCGTTGACCACTGATGTCAATCTAAAGTTTTGACTTATGGATGATTTTTGTAAGCTTTACAATCAATTTAATAGATGAAAAAAATCAGAAAGAAATTAGGGAAGAATCATCAGAATATGTTGATATACTCGAAGTTGAAATTGATCAACATGAGGAAATAGTAAAAGAACATTAAATATATTTTGAAAGCTCAGAATACATAGTCGAACTAAAGCTCATATTTGAAGAACAAGAAAAGTTCAATAATGACCGTACATCTTGAATGGAGTAGAAGTTCAAAACCATTAAGGGACTTGATGAAGAAGTTGTTACTGTCAGGAGTAAACTTGAAAGTGAATCATGTCCAAAAGAAACATAGAAGAGAATTCAATTTGAAAAATTATCATATAATAATCTAGTAGAGAGAGTTAAATGTGGTTCTGATGGAGCAGAAAAGGTTCTCAACGATCAAAGACCCTTATTCATGGGATATATAGGAATTGGTTGTAATGCAGAAACGTTGAATGATGGAAGTAAAATGAGACAAAATAAAGGTAAGATGAAAGTTAGACATATCACAAAGACACCTGAAGTCTAAACCAACAATGTATAAAATTATAATTAAAGGAGGATTGAAAAATATTCTTGAGTTTCCCAAGATGATAGAAAATCAAAATATCCTTCTAAGAAATTTTACATGAAGAGGAATAGAAGTGAAAAGACATTTCCTCTTACGAAATTTCAATTCTATGGCTGTTTGGGACATACCATGTCATACTGTGTAGAGGAAAGGAACTATTTGAATGGGGAAGATCTAGGACGTCAGCAAAGGGAAAAGAATCCATATCATAATTCGTATGTAAGAAATAGTTTCTATAGATATTTTTTTCATTGTTCTAACATTGGACATAAATCTATTGATTGCAGGCAGAGGAATGGTATGAAAAATTTGTATAGAACTTAGAGACAGGTCAATACTCTCCAACTAGATAGTGTTTATATTACAAATAATTTCCATCATTATAAAGAAGAGTATGAGTATGATAAACATATGAATTTTGAAAATATATTTGAAAATAAATATGTATCCTTCACTAAAAATAAAATTTCTTGTTAGGAAAAGAATAAAATTGAAAAATACAACCTTATAAAAGTAGCTCTCAAAGCTACCAATAATAGCAGAACTTGGATTCTTGATAGTGGATTCTCATAACATATTATGGGAAATGTAGAACTATTAACGAATGTCAAGAAAAATGTCAATGGAATAGTGATATTCGGTAATGATGGTGTTTTGAATCTCAAAGGCAGTGGAAGTACTGAACAGGGAAATGGTGAGATGAAGAAGACTAAAGTTCTTTATATGGATGGGTTTCCGCACAATCTTCTAAGTGTGAGTCAACTCTGTGACTCGGGACTTATAGTGACATACAATCAAAAGGGGTGCACTATAAAAGGAAGAACAAGGGATTCTATCATGAAAGGTTGAATAAAATAAAGAAACCTATAAGAAGTTGATATTAAAGAGAACATTTTCTACATGATTATTGAATAAGAAAACAAATTTTGGAACCAAAGTTTGGGTCACATCAATAAAAAATACATGGAAAAGATATCTAAGATGAAGATAGTCATGGATATAACCAATATAAAGAATGAATGGGAAAAGAATTGTGATGCTTGAATTTTAGGGAAGTTGTTCTACTGTGTATATAAACCAAAGATGAAAAGGCCATAAAATATTATTGATCTCGTTCATAAAGATATATGTGGTCCAATAAATGTTTCTAGAACTCATGGAGAAAGGCACTTCATTCTTTGAATTGATGATTATAGTAGAATGTCTTGTATGATGGTTATACGCAAGAAACGAAATGTTATTGATTTCATGAAAACTTATCACCGAATATATGAGAATGATACTGGATAGAAAATAAATGTTTGGTGGTCTAAAAATGGTGCATAATATAAATCCATTGAGTTTTAAAACTACCTAGAGAAAAATGGGATAAAACATGATGTGGCTATAGTGATAACACCACAACAAAATGGATTTATTGAGTTCTGAAATCTACAAATGAACATTATGATCAGAACTATGATAATTTAGAGTCATATCTCTCTCCATTACTAGAAATAGGTTGTTGAAACTGCAATTTATATTCAAAACTGAATTGGGTGTTATATGGGGGAAACTAAGAAACCCTATGAGTTATGTCATGGAATGAATCCATCCTTCAAGTATTTTCATGTTTTCAGAAGTAAATGTTTTATCTGAAAAAAAGTAGGAAATCAAGGAATGTATGGGGATGATGTAGATGAAGGAATATTCCTTAGATATTAAATGAATATAAAATCCTACAATGTTTTAATAAACATCTTGGATAAATTGTGGAAAGTAGTTATGTTAAGATCATTGAAGATAAAATCACAAATGGATCAAGTAATTCATCTGCCAATGTGATAGAAGATGAGGATGAATATAGAAATGGGATATATCCAAATATAGATGTATAGGAATGCATGAAAAAAATCCTAGAGTCACTTCATGATGTTGACTCATAAGAATAATCATAAAAAGAAACCAGGTGAAGAAAATTATTCTTAACCTCATAAGAGAAATTGAAGAGCAGAAATTGATCAATACAACATCATTGAGGATTTGATATCTGCCACAAAGACAAGGAGAATTAAGAGAAGTGAACAATCTACATTATTTCCAATTGTGGAACCATCCTCATTTGAAGAAGCTGCAAAGGATGAATCATGGGTTAAGGCCATGAATGAAGAATTGGATCATATTGATAAGAAACAAACATGGGATATAGTTAAGAGACCCAAAACCCACAATGTGATTTGCATAAAGTGGATTTTCAAAAATAAATTTTATGAGCATGGAAATGTGATCAGAAATAAGACACGACTGGTGTATAAAGTCTATTTATTGATTGAAGGTGTTGATGTTGAAGTAACATTTTCCCCGATGGAGAGACTGGAGTCAATCTGTCTATTTCTTTCTATATCAATTTAAATAGGATAAAAAGTGTATCAAATGGATTCCAAGATATCTTTCTTAAATGGTGTTCTTGAAGAACAAGTCTATATTGAACAATCAGTGGGTTTTTTTCATGGAAATTATGAAATGAAGGTTTGCATATTAAAGAAGGACCTATATGGTTTGAAACAGGAACCATATGCATGGTACTCTCAGTTCGATTCTTATCTAAAGAAGCTTGAATTTAAAATATGAGGAGTGGATCAAAACCTTTGTGTGAAGAATTATTAGATAGGTTAGTTCATGGTTCTGGTGTATGTAGATGATTTTATTTTGGGAGGGAATAGGTAGGGATTAATGGATAAATTTTCTAATCACATGAAATCAGAATTTGAAATGTCTATGATTGGTTAAATCACATACTTCTTAAAGAAAAAAGTGATTCAGAGGAAAGAATACAATTTCATTTTTCAGAAAAATTATGCAAGAGATTTGCTGAAAAAATTATATATGCTTGACTCCAACCCTATGTGAACACCGATTGTGGTTGGAACTAAACTGTGAAGGCATAAGAATGACACATTTCTACATCCCAAGATGTATAGGATAATCATTGGAAGCCAACTATACGTACCTGGAACATGGAAAGATACTGTATTTCCCACATGATTAGTGGACCTCTTTCAATATAATCCAAAAGAGGAACATATGGAGGTAGTGAAAAGAATCAAGATGTACATTTAAGGGACATATAATTATGGATTATACTTTGCTGTAGGAAGATATAGTGAGTTATCAGCATTTTATGATGTCGACTGGGCTAGAGATATTGTTGATAGGAAGTCCAAAAGTGGTGGAGAATTATTTATTTTCAATAAATGTGTGGGTTGGTTGAGTAAGAAATAGGAAAGTACTTCCCTTAGTTCTATTGAAGATGAGTATATGTAATCTACAATGGCTTGATCTCAGCTACTATTAATGAAGAAAAAATGACAGATATTGGTGATTAGGTGAAAAAAAATGTGATTCACTGTGATAATAAGAGTGAAATTGATCTTATGAAGAATCCAGTTCATATTTCTTGTATGAAACACATTGAAATTAGAAATCACTTCATCAAGGAAAAATTTGAACAAGGCATGATTAAAATGGATCATTTTGGAATTGATGATCAAGTGGATGGGATACTAACCAAGATATTTTCATCACATGTGTTCGAGAAGCATTAGTTGAACCGCAGTGTTCAACCACCTCCCAATGCATGAGGATGTCAAAAATCCCCCCATCTCCCCATTTGTTTGAAATATTTTACTTTGTTTTTGAAAGTGATATTGGTTTATGTGGGAGATAGGATAATGGAAGATTATTATCTAGATCTCCACAAGTCAATATTTAGTTCCATGGGTTTATTTCCAATGAGGTTGAATGGAGAAATTAATTTACATAAACGAGGAAATTAAATGGATCAATGGAGGAGAATGAAATGTTTTTTTGGTTATAGGAAATATGGACAATAGAGAAAGTAAAAATTACACAATTGGGGAGAATGTGTAAATAGAGAGCACAATTCGGTGTTATGAGGAAAGAGTTAAAATTTTCATTCCAAAACATGATAACACAATTCATTCTTCCTCTCTTGTTTTCTACACTGAGAATTTTTCATGTAGGATTAGAGTGTTGGCTGTGTTATTTCTTGCGTATTATGTTTTGATAGTGGATGATGCTCTATTGAATTTATCTGCATATTTCCAAAAACCTAAAGGGGGATATTATTAGAAAGAAAAATTTTCTTTGCTAGAAATGAAGTGTGGTTTGTGTTTATTTTCAATCCAAATTGGGTTGATCAAGGAGTTTTCAAGAAATGTGGTCTTATGATTAAGGCTGAAAACAATATTAAATGTGGTGTAGTTTTCCATTGTTTCCCAAAATTTTGGGCCCCAAAATCGAGAGTTTGTTTTTGTAAAAGAAAGGTTTTCCATAAAGTTAGTACGCAGAATGGGATTTATGGGAACAGTTCACAAATTAAGAATTATGCTACATGGAATGGAGAACCATGAACCATGTGATGAGAATGGTTCTCAGAATGGAAAATGGTACACATACAATGTATGCGGAATGGTTCATGGAGTGAAGAAGGTTTGTGGGAATTCATGCGAGTTGTGGAAGGAAAATGGTTCGCCGGATGCCATTTTATTCATGAAAATGAGGCAGAGTTTTTGAGAAGCTACAAAGTGTGTAATTTTTAGAAACATGACTCTAATTTGTGCTGTTGTGTTGGGAGAATGGAGGTTTGTAGACCACGTAAGGAAATGGTTTATAGGAGATGCACAATATGCAATAAAGGAGGTGCAGTATCAAAGGTTTAGTATATCTCAATTTAGCATATTATATGTATCTATTTGGCTATATAATGATAACTAATCCCTTCATTATTTTCATTGATCTATGATTAAAACAAATCCAGTTGGAATTCAGAAAAATATAGAGTAGTTTGTGAGAAGAAAAACGCACAAAGAGTTTAATTAAAAATCTGAACGGAATTTGATGAAGGCTATAACAAATCACCAAGGAAAAGTTTACGGAGGAGCAATAGTTCACAGAGGAAGCATTCCACTAAAGGAGGTGGTACACAAATTAGAGTCTATATTCGGGGGATGAAATGGGTCTATGGTTCTCTTGGAGTATACAGAGAAAGTAAGGTAGTACATAGAGCAAGGTGGTACAAAAAGGAAGGGGGTACACGTGAGAAGAAGTGAATACAGTTCTTAAAAACGGTTTGCAAAGGCAGCATATAGTCATGGTTTACAGAGGTGGTACATGGGGCACTCCAGTACATAGAGGAAGAAGACTAGTTCATATAGGTCAAGTTTGAAAATGAACAATAGATGAAAAGTAGTTTACATCTACAGGGAATAACATGACTTCAACAAAGAATTTATCTACAGTTAAGGATGCATGATTTAATTATAAACCATTAAAGTGACCTTCAAGTTGATAAATTGAGTTTATATTCATCTCAACAAAGTTTGTAATGGGGATTCAATGGAAGTGATCTGAGAGACATAATGTGCTATCCCGAAAACCTTCTCAAGGCAGTACGCATGGCATAAAGTGTCTGTGCTAAACTTTTATACTCCACAACAAGTGAAGATTAGTGTAATTTGGTATGAACATAAACCTATCAGTATATGCTCCTTGAATATAGCCCTTATTGGTGACCAATTAAAATTAATGTGTGTTTTCTTTGCATGTGTTTTTTATTCACTTTCTCATCAGACTGGTTTAATAGGTTTCTACCAATATATGAACAAGAACCATCAGTTTAAAAGAAATTGTTGACACCATGATTCACCCCTCACCTCTTAGGGTGTTACAGGGACCGTTACCTTGGAAATTCTGTATCCAATGACAACTCCTCTTTAGACCATAAAGTGGTCTTTTTCCCAATTTAAAACTAGACACTTCTGTTCACATCATTACAGGACTAACTCAACATTTATTATGTAGACATCAAAATATTTCATATAAATTGAAAAGTCATACATTAAAATTTCTAATAATTCCTCCACTATATCATGGAATATATGTGTCTTTCACCTTTGAAATTTTATTAGTGCATTGTACATACCGAACGATATGTTTCTATAGGAGAAGGTACCAAATAGACATTTGAGAATTGTTATATAGTGATTATCTAAGTTGACTGAAGTATGATTATACTCCAAATATCCTTATAAGAAAAAATAGAATTCATTTCCTCCTAGCCTCTCCATCATTTTACCCATTAAGGGTAAAGGTAAATTATCTTTTCAAGTTTCCACATTTAGGTTTTTGTAATACATGATCATTCTCCCTATAGTGAGGGTGTAATTTGAGATCAATTTTTCTTCATTAGTTTTTTGAACTGTGAGACCACATTTATTTGGAATGACCTATAGCGAGCTCACCCACTCGCTATCAGAGATTTAAAAAATTATTCCAACATCTAGCAGTTTTAGTACTTATTTTTTAACTACTTCCCTCATTGGTGGGTTGTGTCTCCTATAGGGTTGTAATTTGGGTTTTTAATTTTCTTATAATACAATTTTATGTGTGAATAATGAATGGATGATGAATTTGATGTCATCCACCCCTATTATATTGACTTATTATTTCTTTTTTGTACTTTGATCAATTTAAACTCTTATGATTGTGTGATTTCTGAGTTAATGATGACTGGTAGTGAAACATTAGTCTCTAGAAAGGAATACATAAGTGTACTGGGGATGGGTTTTGGTTTGAGTATTGGTGGCATAATGATCGAGGGTATGAATGGTGGGATGATGTCCCATATAAGAGGATATATTTAATTTACTTCCCCAAATTCACATCTTTCTTCCTCGGTAGGGGGAATGTGGTCGGTTTCTTCTCAAATTATTAAGTATTCATCTCTTTTGTTTGTGCGAAAGATAGCTTGGCAGTCAAAATAATCATCTATTTGTTGTGCCTCCTTTTCCAGGTCGAACACAACTTGTTCTTCACCTACTCAATATATGAGCCTACCTTAATTAACATCAATTAGTTCCTTTCCAATGTCTAGGAACAATCAATCTACGATGATCATAATGTCTCCTTCCTCTTCCATGTCTAGAATGAGAAATTCCACTAGAAAAATTAACTTCCCAACATTAAATAAGATATCCTCAAGAAGTCCTAAGGGATACTTTACCGATCAACCAAATAATTGAAAGACCACTCTAGTTGGTTTGAGTTCCTCAAGTACTAGTTTATAGAATACTCTCATAGGCATGAGGATAATGCTGGCTCTTAAATTGCACAACTCTCTTCTGAAGATACATTCTCTTATTGTGAAAGGGATTTTGAAACTCCTAGGATATCTTTTTTTGGGTGGAATTTTCTATTGAGCAGCTATAGAGAACCCTTTATTTAGTGATATTACTCCTTTTTCTTTCTTTTTTACTTTTTGAATATAAATTCCTTGAGAAATTTCATATAAGCAGGAATTTAGGATATTGCTTTAGATAAAGGAATGTTGATGTGCAATTGTTTGAAAATTTCAAAACAATTCTTATATTTACTGTCAATCCTTCCTTTATTCAATATTTCTAAGAAAGGGAGTGGTGGTTTATAGGGTGGTTTCATAATATAGATGTCTTTATTGGGTTTCTATTATGTCAACGATTCTGTAGAAGGGGGGTACTTCTTGAGGTATATCCTAAGTAGTTTAATATTCTTTTCCATTATCTTCTTTTTCAATGATGGTTGTATTCTTTTTTGGGTTCCATAGATTTTTTTTATTCTTATTCACATGGTTTCAAAAAGTATAAAACTTTCTCAATCTTCAATACCACTTCATTTTCCTATTCTCTTGGGCTTTCCTCTATATTATCAGGTAGAGTAACTGTTAATCTTTTTGAAATTTTCTTCAAGATTTGAACCATTTAATGCTTGAGGTTATGTAGATCCACCATTTAATTATACATTTATTTCTCTTATATTGTCATCCTTTGATCTTAATTTTAAATAATAGATGAGATTATATTTTCAAAATATTAATAAAGAGTAATGGATGGTTGTGGATATTTGGGTAGATATGGTTGAAATTGTTGTTGTGATTCAGGGGGGATGGGTTTCTGCATTACTTTTTGTGGTGGTATAAGCAGAAGGTTCATTAACTGATATCCTAGTGGCTTTGGGTTTCTGAATGGTGCCTGACCACTTCTTTTCTGCTTGTACCCTTGATTATTTCTTTTGTTGTTGTTAAATGGGCCTCTTTTAATAATACTATTATTGTTTCTATAATTATTGGTTTGGATGATTGTAATTAATATAATTATAATATTTCACTTTTTTTCTCAAAATATTCCATGAAATATTGATATAGGTTTGGTCCACTTCACATTTCATTAGATTGGATGTCTATTAATAGAGTAGGAGGGGTAGGTGGTGTAGTAGGTAGCTTAAAGGATTTCAGTTTCTTGGTTAAGGCTTTTACTTGTGAAGAAAGTTGAGTATTTTCCTCATCTAAGTGGATTCAACACTGAGGCAGTATATGATCCCTCTACCAAAAAATATCATTATTAGAGACTTAATCCAAAATTTCTTGACTATCCTCAGGTGTTTTGAACATCATCCCTCCATTAACTATGACATCAAAAACTGTGCGATTACCTTGTTTGAAGCCTTGATAGAATGTTTGGAGTTATATAAATATATCAAGACTATGAAGTGAGAACTTCTAGGTGAGTTCCTTGAAGCGATCCCATGCTTCACATAAAACTCTCAATTAGTTTGATCAAAATTTGTTTTGTCATTATAGAGTTTCCAAGTTCATATAGGTGGAAAGTACTTTTCTATGAATTTCATGGCTAAATCATCTCAAGTTGTGATGGACTTGGGAGCTTCAATTTTGCACCAATCCTTAGCTCGGTCTCATAGGGAGAAGGGAAAGAAACATAGTCTTATAACATCAAAATATAATCCCTGTTCACAAAATGTATCACAAACTTCTAGAATTTTGGAGATATGTTCATGAGGATATTCACTTTTATTTCCACTAAACTGGCCCATATTCTTGATCATATGAATGAGTAAATTTATAATCTCAAAGGTGTGTACCTAATCATAAGGGAGAAAAATATTGTGTGTAGCACCATTTATTAATAGAAATCCATAATCAATAATGGTGAATTCGTGTTTCAATGGATTCTCTCATTGTAGTGTGAGTTTCACATTTTTCATGTTTGGTGGGTTGGGAACTACAATATTGTTGCGATTGGAATTTTTTGAATTATGGCATGTAGAATTGTACCTTTTGATTTCTGGTTTTATAGAAATTAGTTATTGTGAATCATGGATCTTTTAAGGAGTTAGAGGTACTTGATGCATGAAACAAGCCACAAGGATAAAGACTCAATGGAATCCAAATAGGAAGGAAGAATTCTTGGAAAGATAAAGGGGGATATGGGAGAAGTAATCCAAGGTTATTTCTACAGGTTTCCATTTTGAAGCATAGTTTTTTATCCCTAAAAACAATGGCAGAATTTTATACGTCCAACAACATTGTTAAATTCATACAGGATGCAATCATATTAGATCATTGTTTCTCAAACAACACTTTCTATAAAAGCATAGTATTGTGATAAATTAGTTTTGGTCCCATAAAAATGGAACTGGATTACAAGAACTTAAGGCTCTGAACCCAATGTGTAGGAGTCCTAAAAAATTGGTTGATTTTTGGGAGTAAACTAATGCTAAGGGATTTTATATGAACATTATAAAGAGAAACAAGAACAAGATCAATTTTTGGGTTTAGGAAAATAAGATAATCATAATCCTTACTTAGAATGGTCATAAGTTTTAGGATGTGTAGTAAGAAAATGTCAATAGTTGACTATGGTAAAACCAACTAGATCTATCCAAGAGGAAACTATTCACTAGTTTAGAGATAACTAAAACCTAGATGCATTAATCCTTACTTCTAAGGTAGAAAGCACCATATGCTTTTCATCATAACCTATTATACTCTAATCAGGTTAGGGTCATTCTTAAAACATCCCATGGTTAGGGTTACTTAAAATAATTGGATAATGTTTTTTGTATGACCCCATTACTAACCTTAGGGTCACCAGGTTGAGAATTAAAGTATTATTATGTTCAAAAACCCATAATTTATACCTCATACCCTAAGAAGTGTATCCACTCATGTAGAGTTGATCACAAGTGGATAGATAATTGAAAACTTGTTTATTTTACCAATATCAATTAAAATCAAGAAGTTAAGGATCATGCATTCATGAAAAGGTAGTTTAAAAATTTAATCGATGAAAACATCAATCAAACACTTTCTTGAAATTGGGAACTCGAAATAATCAAGAAAGGGTTCTTTATCAGAGGTGATTGAAATTGAAAACACACATAACTCAGTCTTGATGATGAAAAAAGGATGAAGAACACTTGAAAATTAATCCAAAGTGATTGAATAGATGTAAGAAAAATAAAAGGGATTGAATAAAATTGAGTTGAGAGAGAGAATAATAGAAGAATAAAGTCCAGGAGAGAAAAAAATAAAAACAATGTCATGCATTATTTCGTTGCTATGCGCATTTGAAATGTAAATACCTTCGGTTTTACATGATTTGTAAACATGCTAGGTCGTGTAATTCTGATCCAATATTTTCTCCCCAAATTTTTAATATGGAGTGAATATTGAAAAAATATCATCCTGAATCATCAAGATTGTGAAGTTTGACTATTCTCACAACATGTAACCGGTCTTCCTGACATGTTTCTTCCTTCGGTTGGATCTTCAAAGATGGAATTTAATTTCTAATGTTACACGATGTTTATTTTAGATTCACATCAAGTAATCATTTCACGGCTTGTAATTTCTTCGCAAATCTTCTTCATGACTTGTGATATGCTGTTAAGGATGCATAAATGACATGTAATTATCTCTCACAATGTGTAATGATCATTTTTGGACCACTTATTTAGATTTTACTTTGAAACCTTGGAATCCTATTTCCTACAATAATCAACACATAACTATTTCATAATCAATTAAAACATAAATATTTATTATTAAAATGATAATGAAATTATTATACTATTTCAGATTATCAGTACAATGGTTTTTAATAAGATTTATTATAATTCAAGTTGCTAGTCATTGGTGGGTGTTTGATCACCACCTACTGGGAAACAAACTTGAGTTTCTAGGATGGTTTGGGATGTCTGTGTCTCAAAATCCAAGCATGGTTCTTAGTTTTTTTGGAGATTTTTAGTCCTTATTTAATTTGTTTTGATTAATTTTTTCATTTTAAGGTTGTTTTTGAGAAACTCTAAATATTGGAGTGAGTTTTTAGAGGATTTTATAGTTTTCAAAGTTACTATCAGTAGTCTAGAAAATCGTTCATAGACTCTATAGCTGCCTCTATTGAACTAAAATGAGCTTCGCATGGTTAGCACACTCTCTACCAAAACTTGTGTTCAAACTATCTACATCAGTTTTTTCTCTCAAATTTGGAATATTATTGATTCTTTTATTTTTGGGTTTCTTTTATTTATTCATTTTATTGGTTTATATAGGATTCGGTGTGTTCCCCTTGTGTTTAAAATAATGTTTGGTTTATGAAAGTTGAATTTTCAAAATAAAAACCTTGATCTATTTTTAAAATAAAGGAAATTTGTTTTTGATTTTGAAAATCTTGTAGAAAATTGGATAGAAAGTGATTTAGGGATTAAAAATTGTTTTATTTGAGTAAAGGGGGTGGATTTAATGTTTGTGGAATTATTTAATAAATGATTTTAGATGGAATCACTATTTTCTAGACCCTCGGTATTCCTTTGGAATGTTCACATATTTATATAGGAATTTAGTGGGGAAATTCTTGTATGTGTGGGTGTATGTGTATAAGTGGAAGTGGGTATGTAAACATATGTAATGTTTCATTGGATTCCATTGGGGATGGCCTAATTTCATAAAATTGATTTGGTTTCCCAAAGTGGTTTTCAAAAATAGTATTTCAAAATTTTGGTGAGTGAGAATTATTTTATGCTTACTTTCAAGTATAAGGATTTTCTAAATTGAATTTTTGGTTTTGTTATTTCGTATTTGTTTTTAAAATGGTGTTTCGAGTCTAGGTTGTTGGTTTAGTACTGAAACATGGAGTTTTGGTTTAATGGGTTTTTACATTCATTTTTTTATTCTCATTTTTAGGGAACACCCCACTAATCTTTGAGTAATTATGATTAGAATCAAAAGGTGGTGCTTCTAGCACATGAAATTAGTTGATGAAGTCTTATCTCGACCATTTGGTTCATCTATTATGGATATGGATCCCAATGTCCCTCATCAAACTTATCTCTATTAGGAATTCAACTAGGAGTTTTGACAGTAGAACCCTCCTCATTTTTTTGAGTGGATAGAAATATGGAAAATGAAGGGATGTTTGTAGATCATTGAGGATATCTTCATTCATATTGAGATTCCTAACCCTATTAGGATCTAGTTTGAAACCTTTATGTTATAAGACACAAGATATAAGTGGTGGAATCTTGTTATTAATAACAAACCACAAGAATACCCTCATGGGAAAAATTCAAAGATTTATTCATGTAGAAGTATTTCTCTAAATCTGTGAGGATACCAAAGAGTATAGAATTTTACTATATTATATAAGGTGTTTAGATGATATTAGATAAAAAAATAATCTTTTAGAGATAGTATCATATCTTCTAGAACATTTTGGAGTTGAATACTCGAAGGATATCTTATTCGAAAGGGGACTCCAAATAAATTTTTTTAGTAGTGTCTTTGTTCCCCAACACATATTAAGAATTAGATAGGTAGGATGTTCGATTTGAAGATGGTTGATCTAGAGATCCAAAGGCGGTTGATGTCTCAACTATCCCTGGGAGTGGTGGTGGTGGTTTCAGTGAAAGGAACGGGAAAGTGGCTATATTTTGAATGATTGGATTTTGTATGAAAAGGATGTTGTGTTTCATCTCACAACTTTTCACCAGAGTAAGCTATGGGTGTTTTATCAGCATAGGAAGTTAGGGAAAAAATTTATCCATGTCAAGAATCACCAAATACCTATCATTCTTGTGGTAATTTTCATCACTTTTAAAGGTCTTTTAGGGGTGTTTCCAAGAAGATATGTGGATCCAGATCCACTCCCTTGATGAATCTTCTCTCTTCGTTTTGTAGAATGGGGGATCATGAAAGTTCTGATTAAAGTTTCTTTTACTATAAATGTTTTATAATTTGGATGCTGTGTTTTGTGGTGATATATTTCATTGGTAATGAAAACAATTATGTTTTTGATCTTTTATATAATTATCAATCTTGTTTCCATAAAATGGTGGTGTTTCACATTCCATATTTCATTTATTAAATATTTATTTTTTAATTGTTCTGATGAGTTTATTCCAACATCAGAAATCAATGTTTTACCAGAGTCTTAATATGGTGGGGAGATCACCATAAAAGAAGATTAGTGTGAATTGATACATTACACCATCTTGAAGAAGTAATAACTTGTTCTCCATAATCCCAACCCCAATCATAATTTTTTGGATAGCATGGAACTTGGGTCATGTGAAAAATGTTCATAGAGATCTTTAATAGACCATAATGTGTTTATTGGATAGTTTCTATACTAGAGGATGTGTTCAGGGTGTTACTTATTTTGAGGTTGTGTTGATATATTTTACCCACTTCTTTGGTCTTTGTATTTTTAGGTTTGGAACGGAATGCGAGTATTGGTTTTCCATTCTTTGAGTTTTTGAGTCTTGTTTTGATTGGTTGAATACCCTCTCTTGGTTTCTTGATCTACTAAATCATTTATAGGCTTTCTAGGGGTAGAAAATTTCATCATGTGAAGAACTATCACAAACGAACCTGAAACTACTCTAATATCTTATTTATTTTTATCCCTATTTATATAATTTTCATTCAGGTTTTGTCTCTCGAAAATTTAGAGTCTCTGGGCATGCAGAGCATGTTACATGGTTATAGCACACAATCTTCCAAACCTTGAAACAATTGTGCGATTTTTTTTGTAATTTCACATATCCAACCACATGGTTGGAACATGATTTTATAAACTATTCAGCCTACCTATGCACTATGCTCTAGAAGCTCAGTATGGGCTGCATGGTTAGTTCATTATTTTCCAAATCATGTTTCCTAACCGTTCATAGTGCTTAGGTTCATTAATAAATGGGGTTTTTCCATTCCCCTTATTTTTTGTAACCCCAAATCTCCCCTAACCCCTATAATTTGGCCCGTTTGACCATAGGGTAGTCTTCTTCCTCAAACCTCCCATGGTTCCTCTTCCATACATGGTGGGATCTTAGTCTTTATTTATGATTTTGGCTTGCATCTTCAAGGTAATTTCACCCTAGATTATTCCTCTTCCCATTACTTTTAATTTATCTTTGGTTATTATTCTTCTTCTATGGTTCCAATGGTCTAGGTTTTATGTTTCTTTGATTCTAAATTGGGGGTTTGAATATTTTAGGGTTTCTCTTGGTCTTTCTTGACTTTATGGACCACCTTGAAGTGGATTTGAGCTTTCACCATCAAAGGTGACATGTTTTTAGTTATGATACCCTATATACAAGCCTTTAATTTAAAAACTGTGACTTCCTGGTGGTTTTAAAGCGTGTTTTTAAATATATAAAATGTATTAATTATGTAAAGTGGTTAAGATTCTTGGAAATGTTGCTTCTCATGTTTTCTATGTTCTCTATAAAATTTAAGCATGGGTTTCTCCAACTAAATCATGTTTTCAAACTTTTTTCTGAAATGTAGAGCATCCTAAATTTCTTATTGGTATTCCAAATGATTTTTACGATGTAAAGTGGAAGTGAAATTTTTTTTTTTGGTGTTTTGAATAGTTTTCTTAAAAGGATTAATTTCTTGGTTCATTTTTCTAGGAATCCTTGAGGGTATTTTCAATCTATTAGCTTGTTAAATATGACTTACACTCATATACACACATATGTATATATATGGGTTATTTTTTGCATATTCTATCATGGTGAGTGGAATATGTGAACTTGAATAAGGTTTTATCATATATAAATCTATATGTAAATATTGTAATAATGAAGTGTGATTTTAAAACATGGAATCATTTGGAAATATTGGTTTTCAAAAAGAAAAGTGTTTCTTTTTAAAATGATGAGGCTCGATTGGCACTTTGAGATGTTTAAACAAATTGGGAAACCCTATTATGAAATTTCTATTGTATTATAAATGTGGTTTGTTGGATAAAAGTGTGATATGTCCTATATACCTAGTGAATGAGATTATGTATTATTTGTGTATCATGGGAAGGGAAAAGGGGGTGCACTTAAAAAGGAGTTTGAAGGTGTCAAAGTGGATTTTTTATTTTATTGATAATTGCATGATATGAATATATATGATAACTTTATAAAAATCACCTCCATTTTTATGTCAAGGGAATCATTTGGTAGTTATGAGGGAGATCTAGGTACACATGGAACAATAGTTTAGTATTATGCTATGACTAGTGGCCCGGATATAGAACTGTTCTCTTGTGGGATATGCCTCTTGGTTGAACCAGTGAGTCTGACACTATGTTTTTGGGTAATGTTATAGTTGGTATATAACACCAATGGAGATTAATTATGTTAATTTTTATGGATCTATATTAGGAACACTTGACTAGATCCTAAGATCCCAAGATACCTTTTTTACATATTCACTAATTTCTAACTTTTATGACACATTATGTAATGGTTTTTTGTATTGTGAATTATTTTAGGAATTCTTATTTCATTTCACATTCCTCTAATAAATGGGTTTTCATAAATTATTTCTATATTTTTAATTCTTTTTAACTAAAAATGTAAAATTGGTTTCAAGGGGTATCAACATGTTACTTGTTTTAAAAAAAAGGAAAAATTTATTTTTTATATTTTTTTATTCAAACTAGCATTAAATGGAATTATCATTAAAGGTAAGAAATATGAAATAGTTAATCTTTTGGAATCCTTACTGAGAATCTTAGTTGTCACAATTACATTATCATTTTTAGTTTAGGTTCATTTGGCTTTGAATCACTCATAGAGAGATTGTGATTATGTGGTCAGTTGTGATCAATGAGGTCACATGGAGGTTTGTTGGGTTTTCTATTTCTTTTCTGCAGCCAGTGCTCACTTTATTTTTTCTATTTTTTTGATTATAAATTTTTTGATGCGATAAATCTTTCCAAATTGAGTTATTATTGATTTCAAACAGTAGTTAACATCCAGGGAGAATCAGGTATTCTTATAGGGAATTATTTTATGCCGACTCAGGTACTTGGTTCAGGGTTGAACTAGGTTTTTTCATGAAATACACACCCTATAGTTTAGTTCCAAACTCAAAACCAGAAAAAAACTTTTCATCCATAGTTTCTAATCTATAATTCCCTAAAAACTACAAGGTAATTCCATCATATGATGTTGGCGGATCCCTACCCCAAGATTATGGGTGAAATCTCAACTCTTGTGGAAGATCCCTATATCATATGAGTTATATATATGGGTGAAATTATACTATGGAAGAGGATTTATATCATGCCTAGGCTCTATGGATGAGTAAAACCTTATGTCAAATATAGAGGATACTTTCCCTATAAATTTGGGTGAAATACCTAACTTTATATGATTCTGCATATGAAGGATTCTAGACCCATACTTACATGGTATTAATTTTACTCACCAAGAGAACAATATTCCAATCATCTAAGATAATAACTCCACCTGAGAATTTTGTGGAATAAAACCTTGTTTGGCCAAATTTTCTTCGGAAAAAGGGAAGTTCATGGTGTGTTTTATGGGAACGTTACTTATTATACCAAGTTGGACACTTGGAAATGTTTTTTCATTATATATGGTGTGTCATTTCCAATGGGGTACTCAACATGTACCCAATATTACTAGGTTGTTTCACTCTAAGGGTACATGGGGTGTGGCGTAGAATGCACAGTGTGTAGGTCCATACAGGTCCTTGGGAATGTACTGCTCAGTCAAACAAAATTGGATGAGTTGAGGTCACACACGTAAAGGATATAACATCTAATAAATATATAATACATCTTAACATATGAATATTATTTACCTAAAAATGATTCATACCATAATTTTATAGGTATAGTGCTTTTGGAATTTTAGAAACATAAAAAATTGGTTTATAGGTGAACTATATTGTCTCCCCCTAGTTATTCATAAATAGAACCCTTTATAGAAAGTTCATACATAAAACCTTTATTTATACCATGGGGAAAGGAAATGTAACTTAATGTACTAGTTTTCAAGTACTCATCTATGCTAATTTTTTATCATGATTAGGTTGGGGTTTGTCTTAAGTTGTTTCTGGTGAAAAGTTAATTTTTTTTGATGTTTCTAGGATATTTATGGCTGGTGCTCAGTTTTCCCAAACCATGCACCAACCCAGTGAAAACCATGAAACCCTAGGTAGTGGGGGATTTTATATTTGACAAAGTTTGAACCCACTTATTAGAAACCATCCACCCTAGTAGAGGGGAAAATAGTTAGGGTCTACAATTTGTCTAACCATGCATCCCTACCCAGTAAACCGTGCATGTGAGAATTTTTAATTCTGAAAAATATTTTAAACATTCATAAACCCCTGTTTAACCCACTACTCAGACCTAAATCAAACTCATAAAAAGTCCTAGGTCTTGGAGGCTCTCACACTTTTTGGCTACTCTAAACCCCATCTCTGAGGAATCAAAGCACCAGTAGAATATCTGATCCCTCTATGGTAAGTTATTCTTCTCTCATTATTTCTCTCCCATTCTCTCTTTATTTCATCCATAAATTTTGGAAGATCATCATTTTTTAGTGGATCTGAAGTCCATTGATTTGGATCTTGAATCTAGGTGGTATTTCATAATCTCCATTTTCATCATTCATCATTGCCAAATCTTGTTGTGGGTGTTGAGTTTTGATACCATAAATAAAGGTAGGTGGTTCCATTTTAGATTATACAATATAATTAAACTTTGAATTCTTTTATTTTATTTAAATTTATTTCAATTTATTTATGAAAACCCAATTTGATGTGAATTGGAATTGAAATTTATTTGGCATGGAATTTTGAAAAAATATGCCAATTTCAAGGGAATAGGAATTTGGGGTGTAATTTGAAAATGATGGAATTTGTGAATAAATTTTAGAATTAAATTTGGAAGAAAATGTATTAATTAAAATTGAAAAAAACCTATGATAGGTTTTATTTTAAAATATACTGAATTGATGAAAAACCCATTTTTTGGTTTTGTAAGTGAATAGGTATTTTGAAATAGAAAATTGGGAAATTTAATTGGGAATGATGATTGATTTGAAATGAAATGATTTGGCATTTTTCTATTGATTTACTGAGAACATGAAAACTTGGGTAGTTATAGGGTTATTTGAGGCAAGAATTCTAGGATGGTAATACCCTATAAACAGATTGATGATAACAACCCAAACTAAAACCTAGTTAGGAAGATCTTATCCTTGATGGGATTTTGATGAGTTCTATTCATCCTGAACCTAAGAGATGTGTATAAAAATACTTCCACAATCACTAATATGAGAGTATGATGATTCTATAACAAGAAACTATCATACCATAGGGAATATGACCATTGCACCTTTTGTGATTATTTTGATTATAAATTCCATTGACCGTGAAACCGATTTACTCATTCATAGTGGTCTATATAAAGTGTTTATTTAAGCCATGTTTGAAATGTTTTCAATCCTATAAAAAGAAGAATGTTTTGTTTTAAATATAAAAACATTTTATTATTCCATTCCTTATTTTATATGAATAGAACACAAGATTTTGTTTATTATTATGGAATATTTTTATGGAACACATAGTGAGAACCCACTAGGATTTATATCACACACCCTACCTTTTCCTTCTAAAGTTTTTATATTTTCTTCTACCAGGTCCAAGGAAAGGGAAATTTTTTCATGGAGGAGGTGGATGTTCTCGATCCTTTGGGCATATAGTGATGTGTCTTTTGTGACGTCATGTTTATAATGAATTCTTTTGAGTACTTTGGTAATGTACTATCTTGATTTTTTGGTATAAATATTTTTATTTTTGGTATTATCTCCCTTTGGAGTTTGAGCATACTGATATGAATCCTTATCTTCCACTGTCTATGTGGAAAATTTGTTCCCACTTTTATGTTGTATGATTCTAGGTTATAGTATCCAACCCATGGGGTTCGGGAATTCCCTTTAGTCTATGTCAGAGCTAGATAAATTATCAGGGTACTAGGGTTTTAGGGATAGTTTGTGACAAAGTGGTATCAAAGGTATAGGTTTAGCATAATTCCTTGATGTCATATGAAGTTTTATATATCTTTTTAAGACATATTAGGTTGCTTTCAGTGATTTACCAGACATATCAATGAGCCTTACATCTCCATGGGTGGTTTGGGAAAGGAATACTGATAAAAAAATATATCATTTAAAATACTTTTAATTTGTAAAGGTTGACATTCAATCTGGTTTTCTTATCTATTGGGATTAATTTACCCATTTACCTTGTTTGAATGTTGATCTAAGTAATATTATGATGTCTTCAATGTTTTTCCCTGATGTTGTGTATCATCATGCCTCTGAGAAGAAGTATGAATAGGACTGAGGATGAAGATACTAATGAACCCCAATGATTGAATCCTCCCATGGACCAGATCTTAATGAGATTATTGTGCATGATTTCCTTTATCTGGTATATGCACCGAAAACTGTTCCCTTTCTGGCTCTAGTTGTGGAACCTCATAGGGATAAATCCAAGAATCATTCTTAGAAGTTGCTTTAATAGAAACTGAAAGCTTTACAAGGATCTAATAATCCTCAAGAGGATGAGGATTGGCTAATCAAGATTGAGATATTTTTTAGATCTTGGAAATGCTTGATTTTATAAAGGTGAAATGTGACACCTTCAAGATGAAAGGACATATATAGAGATAGTTTGATTTGATGGTGAAGATGAAGAATAAAGAAGGTTTAGAGTGGAAGGACTTAAAATATATTTTCACTAACCAGTTCTACCCCAAGTATATGGTGATGGAAAAGGATATGGAGCTTTTCAAACTCAAGAAAGTTGATAGGACCATGCAGGAGTATATGAACCGATTCTTCGATATTGTGCAATTTTCATTAGGATTGTATTGAATGAGAAGATTAAGACTTGATGGATTGATATGGGACTTTTATATGATATTCATTATCTAGTTTTATTGATGGATATTTCCTCTTATGCTGATTTACTAGAAAAATCATTAATGGTTGAGCATGACCTAGTTGGCTAGTCATGGTTTATGGGAGTTCCTTTTTCTCCTAGTTGTAGTTCTATGAGATCCCATCAAGGGAAGAGGAAACCTGATGAGTCTCATAGTGGATCTCGATATTAGGGATCATCTAGAACTCTAATAGTGATTGGAATTGGCCCTTTTAATTTGTTCTCGTGTGTAAATCTAGGAAATTTGAAATGGGTTTTTACTTAGGTACCCATGATCTATAGTTTTATGGATTACCAGGACACATAATTTTTTTATATATTCTATTCTAGTAGAATGGGACCATCATGACCACAAATTAAAGTGAAAAAATCAAATTCTCAAGATATAAGGGGTTACAACCACAAGCTTCTAGAATGAAGCTTCTTCACAGAGTGGAAGAGTCTCTAATAGAAGCAGATACAGAACCAACAACTATGAGAGGTACCATCACTATAACGTCCTCTTTATTAGATTATTTATTTGATACTGGGGAATCTCATTTTTTCATATTTAATGTTATTTTTAACTTGTTAAATCTTCTTATGAAGCTTTAAATTATGTGATGAATATTAATACATCCTTAGTAATAAAGAGAGAACAAGGCCATTATTTCCATGCTTATGTTTTCTCTTTATCAGAGACTGAGATTAATTGGTATTTTATTATTCTTTACATGAATCCTCTTGATGTCATTTTCAGGATGAATTAACTCGTTACTAATAAATCCCAAATTGATTATTATATCTGATGGGTCTCATTTAATGAAACTGATAGGATGTTCCATATCTTTCAGGGAGAATGAGACACAAGGTTAAGTAAAGTTAGACATTATTATATAGAGTTGTGGAAAGTAATATTAGTGTTCCCTTTTGATTTAGATATGGAATCCTTAAAAAATTATCTCACTCCATTTTTTTTCATGTTTGTCGATGTATTTCTTTCTAATTTCTATGGTTTTCCACTTATAAGAGAGGTAATGTTTTCTATTGATATAGTACATGGTACTCAGCTGATATCTATTCCTTCCTACCACATGGAACCAAATTAAATAAATGAGTTGATGTACTAGTTGGATGATATTTTAGAGAATTTATTTATATTCTTGAGTGTTTTAGCTTGGGAGGAGCCTATTCTATTTACAAATAAGGTCGATGTAACACTCCTACTATGTGTTGATTACTAGAAACTCAATTGGGTTACAGTAAATATAAAATTATCCATTGTCATTGATAAATGATCTATTTGGCTATTTGAAAGGGGGGAAGTGGTTTTTGAATATTGATCTTCGATCTGGTTATCACTGATTTAGAATAAAAGAATATGAAATTCAAAAAACCACCTTCAAGAACAGGTATGGACATTATGAGTATCATTTCATTAAACTTGGTCTAACCAATTCTCTTATAGTATTTATGGATTTGATGAATAAGAACATCCTTGAGTATCTTTATATGATCATGGTGGTCCTTGTGAATGACATCCAAGTTTTATCTAAGTTTGAGGAGGATCACCTATGTTATTTGATAGTAGTTATGGAATTTTTATTAAATCATATACTTTATTCAAAGCTATTAAAATGTTATTTCTGAATTTTTGAATTAATGTTATTGGGAAATGTAGTCTCAGAACATGGTATCTCAGTTGAACCTGAAAAGGTGAAAGATATCATGACATTGGAACAACCATGTAATGTTTTTAAAATTTAGAGCTTCTTGGGTTTAACTGGGTATTATCATTGGTTTATAAACAATTTATCAATGTTGGATTTTCCAATGACCAGTATCACTCAGAAGGGAGTGGTGTTTTCTTGTGATGAGTATTTTTAGAGGTACATTATTGAGTCGAAACACATTTTAAAATCTATGTTGGTGTTGACTCTTAAAAAGTCTAAGTAGGGATATGTGGTCTTCTATGATGCATCATGGTTGGGATTGGGATGTGTTATTATGTAGGATAATCATGTAGTCTCCTATGGCTCACAAAATCATAGGCTACATGATAAGAATTCTCTAACCCATGAACATGAACTTGAAGCTGTGATGCATTCACTAAAGAGTTGACAACATTACCATTTCATAGAATGGTTTATTGTTTATTATAACCACAAGATCACGAGTCATATATTTTATAAAAAATATTTGAATCTATACTAGAGGATTTAGATAGATTACTTACTGGTATAGTTTAATATAGGATTTCAGGAAAAATGGGATGAGGATGTAGTGGATAGTGTTCAAATGAACTTCTCTCTTCTCGAGATGATTATTCTGAAATAGTATCTTGATGATGAATTATATGGAATTAGAGACTCTCTTTATTGTGGGGAGATCATTTTTTAGTGGTCATTCTCCACAAAGGGTGTTATATGTTTTTAAAATTGGTTATTTATTTCTTATTTTGTGAGTAAATAAGGGATAGAGGATTTCTATAATTCAAAATGGGATATGCAACCAAGAAATACAAAGATAATCTATGGAATGAAGCAGTGATACTGGTGACCAGGTATGAGGTGATATATTCCTAACTTTGTTTTTCACTACTATACTTATTAACGGGTCAAGTCCAACCATAAAAAACTTTCAAGTTTACTTCAACCACTCCCATTGCCAACTTGAAAGTGAGAGGAGATCTCAATGAACTTTTTGGTTGGGTTTCCACATACATAGAAAAATAGGAATGATATCTGGGTTATGAATGATAGGATGACCAATTATATCAATTTATACTCATTAGAGATACAACCATAGTTGAGGAGTGGGGAAATATTTATGTGAGAGATATAGTTCATTTTCATGAAGTTTTATCTTCTATAGTATCTGATAGGGATCCCCATTTTACCTCCCTCTTTTGGAGAGGCCTTCAGGAGGAACAGGGATCTCAGGTTCATTTTAGTACAACATAGCATTCATAGATGGATGGATAGACAAAGGGGGCTATACTGATTCTTAAAGATATTCTTCGTTACTATATCCTAGATTTTGGTGGATCTTGGGATGACCATTTGGGACTGGTTGAGTTTTCATATAATAAAATTTACCAATATACTATTAGAATGGATCCTTTTGAGGAATTGCATAACTGACCTTCTAAATTTCTTTTGTGTTGGCCAAAGACTAGTGATAGTTACTTGGTTATACTAATCTTGTTGCATGAGATGAAAATAAATATTTAGTTTATCAATCATAGTATGTTGATGGAATTAGGCCAATATAAATCTTATGATGTCTATCATCATAGACCATTGGAGGTTTCAATTGGTGACCACATTTTCTTGAAAGTTTTACCTTCTTTAGAACATTTAAGGTTTGTGAGGCAAGGGAAGATTGATCCAAACTTTGTGGGAAATTTTGAGGTTATTGAGAAGGTGGGAAAATTAGTTTCCCATTTAGCATTTCTTCCACATTTCATGTCGATACATAATGTCTTTCATGTGTCACAACATCAAAAGTATCTTTATGATCCATATCATGTGTTGAGATAGAGTGATCTTGATGTTGAGATTGATTTATCCATGACTAATAATCAAGTCAAGATTATTGATTCTAAGATCAGGGTACTTCATGGGAGGTTGATACCTATGGTCTCTATTCTACTGAAACATGGTTCTGATATATATGAGACTTATAAGAGGATGGAATTAATGAGAGAGTAGCGACCTCATCTTTTTGATATGGAATCTTCTTGATAGGAAGTATAGGGATACAATGTTTTCGTTCTGGGGAGGTTTTAACACATTGTTACTGGTTTTCAATTACTCATCGAACATCCATTTTGATCATGCTTTGGTTGGGGTTTGTATCATGTTGTTTTGGGTGGAAAGTTGAAATTTTTAGATGTTTATGGGTTTTGTATGGTTGGCGCATAGGTTTTCCAAACCGTGCACCCACATAGTGAAAACTGTGAAACCCTAGAAAATGGGGGTTTGTATAGTTGGTCAACAATTTAATAAAATGTGCTCCCACTTAGTAGATATGGTGCACCCTATTTGCATGGAAAATGATTACAATGCAATGTTTGTTTAATCGTGTGGATCTTCCTAGCTAACGGTTCATGCAAGATTTTTTAATTTTGAAAAATATTTTAAACATTACCAAACACCTATTTAATCACCCTATTAATCGTAAATTATCCTCACACAAATTATTCGATCATGGAGGCTCTCAAGAACCCTTTTTGGTTCCTCTAAAACCCATCTTTTAGAAATCGAAGCACTAGTGGAATATCCGATCCCTCTCTGGTAAGTGGATCTCCTCCCATTCATCCCTCATTCTATGTATTTCTTTCCTACACAGAGTTTGGTAGATCATCACATGATCAGTGGATCTAAAATCCTTTGATTTGGATAATAAATCTAGGTTGGATTTTTTGATCTCCATTGTCGTCATTCGTCATTGGAAAATCCCGTTACTGGTGTTGATTTTTTATTCTATGAATAATGGTAGGTGGTTCGGTTTTAGATTACACCATATAATTAAACCATAATTTTCTTGATTTTATTTAAATTTATTTCAACTGATTTATAAAAACCCAAATTGATTTCAATTGGAATTGAAATTGATTTGGAATGGAATTTTGGAAAAAATACCCATTCTTGTAGAATTGGAATTTGGGGTGTAATTCAAAATTTATGGTATTTTTGTATTTATTTTGAGAAAAAATGGATTAATTTGAATTGATAAAAAACTATGATTTTTTTTGAAAAATCATGAATTGATGAAAAATCATTGTTTGTGTTTTGAAGGGTAATTCATATTTTAAAATGGAAAATTGGGAAATTTAATTGTGAATGTTGATTTATTATAAATGAAACAATTTTCCCTTTTTCCATTGACTAATTGAGAACATGTGAGATTGGGTAGTTAATGGGTTATTAGGGATAAGAATGCTAGGATGGTAATTCACTATCAATATATTGAAAATTAAATCACTAACTAAAACATAGTTAAGGAGATCTTATCCCTGATGTGATGCTGATGATTCCAATTCACTATAAGCTAGAGGGATGTGTGTACACATATTTCCATGATCACTTATGTGAGAGTGTGAGGATACTATAACTAGAAACCATCATACCATAGGGAGGATGGCCATGGAGCTAATTGTTATTGGATTATAAATTCCATTGATTCCGAAACTATTTTACTCATGCCAAGTGATTTATATAAAATGTTTTATATAAAGTGATTATTTATGCCCCATTTTAAATGTTTTCCATCCTATGAAAAGAAGCATGTATTGTTTTAAATATGAAAATTTTGTATTATTCCATGCATTGTTTTTATAGATTAAATTCATGATTTGGTTTATTATTATTTCATCTTTTTATGGAACACTTTGTGTGACCCAATTAGGGTTTATATATCACACACTACGTTTTCCTTTAGGAATGTAACATCATTCCACTAGTCATTAGTTTTAGAGGGCGGTGGGATGTTACTTGGCCTTAAGAAACATCCCCAAGACAACAAAGGTTGGAAATAAATTCCGAATGGCTTCAATTCATGTGACAGAAGATTTTACATTTGAAAAAAAAGAAACTAACAAAACATTCCATAACCAAATAAACTACTATGTGATGCATGGTATCAATGAATGAAAAATCCAACATTTGATTTATATAAAACCCAACGAAAAAAATAACAGAGTGGAAGACTAAAAAATAAAAAAGTACAGAGCGTAAGAAAAAACTTTTAGAACAACAGGATAAACTAATAATATCCAAAGCTCCACAGGCTCCATGATCCAACTCCATTAACATCCCAAGTATCATGGAGTACTACTAAAGGTGTGTGATAATTTAGCTTTTCCCATGTAACAGTAAATAACATCTGGAAAACACCAATTTGATGAAGCATGGGTGAGTAATGAAAGTGAGTAGATTTTTCCCAATGACCTACCTATTCACGCCACTAGGATAGAACATGTTAAAAAAATTTATATAAATCAGTTTATAGAAAACATTTTATAAAACAGTTTATATCAAAATATAAATAAGTTACAATTAATTCATTTTCTCAAACAAAATAAAGTTCTAAGGAAAATAACCAGACTATAATTTAAATCCATTTCACAAATTCTATTTTGAAAGAAACTTTCCATTCTACATATCCACACATTCTACTAAGCATGCTTTGTTATGACAGTTACATACTCATGAGAGGTTCCTGAATGATATACCAAGTCATAATAAGGGTATTAAATACCATGTGTCATTACACCTTCGTATCTAAGAACAAGGTCATATTTCAACCAAGCCAAAAAATTCAACATGAACAAAAACCAATAAGTATGCCTAAAAACCATTTCAATGCCAAAAGCATTTCAATACTAAACCATTTTAATAAAACAAAAGTTTTATTGAAAACCTTTCCAACAAACCATTTAAATAAAACAATCAATTTATTGAAAACCCTTTCTCAAGAAATCAAAATAAACAAACTATTTTTAAAATAATAAATTTAAAGCTATTTAACAAATAATCTTGCACAACAATTCACAATTCCAAAAAAATCCACAATCTACCACTAAAGAAAGTGTATACCAGGATTTTTACACCAATTTCATAATAAAGTTCAATATATTTAATTATTTTCAAACTATGACTTAATATTATAAATAAAGGATTCAAGAGTGAAGCCACCTAGCTTGGGTTTTACGGTGAAAACATAGAATAACACAAAAAATCCAACAAAACTAGGTTGAATCTCAAAAAACCCACCTTAGATATCTTCCCCTAGTAACAAAAAAGAAAAATATTCATAATTGGAATAAAATATCTTATATATATCCAAAATGAATATATATATATATAAGAAAATGATAGATATAAAGAGTATATCTAAGGTTAATCACCATGAATGACCATGAATGATGACTTACCCTGATAATCCAGCTTCAATAGATAAAGAGGAACCTTCAGATCACCTTTGGAAGACCTATGGATCTATGGGAGGAGCCTATAAAAACATCAGGAGGATCAAATATTGAGTTAGGGTCAGTTTGGGAAAAAATAGGGGCTAAAAAATTAAACCAACCTATATAAAATATTTTTGGATCTAGTTTTTTGACTGTGCACGGTTAGTCACACGGTTAGGAAAACCATGAGACAACCATGTCCCAACTTCTATATAAATTAGGAGCATTTCATGGTTGGTTTTCATGACTTCCAAACTATGTTTCAACCATTACAAACACCACTATTTTAAGTGGAATAGTTTCTCTTAGGCTGCCACACAATTTCGGCAAACTGTGCACCACCCGTGCACCTTCACTTTAGCCCCAGTATCATTGTGCATAGTTTCCTGTAGGTGTTTCATGGTTCTTTCCAAACCATTCACTAACCATTTACCTTTATAAAATCCCCAAAAATACCTCAAAATGTTCCTAAAATCTACCAAACAAAACCAATCTACTTTAAAAACTTAAAAAACACGAAAGAAGGTTTAATTGAAATTAGGGGTGCACAATTCTCTCCAATATTTGTCTTTACATCCACAAAAAGTAGAAAACTATCAATGCCCTGAAAGGGTTTTGTCAACCATTCATTCATATTATCCTCACATTCCCAAGTTTCTTCCTGAATCTAACCATGTTTCCAAAAAACACTCACTAGAAAAATGATTTTTCCATGAATGACTTTATCATTTCTATCCACAATTTTCACTGAGGTATCAATCAACAAAGCATCTAGATATAGTTCAACATGATCCCATATGATCACATGGATAGGATCATACTGATACCTTTTCCAATGAGATACATGAAACACATTATGCACAGTATTGAACTTTTGTTGAATTTCCAAATGATATACCATCTCACCAACCCATTCAAGTATCTCAAAAGGGCATATTTATTCATGAGAAAACTTAACCTATTTCCAAAAATAAAGACGTACAACCCTTGAAGACATCCTAATGAATAAACAATCACTCACCAGAAATGAAAACGACCATCAACAATGACCTGCATACAATATAGGATGACTCTGTACCATCTCCATCCATTTCCTGATCAACTGAATCTCCTCCATTGTTTCTTAGACAAGTCTCCCAACTAGTGAATCTCACATGTTTCCACCCAGCTAATTGGGTAATGAAAAGGACGCCCATAAAATATTTTTAAATGAGCCATACATATCGAGTATTGATAACTTTTTTTATAAAATAACTCTACTAATGGTATGTTCTCTTCCCATGAGACACCAATATCAATTACACAGACCCACAACCTTTATTCCAAAGTTTGTTTCATCTGTTCGTATTGGACATCCATCTAAGAACAATACATCATACTCAAAGTCAACTGAGTCCCATGGGATTGTTGAAAAGATTACTAGAAACAAGATATAAACCTCACACATCTATATGATATGATTGAAATTGATACACCATGCCTCTTCACCACTTCTCATAAATAGATTTATGGAAATCCTTCCATCATATGAGTTTCATGAATTGGGATAGAATGAGTTGACATTGTGAGCTGATCCACTATCACCCTTATGGAATTGTGTTTTCAAACTGTCCTAGGGAGACCTATCAGAAAATCCATACCAATTTTCTCCCATTTCCAAACAAGGATAGGCAATGACTAAAATATATATTATGGTCACTAATGCTCCGCCTTAACATGCTTAAAAGTTAAGAAAATAAAAAAAACTCAACCACCTTCCTTTACATTCTGACCCACCAAAACGATTCTTTAATCACCGAATACATCTTTTATATTCTAGGATGAACCGGACATCTCAAACGGTGGTAAGAATGAAGAATTTGTTCCTAAAAATCTATATGTATGACCATTTGATTTTGAACCACTACACTAAATTCTCATCCAACTTACAACCCTCAATGGTATCCCCACCATTGAGTTTTGAACTCATTGCAAGACATTCTCATTTGGAAATATGTGCCTCTTTAACTGTATTAACTAAATAAGGAATCATTGAAATTGGAATTAAAACCATAAATTCACATCTATGTTCATATTCCATGTGCATGTCAGCTACGACTGACTTTAACTAGCACTCATCAAAAGCTTCTTTTTCTGACTGGGCATATGAATTTCTGTTCAATGCATCATCCATAAAATTTTATTTACTTGGTGTATACATCAATTCAAAGTAAAACATTTAGAGAAATTTCATCCATATTATTTAACTTATATTCAAATACATTTGTGAGAAAATATATTGCAGTCTTTTATGATCTGTAAACACAGTAAATTTCTCTCTAAAGAGGCAATGTAATCAAATTTTCAAAGCATGGACTATGAAAACTAACTCAGAATCATGTCTTGTGTATTTATTCTAATAAAATTGAAAATTCATTAATCCATAAGAAATAACATGGCCTCGTTTCATGAGGATACATCCCAAACCTGATCCTGAAGCATCATAATACACCACATACCCTTGTCCTAAATTCATAAAAATCATGATTGGTTAGTATTTAAGGAAAACTTTTAGCTCTTGAAAAAATTTATGAAATTAATAATACCATTTTAATGGAACATTATTCTTTTTAAAATATATCATTGGTGAATATAGTCACAAAAGATAAAAAAAATAATTGGTAATATCAAGATAGGCCAAGGAATCTTTGTAATCTGAATACATTATTTGGCGGTTTCTAAGATATAATAGCTTCTATATTTTTTGGATCGACCAAAAACCCCTTTTAAAAATTACATGTCCAAGAAAGAATACATATTGTGTAAAAAAATCACACTTAGATATATTTTCACACATTTTATGATCTCTCCAAATTACAAACATTATCGCCATGTGTTGTTCTTTCTCAACCATTGTATTTGAATACACCAATATGTAATCCAAAAACACCACCACAACATAATCCAAATATCTCAAAAATATACAAATAATTAATTCCTTAAAGGCCACTAATGAATTCATTAGACAGAAAGGTATTACCATATATTTATAATGGCTATATTTACTACAATTTTTTTATAATATCATCCTTCTGAACTCGTAGTTGGTGATATCCTGAGTTCATGTTAATCTTAGAGAACCAATGAGCTCCCCTCTATTGATCAAACATATCATCATTGTGTGGAAGTGGATAATGATTCTTTATCAGAACTTGTATAATTTTATGATAATCCACACATAGGAATAGAGTTCCATCTGCTTTTTTTTAAAAAGACCAGTGATACCCATGGAGAATTGATAGAAAAAATGAACCCTTTAATTTCCAGCTCTTCCAAAAGCACTTTAAATTACATTAATTTAGGTGGTTCCATCTGATAAGATCAAATTTGAATAGATCTTCTCCCTGGAAGAATAATAATCATAAACTAAACTTCCATAACAGGTGAAAACCCTGATAAAGTTTCATGTAAAATGTCAAGAAACTGATCCACCACTACTAGAAAACTTCAATTCTCAATCTCTTTCATCGATGAAAAAATAAATATTGCCAACTAGTATGAGATTATTCCTACAACTGGTGCCAAAAATCTTTTTTCATTTTCCTTTACATTACTTTCTCTTTTAAATAGATGCTTAGCCCCATCTTCTGTGGTGAAACTGAAATTTTTGGAATAATAATCGATGTGAGCCTTAAAAATCATCAACTAATACATAAATAGGATTATATCAAAGACATCCATATCGAATAATGATATATATGATATTATCTTATCTCCATCAATGGGTATAGAACATGGTCTATACTTAAAGACCCAACACTTTCTTTGACCAAGAGGAGTTTGAAGTTTTATCATATAAAGAATAATCTCTACTTTTAAACATATAAATTCAACAGAACAGGAAGAAATAAAGGAATTGGATGCACCTATATAAAAAAACATTCATAAGGGTATAATTAAAAATAATCATAACTCTCACCATTGATGTTCCAAACTGATCATCCATAGTAATCTATTCATCTCAGTATAATTTATTTTTTTACTTACAATTTTCTCTTTGTTTCCCTATTGAGATTGTGTTGGTTGACGAGTCATGGTATTCCTATAATCACCATGGATATATCTGTTCTGTAGATGATGTTTATTCTACTACCCACCTCTCATTGATGTATTCAATTCTTGTGACACCTAAGAAGTGTTGAAAACACTCAACCTCAGTGCGCTGTAACAATAACACTGAAGATCCCCCATCTTGTTGCAATTGTAGCATACTCTTGGTGGTGACGTACAATATGTCTTCATGTGGTCGAAAAAACCAAATTGGAATCATAATACTTGGATCTTAGGTTATTGAGGAAGGTTTACGGATCAAATTGTCTAATTTTTATTCATTCTCCTTCCATGAAAATATGTGTCCCTACTTCTCTTTCTCTTAGTATTAGAGTTCCCACCACTTCCCATGGGTATCAACATAACTCATCCTCTCATAGTGCCTGAGATGTCCTATTTATCCATTATCTCTCTATTTTCCATCTTTTTATAATCCGTGATACAAGAAACAACAATATTAGAGTGAATTTAATGCCTCAAACTTGATTCTTAGATGCATGGGTTTAAGGATTTACTAGTAACAAACTTGGGTGAAAAGAACACTAAATTCATGAATTTATCCACATACTTCAGGACTGAAATATTTTCCTATTATAAGAAGAAGAATTATATAATTATTTTAATTCTGAGCATGTGAGGATATAATTTTTGTTAAATAGATCTTCAAAATCCCCACATACTAGGCCTTGTTACAATTTATCCTGAACAACTAAATCCCACCACTGGCAGGTAAGATCCTCCAGTATGTATGTCTCCAGATTGACTTTTAGTTATGCTGGCGTTCTAATTAAGTCAATGATATGTTTCATCATATTTAACCACACCTGTTCTTTCATTAGTTTAGAATCACCCCAAAAGCTGGGTGGATTCTACAGCTGGAACTGTGATGAATGATCCACTTTCCTTGGATCATCCCTCTTGTTCCAAATGTCCACAACTTGAAACTCTTGGTAAGTACTCTGAACCATCTATTTGGTCACCTATGTATTATGTGAAACCACATTCTTGACATCTTCTTTTGGTTGGTTTCTACGATGCCTATTGGGTTTCATTTCTATGGAACAGAACAACACACCATAAGTTTCACTATCTATCAACTGAAGGCTTAAATATTTCAAATTATACCACATCATGTTATCAAAACAATTCTTCCCAAAATAAACCTTGTCCATGTTAAACCATTTTTAAAAAAGATAAAATTTATTTTGAAAATCAAACCATTTTCAAAGTACCAAAACCATTCTCTTTTACAAAATCTTACAATTGAAAACAATTTCAACTTTTTTAAAAAATTTAAAAATTACACCAATAATATATCATTAATCAAAATGAAATATGCATTCCTACTGGTATGTAATTCTCCAGATTCATGTTATGCTCATCTCGTTGGCTAAACCCATGACAATGTGATTCTAGTTTCTGCAAGTGTCTGCAAAACACTTATATGCCCAACATTCTGGTAACTTGAAGTTCAACATAAAATGGTTAGCTACATATTTTTATGATCTAAATTTAAAGTACCAACAATCATATTCTTTTCTACAAATACTAAACTAAGAATAGAATATAATGAATATCAACTCTAGGACTGAGAGATTTGAAAACCACTTATTTGGCAGGGACTGAACAACATGATACCACAAGTAATATACGGACCCTCCACATTGGATTGAGAGGGTGGTGAGATGTTACTAAGACTTATATACAACCATAAGACTCCAAATTTTGGTGATATATTCCAAACTACTTCAATACACATGGGGGGTGATTCTACCTTTGAAAATAAAGCAACTAACCAACCATGACATAACTAAATAAATTGCTACATGATGCATGATATCAATTAAAGACAACTACAACATTTAATTTATATCCAAACCAACCAAAGAGTATCATATTGGAAGACTAAAACCAAGTACATAGCATAATAAAAATCTATCAAAACTCAAGGAAAACCAAATAATCTATAAATCTCCATATGCTCTATTCGTTAACTCCAAAAACAGCCCAAGTATCATGAAATACTACTAAATATGTGGAATTATTTACCTTTTACCATGGGTTGAGAAACAAAATCTTTAAAAGAACCAAAGATCAAAATCTGGGGTGAGTAATGAACCTCCGTATATTTTCCCCAATGACTTCCCTATTCACACCAACAGGATAGAACATGTTTGAAACATTTATATAAAAATGTTTATAAAAAATTACTTAAATAGTTATTTCAAAATATATACAAGTTCCAATTAGATCATTCTCTAAAAAAATATGAAGTTCTAAGGAAAACAACCAAAAAATACATTAAACCAATTTCAGGCAATTTTTTTTCCGTAAACTTTCCATTCCACATATATACACATTCTACCATGCATGCTTCATTATGACAGTTCCATACTCATGAGCAGTTTCTCATTGATCTACCAAGTCATCATAAGGTAATTAAATCCCATGTTATATCACACCTTTGGAACAAAGAATAAGGTCATATTTTAGCCAAGACTTATGCAATATGAACACAATCCACCAAGTATGGACAAAAACCATTTCAATTCCAAAATCACTTCAATGATAAACTATTTCAGTAATTTTTTTTATTGAAATCCTTTCCAACAAATCATTTCTATATATCCAACATTTTATTGAAAAAAAATTATCATGAAATAATGAAAAACAATATTCAAAATCACCATTTTTAAAACTAGTGAACAAATCATCTTACACTCATAAGACAACAAAACCAGGTTGAATCTCCCAAAACCCACTTTAGATATATTACCCTAGAACAAAAATCCAAATATAACCATATTTTTCATCATATATATTAGATAAATCCAAATTTAATGTAGATATAATAAAGCGAGAGATAGGTTGAAGTAGATTTAAGTACAAACACCATGAATGACAAAGAATGATGACTTACTAAGAGATTTCAGCTTCAAAACAACAAGAAAAGTCTTAGGATCACCATCAAATTGATGGGAGAAGAATATAAAAACTTTGGAAGATGAAAATATTGAGTTAGGGTTGGTTTGGGAAAACATAGGGGTTAAAACATTAAACCTACCTAGATCCACAATTTTAGAACATACATTTTGGACCGTGCATGGTTAGTCTCACATTTAGGAAAACCATGTGAAAACCATGTTACAACTTCTATCTCTAGTAGGAGACACACAAAGTGGGTTTGAATTCCTTTCAAACCATGTGACAACTGTATGAAATCCCACTATCTAAAATGGTACAGTTTCTCTTAGGCTGCCGCATGGTTTAGGCAACCCATGCACCACCTGTGCACCTTCCATTTCGTGCCCATCTCATTGTCCATAGTTTCTTATAGGTGTTTCATATTTCCCCCAAACTGTGCACCAAACACGAACCATTATAAACCCCCCCAAACCTCAAAATATTATAAAACTCTCTCAGAATTCACCCATATAAATTAAATACAAAAAATATAAAAATAAAATAATGGTTACTTAATTGAAACTAGGGGTGCTACTTGATGTTTGTATATTTACTTATTATAGGTCCTAGTAAAGGGAAAATGCCTCTTGGAGGAGGTGGATGTTTTTGATCCATTGGTCTTGGAGCAATGTGTCCTATGGGGATTCAATTTTATCTTTTTTACTTTTTAGTACTTTAATAATGCATTGTCTTGGGTTTTTGGTATACCTGTTTTATTTTTGGTACTATCCCCCTTTTTATTTTTGTGCATACTGATATGTATCTATATCAACTATTGTTTATGTGGAAAATTTTTCCCACTTTTATCTGGTATGATTCCAGGTGCTAGTTTCCAACCCATGGGGATCGGGAATTCCCTTAGGGCCATTTCATAACCAGATTGATTATCAAGCTACTAGATTATTTAGGCTTGTTCATCATAGGAAACATAAGAAATGGTGAGATCTAATGCTCAGTAAGGATAAACAAGGGAAATTTCAATGATCATATAATAATAACATGGGAATAAGCTTATTCTAACATGATCATAACATTTGAAAATCATACCCTAAATATAAAATATCATAATATTGAGTCGTGGAATTAATATTGTAAATTTATAGGACATTAATAGAAAAGGAATCAAAGAACATGATCCATGAGAGAAAAACATATCTATAAGTCATGGATTTTTTGAATATAAATAATTATAAAAAATCATTACAATATTATTCAAGGATAATTTCCAAGGCTATTAGTGTGGAGTGGGTTCACTCCCCAAACCATTATAGTAGTCATGTTTTACTCTGAATACATTCATAGTAGAAAATTACCTTACCAAACTAGGTTCACTCACCATTCCAGTCCTGTTTATCTCACGAGATATCCATATTTACTGAATTCACTGGATGAAGATATAAGTACCACTAGTGACACAATGGAAGTTATATATATGTATGCTATAAAATCATAAGAAAATAATCATATCAAAACCATAAAAAGAAATAGAGTTAATAAACATTTCATCTTGGAATAAAACATGTAAAAAAGGTTTCATAAATATTTCATCTTTTCACCATAGCATAACCAATGTAAAAGGAAAATGTATCATAAAAATTTTATCTTTTCATCATAGGATAACTCATGAAAAAGAAATGTGATTTATAAAAAATCTATTGTCATAAAAATAGATCATCTATAGGAAGAATATAGATGGTATTAATAGATCACAAACATATTAATTCTTATGTAATATTAAATAGTGATGTATTAGAATGAAAATTATTTTGAAAGTTCACTTAGAACATTTTTTGAGTAAAATATACCATCCAATTTGAAAAAACATTATCAAAATAAAAATATTTCTTAAATAATATCGAAGTTTTTTGTATTTTAAAATTAATTGATAAAATTTAAATGTAATATTTAGACCATTGAGTGGTTATGACATTAGAAAATACCATTCATTCCATTTGTGTTTAAAAAGACTCCTTTTATATTTTCAGAAAAAAATCAAAATCACCTCATTCAAAAATTGACAAGAAGAATCATTTTAATTTTTTTTTTAAAAATTAAAACATGGGGAAAAATATCTTTAAAAAATCATAGTATAATATTAAAAAAATTATTGAAAAACTATTTTAGAAAACATTAAAATGAAAGAAAAATGATTTTTCAGCCGAAGAGAGAAATAAAGTCACTTTTTATTAAAGAAATTATTTAAATATATTTAATACTTTAAGAAAGGAATTAAAGGGAAACATTTATTCTCCCAAAATAACTTTTAGATGAACAAATAAATGATTTTCTGAAGATTTATATCTTAAGATATCATAATGATAAACTTAATCATAAACAATTCTGATAAATAATGAAATTGTAACATAAAACATTTACCACTTTGGAAAATTTGGAATCATAATACCCATGAATGAAAGAACCTTAGATAAATATTTATATACCCTAATATTCACGATAATAATCATGAAATACATTCATGTGTTGTATATACATGACCCCAAAGAAATGGGTTGTGAATAAGGCATGTTTCCCAAAGAAATAAAAGTGAGGTAAAAACCCCTTACCTCAAGTATAAAATTTAATTGTACACATTAAAAATATTGAATAATAAATATAGTTTTATAATAAATATATTTAAGAAAAATAACCACATATATAATACCATATATTATTTATTTATAAACACTTATCACCTATTAATTAATAATTTTTTGTAAAAATAATTTTTCAGGTAATAATTGTTTCATGTTTCATGTATGTTTTGGTTTGGTAGTTTTGGTCCTTTTACTTTGATTATATTTCCATAATATAAATAATTTTAAACATCATATAAATATCAGATATATTAACTATATATTTATTTATAGTAATCCATTAAATTTAAATATAGTAAATTAATTACATCAATTATGGATACGGTAGGCCGTATGTATGTATGAACAATGTTTACATTTTCACAATGAATAGAATGAAAGAAATTAAATATTAATTAAAATTTATATAATAATTTTTATATAATATATATAAAATATATTCATTGAATATATCCTTATTGTTATCTAGGTTAAAATAAAATGAACAATATATCACATCACTTCATGGAGGTGGTAGTCCACATGTACACATCAGCGACATTATCGTTTTTAAACAAATTGGAAGGTAAGAAGGTAGATGTGATATTATAATTACAAAAGTATAATTTTACCATAAATATAATATATATACTTTAAATTAATCATTATATCTATCCGTGATAGGCGGTTATGGAAAACAATACATCTGTTTCCAGGATAGTAGTCTGCCATACAAACGATCGACAGTTCCATTTCCCAACTGATATAAGAGAAGATGTACATGGGTAATTAAAGTAAAATAATAATAGATAATTATATGGAATATAATTATGTTATTATTTTTGTATAGTTGATGAATATAATAAGTAGGTGGAAGAATAAATAAAAAACTATCTTCTAAGAATGACACCGATTCTTCGAACGTGTCCTTTGGTTCATACCAAAATACTTCTCAGGAGGGTTTCCTAATAAAAATAAGTACCACAAGAAATTATAAGGTAATTAAAAAGGATATCTGGGTAGGTATTGGTTGATACAAAATGCTTATTATCTGTTAATAGGAGATGAGTGGGGGTGCCCTTTTATAATTAGGGAGAGGAAAAACTTGGATATTTTAAAAATAAAAAGTTATAGCCATCTTGTAAACATAACAAAAGGATAAGAAATGGATAATTATTGAACCTCAGTTGAGATAATGTTGTTTTATAACCATAAAATATGTTTTATATAAGTTTATAGGTCATTTTAACCCTTATCATTTTTAGTTTAACCCCTCGTAAACCCATTTTAACCTTAACCATGATAATTATATTTTAATTTTTTTTATCATTCATTATGACCAAAAATTAAGTTGATCTTATTATAAAATATTAATTATTTTGATTATAAATATGGAATCAATTTTTCCAAATTTAATTACTAGAATTTGAATAATTTAATATAAAATTAAACCTATAATTGTGATTAAAAAGCGGTTTTACAAATAGAAAATTTCCCAAAGTATAAAAAGATTTAATATCAAAATTAATTATGAAATTGATTATAATAACATAAATTTGATTAATTATAATATAATTGAACTAATTTTAATTTTGAACCCATATTGAAAAATGGACATATAAATAATTTAAAAGAAAATGCAATTTTTAATAAAAAGTAGCATTTTCACTGTTCATTTAAAAATTAAAACATTCAAAAAATGCACATAAATTCACCGAAATATATTTTTTAAATGCTGATTACAAAATTAATTTATTTTTTTAAATAATTTTTTCTAAAATTAGTGATAATTAATTTTATAATTTTTCATAAAAACAAATAAAAATCATTTATGCGAAAAATGTATTTTCAAAGCATATAAAGACTTTACTAAAAATTAAGTACTTATTTGTAAATAATTTTTATTGATATAAAATATTTATAATTAATTTATAGAAAAATATTATTCCTATTCCTACTTCTATATTTAAGAGGTAAGTTGTTACAGTCTTGTTTAAATAATAATATTTACAGTATATCGTGGTTCGTTAAAAATTTCTATTTCATATAAAACATGATATCAATGAAATTAAATTTATTTGAAAACAAATATTAGATAAAATTTGGGATGTTTCATTATATCCCACTTAAAATGAATTTCAACATAAAAATTCCATCACTCTAATGCAAACAGTTGAGGATACTTCCACCTCATCATATCCTCAGGTTCTCATGTGGGTTTTTCACGTTGGTGGTTTCTCCATAAAATGATGACCAGGTGAGTGGTATTGTTTCACAATACGTTCTCAATACGATTAAGAGTCTAATTTTTTTTCATAAATGTAAATATCATGATTTGGTAGTACAAATTATGAGTTTAGTACATGTAAAGGATTAGGTGTGTACTTCATATGAGAGATTCATAGAAAACATCATGGACCCAAGAAAGGTTTAGTGGAAGGGCCAAGTGATAAGACATTGTACCTACTAGATCAAGAATCTTAAAGGGGAAAATATTACTGGGGATCATAGTTACTTTCTTCTCAAATCTCATAAGTTTCTTCTATATAGAAATTCATTGAAAAACATTCTCACCAACTTTAAATTCCATATGACTATGATGATTATTAGCATAACTTTTCTATCAACTTTGTAATAACCTTATGTATTGCTGAATGAATCTAAACTTATCTACATTTTTTTTCATTAATCTTAGGTCCCAATAGATTTCTTTCTTGAAATTCATCCCATAATGTTGTATTTTAACACTTATTTCCATAGTGGGATACATAAGGATAAATTTGAATGCTTTAATGAATGCTATTATCATATAAAAACTCAACAAGAGGAAGATTTTAATCCCAACCACCCATAAAATTCATTGAACAATATCTCAAAATATCCTATAGGGTCTAAATTTATCTATTATTCTTACTATCTATTTTAGGATGATATGCAGTACTGGAACTCATTTCTATATCAGGATATTTCTATAGGACTCACTAGAATAATAAGGTATGCCTCATATCCTAATAAAATTCAATAGAAAGGGGTACTCCATGAATCATTAACACATCCTTAATATATACCCAGAAAACATATCTAGTGAGAAATATTATCTTATATAATTTAACTGTTCTGAATTTTAAGATGATTGACTACAAACCATATAAATTTTTTACCTTTAGATGTTTTTGGGAGTCTGATGAGAAAATACATTGAATTTTTTCCAATTTATATTCTGGTATTGTTAATTGTTGTAACATTCGCTAATAATTTTTTATATTAGAATTTACTTACTAACTTACCAAGAACAAATATAAAAACTATTCAATATCACTCTTTATTCCATCCCACCAGAAACACTCTTTCAAATATCTATATATCTTTATACTTTTAGGATGAATAGATAATGAATAAATATAGGATTCCTCCAACATATCCTTCTTCAAATAGGGTGTGTATAAAAAAAATACATGGTTCTTAAACCTCATGATTCCATGAAAACCAATGTTAAACTTAGTAAAATTTCTCACTTTATTCTAGATATCAGCATCATCCTTTTACAACTCTTTAATATTCACTTGGATAGATTGGTGAACACTCATTTAAGAAAGATAATATTGTCCCCCTTCTTCTATTGATTTTCAGATACATCCTTAAAAAATATAAAAATATTGGATCTTATTTGATCCTCATCATGGATAATCTAGCATGATCCTTTTGACCTAAAGTTCCATCCACTTTGTTTGCTTTCCTTGGGTGTTAATTTATTAAGTAGTAATAATATTTAATCAGTTTTAACCATATTATTTAGAGCATGTTCAAATAATTATCTATTAATATACAATCTAAACTTTTATAATTAGTATACATATCACACACTTATCTATAAAGACAATAACTATATATATTTAATTAAAATATTATCACAACTAATTCCAAATCATGAGTTGGGAAATTCTTCTCATAAACCTTAAATTGTATTAAAACATAAGCTATCACCATATCATTCTTCGTGAGGATTCATCCCAACCCATTATATTTTGCATAAATATCTATATAAAACCCATCTCCACTATAGGGAAATGTATGTATTGGTGTGTTGACTAATATTCTCTTTAGTTCCTTAATTGTTTACTCACATTCATTTATCTAGGGGAACTTGGCTCCCTTTTGAGTAAACATAGTGATTTGATTAGAAAATCATGAGAAATTCTACAAAAATAATCAATAATATCCAAAAAAACATTATATATCATTAATATTGGTTATACTAGGCCAATTTTCAATAGCCTTTGTATTTGATGAATCCACCAATATTCCCTCGATTATGATTGTATGGCCCAAAATGATTTTTTGTAGAAATAATTCACACTGTGTAATTTTTCATACAATTTATCCTTTCTTAGTTTCTTCAACACAATTATAAATTTATCTTAATTATATTCCTTAATATTTTAATATATAATAATATCATTTATATATATTACCTGAAACTGATCAAGGTACTCTCTAAAGACAGTTCATTAAATCTGTGAAGATAGTGGGGGCACTAGTAAGACCAAATGGAATCAATATATATTCACAGTGCCTCCACCTTACACCGAATGATATACTGGGTATATCATCATTAAACTTAAATTTTTAATATCCATAATGAATTTCATTCTTTTAAAATTATTTCAATCCATGCAGTTGGTCAATTAAATCATCAATACAAGGTAGATGATACTTGTTCTTAATCGTGATTTTGTTCAATTGTCTATAATCAATATAGAGTCACATCAATCCATATTTATTTTTAATAAAAAGTAATAGGTTCAACCGAAGGTGAAATACATGTATGACTAAATCCATTATAAATATTACTTTGGAGTTTTTTCATCGATCCTTCCATTTTAATCGGGCCATTCTATAGGGATTATTTCAAATAGGATTAGTACCAAGTATGAGTTTTGTGAAGACCTTAAATTTAAGATTTTGTGGAATAATATGAAAGTCTTCTATAAATAAATTGAAAACATCCCCCACAATAATAATATCATTTATTTTGAGTTTATATAAAACCATATGATAGAAACACCCCTTTTTAATAAGAATCAAGACCCATACAATAAAGGTGATCTATATTAGAAGTTAATATTTTTCATTGCACTAATAAACAATCATATGTAAATTTGGAATATCAAAGGTGAATTTTATTCCCTAGAAATTAATGTGGGTTTTATTTAGATATAGATGATCCATTCCAAATATAACATAAAATTCAAAAAAATGGATAATAATTAGATATTTAGGAATCATATCCCCCAAAACTTCAACTAGAGAAGAATCATAGACCTGAGATGTGATCATCATTCCATCAGTGGGTTTCAATTATAATTAAATATACAATAATTGTGGTGTAATTTTCATACCCATTAAAAATTATTATATATAAAAGAATGGGTAGATCTAGAGTCAAATATGACAATTATAGTTTTATAGAGGATGATAAGTGAACATTTCACCACATTGTTATTATATCCCTCATAAAAAAATATTGATTCCATGATATTTCCCTTTTTCTCCCAGCTTAATAGGTTACTAACATTTACTATTGTCCTTAAAACATAAAATTCAGCCACTGGTTAGCATAATTACCATACTACTTTCATTTGAGACACTGGACTATGGTTCATGAATTTTTTGGAGCCTTTCCTTTATTCAAATCATTAGATATCTTCTTCCCACTACTTCAGTATTAAGTTTCGCAATGACCTTCATATCCACAAATAAATTTTCTAAAAGTCCCCTTAATACAATATCCACCATGATTCCTTCAAAACATTGAGTATAAGGAAAATAACATGTTTTTATCTTTATGGTTTTTAAAATTTTCTTTGAATTGCATCTTTATTTTCTTATCAGAACCATGAGATTGAAGGTTAAATGTAATATACATTTCTAATTTAAGATAACATCAAATTATTTATCCATATATATTTAATTATATTATGTGTAATTAAATTTTAGAGACTTGGTTTTAATCCACTTAATAATTGATCAACCGTACGTTCAGGTTGGATGATAATACAAAAAGTGTACCTCCCAGTCTTGTGAAATTTTCTGCATAGGTATAAATAGATTCATAATCCTTTTCTTAATATCTAGTAATTCCTTATCCATCTTTTATGAATAATATGTGTAAATTAATTATTTTTAAATAACCTATTAATGTAATCACACTCTATAAAGAAAATTCCTTTTTTCCCTTGTATTCTTGATAAGATTCCACACTTGATTGACTTTACCTTCCAGACTATTAAAAATAGAAATTATTTTTTCATGTTCTAAACACTATAGAAAGGAAAATGTCATTTAAATGGTTCTGATACATTGTTTATAAACTAGTGGATCAGTATAACCACTTAAATAAGGTGGATGTTTCCTCATGAATGTCTCAATAGAACATTATTCCCTTATTTTATAGTTTTGAATCTTAATGTGATTTATAGTTTGAAAATATTTTTTGATCATAAGAATGATATTTTTCATCCTATATCCCTTAACTTTTTTTATCTCAAGAGGAAAACCATTTCATTTTCCATTTCACTAAGCATTAAATTGATTCCATTAGGTTCCTACCATTGATTAAAAAACATATTTTGATCAACATTAATCATAGTAGAAAACCATATAATCATGAAAAATCAATTATAATATGTCTAAATCAAGACACATTATTTTCAATATATGAATCCTTAGGTTTTACCTCGATTAATCAAGATCATTATCTATTAAAATACTTAATTATGGTTTACAAAAATTTTGTGAATTTTAAAAATATATCACCAAGGAATGTGAAACTTGATTTTCCATAAGGACCATTTTCATGCAACAAGTGACGATCAAGTCAAATCCCAAGACACCATTTTCATAGTTATTACCCCTAGGTACAACTATTCTAGAGGCATATACACTTTTATTTTTCTTGTAATGGATTCAATTTCTTGGAAACCACTCACTCTATCCTTCACCAAAATTCCACGACATTTTCTTATACTTGGACTTAACCATAGAATTATCCTTACACATATCCCCAGGGATCTCACTAATGTTTTATCTCCCTAATTTTATAAGGTTAAGTAAAATGTGCACTGATACCAAATATAAATAACCTAACATCTCATACATAGATATCACATATTAATAGATGAATATTTGTTACAAAAAATGATCAATGCTAGAAACGTATAGGTTTAGTTTCTTTGGAAACATGGAAACTTAAAAAAATAGTTTATAGGTTAAATAAATTATGTATCCCTTATTTATTCATAAATAGAACCCTTTATAGTAATATCATACAGAAAATATTTCTTCACTGCTTAGGGAAATTAAACATAAGAAAGGGTGAGCTCTCATGTTCTACAAGGATGAAAAAGAGAGATATAAATGATCACACAATCATAACACGAGAACAATGGAATTATAACATGAAAATAAAATTTTAATACCACACCCTAAATATCAATGATCATAACCTTGATTCATGGAATAAATCATGGTGGTTCATAAGATGTTAATCATAAAAAAATCATATAACATAATCTATAAGAGTATAAAAATGGCATGATACATTGATTTGTAGTATACATATAAACATAGAAAATCATATCTCAAGTAGTCAACACTCATTTCAAAGGCTATCATAATGGAATGGGTTCACTCTACAAACCATTATAGTAGTCATGTTTTACTCCCAAGACTATTATAGTGGAAAAAATTACCTAATGAAATGGGTTAAGTCCTTATTCCTATATTATTTATCTCATTTGATATTAATATTTACCCAATGCATTAGAGAGATATATAGGTCCCACCTGTTAGATGATGAAAATTATAAATATGAATTCCAAAGGGTCATAAAAAAGTCATCATATTAATACCCATTAATGAAACCAGGTTACATAAAAATTTCATCATGAAATAATTTGTGAAAAATAAATAAGATTTATAAACATTTAATCATTTCATAATAGCATAACCTGTGGAAAAGGAACATGTTTCATAAATTATTTTATCTTTTCATCATATTATAACCAATTTAAATAAAAAAGGTTTCATAAATATCTTATAATCATAAACATAAACCGTCTATAGAAATAATAAGGATAATATCATTATATCACATTCCTAGTAAATCTTAAGTAACGTCATTGTATATCTTCTTAGTTGGAAAATGATTTTGAATGATCTTGTTGTGGAAAATATAGTTTCTAATTAAAAAAAATAATAAAATATAAAAGTTTCTTTAATAATGACGAAAAAAATTTCATTTAAAATAACCCAATAAAATTTTAAAGGAATTTAAATTATTTAGTGTTCATGATGGTGGAAAATATCATTCATGGCATACATGCTAAAAAAATATTCCTTTCACATTTTTCATAAAAAGTAAAAAGTAACACATTTATGAAATGAAAAGATAATTCTATTTAAATTATTATTTAAAAATTAAAAAATGAGTAAAAATTTCATGAAACAATCATATGATAATATTAAAAACATTCTTGAAAAAAATTTAAAAAACATTTACATGGGAGAAAAAGGATTTTCAACCGAAGAGTGAAACAATGTCACTTTTTCTTAAAAACATTATTTTAGTATATTTAATATTTTTAATGAAGTAAATTAAAGGAAAAAATGTATTCTCCTTAAATAAATATAGTATGAGAAAATAAATTAATTTATTGATAGTTAGATCATTACACTTCATCATTGGAAAATTAATCAGAAATAATCTTGATAAACAATGAGATTATAACATAAAACTTTAACCACTTTGGTAACATTTGAATTATACACCCCATGAAAGAAAGAAATATAGATGGATATTTACTTATATAATTTTTATTATAATAAAAATAAAATAAATTCATGTGAAATATATAAACCACACTAAAGAAACATGTGGTGAATATGGCATGTGTCCCATATAAATAAAAGTGTGATAAAAATACCTTACCTCAATCATTGAATTTATTCATTCACGTTTGAACTTAATATATAAAGAATACAGGTTTCATATAAATATATTATAGAATTTTACCCATATATATCATACCATTTATTATTTACTTACGACCATTTATCAATCAATAATTATCAATTCCTTGTTAAAATTATGTTTTGGTTAATAACAACATTGTTTTTCATATAGGTTTTAGTTTGATAGTTTATATCCTTTTAAATATATTATGGTTTGATAGTTTAGAAAATTTTTAACCATTATATAATTATCAAATATATATTTATTATATATTTATTTATATTAATCTGTTAATTTTTGATAAAGAAAATGAATTACACCGTTCATGATGATGGTAGGTCTTACAAACACATGAACATTGTTACCATTTTCTAGAAGGATGGAATAAATGAAAGGAAAATTTTAATTCAAATTTAAATAATAATTTTTAAATCATGTATATTATAAATATTCATTAAATATATTCTTATTACCATCCATGTAAAAGTAAAATGAATAACGTATCACATCGCTTCGTGGAGGTGGTAGTCCACTCGTATGATGAGCGATGTTATCATTTTTAAACAAATTGGAAGGTAAGAATTTAGATGTGATATTATTATTGAATAAGTATAATTATGTCATAAATATGATATATATTCTTTATATGAATCATTATATCTCTATATGAGAGGCGGTGATGGAAAATGAAATACATCAGTTCGCGAGGCAGTAGTCCACTGTATACATAATCTAAGGTTTCATTTATAATTTTATGTAAGAGGAGATTGATCTGAATAATAACAATAACATAATAAAATTTCAGTATATTAGATAAAATTAGGTTATTATATCAGTACATTTATAAAATATTTTAACGAGGTGGAAGAATCAATAAAATAAAAATGATCGGTTAAGAACGACACCTCTTCTTCATAAAACCTCCTTCGGTTAGCACAAAAATCCTTATTATATGGGTTTAATAATAAACAAAAAGTATAATAGTTCATGTAAAGTGATTTAAGGAATATATTTTTGAATTTTTTGGTTATTCAAAAGGATTTTTATGTTTTAAGAGAAGACGAGAGGACACGTGAAATTTATGAAAAGAAAAAGTTATACCCATGTTTTATACATGGAAAAAAGATCCAAAATGAATCATAATAGAAATTGTTATGTGGTAAAGTAAAATTATTTCTATCTAAAAGTATTTTGAAAAGTTATTAGGTTATTTTAAACCTTATATTTTAAATTTAACCTCCAGGTAAACATGTTTTAATCGTAATTGTGGTAATTAATTTTTACTATTTTTACTATTCATTATGATAAAAATTTAATTTCAATTATTATATTATATTAATTATTCTGATAAAAAATATATTATCCAGTTTTAAAAATAGTATCCATAAAAGTGGATGAATTTTATTTAAAATTAAACCCTCATATATGATGATAATACAATTTTCCAAGAAGAAAATTTACATAAGTGCAAAACATTTTAATATAAAAATTCAATATTAAATTGATTATAATGATATAAATTGGATTATTTATAATATAATTCAACTAATTTTATATATAAAACCATAATAAAACAAAATAATACTTTCACATGATTTAAATGAAATGGTATTTGTTAATAAAAATCATTATTTTCAGTATTCATTAAAAAAGTAAACTTTTCCCTAAAATAAAAAAAATTTACCCATAAGAAATTTTGAATTTTGAAATTCAAAAATTAATTTAATTGTTTCAAATAATTTTTATAAAATTGAAATAAATTAATTTTATTTTTTGTTCATAAAAAACAATAAAAATTATTTTATATGAAAAATATATTTTCAAAGCAGATAAAGACTACTAGAAATTAGTTACATATTTGTATATATATAAATTCATTATCTACAAATATTATTATTAGTTTTAATTTTTTATTCCTATTCCCACCTCCAATTTTAGAAACGGTGTTATTACAATCTTTTTTAAATAATTATATTAATAATATATCATGGTTCATTAAAACTTGTTGTTGCGTGTAATGCAAGCTATCGAAGAAATTAAATTTATATGAAATTTATTTGATAAAATATAGAGGTTTTAAAACATAAATATGTGATATTAAATTACCCCTATAAACCTTATATACTATATAATAGAGACACATTATGTGGTTTCTTTTGAAATACATGTCACATCATCATGAATTCATAAAAATACACCTCCACAACATGTCTTATTATTTTAATGAATCCTTCCATGATTCTATTATGAATAATTCAAACAACTAATGTAAATCAAGTTTACTATCAGAAATTACTATCTAGAAGTCTAATTCAAGTAGTTATTCACTAGATAATTGAATAATTATCACTTATCTCCATGAATTCATCACCCTACATTCCATGACTTATGATACCAATGTCTCTCACTATTTCCTTGAATTTACTTTAGAAACATAACACCCAAACCCCTATGAAATCCATGATTATAAACCAAAAAATGATTTGTGTAATTATTGATCATTTGTGAAATGAATTGGGTTTCTAATATTTGTCAAACCACCGTTGAAGAAAATTACAATGACGAAAGTGTGTAGAATTAAGGGAGAAAAACATAAAATAAAAATGCAAGAATGAAAGTTGGTCACTTTCAATTGGAATTAGTTTTTTTATGGCAGATGAATGAATATATTCAATATATAAATCTAGAAAAAAATAATGAATTAACATCTTGGAAATCATTGAAACCAAATTAATTTTTCTAGGTCTAATCCGTAATCACATTGATTTCATTAACAAAGATAAAAACATAAATAAAAAACCCTACCTCATATGAGATCGATCAATGTTAGTGAAAAAGTGGTATTGGGATTTTGTAGACTAATATACTACATTTTTCATTCACTCCATGAAGTGTCACAATTGATAAGTGGAGTATAGAAACACGTAGTCATCACCAGCGGTTCCTCATCCCAAAACCACCCTTCGACTTGAACACCCAATGAAGCTCTGTCCTTCTACCTCTCTCACAATATCTTTGTTTAGATAGCCAACCCCAGATAATTTACATAAAAATATATAATTAGGAATCCTCTAGGTTAATGATAAATTAAATAAATTATATCAATATTCTTATTTATTTATTTTATTTAGTTAGGATACTACACATTATCTTAAAGCCCGAAGTGGATGAAACTTATATTATTCATAGAGTAAAATCTATGTTCTGAACATTTATCACTTACTCTATCATCAACATTTAGCACTTTTTATTCAATAATATGAATCGTATCCTATACATATAAAAATCATAGAAAATATCTTATACGCAGTCTAGCTATATAGGTAAATCAAGGATGTATGAAACCATGATGACCTTGTTTACAATCTATAACAAACCGGCAAACCACAGAAATAGATTACTTTATTGAATAAATCTCTATAATTCACCCCAAGGTTAGTCCTTTAAAAACACATGAAACCCTCCTAGAACTCCTAGTTCCTTTATATAATTCTTGCATAATAATTTTTTTTATAGGTTCTCATCATCTATTCATGAATGATCTAAACCTTCTCAGTCATCGCTTGGACAAATTATGGCCCCAAGAGTGCTCACTCACCCAACTCGAATGAGTACAAAAGTGATCAACATAGTCTTATATTAAGGTCCTTAAATAGATATATGAAGGTCATGGTTTTATAGTTCATGTTATATGAAAACCACACCATTGGAAAAAGAACCCTCCTTTCGAAAAAATACAAAACACAAGCCCTCAATAGATACTCTAAAATTTGAATGGTTCACCCAGTCTAACCATCAATTTTTGGGTGAAAAATCATGATTATCTGCAAATTATCTCCAACACCCCCTACAAACCACTCAAGAACCTTTTTATAAATCAATAAATACAGTCACACATAATCATTAAGGGTACTCCATATAGCCGAATGATCTCATATAAGCACAAAAATCCTAGGATTTCCACTAAAATATACTATTTGATAGTGATAAAGTGAGTTGAAATAGTGAGTTGGTTGACAATCACCCATATAAAATCATTTCGTATAAAATACCAGGGAAGTATTATAACAAAATCTATTGATATTTTATACGATTTCTATTCTGAAACCTCAATGGTTTGCATTAAATATAAAAGAACATAATGATCATACCTTACCTACTGATGGGTATAACATAGGTAGACCAACTTTCTAACAATAATCATCATTTCTAACCACCAAAACTAATATTGAAAATCTTGGTATATCCTTACTACATTGAGATGCACTGCAAAGGGAGATGTGTGGAAATATATTATCATCTTCTACTGAAGTATTGCTAGAACTATAGTGCACCCACAGAATAGTATGACATGATCCCCACTTTTAGAAAATACATTAGGATAATAACCTATAGATATATGAACATGTAATACCTCAAAATGAAAATATATAAGATGTTATTCCCTCATGAGATGGAGAAGAAGTGGAGTCACAACTATCGATGAGAGGCATGATGATCTATCCTTAACCACTAAGGATAATTCAAGTGAGTCCAACTACCCCAATGACTTAATTAAAAAAATTTAATGAGAATTTATACTAAGAGAAACTGCAACCAAATTCCCTTTTGCAGGAGTATAAACCATCTCAAAGTCCTAATCCTACAGGAGCTCCAGCCATCAACTCAGTCTCACATTAAGATCCCTCTAGGTGAAGATGTATATGAGACTCCTATGTTCTGAATAAATAACAAACTGGTCCCTAAGGAGGTAGGGTCTCCAATCATTTAGGTAGAACACCACAACATCCATCCCCAAGTCATGGGTTGTATAGTTTTTCTCACGGGGACTCATCCTCCTAGACCCACATGCTATCACCACATGTCTTTCCATCTATCCACATTTTATCCCAGCATTGTAGGAAACATAGAACACCACATAACCCATCCCATCCTTTGTAAAAATAATAATTATAGATCCTTTTAACCTTTTACACAACTTCTTGAAGGAATTTTTTCACTTCTATAACTAGACAAACAAATACCCCTTTCTGGTTAAGGCAGTCAAACATGTTGCAATACTAGAAAATTATTGCATGAATAACCATGAATATCCAATAAATCCTTGGATTATTTTCGCCAATATCATGTTAATTTATTTATCCCTAGAAAACAATGCCTCCATCTTCACTATATGCACAACTACACCCTCCAATGAGATGTCTTATTATAGAAAGTTTCTGACTATTATCCAGAACTATCAATTCATGTTTTTTCAATATAGTTGATGTTTTAAAAGTATGAATAGGAACATCTTTAAATGATCTACATGATCATAATTTTAGGCATAGTAAATTATAATTTTATCAATTAAAATTACCAAAAATCAATCCATAAAACGTGAATGATATGATTTATTAGTCCCATAATCATCTTCAGAGGATTCATCATTATAAAATGCATAAAAAATTACTGATAATGATTGCATTGAAATCAAAATTTTGACTTCAGTATATCCTCCATGTATATTCATAACTAGTCATAACATGACACAAGATCAATCTCTGAGAACCACCTTAATCCTTTCAGCCAATCAATGAGTTTATGAATCCTTGGTAGGTGATATTTATTCTTAATAGTAACTTTATTTAGGTGATCATAATCAACACATTAATTTAGGATTCTATCCACCTTTAGGTGAATAATATTAGATATTCAATTGGGTACACACTAGGTTTAATAAATCATTTTTTATTAAGGCACTATAACTACACCCTCAACTCACGAAGCTTGGTGGGATCCATATTATATGTCTCTGAAGATATCAATACAATACCTGGGTGTAAATTAATATATAATTAAACCTATCTATGAGAAGGTAAATAAGGAATTTATTTAGGAATGATGTTTGGGTAATAATTTAGTTCAAAAAGGAACCAAACATCTATTAAGTACACTAAACTATGTGTTATCCTAGATAACTGAAAATAGATCGATTATAATCTCTTATACATGATCCCATCCCAACATTTATATAATTTATTCATTCTAATGAAGGAAAATATTGTATAATATAACTTATTCCATAAAATTATTTAATAAAAATAATAAATATGGGAATGAATAATAACTATCCGTTTCATACCAAGAATTAAATCATGGGGTCTCATCATAACTAAAAAAGTTCCCAAGAGAAAATTTCTCCACGGAGTTCCAAGACACACTATTGATAAAAGATTGTGATCACAAATTACCCTTCAAGTAGGAGATTCTAGATATATTGTTCAGGATATAGGCACTACTGGTATCTCCGTCACTTGTACTAGGAATAAGTCCTAGAAAGAATAGATTACACATATGCATTTAAAAACTATAGATAACATAGAGAATATATAAATTGTTCCTTGGATCATCCGAAGAGCCTATGTAATATAATAATCAATTTACTGCATTTGAAAATATCCCTATTCACTTTATCTCTAATCCTAACCAGGACCACCTTGAGGTGGTCGTGGCGGTATCAAATCATAGCATCGACTAACTTCTATATATATTTAAATATATCTTATCTCCTCAACCATGAACTCCACCCTATGTTTACTCTTAATTAAACTAATCCCATTATCTCAAAAAAACAATAAACTATTCACCTATCCACTACCAGATGTCATATCAAACTATCTTATGAAATGTGACCTCACCCATCACGAGAATAGTATCGCCTCTCCCTTAGAGAATTAAAATATATTTTGAAACACTATGCTGTAGATCCTCTGTTCTGGGACAATATATACCAACAACTTGAGTGTTGAGATCCTAAATCTTGATGTCGTTAACCAACTGAAGAAGTATCTCGTCCATGTGACTACCATCAGCACTAGTTTCTTGTGAATGTTCCTCCAAAAAACTATCCTTCAGCAGGACAAGATCGAACACCAAAAATTAAGTATGGATAAAAAGGGGAATGAATTCATATTGAATATATCTAGGTTTAAATTTCATGAAAAAAATTTCATCGAAATTAGAATCACAAGACATGTCTTGAGAGTGTAGAATGAGATTGATAAACTGTGAATCATAATTATCCATTGACATAATTCCCTACCAAAGTTGGAGAATCTCCTAAAATAATACCAGTCTCAGAGTCACTAGGACTTACTCCTCATAGAAGATATCCTTAAAATAAATCTATTAGATGGTATTATCATAATGGGTATAAATCATTAATCTTTATCAATTTCTTATTGATTCATGGAAAATACTCATTACAATAACTACCATATGATATTTTCTGGTCCTGATGATAAAAAATATTATACCATGGACTTTAACTATTCTTTATCTTCATGTGGATCTAGAACACTTGAGAAACTTGGAGGTCCATAAATTTTAAACTCATGAAGCTCGTTCAGCCTCATAAAATCATCATACTATGATTTTGGTAAGATCGTCAGTCCAAAATGAGGTGACACATCAACCTAGATTATTGAGGGTCTACTCACTCCTTGATGGGTGGAAGTACTACTCACTATCCTCCTAAAAGGAAAACAATCAGATCAAGCTCATTTACCAAGGACTCGTAGTTGATATGATCCTCATAAAGATCCTATTATGGGATCCTAATTGGTTGTCTATGTTAAGGAATCCTAAAATAGTTAGGATATACCAAGGTCAAGAGAGAATATATGGGGGTTGACTCAAGGAAATGGATACTGAAACCCATCCCTATATGATTCATGTACCATGATTTTCTCTACAACTAATGTCTTGGTGAATTGAATTGACACATATTTCATGAGAATCTTAGTGAACAGATACATTAATAACTGAACCATCACTAGGGTACCTATCCTTAGAGTTAAAATCAAAACACCACCATTTACCAAAACCAAAACCAGTCTTTATATGACTTCTAACTCTAATAACCTTACCTAGGACAAACCCATATATTATATCGTAACCTAGTGGGGGACCACATGAGATTTTGACATGTTAGAAGTGACACCCCAATAACACATATAATCATCCATGGTATGCTGAATAACACCAAGTAAGAATAACCCACATATGGGAGGCCTTATCAACAAGAATTTGTACACACATACACATCTCCATACATGTAGAAGTGATGTGGGAAATAAAAAACTGTAGTAATAAATGCATGTACAACCTATAGAGTACCCCAATAAATTAATCAAAGAATATCCAAAGTAAAGAGGATAAAATACAAGAACAAAAACCAAGAGGAAAATCTAACTTGATAAGAAGAGGGAAAAATATTCATAACATGCAACCATGATATTTCCCATAAGCCCTAGTACAAAATATCTTAGAGCCACTAAACACCAACCACACTAGGTCTTATAATATGATTTCTATATATCCAAAACCTTCTCAAGACACAACACATTCATGTAAATCCCATGTATTGGTGACTATATACATAACTTGTATGACCCCTTTAAAGAAAAAATAAGTAAAAAATCCAAGATAATTCATCTTTAACAAATAAAAAAGAAGAATAAAGGAATTATAATACCTAGATTTTCTCATAAAAGGATACAAATCCAAATATCACTGCCTAAAAATTAACTCATCAAATATAGATTCTGTTCTTTAAGTCATTATAAACCACAAGATAATTCCATCAGATGATACTAAAGGATCCATGCCCCATGACTATGGGTGAAATAAAAACTATAGTGGGGGATCCCTGTCCTAGTCGATCTATATGTATGGTAGAAATTATACTCTAGTGGAGGATACCAATCTCATCTGATCTATATGGATGAGTAAAATAAGACTCTACAGATATAGGATTCTTTTCACGTAATTGGAGGTGAAATACATGACTTTATCTGATTCCATAGGTGAAGGATCATGTCCACCTGCCCATATGGGATAAATTATACTTGCAATAGTATCCTAGTCTTATTGGGAGAGATATAAACTCCACTATGGAATTTTGAGGGGGAATTCCTTGTCTAACCAATGTTTCATTGAAAAAAATAGAAGTACACAATGTTTTTTGGGAACATAACATATTGTAAAAATACAAAAAAAATTCAATGTTCTATTATTAAAAATGGAGTTATATATTCACCGAGGTACATGGATTATACCATGTACACCTGATAAATGTCCCTATGAGGTTTCCTAGGTTATTTCCCAACACACACGACCTAGGGGGCCACATAGGTCCCTTGGTGTGTACTCCTCAAAACATATAGAACTGGCCTAGTTGGATTCACAAGGTGTGTGGCTCATTCACTTGGCTGTGTGATATTTAACACCCCTAAAAACCCTATCTTCCACATTATCAAGATAGATAACATGTGTTATTTTTAACTATACATCCTGTAGTTATGAATTTTACAAAAAAGATAGCTCCAGTAAATTCTATCCAATTTGAAAAACTCCCTGATTGATTACACAGAGAATCACTCTTTCAACTTTGAAAAATCAAGTTAAAAAAACCCCCCACCATAAATCATATTATAGATATTATTTTTTAGATAATTGAATCACCACTGCTTCTCATCGCGAATTCATTACCCTACATTTAATTTCTTACAATACCAATGTCTCCCCATCCTTTATCAGATTTATATCATCAATATCACACCTATACCACTCTAAATTCGAAAATATGAAAACAAAAATAAAGATCCATAGAATAAATGATCACTTATGCAATTAATAAGGATCTTGATTTTGGTCAAACATCCAGTAAAATTAATACCAATGATGAACGTTCATAGAACGAAGGGATAAATCCATTGCACAAAAAAGTGACAATGAAACCTGGCCATGTTTTATTGGACTTAATTCATTTATTAAAGAAAAATGAAACTTTTAAATACATAAATTGAAAATGAAAAAAATTATGTATTAAAATATTGACAACCATTGATAATGGATTAATTTTTTTACGAATAATCTATAATAAACTCGATTTCAAGAATAGAGTTAAAATTATATATAAAATTCCATACATCCAAAGTGATCTATTACTTATGGGGAAAAAATTTCTAGGGATATCATTTATGAATCAACTATGTTATTCATTTTCACAATGAATATTCATGATTGATAGGAATAGAAGAGAAACATGTTGTCATTGATGGTGATTCCTTTTCCCCAAGTCATCTTCCGACTTTAATTCCCAGAGAAGCTCTACATTTACACCTCTACCACAATATCTTGGTTTAGGTGGATAACCATAGAGATTATCTATAAGGAGATATAAATAGGAACCCTCTAGGATAATGATAAATTAAAAAATATTAAATTAATATTTTAATTTATTTATTTTATTCCATCTTATGAATGAGTATCACCCTTATGCCCGATGTGACTGAATCTTATGTCACAACTAGGGTAAAAAATTTGTTCCATACTTAATAGTTGTCTCAGTTTCCCCTTATGATACCCCAATCATAATATTTGGTATAACACATGTGTTTGAATAATAAATATTTAAATAAATTAAAATAAACCACGTCGAGGTTCAAACAGACGCTGATAATTATTCCATCACCAGAATAAAATTCAATGACATTAATTTTTTTTAAAAGGGGTCAAAAAATGACAACCGAGGTTGTTAAAAATGCGGGAATTAATTATATGTACACTGTATTTCAAAATCATAGAGACCTACACATGGTTTATGAAACCAATCATTTTAGTGTTCTTAAAACCTCAATATTCTAGTTCAGAGATCCATTATTATTTTTTTAGGATAGGACATCATTATAAACTCATTACATGATGGATTTAATAGATATTTTTGACATCTAAAATATAGTGAAATAATAACTCCAAGACAATATTAAATTCATAAAATATTTATTATAGTTTTAATGAACAATAAAACAAATAAAACATGTACTATTCACCTTCATGATTTATCTTGTCCAGTATCTAAACAAGTGTTTTATCAAGATCACAAATGAGTAATTAAAGGGTTCTATGAAAATATCCATTAATGGGTATGTATTATTTTTATTTTTAATTCATTTTTATTTTTTCTTGGAGTTCCCAAGTGTAGGTGGTTAAAAATTTGGTTTTTGGGGAAACCAGACCATATCACACTATTGGAATATAATTTTTCTAACCACGAAACTAACAATGTGGGTGGGGTGATTGGGAGATAGATTCATTTTTCAAAAATTTATAACAATTTTTATAGTATTTTTAGGTTTTTTAGAACCCATAAAGATTCTATTTGGGGAGACCATGGATCCCACAAGGTTGGCGAATAGTTTTTTTAACTATGAATCCAAATGACGTAGTTTTTCCGATTCATTAAAATTGTGAGAAATTAATTTTGTTAACTATAATTGATTCAACTCCCCTTCACCTTATTTTACCCACCAATTGTGCGAAACCCTATCCTTCTCCTCCTCTTGGATTTGGGGTAGATTCCACTTGATTATTTGGTGGTTTGGCTTGAGGAAATCTATTTTCCTCTTGAGTTATCTTCTTGTCCCATTATTTTACCTTTTTTCTTTATTTTTTATAGAAGTGTGAGACTCTATCATGGACCATGGCTGAATATAGGGTCGTTAATGGGGTTTTTAGATTTTTTATTCCTGGTTTAAGTGGTTAAGGACATATTCTCCTCATATCTAGTGGTTTTAATCGAAGGAAACATGTTTAGAATTGATTACATGTTATGTGTCTCTATTTAATGGTATTTTAAATGGATAAAAATTGATTCCTATTTTCCTTTGAGTTTTATTTATTGAATTAAATTTAAATTTAATTATGATTGATACTTTAAACACAGTTGATATGAGGCATGGTTAATGCTGTAAATTTGATGAATTAATGTGATTTTTCCTCAAAGTGGGTTATCTTTAATACACCCCATGTGTTTTCTAAAATTTACTAAAGAGGTTTATTTCTTTCAAATGGTGGTTTGAAATTGGTTTTCAAAGAGGTATTTCAATATTTTTAGTAACTTATATATTATATTATAAATTTTTCATTAAATTAATTTGAAGTGGACTATGTGATCAGAACATATTATGCCTTTAAATGGATGCTTAATGTGGGTTACAAAAAAGATTTTATAATGTGAAGAACATTATATTTAAATGGGAATGTTTTACATTGAGGAAGGTGTTATATTAATATTTAAAATTTGGTTATTTATATTTGATTCAAATTTTTTTATGGAATTGAATATATGGAGGTTTTGTGTATTTGGAATTGAGTAGAACATGGGGTACCTTCAGAGGAAGGGTGGGGTATATTAGATAATGTTGTTTAGGTGATTTAGAGAGACTTTGGGAGGAAGATGAATATGGATTCCAAATCATTGAACATGAGTCTGAGTGTGCTCTTGGTTGGTGGGGAAGGAAAATAATGAGAGATCCTACAATCTTGTTATACAATATTATCAAGATAGAAATCTATGTTTTATTCTATGTCATATTAGACCATTATGTATAGAGACCATGGTTCACATTACTTATACCATGTTGGTTTATAATGATATATTCATGATGTTAGTCTCATGTGTGGTAATTTTATACATTCTTCTTATGACCTATTATTCATTATTTTCTTATGTAATGATGCAATGACCATGGATTTAGGTTTAAAACTTTTTTTTGTATGTGATGTTTATTATTTTTATGATTATGAACATTTCTAACTATTGGTTATGTGATGAGGAAATGTTTATCCTCATGTATATACCTTGTTTGGGTGTCTTGTGAATGTTTATACATGGCGAATTTAACTAATTATTTATTTTATCCTTATTTACAATTCATTTTCCATAAGTTTTTTTCATAAAAATAAATGGGATTAATAATGTGTTTTATTCAATTGAAATTGTCTAAAACTGACAAGGGCTTTCAAAAATGAGTTTTCAAATAAGAATTATTTGTTTTCATAGATAAAGGCCTTACATATATTAAAGATAGTATCTATTGAGCTTTGTAACTCACACACTACATATTCTTTTAGGAATATTCAATCCATGTTTTATGGGATAATGTTAAGGGAAATGACACCCTTTAATTTTATGAACCCTCTTGATCATAAAATTACATAGTATATTTGGGATGGTGGATACATGGATTCATGGAGTTAGATCTTATAGATATATTTTTAGTTTTCATATTATTAGGATGTTATGTATTGGCCCTGGGGGTTTATTTACCCTATATTAAGATTTTTTTATACTATGACCATTTGATATCATTTGTATGTTTATTTATGACTTGTGATTTGGGTTTTTATGAAATTTATTTGGTTCATTTCTATATTTACTATGTTGTATTTTTATTCCAATTTATCATATATATTTCATTGGTGTCGTCATCCAACTAATTAAAGAATAATTCTAGTTTTCTAAGGGTGAATCCATTCCAAAAAGGGTTTTTTATGTTGTCATAGTACTTATATCCAACCCATGGTGATCAAGAACACATTATAGGCTTTCTGATAGAGTAGTCATAGTCAATTTAGGATGTTTCATAACAAAATGGTATTATACACCACTCTCTAGGGGGGGGGGGGTGTCTGGGTAATCTAGAGACTAGGGTCATCATTGTGACTCGGGTGGAGTGTGGGGGAAAGGTTTTTGAAATAAATATTTCACACTGAATCTCAAGTTTCCATGGGTTTATCAAGATTAATTCATGATTTTTAGTTTTCAATTATATATCTCTGATGTAATTTAATAATTTGATCCATTTTTAGTGTATCAATGATTTCAAGGGTTTATTAGTTTAGTAGATTTTTTTTCCGAAAAAACTAGGGCTACGATATTAACAAACAGAATTTTGTATACTATGAAGTGCCTACACATGATGGCTCTATGACCATGATAGTACTTGTTTCATAGTAAGTTCTAACCTTACCAGACCAAGTGTCTAAAAAATTCACAGTTAAATTTTCTCTCTAGATTCATTATTCATCCTATATTTCTCCCTATATTGATTCTAATAGAATATTACTTTGGTGTGTTATAATATAATAGAGTTTTTATTGGTTTATAAAGAATTAAATGAGGTTTAATATACTTTTATTTGAGAATTATACTGTTTTACTAGGTTTTTCCCAAGGGGTTATTTATGTTATGAAATGAAACATGTTTTTTAGATTAGAATACGGAAATTCCATGAGGAGTTTTATTTTTGAAACCTATTTTTATTATGTTTTGGAAATGTTTTTGGTTTTTTTGATAAAAACAAAATGTGTTGTATTTATAAACTAATGATAAATACATTTTTTTTAATAATTTTTTTGAGATTAAAATGTGGAAACTTTTAATTGTTTTAAAATTCCTAAAGAGGGTTTTTATGAAATATTTGATGTTAGTCTTTTGAAAGAGGTAATTGATTTTAAATGATATTTTAAAAAAGGTATGGAAAAAGGGTATTGATAATAATTGGATTATGTGGCATATTTAAGGTAAATTAACTATTTTAATGTTTTTTTTATTTTGAAATAGATAGGAAATTATTTTATGGAGGAGGGGGAAATTTTCTTTTTATGAAAATTTATGTAATGATTTTGGAATATAAGGGAATTTTCCATTAATCTAAATTATTTTTGAGACTGATGGGTCTTAATAATGGGTAATGGTTTTGGTAAGAGGGTTGGTGTAAAATAGATGAGTTTCCAAATGGTATTCTCAAATCAATTTGAAAAATTGTTTTAAAAAATTCCTTGAAATGGGTGTTTTTTATTTTTTCCCTAAGTTAAGGGAAAACCTATTTTTTTAAGTATAATAGGATGTTTGGATTATGTCTCATGTTGGTTACTATGTTCCACCTAGAAAGGTCTTCATTTAATATAAATAATTGTTTCTAGTACTTCTCTATCTATTGATTTATCCAATCTTCATATTTGACCTTTCTTTTTTATTTACTATGCCAATAATTCAAATTTATTTGGTGAATGTTTTTCCTTGTACTCACTTAGGTATACTTGAGGATTAAGGAGGGTCTAACAAGGATTTTTGGGCCATCTTCCATTATAGGTGATGAATTCTGACCTAGGTTTCTATTGACCCATGGGTAGGTGTTTTGGTTAACTTTTTTCATTTTTTATGACTTTGTGTTCTCGATAGTTTAAAATTCATAATCCATTATGCTTAATCAGTCATTGATGGGATTGGATTTTAAACGTTTCCGATTTTTATTTTCTATTTGAAAAATGGGTTTCACTTGAAATTTGAAGTGGGGATTGAAATAATGAGTAGTGGTAAGTGATAAAAGTAGATTCAAAATTTAACATTGAATTTTAAATTGGTTTTGATTGTATTTTAGTCATGAAATGAAGAAATAAGTATGGTTTTATACATTCACAAGGGTTTTCTTAGTGATTTAAGATGTTATTTTAAATGTTAAGTGTTTTGAAATTACTATAAAAATATTTTCAAATAAAGTGCGATGTTTCAAAATTTTCAGAAACTTGTTGGGTTTTGATGTGAATTCAATGGGGGTGATTGAATCCTATTAAGAGTTTTAAATGATAATTTATTAGTTCTGGATATTTTCATTCCATGGGTTTTGTGAAAAATTAATGGGGAAATTAAAAATATATTTATAGATATCATTTTAAATGAATGGTTTACAGTGGGACTTCAGACCATTGAGAAGATATTTTTAATTTTTAGTCTCTTAATAAAGGCATATTTGGCACTTTTGGTGTTTTCTTAAATGGAGGAGGTTAGTGTGATACCCTTTTGTGTACTATTTGGTTTTTGAAGATGCATTTAAGATATTTAGAGGAATATAGTGGCCATTAATTTATTATATTACATGTTTTTGGTTGGTTATGGTACATTTTTTTTCTATTTGGGTCCTTGGGATTGTTTTTTTTAATTTGGTTCCATGTATCATACTCTTATTTGAATCATTTTTTATTCCATTTCAAGTTTTTTTGAAATTAAATGAAAATTGGAATTGAAAAGATAAATGTTGATCTTTGAAATTAGTATTTAATGAACATTTTGAAAGAGGAAAAATGGTTTTGGTATTTTTTTTAAAAAGGTCAACATTGAGTGTTTCAAGTGTTTTAAAAAGTGTCTTTCAATTTCCCTTCCTTTCTTGAAGAATAAGGGGGAGGTTTTTTATTAAAATTATTCAGGGCTAGGAGAAAGTGATTTTGAATGCGATTGGTTACATTTAAGTCTAATGGTCACATATTTATGAAATGCATGTGTGTTTTTATGATTTTGTATTATTATGGGTTGAGTGCTTACTGACTATATTGTGTGATTACTTTAAATTTTTGGGATTTATTTCATGTCTTGTTGTTTCATTTTCCTTCATTTTGAGATTATCATGTTTTATTATGTTTTGAACATTTTATGATCAGTTTATAGTTGATGTGGGAAGGAGTGAAATTTGGGTTAGTGCTTGGGTAACTATGATGGACGTTTCCTTTGGGTCAATGATTTCATGGTAATAATAGCATTATGGGGATATGTATGGGATGATGTTTTGAGTTGAGTTCCTAGTTTAACCATAGAGTATGGTGGAACAGGTTAAGATCACATGTTGTTTCTTGCTATGGAATGATAATGAGTTATCCATTCGAGAAGTGATGTATTTCAAGAATTATAATGGCTCTCCCATGTAGATATTGAGTTCCTCACGTATTATTTTCTTTCGAGGAAGTCTAAATCTATTTTACGGTTGTTTATAAGTTTCCCTAGTAATTTTTTTGAAGATTCATTCTCATAGTGTATTCCATCGTTTGAGTTATTCTATTTTTGTTAAAATAATCAAATATTTTCTAAATAGTGGAAATAAATGTACTTTGTTTCCATCCCCATTAAATCTTATAATGGTGATAGTGATTGTGTTTGTTTAGAGAAATTTAGTGGTTTTGTAGACTTATTGGTTCATTATAGTGGAATCACTAGTGTTTACAAGTTTCCTACCTAAGGTCCTCTCTAGTATCTTTTCATCTAACTCACCACATTTCATGGTGTGTGGGTTGTGACTCATTCTATTTACTTCTTTCATGACTAAAGACTTCATGAGGATAGAAGGTGACATGGTGGGGAGGGTTGTGACACCCCCAAAGTCCTAGGTAAATGTTATATGATTTTTTTAATTATATTTTTATTTTATCTTGGAGTTCTTAGGTGTAGGGGTAAAAAATTTGTTTTTCAGAAAAAATAGTCATTGGAACACTATTAAAGCATGGTTTATCGAATCGTGTGAATAACCATATGGGAGGGGTTTTTAGGGAATATATACATTTCACATGGATTGATCATGATATTTTTAACCTTGCAAGGTTTTGTAAAAACCATTACACTTTGGTTTTGGTAGAGACTATCTCCCACATGATTGGTGTATAGTTTTTCTAACCAAGTGGAAAAACCATGCAGTTTATCCTAGTAATTAAAATGCGATAAATAACTTTTTCCTCTTCAAGGATTCATATCCCCTTGGAATAATTGTGTTACACCAACATTAAACCCTATAATTTGGATTGAGACCCACTTATATTGTATTTTTTGGGGATTCCTATGGATTCATTGGTGTTTTGGTTTAAGGTAATCCCTTTTATTCATGAGTTCTCTTCGACACCCCTATTTTACCATTATGATTACATTTTTATAGATGTTTAAAACTATTGAATTTCCCATGGATGAATCATGGATTTTTAATAAGGATTTTGGTTTGTTTCTTTCTGATTTAGGTGTATTCAGACATATCCTTATCAAATATAGTGGTTGTAATTGAAGGTGATGGGTTTGAAATTGATTTTGAGGTTTGGGTCTCTATTTAAGGGAGTTTTCCATAGAAAAACTATAATTATTAGTTTTCATTGGTTTTTTTTATTTATATATCTTAAAAGTGATTTTTATTGATGTTTTCACTATGTTTTATTAATGGAATGGTTTTTTTTGAATTTTTATGATTCAAAGTGGGTATTCAATGGGTGTTGGCCTTAATTCACTCTATGTGTTTTATAAAATGTCTCAAAGAGGTTTACTAATTTTGAATGGGGTTTTGAAAGGGGATTACAAAGTGGGTTTTTATTTCATTGAATGATTAACTTATTATTTCATAAATGGTTTGTGAAATTGGGTTTATGTGGCTTATGTGATTAATTATTGTTATAAATTTAATTGTAATTTTGTAGTGGGTTTCAAAAAAGGGTTTTCTGTAGATTAAGAATTATATTTAAATGGGAATGCTTCACCATGAGTTGGGTGTTATATTAAAATGAATTTTTTTATTTTAATTGGATTGAAAAAATTTTATTTGTCAGAACACATAGAAATTTTGGCATTTTTGAATTTATTATCACAAGGGAGAACATGGGTGTGTGTATGGTGAATTTAGCATTTGGACCTTATCCTATGTCATAGAATAGCTAGGGTGTGTTCTCCAAGAGACCACTTAAGCCTTCTAGAGGAAGATGGATGAATATTCTATAATGTTGTCTAAGGGACTGGGTGTGAATTTGAGAGAAATACTGAGAGAGTTTCCAAAAACATCAAACAAGATACCAAGTGAGCTCCTGGATTTTGGGACCAAGGAAGACAAAGATATATTACAATGTTGTTATAGTTTATTACCTAGATAGAAAATATTATTTTGTTCTATGTCATATTAAAAACTTATGGATAGATCATATGGTGTATATTACTTATTGCATGGTGATTTTATAGCTTTATTCATGATGTTAGTGCCATGTGTGGTTGTGGTATACTTTATAATTAAGCATTCTTATTCATTAATGTTTCACGTAGTGATATTATTCCCAAGTGTTTATGTTTAAAATATTTTTTAAGTGTGTGATGTTAGTTATGTTTATACATATACCCATTTTTACCTATTGGTTTGTGATGAGGCTATGTTTATTCTAATATATATGAATTGTTTGGGGGCATTGATAATGTTTATTCCTAATGGATTTATTTACTATTTTATCCTTTTTTACCATGATTTTCAAAGATGGTTTGATCTTGAAAAAACAAAATGGTTTTCTAAAATATTTTTTTCATGTGAACTAGGTTTTGAAAAATGAGTTTCCAAATAAGTCTTATTAGTTTTTATGGATAAATTATTTATATAGAATCATGGTGGCATCCTTGTGGGATTTATGCCTTACACCCTAAATATACCTTTGGGGATATACAATCATTGTTTTTCAAGACATAGGTAAGGGAAAGGGAAGAATTATATTTGGTGAAATGTCTTGATCACCAATGTACATAGTGGTTTTGGAATGGTGGATATGCTATCTAAAAACATTAGCTTATATAAATAAGTTGTGGGTTTTCATATATTTAGGATGTTATGTATTATTACTTCTAGTTCCATTCTTATGTTTTTTTATTTTTTATATTATGATTATTGGATATCATTTATCTGTCTATTTATGAATTGTGATGTGGTTTTTATGAAATAAATTTGGTTCATTTCAATATTAACTCTATTATATGTTTATACCTATTGATTTTATGATTTGGTTGGTGTGTTCGTACAATCCATGGATGGGTTATGTAAATTTTATAAGGGACAAACCATTCCAAAAAGGACAATTATGAAGCCCTTGTGCTTTTAACTAGTCCATGGTGATCAAGAAGGCACTTTAGGCCTTGTAGTGAAGTGAACGAGGTCGATCCAAGATAGTTTGTTATATTTTCTTCCCTTATAGTGTTTCCACAGGTAGTAGAAATCACTCGATTCTTAGTTAAAACTACCTCCCATACACAGTCTCTTATAAACTTAGATTAAAATTATAGAGAGAATAATAGCTATGAATATTCTTAGTTTCAATGAGTTTTTATGGATCATTGAGTATCATGAAAAAAATTCATAAGTGTTAAACCAACTTATATAGGAATCCAATGAACTCAAACATCTATCCTATACTAACTAGGTAATTTTACAAAATATTCAATCATTTCAAATCACTTGAAACATATAGATTAATTTAATTATTAAATTTTTAATACTAATATATTCATACACGGTGTTTATACCCATAAAATTAATTATTATATAATGAATAATCCATCATGATATCATTTTTTAGTATAATATATAATTATTCAATATGTTATCAGATTATATGATAATTTCATTTTCACTCCACCACTATGTAGTGAATCACTATGTTTTAGAAAACATTCGAATAGACCAAAACATAGTCTATATCATGGTCGAGTATATTCTAATGCATAACTCCATCAATCTCCTACTTGTGATAAAATCTCATAGACTTAGTGATCTTTCACCTACTGTCACATCATATGTAATAACTTGTGAAACCATATACAAAACTAATTTTGAAAATTATTTCATACATCTTCAATATGTCACATCATATATAAAAATATATGAAAATTTATCTAGATATTCTTTTGGACATCCTCCAAAACACTTTTAAGGTATCTCTCAATTTTTTATAAACTTTATCCTCATTTACACAACCAAAAAGTGTAACCCCATGGACCATTGTAACATTTATAGAATTTATGAATTCTAGAATCCAAAAAAGTGTGAAGAAAATTTATAATAGAATAGAATCAATGCTACTCAAGATACCAAGTGATCTGGTGTGATCTATATCAAACACATGTATCTCTATATATATGTCCACCAGTTTTATCATATATAAGAATGAATAATCATATAATCTATTTATATAAGATATTGATTGACTATGTGAAATGGAGTATATGAATCCCAAATAAAAAACTCATATATTCTAGATTCTCTAATTATACACTGACTATGCTAATTAAAACATCACACACCATTTTTATAATTGTATAAACACATCACATTCCACTAATATAGATAGAAAATCACATCATATGTAACTTATCTATGTATAGATATAGACTTACTTATTCGATATCAATTGAGTTTCTAGATATTTTAGTAATCATATGAGGGGAAAATCCAATCTTTTTTAATTCTTAACTGATGACATGATCAACAACATACCCAACCTCCCCTGATTAGCTATTCCTTATTTCTTGTATATGAAATGTGTCAATGGAGGAAGTTTATTATGCTAGTTACCTTTCCAAAATAAATAATGAGTATTAAATATGAAACATTCACCTATAATATACCAAATAAATAGTGTATTCTACTTAATGTGGTGTTTTTGTCACTCTATCTAGTACTCAAAACACATTTTGTGCCTCATGAGTATATTTTGTATCTCTATATGATATACTAACCATGATAACCTTAACATTTCATCAAAACCTATATTACTCTATGATAAAGATCAAATTTTTATTACTTTAAATTCATATTTTAATAGGTCAACTACTATTTCACTTCATGCAATATATGCAACCAATATGAAAGAATGATAAAGTGGGTAATGCAATATGTATTACATGATACATTTTTTTCTTAAACATTATTAAAAATATTTAACATAACTAAATAAAATAACCTATCCAATAATATATGATATGATATACTATAAGAGATTAATTATGTTTTCTTCACTTTTAGGGTTTTTTTAAACTCATTACATATCTATGTAATTCTTGTTATATATCTATGTAACCATCTAAAAACCCCTCCAAGTAAAATTCTTTATAGAGTAACATCAATAAATAAAAATAAATTGAATAATGGTAAGATTTAGGAATCATATTCCTAATGTTATATAATATTATCATTGTATTGGAATTCTTTTACATCACAATACATAATGTTACAATGTTAATAACATAAGTTGTCTACATAGACCACTTTTTTATTTCATCATCATAATTATTCTTTGAAATTATGCATAGAACATTTATTTGAGATCATTTGGTAACTAATTTTAGTCTTTATATTATTCTTTACTAACACATTCTAAACAAATTTAATATATTATGAGGCATTCATTTATTTATAGTATGTAAATGTAACTATTTACATTAATATTCACAAATATACAATAAAATTTACTAGAATATTAATTGGAATTCAATTTAAATTTAACTAGTTTAGTCTATTATTTATTTTAATTTGAGCATATTTAATTTTAGATATACTTCCACTAGCCTCTAAGACACTACATTATCTTTAATAATATCATGATAAGAAACGGAAAATACTTTATGTTTGGAAATGAAACATATTTCTTCTAGTGGGAATATTTTCCAAATAAACTATTGTTTACAAATCATTTATGGTATTCTATGTGTTTAGAGCATTATTATAAAAATAATAAATTATTATTTAAATTACTCCATTGAAGTTAGTGGGAACTCTTTCCCTTATAATTTAATAAAATATATGGATTAACACTTTTATCCTAGATAAAACAATTGTTAGGATTAAATTCTTTTAAAACAAGTTATATAATCAAATGAATTATAAAATATGCGTCTTAAAACCATCATCTCATGTTTTTAATAGAAGAAATCTTCCAAAAAAACAAATTTTCTTATCATATAATAGAAATAAGATAAAAATAAACATATTTTATTTAGATCCGTTTAATGTAGAAATATTAATTTATATTAAATTCCTTGATTTATAAACCCTTTTCTTCATCATTAAAATAAAAGTTAAAAGAATTATTAATTATTAACTTTATTTTAACTCTTGTATACTTTCATCAATTGTAAAATACACCTTTGGTATTACATAAACTTTAAAAGTAGAGAATTGGTTTCTATAAATATATAACTTGGACTTTACATGGATTTTCATATACACCTTCAAGTATTTTAAATAATTATATCTTATGAAAAAATTATCCTTCCATTTGGACACTACCCTTATGTTTTAATATTTTTAGCTACACAAAGAAACATTGATATAACGTTTTGTAAGCTTTTCTTCTTTTGTTTGGAAACTTTTCTCACTAATACTATCAATACATCACCAAATTTTTGACATCACATTCCTATTTAATCTATCACCCACACTTTTATAAAATTGGTAAAACATTTATTGAAATCATTCAAATTGTTTGATTATTTTCATTGATGATTATATAATTCCTTCCATATCCAAAACAAGTTGTAAAGGAAATAGTTACCCTCCCAATGTTATTATCATACCAAATCATATCAAGTACATTTATAGAGACTAAAGTCCCTTATATATTTTTTTTATCTAATTGCCTTTAAACATACATATAATAAATCCATTCTTATAAAAATCCTATAGATCCAATTATTGAAGAACTTCTATATCTATATATTCAAGAAGGGGTTACTATAACTCATAATTTTTTATACTTTCTTAAGAAAGATTAATATATTTCTATATATTTCTAGGTTGTTTCTTAGATTAAGATAAACCTTTTTGAAATAATTATGTAAAAGTTATATTTGATTAAGATAATTATATTCCATCCAAAATATAATATTTTAACCAATGAGTACCATGTTTTACACTAATTTAATAATAATTTTTAATAAATTTTATCTAATTGAAATGTTTCCATATTTAGTTTTACATCATATCCATTAGTTGGTTATGATCTATATTTTTCTATGATTTGGGATACCTTGGTGTTTCTCCCAACACTTAGCTATTTTGTTATTCCATCATTCCAATGATAACATATGTGACTATTTTATATCTTTTAGAATAACTCTTTACCAAATCCATCATATGAAAAATCTCAACTCTATTCCTTTTTTATTCTAATTATTTTTGGGTTTCCTAGTTAAGTATAACCCAAATGGAATTCCAAAAAGACACTTAATCTTATTAGCTCCACCTATAACTTACTTTTTTTACACAAGATAATATATGGGAACCTAGATTTGGCATGAATTAGCTAATTGGGTGATAAAGATCCAGAAAAGTGTTTTATTTGAAAGAATTCGAAACATAGTATTTTTAAGGGGATTTAATCTCCCAATATTACCTTAAGTATTTTTATTTTATTTTATGTATTAGTATAATGATTTAGTTTGGAATCCACATTCATTAAAAAAATCAATATGTAGAAACCATATTGGTGTGTAACTATAACAACCATGAACCAGAACTCCGGGATCTGATGATGAAATCATAAAAATTAAATTTCTGGCTTTGAAACTGATGAAGCTGACATAATTTTCACCATCCAAAACATACAATATCCAAAGGGAATATTGGATATATTACATTATCTTGAACATTTTTTGTTTATGGTTTTATATAATTTGGATAAACTATTGAATAAACAATACCAACGCCTTTAGATGAGCATTTCTCCCACTTAACCCAACTTTTCTTATTTTACATTAAGCAATCAAAGATAATTATTTCAATGTAATAATTGATAAAATAGGGAAAATGAAACATATGAAGGGAGATATAAAATTATTAGTAATGATAAACATTATAATTAACAAATAGAATTAACCGCTGATCATAAGAAGTGTATATAGGTATGAAGACATGAACAGAGTGCATGAGAGAACCATAAAAAACTCATACCCATCAATACATGAATAATCATTCAAGAAATATAGATTTAGTATTTAAAAAAATCAATATTTATAAGAGTCAATAATAATGAGCCATTTTATATCAATATTTAACAAATGAAACATTATAAACACATGGAATGAATAGATAAAATGTGCTGGAATCGTGGAACATCATCATAATAGAACCCTTAAAAGATCCTTATAATTGGAATAAACATACGACCAAATTACAATATAATTATTTGGATAAAATAATAATTTCTGAATGCATTGGAGATTTAACTGGGTTTACCCATCATATAAGCTATATCTGGCTCACCTGGTGCTATTTGAGAAAATAGATCATATATAATGTCAAATAACCACAACATGAATAAGGTTCATAGATCTCAAATCATAAAACTCATAAAAAAACCCTTATTATTTTAATAATTTGATTAACCCATGGAAATGAAATGGGTTCCCTGATAATATATTTTAAACATGATTACTATAGTGACCCAACATTTTCTTACATTAATATTACATCATTTTAAATACAAACAACATAATAGCATTACACATATAAGATCCAATGGTTTATTTTTGTGAGAAAACTAGGACCATACATAACAATTACAACATCGAGCATAAACTTTTTTTAATTTCATCTTCTCTAGCTTCTAATTAGCACTTGACCAATATTTAGTACATGTATCCACCTGAGGATATACATTCAAAAGGGTGAGATAAAATCCTAGTAAGATGATAGATAAGAACAATATAGCATGGGGTGAGAATTTTCATAACATAGGAAAAGAATCATGAACATGATAGGAATCATTAGTAAGAGACTTGAAATGTGGAAATGCATAAAAATGAAACATCATGTCTTAGTGGATCACTACCACACATACTTGTGAACAAAGCTACCATATATTTCAAATAATTTTAAATTTACTTATGAGATGAATCACTTTACCCAAATCATTAGAGGGATGTATAATTCTGGGTGCACCCGTCACATTCAAACATTCATATTGCGCTATATAATTCCAGGTGCACCCACCACATCATAACATTATCATTATAATGCATGACACAATGAAAATATATAAAAAATGAACCTAACTAACCCATTAAAAGTAATGGGTTTCATATAATAAGAACACATTCATAAACATTGGGTTCCCAAAAGAAAGAGGGAATAACACACAAGTTATAAGAACTATCAACCTTGAATGAGAAGTAAAAAGAGTGTTCTCAAAAGAAGAGTTGTTTTGGAATACATTTTATTTGAAATAAACACCAGTTAAAAACATTTATATCACAAAAATGGAAATAAAATGATGAAAAAAATTATTTTTAAGGTGTAACCATATAAAAATAAGTAAAAGAGGGAGAACTCGAAGGATGAAAGTTGGGTTTGAGAATTTCCCCTTACCTTATATCCAAACGCTTCCTTCACTTTAATGTCCTGTATAACCACATTAGACTCATTAATTAAAAATTAAAGAAACTTTTGTACTTTAATAAAGTTTATTATGGTTTTATTAATTTATTTTATGTTCCATTGGATGGGTTATAGAGTTTAAATTTTTTTTTCAGGAATGTTTGTTTTTTATGGTTTTTCTTGAGCGTTTCACATGTATTTATGAATTAAAGTTCATGTAGAACATGTTTAAACATTCAGAATAGATATTAAAAGTTATTAATATTATTAAAAAAGTTTTAATGATCTTATAATGAATTATGTTATATACCATGTGGATGAATCATTAGATATGAATTTAATGATGATCGTTTGAGTTAATTTTGGCGGTTTTTCGACCACAATGAACTTGTTTTGATTAATCATTTTTTAATATGTACATAAGTTAGTTCCATAACATTAAATAGGAAATAATACACATAAATTATTCTGGTTCAACCATAGAAATGGTTTCATGACCAGATCTAAAGGTAGAAATGAAAAAAAGAAAACATGTCATTCTCATAGGTGATAGATTAACAGCTCACGAACAACATTTTATTTTAAAAAATAAATGGAAGAGTAGATGGGGGATGGATGGTATAATATACCATTAATATCATAACATTACAGTTTATATATTATATGGTAGTTTCCATACCATTTGGACAAATATAGGTGGGGAGATAATAAGAAAAGAACTTGAAATTGAAAGGAATTTAAAGGAAAATAAGGAGAGAAATTACCTCTTAAATCCTCTTCTTGAGATCCCCTTTAAGGGGCCTAAGATTGGTCTTTTGACGAGACCAAAAGATTTTTGATGTGGGGGAGGCTCTAGTAATGATGCTTGGGTAGATTTATGACAAGGATTGAATCTTGAGAGGTGTGAGGAATTGCAGGTGTGAAGGGTGTTATTTATAGTGGAGGGGAGAGAGGATTTCTCAATATAAATTTCATTAGTTTATTATTTTACAACAATACACGGAATATTGAGTCTTCCATGACCAATAATAGTAATTTTATAATTTAATCCCGAAAAAAGTGGGCTTACATCATCAAAATATCATACATGACTCTATAATTAACTTATTTAGCTTATTTTGTAAATTATGGTATTTCGCTTTTTATAAAAAAATCAAGTATTTCGGAAAAATCCCAAAATTTCACCCCAAACATTTTTCAATGTGTAGAATCCAAAAAATGATGTCCATTTTTCAAAAATAATTTTATAAATATAATTAATTTAATATTTAATTAAAATCATAATTTAGTTGAAAAATACAGTTTTTAAAATTAAAATTGATTTTATAATGCTTTCAAAAATTACATAGGGACTTAAAAAATTATCTAAAAAGTATAAGACATAGATTTGTTAATTTATGAAAAAATTTTAAGAAAATAATTTTTATTTTAAATTAATTAATTAATTATAATTAATTATTTATGACTTACAAATAAAACCCAAAACGGTTATTATGGTCAAATTATCACTTTTTAAGATGCATAAATTTTATTTAATTATTCATGGGTAAGGATACTGTTATTTTGGATGATTTACTATTCATAAGGTTTGTAACACTATCCATAAGGGTAGGTTACTATTCATAAGTGTAGGTTACTATTCACCAAAAATTAAGTTTTTCTTATTGGACCCCAAATATCATTTTTAATAAAACCGTGTATGTCGGATTATCAAAATTCCAAACATAGAATTGCAAAACATATGTTTAAATGTCACATAGCACTTAGTAGTTCATTATGTTGTGTTTTCATGTGATTATATTTATAAGAAGAGAATTTCATTGAAAAACATTGCATCTTTACAATTAACCCATGAAAAAGATATGGGTTCTATAAAAATCTCTTAGAAATAATATTAATTCATATATATAAAGAATGATGATTGATCATCACAAAATATAACCATTTGAGCTTAAGTAACAAACATGGTTATTGAATTTCAGGAATGGTAATTCCATTAAAATATCAATAAATAAATTTTAATAAAAATATAGTTTTCATTTAAAAAAATCACTTTTCAAAAAATGAAAATTCATTAATATTGTGAAAATCATTTTCTTTGAAAACAAACATTGAATCATTTAAAAGAAGATTTTAAAATCATTAAAAACATTTCTTGTGGAATATATCCTTTCCATTTATAAAAATACTTTTTAAAACATAAAACATTTATTAAATCCATCTCCTTTAAAATAAAATATAAAAAAATATAAAGTCAGCTTTAAATATCATTTAAAACATTAACATTGAATTTATATTTTTATTATGAAGTAACAGTTTTAAGGAAAAATGGGAAACTAGTCAATATTACAAAAGGATATAACCCAACTAGATATGAAATAATTGAATCAATGAATAACAATTTAATCCTATTAGAGAAATTACCTTTGAGGAGGCACTATTTTAGAGACGAATCCTTGTCATCTGGATCATCATTGAGAAAGATATCAATGTTGTCTGATATCCTATCCCACGTTTGGATGAGCTCTTCCAAATAAATATTCTTCCTGTTGAATCCACGTGCTAGTATTTCAAGATGTTTCTGGAAGCAGTCACCTTTCTTCTTGGAGTAACTTTCCTAAATACACCTCCCCACCAACCTATCAAATTCCTCTTATATAGTAATGAATTAAAGGCTCTTGTCACAGAAATATTCATTATTGTTGATAATTCTTTCCTACTCATCACATTTGATCAATTCCTTACCCCACTGGGAGATATCATATTAAGAAACCTTCTTAACATCATGTGCCAAGTCAGAGATATAAGAATCAAATTCTTATGATTCAAGCCCCTTAGTAGTGTTTGACTCCACCTTCTTGGACACCTTCAAAGTTAGCTTGCCTTTGATTTAGGATTGAGTAATAGGAGGAATATGTAAGAAAGGGTAATTTTTATTCCGACCCGGCCTCTGAGAGTGCGGGGTAAACCCTTCTAGATAGATTAGAATGTTTTTTCTCTTCCTTGAAGAGGATCTAATATATTCCACTGCAATCTTCACTTCCTTAGACTCAAAATGAAAATCCAAATCAGAATCCCTATCCTCTTGGGGACCCTCCAAACTCTTAGAGAGGTTCACATCATGGGAAAACTCCACATCATTACCTTCCTCAAACATATTTCATTCAACTCCCAACACAAATAATTGGTTTGGAGAACATATAACCTTGCCTCCTGAATTAACCATATCTGCATAGGATGATCTTTCTTGAAATAATTGTACTGGAATGTATGGACTTATAGGCTACTCATATCCACATCCCATAAATTGAGGTTTCTTGTTAGCGTTTTCCCAATCCCGACCTTGAGGAACACTGTGACCTTGGTCATCACATACTTTCATGTTCACCGCCACTTCAGTTATATAGCTCATTGAAACCATATGTCTCCCTACATCCATATCCAAGGATGCATCCCTTTACAATCCACCCACCTACATTGCCTCCCCTGGCCTTCCATTAAGTAAGGGGATGATACCCAAAATCATGCATCAAGGGGGATAAGAAGTCCATGAACCGATACTATGAATACTTATATTATCATTTAAAACATTTCATGAGGAAAATATCCTTTCTATTTTGAAAAACAATTTAAAACAGAAAAAAATTGAAAATACGTTTTTTGAAAATAACCTTCAAAAATTATAAAGGTTCAAAGAAAATAACAGTAATGATGATGGGAAATTTCTTTCATATCTTTATTGTTAAAACAAATATTCCTTTCACATTTTTATTAAAATAAAGATGGTCATTTTTGGGAAAATGAAATTAATATTACATTGAGTTTTTTTTGTAAAAAGTAATACATGGTTAAAAATGTATTAAATAAATAAATTTAATAATTTCAAAATCATTCTTGAAAAACTATTTATAAAACATGTTTTTGGAAGAAAAAGTGTTTTTGACCCAAGAGAAAAATAAAGATTATTTTTCATTAAAACATTAATTGTAACTCTTGAGTACATAATGATAGTAAAATATAGGGAAAACTTGTATTCTCAAGACATAAACATGGGATAAGAAAATTAATGAGATTTATGAGAGGTGGATGATAATATTTTATCATTTTAAACATAATCATAAACAATCCTGATAAGCAATGAGAGTGTAACATAAATTATTTAACACTTTGGTACCTTTGAATTGTTTGGACCATGAAGGAATAAAAATAAATGAATCTTAAAATATCTTGAGAATAAATAAATTCTTTATATTAGATATAAAATATTCTATATATTCACCTTATAAAATAAGATAGGTTCTTAACATAATATATGTCTCAAGGAAAGTAAATTGAGAAAAAAATACCTTATGACTTTGGAAGATTTCGAATCATAAACTACTGGAACTAATAACATAAAACAAAACGTAGAATATCATAAAAATAATTATATTCAGGATATAACATTACAACTTTTTTATATATTCACTTTATAAAATATGATAGGTGTATAACAAAACATATGTCCCAAAAAAACAAATTGAGAGAAAAATAACTTACCACTTTGGTAACTTATGAACCGTAAACCCCATGAAAGATAGATACTAAAATTGATTTGTAAATAATGAAAATTTTAACAATAATTATAATAATATACATAAATGGGAATTATATACACCTCATAAAAGAAATATGTGGTGAATATGGCATGTGTCTCACCAAAGTAAAACGTGAGATATAAACCCATTACTCTGAGTCCAAACATTCTTTTCATATCCTTTAAATACTATATAATAAGCTTATATAAATTATTTTTATTTCTTGATAACATTTTATAATTTTAAAACACTATTCTTAAATAATTTATTTTATTTATTTTTAATTACAAATTTAAATATTTAATCAGTTAAGTCCACACTAAGAGGTTTTAGGACGTTCAGTTCATTGTTTCAAAACAACTTTAGTGTAATAACCATGGTTAAAGAGGTAATTATTTAAAACATATACAGAATTATAATCATGAAATAATTTTCATATTTATTCATAAATTATACATTTAATACCAATCATTAAATATGGTTTTGATAAATTAATAACATTACGATTATGGAGATGGTATGCCGTACATACACATGAGTTATGTTTCAATTTTTTAATGATCATTATAGAAATGAGGTAAGAAATATTTAAGTTTTACATAATAATAATAATAATAATATATACCATTTTAAGTGTTTAAATATACTTATATTTATCATCTATGTGGTCTGGTTAGGAAAATAGAGTAACATCACTTCATGGAGGTGGCAATCCACACTTATACGAACCACACTTTCATTTTCTAATAAGTTAAAAGGGAAGAGAAAAAATAATATATTATATTTATATAATGATATATATGTCATTAATATCATTATTATTTCATTTATATCACATATATTCATTAAAATTATCCTCTTTACCTTCCATGTAAATAATTAGTTAAAATGAATCACATCGCTTCGTGAGGCGGTATTCCACGGTACACACGAACAACATTATTATATCCCCCATAGAATGAAATTTAAAAACGTATATGTGATATTATAACTATATAAGTATAAATATAATAAAAATATCATATATATTCTTTAAATCCTTTACTACATCAATTCGTGAGATGTGATGAGGGAAAATGAATGACATTGGTTCGTGATATGGTAGTCTACCATACACATGAATGATGATTTTGTATCCCATTTTGTGGAATCACATATGGATTTAGTTAATGAAATTAATATAATAAAATATAATTATATAATATATTATATTTTATCATGTTACCATATTTTATGAAAATTTTAAATATGTGTAAGAATAAATAAAACAAAAACGCATAGTTAGAAATTTTACTTCTTTTCATACTATCTCTTTAAGATTATAACTAAAGTATTACTAGAATTATTGTATAACCAAAAAAATAATTCGAAGATTTTTGTATGGATTTTTGTAATTTATTTGGGAAGATAATGGACTAACTAAAAGGTTTTAAGTTGTTAATAAGAGAGGAGAGTGGGTGGCCTTTTATAAGAGAGTTGTGTGGTATGCTTATAATTTTTTAAAACAAAAAGGTATACCCACATTTTTCAAATTACAAAAGGGTTATAAATAGATTATAAAGGATAATTATAAATTATAATTTCTAAATATGGAAATTAAATATTTTTAGGAAATTATTTAGGTCATTTTCATCCTTATATTATAAGTTTAACACTCAATAAACAAACTTTCACCATAACTGAGGCAATTAATTTTAACTCATTTCTCTATTCATTATGGTAACAAATTAAGTTGAAATTATTATAAAATATAAATCATAATTATTAAAAACATAAAATAAATTTTAGAAAATTAAATTCACAAAAGTGGAAAAATTAAATTTAATAAAAAACCCACCGAAATGATAAAACATTGGGTTTTCTTAAAGTTCATTTTTCAAGAAAAAGATAATTTTATATTAACTCTACGGTTAACAATAATCATTTATGATTATATATTAATTTTTATTTTAATGTTATCAATACATTTCATTTAAAAATTGGATTATCTTAGTTAATTAAAATGGAGAAACATTTTGCATTTTAAAATAGTTTTCATAAAAACCAGGTTTTTAAACCAAAAAACAATCATCTTCTAAAATCCACTATAAAGACAATTGAAAAAAAATTGGGTAGGTTAAATATAAAAAAACCAAAGTTATATTGCATTAAATCATATTTAATAAAAGGGAATTTTTAATTTAATAAAATTATTGAAAAGAAATGACATATTTACCAAAATTAGTATTTTTCACTATTCTATGAAAATATATTTTTTTCGAAGTCCAATACTATCACCCAATGTAAATTTTAATATAACATTTTCAAAAAACAATTTCATTTTATCAAATAAGTTTTTTAATAGTTATAGAAATTAATTATAATATTATTTCATGAAAGGAATTAAAAATCATTTTTTCTGAATAAAATTACTTTACTAAAAATATTTATTGATTATTTATTAAAATTTTATCAACAATTTATATTGAGTAGAAAATTTATCAATAATTTATATTGAATAATATATATATATATAATAAATTATTTAATAATATTCCCACCATCAAATTTAAGGGCTAGGCTATAACAGTTATATATATCACACGTCGTTTAAGATCAGTGTTGCATATCAAATATGGTATAGAATGAAGTTTTATTTTTAAACTATATGGGTATCACAATAACTCTTTACATAACTCATAACTTTTGTTACTAACCCAAATAAATGTTTTAATATATTTAAACATATCTGAATACATCCCATGCACAAGGTACCGGAAACTGTTTCTTATAAAAGCTTATAATTGAATAAAATAAACAATACCTCAAAGAGTAAGCATAGAGTGATAGGTATCCAACCCTAATTTTGGTAGACAAGGAATAATCATCCAGTATAGTGAGAAACATGACCCAATATCACTATACACATTGTTATCTACTAAATTGATATTTCAATTCAACTAAAATCCTAACACCAAACATGCATAATCATTAATTAAATTCTTAGCTAAATATCATAAACTATTAAAATCCAATTTCAATATAAAATGAAAATAGATCAATTATCATACCTAACAGAAAATACCATTATGTATATATGGTAATTTAAATTGGAGGCATAAAAACATTAAACTAATTCATATATCATAATTAATAATATAAAATTTATATTCATGAATAATAAATAAAGGAATACAACTTAATAAATTAACAATTAATTATTACATATATGAGAAAAAATATATGAACACATCATAAATAAATTATAAACACTTTATAATTTAATCACAGATAAACATGAACAATTTACATTTATCCAATTTTAAAATTTTCAAATTATCATTTACATGGTTTAATATGAACCCTATTATATTTTAGAAATTTATGACATTTATGAATACATTTATTATCAAATTATAAATATTTCATAAATTATGTATAAATTTTCACAAATATTTTTTTTACAAATAAGGTTACTAATATAAAAATTTTATATTTACATTTATGCACAAATCATAAATAAATATAAAAACATTAATTCTTGACCTTATTTATCCATATAAGTTAACTTTAATAAAAATATAACTATCATTAAAATTCATCTCAAAATGGTAAATAATACGACATAGTGTAAGTTATTTTTGTCCTTTGAAATTCCATGTTTCATAAATCTTTTTAAAGCTGTTTTTATCCATGGTTATACCATTAAAATGGAAATTATTGGTGTCTATTTAGTGGATTTCCTTGTTATTTCATTGAATCCATTTCACATTGATTTGTGATTATGTGTAATGAATTCTCATAGTTTCTCTATGTCATTGAATTACTCCTAGTGGATCTCCACCATGTCATTGTTCATTGATAACTATGATGTAGGGAATCAACACACAATGCTCTATTTTCCTTCATTTTCAATTGATATAGGTACCATCCATTTTTCACCAACCATGCCATGGTCATTGTGATTAAAAAAATCATGTTTCTAGGAGGGCTAAACCTTGGTTTTATGATGTCAATAAATGAAGAACCAATTTTTACATCAACAATGTTGTAGAACCAGAGAAACTAGTATTTCTAGTTTTTTTATTCATTAATAAATAAGAAAACATTGGTGGATTAGTAATGATACAACTGATAGGTTTGATAGGGTTATCTAACCTCCAAAACAAAATATAATAATAACCTCAAAACACCATTAATACCATAATCTATATATATATTTGGAATAACTAATAAAATTAATAAAATAGTGATCCTTTCACCATAATGATCCATCTTATCTAGGATTTAAAATAGTGTTTGATTAAGATAACTAAGAAGCGAATAAAGGATTCCTCCCTCATATGGTATCAATGGTTTATAGGAATCACCTGATGATTTGGTAGGAACTACCTTTTATCCAAGGTCTTCTAGAACCTTCTATTTACAGGATGAATATAAAGAGATAAAATAATGATATCAATTTTAAGGAGTTTTTTGGGATCATCGGGTATCATACTCACAACACATTGGGTAAGGATCAAAATACCTTATATAAGAATACAAAAAACTCAAATGTTATGCCTATATCAATTCAATAATTTTACAAAACACTTAAATGTTTAAACTTAGTATAAACATAAAGTTTAATTTATTTATTAAATGTTTTAACAGTTGAGGATTCGTGAAAGATGTTCAAAATCCTCAAATACATCATCATATAAGGAATAACTGACTTGATAACATTTTGATGGGAATATGAAAGGATCAAACACATTATCACATTATGTGATAATGACATGCATATTATACCATGACATAGCGAGTCACACTATGTGATAGATAACTTTGGCATAGACTATAGTATAGACGATGCCACGACATAGACCATTTTAGTGAAAAAATCCGTTATTATACACCTTTTTACTTATAACCAAGAATTATTCTCTGGCATAAACTAAGACATTTCATACATAATTATTCATTCATGAGCATTTAAAATAGTAATTTATAATCAATTCTAAATAAATTCTGAAAAAAATTATAAATCATATTTTGATTTAATACCATTAAATGTTATAATTTTTATATATTTTATATTTTGTTCTTATAATTCCAAGTATATTTTTCCTATGAAAATTAAATATGTTTAACAAAAATTGGTGAAATTCAAGAGTATGTAAAACAAAGTCATGGTTTTGATCCATTATCTATATTTTTAATTCATTAAACTAGTGGTTTTGGATGAGCATCTAAAAATATATTCATTGTTCTTTCATGATGGTCATCCATTTCATTATAGTTCTTTAAAGTTTTTTTAAAAAGAACAATTTAATTTCATAGTTGAGAAAAAAATTCAATCATGGAATGTTATAAGCGTACACACAACTATTTTAAGAACAAAACCTATATGTCAATGAAATATAAAATAAAAACAGAAAAAGTATACACAGTAAATAAAATATCAAAAAATAATTAATAATTTATTTATAAAGATATGAAAAATAAAAATATACCGAAAATTATTATTTTAGGTTAAATAGATGTAAACATATGTCATGAGTCAAAAATATTTTCCAATAAGATATCAGGAATCTTACAATTAAATTTTATTAAAAATTATAGTTTAGATGTGGCTTTTTAAAAAATAATATTAACATAATTTCAAAAAATCCTATAAGACAACATTAGGGGGGAAGTATTTTTTGTCCATTTATCACCATTGATATCGGTGGTGACATATTAAGGGTTGGAGATCCAGTTACACACAGACATAGGTGGTAACACATTACAAGACATAAAGGATTTAGGAAAGATTGATGGGGCCTTTGAGGGATGTGAAAGATATCATATTTGTAGAAGCACTTACTGGAAATAGCTAAAGAAACATTATCTTATAGTAAATTAATAACATGAGGTGTACATGATGAAAATATTAATTACTAATGGATTTAAATTGAAGGTTAATTGAATTTTTAATGTTAAAACCAGAATGAAAGATCATCACATTTAATTTATAGATATATTTAGAAATAGACCGACTTGAAAATATTTCTTATTTGGTGGTTGGGTTGACTAAAATTGAAATACCATCATTGTGTTATAGGATACATGGTAAGAATACCTCTAGGTGTTATCCATACATGATCCAATATTATTGGATTGTCTCTTCAAAATCCTCCAGTGCTACCGAATTCTATTTTGATAACTTGTGTCATTTTTCATTAGTTACAGGAACATTCTATTGATAGATAAGGATTTTTAAGGATCTATAAAAGTCTTGATAGGTTGGATGGTGATTGAAACTTTTTTTCTTGAGCATGTTATTGAGAGTATTGTTTCCAGGGCTTGAGATAATTATATCTAGGTTTATTGTGTACAATAAGCATCTAACCCTAGAATGTAAAATAACTAAATATTTATAAAGCTAGGATAGATTTTTTAAATGCACATAGCCCCTTATCAAATTCCTTATTCCTTATCAAACCCCATGTCTAATAATAATAAAAATTACAATATTATTTCTCTAACATGAAACCTAAACATAAATAAATATCATTTGTCCAATAAATAAACTAATATTTATTTAATTGATATTTAATATCTCATCTCTAGATAAACTACTAAAATTTGTATAAAACCCTCATTAATATTTATTAGGACTTAAATCATGAATATTTATTTATTAAATAAATTTAACTACATTATTTTCTCATAAATATAATAAATATAATAGTCATTAAATGTTCCAAATAATTATTTATTAATATTTAATTCAAATATTTATTCTTCTAAATATCTCATTATTAAATCTTGGTGATCAAATAATACCAAATTATTATTAAACCAATAATCAGGAATAATATTTATTATAAGTTTTTAAATGCATAGATAATTTATCTTATATTCCTGATACACTTAGTGTGAGCCTCTATAGCCCTCTTTCGTAGTGGAATTATGAAAATCCAGATAAAGTCCAAGGTTAGCTTCAAGAATAACTCCAAATAACCTAGAGAGAAATAAGTTAATGCAATAAAAACATATATCCTAATATTTATTATCACTATTTAATATAATCCATTTATCATAATGTCTATTACTAAGAATGTTTCATGTTAGTGCCATTTACTTATGTGCTCGATGTGATTTTCTTTTAAATTTTAGAGTAGAAATTGTATATTGAACACCATGGAAATGGATTTATTTAAATTATTAAATTCTTATAAAAGAGATTATAATAAAAACTTCTATTAAATAATAGAATATAAAAATCATTTTACACATTATTTATTAATGAAATACCACTCATGACACAACCAATGTATTCTAATTATCCATGAACATATTCCATAATGGTTTTCATCAATAAATCAAAATACATGATTAATTACATAAATTAATAATTATATTTACTAGTAAGGATCAATACACACATAAAAAGACAAGAATATCCAATAACATATATAAATGTGGATTTTTAACTGGCAGGCCATGTTCTAATAATCTCCCGAATTTAAAATTACCAATGGTGTGCATTATGAGAATGTTTCTCAAAGTACTGTGTCTATCACTCTCAATATCCTTTATCATATGTGACTCATTGAATTATATCATTAGGCTATGTAATATATATTGAAGAATATTTTCATGGAACTTATATGTTATAATATTAGAAGCGAGCTGTTATGACCTTTCAGTGTGAAAATTACTCTTGGCACATTATAACAATTAATGTATTGAAAAATAACAATGATTATTTGATTTGAAGTTTATTAAATTTTAAAAAATGAATATATGAAATAAAAAATTACATAGATTTTGGTTATAGGGAACCAAATCAAATAGGATGATTGAGGCAAATATCGAATGGGATGATACTTCTTGTCAAAGGTGAAATACTACAACAAACATATGAGAAACCAATGCTAAGTGTTTGAGGTGGTAGATAGGTAAATAGAATAATATAGGTGCTGATTTGGTATGTCTAAGGTCATTTTCATAACTTGGCCATATGGTGTGTTGTTTGATTATATTCTGGATTTTGGGATACTGAGTATGGGCCTTTGGTCTATTAAAATGTAATATAATAAGAGAAATGGGGGTTTTACATTTCTGTTAGAGAGAGATAAGGCCAGACCTACATGGGTTCCTGGGTGTTTGGATTTTTTTAATGTTTAAAATTAACAACATTATATTTTAGAATATATATCTCTTTAAATAAATTATGAGTGTTCAATATCTTTACTGATATGTAACACCAATCTTAAAGCGAACCATGATATACTATAACCTAATCGTTAAATTGATTATTATGAACAAGATTATTTTTTTGATATATATATATATATATAAATGTGTTTCCAAAATAAAATTTATTTCTTAATTATTTATAATCAAACACATAATTTTTAGAGAAATCATTTTATGATTCAAAAATGCATTTTCTTCAAAAATGATATTTATTGAATTTTGTACTTGGAAATTATAATTAATTTATACCACTTTTAGAATATTATTCTAAAAAATGAACATAATTTTTGAAATAGTCATATAGAAATTAATTTATGATTAAATTTCAGGATTTTTTCTAAAAGGATTTAATTTTCAGTGAATAGTGAGAAATATCTATTTTTGTAAAATAATCATTTACTATCTGTAATGACCCAATAATTCTCATTGACTTGAGAGTAAAATGAATTATTAATAAGACTTAAGAGACACCCCCAAGACACCAAAGTCTAAAAATAAATGCCGAAGGTTTTCAAATACAAGTGGAGATTACTTACCCTTTAAGAATAAAACCATTAACCAAACAACTCACTATATGATGCCTAAAAAAATGAAAGACAACTCAACAACTTCATGTATATCAAAAACACATAAAATTTTACAACTAAAGAAGAACAAACAATTATCAATGTAAACAGCCAATAAAAAACTAAATAGTCTCAAAATACCTCAATACTCCATGCTTCACATGTTCCAAGATCCATAATCACCGAAAAACCCAGGTATCACATGGTGGTTCTAAAAACAAGTGATACTTTACCTTTTCCCATATACCGTAAGATAGTATCTGAAAAATAACCAAAGTGACCAGGTTTGGGTGAGTATAAAATCGGTAGGTTATTTTAAAATGACTTAACTACTCACACAACTAGGATAGAATAGTTAACAACAATTATATAAAACTATTTATATAAAATAATTTCTCAAAATAGTTTATAACTAAATATAAACAATTTTACAAAACAATTTATAACTAATAGAATAAAAGTGTAATTGAAACAAATTTTCCATCAAGTTATTTCTTCAGATAAATAACTAAGAAAATATTTAAAACCATTTCTCAATATTCCTTTGTCATACCCTATCCATTCCACACATCCATACAACCAAAAATGCATTCTACATGATGTCAGTTTCATACTCATGAGCACTTTCTTGTTGATCTACCAAGAAATCACATGGTAATTATATCCTGTGTACCATTTTTCCTTTGGAACCAAGCATAAAGTCATATTTCAACCAAGTCCAGTATGTGAAATATGAACACACACACCAAATATTCCCAAGGATCGGGTGAAAACACCTTTTCAATAAGACTTCCTTTTTGTTGAAATCTATTTCCATCAAAACCATTTCAATTACAATACATTTCAATAAAACCTTATTTTTTTTAAAACCTATTTTTCTCATCAAACCATTTAGAAATTATATAAAATAAATAATTTAAAATCACCATTTTAAATTCAAGAAACTATATCACTTAGCACAATAATTCACCAAGATCAAATTATTTCACCCAAAACCACAAATCATCACTAGAGAAGATTTATTCCGTGACTTTATAATAAATTAAATTCAAATAAACAAATTTTAAACTAATAAAATTAATCCTACCATGAGTAGTTGAGGTAGAAGCCACCTACCTCGAAGGTTTTGTCGAAAACCGACAACAGAAGAAGAACACTCTAGAAACTGGGTAAAAACTCCCCAAAAATGGCCTTAGATCACTACAACAAACTGCCCATTTCCCGGCGGTTTTTTAGCGGCGGTTTTGAAAACCGCCGCTAAAAAAAATCGGGGCAGCTATTTCGCGGCGGTTTTGAAAACCGCCGCCAAAAAACCGCCGCGACACGCGCGTAATTTTTTTTTTTTTAAAAAAAAAAAAAAAAATTAAAAATAATTTTATGGGTCATTTAGCGGCGGTTTTAAACCGCCGCGAAAAAACCGCCGCGAAATGCAAGCGCGGGAAAAAAATAATAAAACCTAAAAAAAACCTAAGAAACTCTAAAATCACTAAAACGGTCATAACTTTTGACCCGGGAGTCCGCTGGAGCGCCGCGACCAGTCAAATCGAAGACATTGAAGAGATCTAGAGGCACATATGATGAAAACCCAGAGCCGATTTAAGGCCGGGAAGATATAAGAGTTATAAGAAAGTTGAAAAAAGTTTTCCAACTTCAAACGGCCATAACTTTCGCTCCGGGTGTCCGTTTTGGCTCCACCACATATCAAATCGAAGCCAGCGAAGAGAGCTACGCACCGATTTGACACAAGCAAGCTTCTGTCAAGGTTTTCGACCCCAAAAACCCCTCCGAAGGCCTCCAAAACCCTCTTTCCGTCACCGGTGCCCCTTCGAACTTGCCTTCAAACGGACCTAACTTTTTATCCGCGTGTCCATTCGGACTCCTCCGCCTGCCAGATCATAGCTCGTTCCATGAGCTTCAGTTTGACTGGTCGCGGTGCCCACATGGACTCCTGGATCATATGTTATGCCCATTTTAGTGGGTACCGGGTTTGTTATGTTTTTCGATGCCTCGTTTCTAGCACCCGTTCCCCGTCAGCTTTTTTTTAAATGGTCGTAACTTCTGATCCACCCATCCATTCAGTCTATTTCACATATCAGGTCGAAGAACATTTCCGGATCTTTGATTTGATTGGTCGCAGATCTGGAACGGACTCTCGGATCATAAGTTATCTCTGTTACTGTGAGTTCAATATTTTTGTCACTTTATGACTGTTTTAACGGGTTTTAACGGTTGCTCCATTTATTACTATCTATTATTGACTCCATGACTCCATGGATTATTATCATTATCAATGGGTTTGGGGGGGGGGTTATGATGATTATGTTGAATTTTTAATAGGTTTTTCAGAGTTGTCATGTTTTCTCATGCTTATCAGTGCTTCCCCATCCGTTTTCATGTGTTTTCATTATTTTCCTCCATTGTCATGTCTGTTCATGTTTTTTCATGCGTTTTATATATTATATCTTATTTATTATTATTTATTTATTGTTATTATTTATTTATTATAATTCATTGTTTCTTATTTATTATTATTTTTTATTTTTTTATTTGTTATTTATTATTTATTGTTATTATTGATTATTTATTGTTTATTATTTATAGTTTATAGTTTATTGTTTATTGTTTGTTGTTTATTGTTTATTGTTTCTTATATATTTTTTATTGTTTATTGTTTATTAAATATTAAATATTATTTATTTTTTATTATTATTTATTATTTATTGTTTATTATTTATTACTTATTATTTATCATTATTTATCATTATTCATTATTATTATGTATTTATTGTTTATTGTTTATTTATTACAATTTATTTGTTATAATTTATTTATTATTTTGTTATTTGTTATTTATTATTTATTATTTATTATTTATTATTTTTTATAATTTATTATAACTTATTATATATTTTTAATTATAGTTTATTTATTATTTATCATTATTTATTATTATTGTTTATTTATTATTATTATTTATTTTTTATTAATTATTATTATTTATTGATTATTAATTATTATTTATTATTTATTATTATTTATTATTATTTATTATTATTATTATTTATTGTTTATTATTTATTGTTTATTGTTTATTCTTTATTTTTTATTCTTTATTGTTTATTCTTTATTGTTTATTATTTCTTATTTCTTATTTATTATTTATTATAATTTATTTATTATTTGTTATTTATTATTATTAATTATTTATTATTATTATTTATTTATTATAATACATTGTTTCTTATTTATTATTTGTTATTTATTATTTATTATTCATTATTTATTATTGATTATTTATTATTTATTATTTACTATTTATTGTTTATTGTTTATTCTTTTTTATTTATTTTTTATTATTTATTTTTTATTATTTATTGTTTATTACTCATTTTTAATTATAATTTATTTATTATTTATCATTATTCATTAATATTATGTATTTATTATTATTTATTATTTATTATTTATTATTTATTATTATTTATTATTTATTATTTATTATTTATTATTTATTATTTATTATTTATTATTTATTATTTATTATTTATTATTTATTATTTATTATTTGCTATTTATTATTAATCGGTTATTATTTATTATTTATTGTTTATTATTTATTATTTATTCTTTATTATTTATTGGTTATTATTTATTATTTATTATTTATTATTTATTATTTATTATTTATTATTTATTATTTATTATTTATTATTTATTATTTATTATTTATTATTTATTATTTATTATTTATTATTTATTATTTATTATTTATTATTTATTATTTATTATTTATTGTTTTCTATTTATTATTTATTGGTTATTATTTATTGTTTATTCTTTATTGTTTATTCTTTAGTATTATTTATTTATTATTTGTTATTTGTTATTTATTATTTATTATTTATTATTTATTCTTTATTCTTTATTCTTTATTCTTTATTATTTATTATTTATTATTTATTATTTATTATTTATTGGTTATTATTTATTATTTATTGTTTATTATTTATTATTATTATTTACTATTTGTTATTTATTATTATTTATTTATTATTTCTTGTTTATTATTTATTATTATTATTTACTATTTGTTATTTATTATTAATTATTTGTTATTTATTGTTTATTATTTATTATTATTTATTTATTTTTGCTATTTATTATTTATTCTTTATTATTTATTGGTTATTATTTATTGTTTATTATTTATTGTTTATTATTTATTATTATTTACTATTTGTTATATATTATTTATTCTTTGTTATTTATTATTTATTATTTATTATTTATTTTTATTATTTATATCAATTAGTTATGTATTATTTGTCTTTTCAATTAATATATATATAAGTATATAATATTCTGTTTATTAACTATATAGTGAGATTGGTGTAGTGGTAAAGTGTGTTGAGTGATATCCATGAGGTTGAGGGTTCAAATCTCACCCAACGCAGAATTTATATATATTGCATGGGGCATGGGCATGGGGCATGTGCATGGCATGGGGAGTAATATAATAATATAATAATATAATAAAAGAATAATATAATAAATACGAAAATAAATAAATACGAAAATAAATAAATACGAAAATAAATAAATATAAATAAATAAAAATAAATAAAAATAAATAAAAATAAATAAAAATAAATAAAAATAAATAAAAATAAATAAAAATAAATAAAAATAAATAAAAATAAATAAAAATAAATAAAAATAAATAAAAATAAATAAAAATAAATAAAAATAAATAAAAATAAATAAAAATAAATAAAAATAAATAAAAATAAATAAAAATAAATAAAAATAAATAAAAATAAATAAAAATAAATAAAAATAAATAAAAATAAATAAAAATAAATAAAAATAAATAAAAATAAATAAAAATAAATAAAAATAAATAAAAATAAATAAAAATAAATAAAAATAAATAAAAATAAATAAAAATAAATAAAAATAAATAAAAATAAATAAAAATAAATAAAAATAAATAAAAATAAATAAAAATAAATAAAAATAAATAAAAATAAATAAAAATAAATAAAAATAAATAAAAATAAATAAATACGAAAATTAAAAATAATATGAAAAAGAATATAAAAATAAATATATACGGAAAATAAAAATAATATAAAAAAGAATATAAAAATAAATATATACGGAAAATAAAAATAAAAAAAATAAAAAAAAATTCATTTAGCGGCGGTTTAAACCGCCGCTAAACAACCGCCGCAAAATAAATAAATAAATAAATAAATATTTAAAAAAAAATTTAAACCGCCGCTAAAACATTTAGCGGCGGTTTAAACCGCCGCTAAAAAACCGCCGCGAAACGTTCTCCGGCGGTTCTTAAAACCGCCGCCAATAGTTTCCCGACGCCACATTTAGCGGCGGTTTTTCAAAACCGCCGCCAAACCATTTAGCGGCGGTTTAAACCGCCGCGAAACGAAAAAAAAACCGCCGCGAAATACATTTTTTGGTGTAGTGGATATATTATCCTATCATAAAGGAACCAGAATATCATCTTATTTGGCATCCCTAACATAGATATACACATAATTGGCTTAGATATGAAAAGTAAAGAGGATAGAACAAGTAGATCTAAATAGACTTATGACACGAGACAAAAATAGTGAAGAACGTAACTTATTTTAAGAATCAGGCTTGAAAATGCCAAGGTAGGGATATAGATCAATTAAATTTTTTTTGGGAGAGGGTCCCCAACCTTAATTATGAAGGAATATAGATTTTTGTTCATTTAGAAGAAAAAATTATCAAGTAGGAGAAAAAATGTGTAAGATTCTAAAAAAATAAGATCTCACATTTTCCCTACACATGGTTAGGCCTCATGATTAGACAAACAGTGTGTTAACCATGTTTTAGGTACTAAATTAAGAAAACCCCTTTAGGGCTTCCTTTTATGGTATCCCTAACTATGGTCAAACCATGCTAAAGAAACTTCCTCAAAACTACAACTGCACATAGTTTCTCCTGGGATATCCGCATGGTGTAGACAAACTGTGCGCTGCCCATGCACATATACTTTAGACCAAAAATATTATTTAGAGTTCAACCAAATCTCCCATACATCACCCTTAAACTTTATAACAATGAAAATCATCAATTAAGGGTTACATAACAAAAACTAATGGTACTAAATTCTCCCCACGGTAGTCCTTTACATCCTCCGAGAGTAGAAAACCCTCACTGCCCTGAAAGAGTTCAGACCATTAATATTTCATTTCCTTCTTGAGTTCCCAATTTTCTTCTTGAATCTGACCATGTATCCATAAAAACCACATAGAACGATGATTTTTCCATATAATAATTTCTCTTACCTATCCAAAATCTACATCGGGATATATACTAATGAAGTATCTGGATCTAGGTCAACGTGATCCCATATGATAACATGGTCATAATCAGTATGATACTTTTCAATTGAGATGCATGGAACATATTATGCACCGAACTGAACCTTGGTGGAAATGACAACCGATATTCCATCTCTCCAACATGTTCTGGTATCTTGAAAGGGGAAATGTATCGAGGAGATAACTTGACCTACTTTCCAAAACGATGGTGTCCAAGCCTTGGAGAGATCTTCAAGAACACATCACCACTCATAGAAAATGACAATGGACGCCGACGATGATCCACATAAGATTTATAAATATTTTGAGCCATCTCCATCCTCTTTATGATCATATGATTCTTCTCTATAATTTTTTTTCACAAGACTAGGCCCAACTAGTGATGTCTCTCTTGTTTCTACCCAACACAGTGGGGAATGACATGGATTCCCACACAATGCTTCAAACAGAGCCATATGTATCGAGTCATGATAGCTATTATTATACAAGAAATACAATATGTGTATGTGATATTATGATGAGCCATAAAAATATATTACACAAGCCTGAAACATGTCTTCTAGTGTTTGTAACGTCCTTTTAGATTACCCATCTATCTAAGGATGATACGCCATACTCATAGTAATTTGTGTTCCATGGGCTTTCTATAAGGATTTCCTGAATTGAGATGTGAACCTCAGATCTGTATATGAGACAATCAAAACTAGTATTCCATGTCTCTTTACCACTTCTCAAATATAGATTTTGGGAAGATCCTCTATCCCATCAGTTTCATGAATGGGAATTAAATGATCCAACTTAATAAGACGATCAGCTATCACCCATATGGCATCATGTTTCTAAGCCGTTATTGAGAGACCTATAACAAAATCCATCTCTATCTACTCCCATTTACACACTATAATTGGTAAATACTATAACATACCCATTAGTCTCTAATGATATACTTTTACTTGCGGACAAGTTAGGCACTGCGAGATAAACTCAACCACCTTCATTTTCATGGCGCACCACCAAAATAACACCTTCAACACATTATACATATTTTGTGTGGTTTGATCTCATATCAAATATTGGTAAGTATGTATAATTTTTTCTTAACAATACATATGAACAACCATCAAATCTATAGACCACAACACTAAACTCCCCTCAAGTTTCCATCCCTCAATGCTCTCCCCACCATTGAGTTTTGAACTCATAAATAGGCATTCTGCATAAGATTTTTATGCCTCTTTAACTATATTTATCAAATCATAAACCACTACAACAGAAAATAATACAACCACATCACCTCAGTCTTTACATTCCACATGCATATCATCTAGTACTGAATTCAACTTCTATTCATCTACATCTTCATTTTACAAATGAGAATATGATTTTTTTCTCAATGCATATGCCACCAAATTCCCTTTCCTGATTTATAAATCAAGTCAAAGTAAAACATCTAGAGGTAATCCATTCATCTCCATTACCCTAAATTCAAATCTTTCTATGATAAAATCTGTTTCAGGATTTTATGATCTGTAAACATAGTGAATTTTCCACCAAAGTGATAATCACACCAGGTATTCAAAGCACATTAAACTATAGCTAACTCCAAACCATGTGTTGGGAAATTATTCTCATTAACTTCTTACTACCTTGTCCCCTAAGCCACAACACAGTCTCCTTTCATAAGAAAACAACCCAAACCTGATCCCAAAGCATCACAATGCACCACGTACCCCTATCTCGATTCTATAAAAATCAATATGGGTGCCAATATAAGTTGAACTTTCAGTTCTTGGAAGGACTTATGGCATTCCTCAATCCATTATATTGAAGAATTTTTCTTTTTCAAGGCCGTCATTAGTGAATATAATCATGGAATGTCATAAAAAATGCATTGGTAGTAGCCAACTAGACCAATAAAGCTTCGTATCTCAAAGCCATTATTCAGAGGTTTCCATGAGATAATGGATTCTATCGTCTATAGATCCACTAAAACTCCTTTTTCAGAAATCACATGGAAGAAAAAGTTTACCACTTATATCCAAATGTAACACCCCAAGCTTCTACGGTACACTTCTCATTGAATAATGTGATAGCGTGTGTTGTACGCAACACCGAGTTCTAACACACCATAACCAATCAAACTAGCCGTTATGAATAGTAATACCTAAATTTTGAAATTATATATATTTTATATTTTAAAATGGACTTCATTTTTGGATTCGGAATATAGATTTTAGCCTAAGGTGAAATTTTGGTACTTTTCGGACATATTTTGATGAATAGTGAAAATTACTAAATTTTAATTAAATACAACTTTTTTAATCAAAATAATTAATAGTGATAAATTGTGAATTTGAGTGGATTTAAAGTATATTTAGAATATATTTTTACAATTTAATATAATTTTGGTCATTGGACATAATTTTACAATTAAACCGAACATAAACAAGTGTCAATCTTTTGATAGTTATTATCTCTTAAAAACACGCTTTTTGTTTTGACAACGGGAATTAATTTTAAATTAATTTCTGCCACTTCTGTGTTTTGAATTTAGAAAAATGGATTCCATATTTGGAATCAGGATTTCCAAATTGTGTAAATAGGTAACTTTTATTTTTAGGCATTTTGAATAATTACTGTGGTAAATATTTTATTTACCATGGTTAAGGGTAAATCTGGTAAATAAGGGTTAAAAAATAATATTATAATAACACTAAATTACCCTAAAACGTGTCCTAGACTTATTGGTTGATACATGTTCGACCATAGGCATCTTTGGGTCGATTTGGGGACCCCATGGTGCCACTTGTAGGTGATAGGGACACTTTATTTTAATTAAGGTAAATGAATACAAAAATGACACAAGCATATATCTTTTAGAAAAACAATTATTACATAAGGTTATATATGTTGGATTTTAGATTATAAATATTCATTAGAAAGATAAACAGATTTACTACATAATGATATTTTATTTATAATTTTTAGACATTAAATAATTTATTTTATTTATGACACAATGATGATGTAGTAATTACTAAAATAGTAAAAATTTAAAATAATTGATATTATAAATACCCAAATAAATATAATATGAGATTTTTAATGTATTAAACTAATTTTATAGGATAATATGATATATTGGGATTGATTTAATTGACTTTGTTCGAAGTAATAAATCTGTTATGAGTTTCACAAAAATCAACTATTGAATAGTGTCAAAATTGACATAAAAGAGTTCTTAAAACAAATATTATATTATTAATTGATATTAAATTCCTAAAAATATAATGTTCGTCCAAGAGACTTATAACATGATAATTTCATCATTAATGGACCACTTGGGGGTCTCTTGGATGTATATAGTATGTTTATTAACCATATTATATAAAAATACAAAGAGACATTGTAAAAGTGAAACTAATTAACTTAGAGTTAATACTTAAAGATAAGGTTAATATAAGTACCCAAACCTGTCTAAATTCTATTGGATGAGTTTTTTTATACCCATCCCTACCTTAAACTTTTAATAGTCAACTTTTGAGCGATTAGAAACCGAATATGAATTTATTATAAATTAATATTTCTAGCTTTTCCAAAGGTGCCCCTCACCCCTCTTATAAAAAGGCACTCCTCCTTCTCATTTCTTCACACCTTCAAAGCCTTTTTGTTCGGCCAAACTCTGCCCAAATACTCTCCCATATTCCCTAAATAAAACCTATAGGCCTTAGTTTGATCAGAAAGCCAACCTAAGGAGCCCTTTTGATCAAATCAAAAGGAAGAAACCGAAGAAGAGGTAATGATTTCACCACCCTTTTCCAAGTTCATTTCTTCTTCCACTTCTTCTTCCTTTGTTGTTACCATTATAAAATAATAACTCCAGTATCATATATATACTGTGATGTTATTATAAATATGGTACAACCATATTCAGTGTTCTATTCACCCTTTGAATAACATGTCACCATACGTGCGTACGTACGGCTTACCGTCTCCACGTCGTGGTGTAATTGTTATTCAATATAATATTATTTTGATGGATATAATAATGATGTGTAACTCATGTAAATAATAAATATAACATGTTAATGATTCTGTATATATTATATACCATCCAGTTATATATTATTTTAATATCAAAAGAATGATACTGTCGCTCGTGCGTACGTACGGACTACCGTCTCCACGAACGCGATGAGATTCATTCTCCATCGAAACCATTAAAGTATAATTATCATTTGATGATTTAAAAATGAGGTTTAAGGACTTGATATCATTATGGATATGAATAATATACAACCTATCCTTTAAAAACATGTCCTACGTAACAAAACATATAAAAGAAAACAAGTAAGTTAGCACCCGAAACAACGATAATACTAAGATATTATTATCAAATCAATATTAAAAGATCATATATGATATCATATTAATGTATATGATTCTTGTAGAAATTAATAACAATTATTTCACCATTATACAGGAGGTTAACCTACCCCAACAAAGGAAAATCACAATGTAAGGGTTATTTCACAATCTCTTCATTATCTGAGGTTGTATATATGTAATAATCTACTGGGATCTCTTTATCATCCACATCCATGTTTCTTCAAAATGTATTTCAAAACATTTTTATAATTTACAAGAATATGGGTTAAAGTCATTTATACCCTTGTTTGAATTTTTATAAGAGTAATATTTCCGTCGTTTTCAAAACAAGGTCCTTTTAACCTTTTCGACAGAATTAAGGTAAGAATGTTTTTTTAACTTATACGGCGCGTGAGGTTATTTTCTTCCGTTATAAAATCTTCAAAGTTTTCCTTACAATATTATAAGAATATTTTCAAGAAAATGTTTTATTTTATATGGCTCTTAAATGATTTCAAAAATAGAAAGAGATATTTCTCTAAAAAGTGTTTTGATTTCATCTATGTCAACATCCTTTGATGGTTTTTATGCTTATTCGAAGATGATTTATTATGATACAAAACTTCTATATTGTATTGAAGGTTTTGTGATATGTTTGACAGTGGATGTGCTATTTTTATACCATTCATAGTTTATGGTGAAATTATAGACATCTCGTATTCTAGTTTTAATACGAATGTTTATGTTATGTTTAAACCTTTTCATATGGGAATGCATTGGACTTAATATGTGACGGGTGGAGCCCGATATAGCTCCTCGATGCATCGGTTGGTCTCATGAGGCAAACTAGTGTCTTGGAACAATGCCTTGACAAAATCTTATTTATAGTCTTGGAACGAGGCCTTGGCTATGTGGTTATGATAGTCTGGCATTATGCATTCCATCATTATGAAAGTGGTTAGTGATTTTGCATGTGATTATTCGATTAGTAGAATATCCATGTGAATGAGTAAATGGAATTATTTCATTTTATTTATTCCATACAAAGTTTAAAGTTCAAGTTTGAAAGGCTTTTGTTTTAGTTATACATTGCCTTAAATGTTTATTCTTATTTATGAAAGTTTCCACTATATTGTTATCCTTACTGGGCATTTGAGCTCACCCCTTTTCTATGTTTTATTTTTCCCAGGAAGTGAAGAAGTAAATTATGAATGACCTGCAGGGATATTATGTGGGGATATGAGTGTGAATTATGGAGACATTATGTTGTTGTAGTAGTTTTTCATTTTATGATGTAATGTAAAACTTATGAATATATCTAGTGTTTCCAAGGCTACTAAACCAATCGGTCTTTCAAGATTTGATCTTTCTTGTGATCATGCCAATGTTATGTAATAATGCACCGACTCTGGGTAACTAGGGTCGGGGCGTTACAGTTGGTATCAGAGGAAGTTTAGTACAAACCTTGGAAGCTAGATTTAGATAAACTCTGATTAGAGCACGTAGACCTAAGATGAACTTTGAGGATTAGTATAGAAGAACCTCCTATAATTTTGGTATTGAAGAGATTTTGTGAGTTTTCCGAGCAATACATCCCTGTCTGGATATGAGCAGGTAGAGGCGGCTCTGGCACAGATGTACCTAGGGGTAAAACCCAAAAACACCACTTTGAGCTAGACTCGAACTGGAACTGGTGCACGACAACGGGCCTTGCTGTACTCATGGTTACGACACTCCCGGGGGATATGCTTAGGATAACTCTCATTTTCCTTACAAATCATTATGAAGGGTTTATGAGTATATAATTCCTCAAAGAAAACATTTTTATGATTATGGATTATATCCATAAATAGTTCAATTTATATTAAGTGTTTTATAAGTATGAGATTATGTATTTTGATTCATAAACTGATCTAGTTTATGCCATTGTTTAGAAATGGCACCTAGTGGAAGAAATGAGAACCGTATCAATGCACGCACTCCATGTAGGGATTTCCCTCTTGCTCAAGATAATTATAGTGTGGCTGTTGATGCAACTGGTGCCGATCAGCTAATCACCATACTGGGACAACTTACTCAGGTTATGAATAATAACCTTACCTGTATGGATCACCCTGATCCACAGCGTGGAGGATCAATGTTAGACCGATTAATGAGGCAACAACCACCAACGTTCAATGAGAGTACAAATCCCTTAGTAGCCGAGGAGTGGATAAATTCCCAAGAGAAAATATTTCAGGCTTTGGGGAGCAGTGAAAGGGAAAAAGTTATCATGGCAGTTTACTGCCTCACTGGAGATGCTAATCAATGGTGGTCATTGATTCAAAACATGAAGGAAGATGATGAAGTATCAAATATGGAATGGAGGGAGTTCAAAGATCTGTTTCTAGAAAAATACTTTCCTCACGACCATCGAGCAGATATGGAAAGGCAATTTCTATGTTTGAGACAGAAGGAGGATGAGAATGTCACAAAGTATGAGGCTAACTTTACAAGGTTAGCAAGGTATGCTGGTGATTATATACGCAACCCAAGAAGTAATATTGATTGTTTATTTGATGGGTTAAAACCATTTCTCCGTCGAGCATTAGTCTCACAATCCTTTTCATCGTACGAAGACATTGTCTCATGTGCTATCAAGACCGAAAAGGAATTCTCTAAGTCCTATGACTTTAAAGCAAAGCAAGAGAATAAGAGACCTGCTGATCAATCTGGGAATGGAAATAAGGGGAAGAAGGGAAAGGTTGAATATCCATCTTGTGGTAAATGCGGGAAGAAACATCCTGGTACTTGCTTGAAGGGAATGAGAGTCTGTTACAAGTGTGGTGAAAAAGGCCACCAAGCTCGTGATTGAAAGGGGAAGAAGGAAGCTACCAACGTTCAGTGATACAATTGCAGGGAGATGGGGCATTATGAAAATGCATGTCCTAAGCGTCAGGAGAACTTACCTAAGAAAAGGCCAAGGGATCAAGGCCAGGCTTATGCTATCACTACTGCTGAGGTAGAAGCTCCAAAAGACGTGGTGGCAGGTAATTTAATGGTTTCCTCAAGTTTAGCAAATGCATTATTTGATTCTGGATCATCGCATTGTTTCATATCTTCCCAGTTTGCTAAGAAAATTAGATATTTCTAATTTGATTTAATAAGGGAGTTGTCAGTTAAAACTCCTAAGGGAAGTATCATTGCAACAAAGTTTTGTGAATCAGTCCCCATTAGAACACAGAAATGTTCATTATCTGCTGATCTCATCGTCATACCTATGATTGAGTTTGATATAATCCTCGGTATGGATTGGATTTCGGACTATGATGCGAAGATTTATTGTAAGAAGAAAGAGGTTACGATTCTTGATGATAATGATAAGGAACACCTTATCTTTAGAGCAGAATCGTCACCACATAATTCTTATTTAGATCCACCCCCAGTAGATCAACTTAATTTAATTATTGTGGAGGAAGAGAATGAAATAACTATGAGTGAGGAAAGGAATGTTAAAATAGAGGATGTACCTGTTGTGAAAGAATTTGTAGATGTATTTCCGGAAGATTTACCTGGACATCCTCCAAAACGAGAAGTTGAGTTTTCCATTGATTTGATTCCTGGATCAAGGCCTATATCGAAGACCACTTATAGAATGTCCACTGTAGAATTAGTCGAACTAAAGAAACAACTAGAGGAATTGAGTAATAAGGGATTTATTTGCCCTAGTGTTTCTCCATGGGGAGCCCCTGTTCTTTTTGTTAAAAAGAAAGATGGATCTATGAGGTTATGTATCGACTATAAGGAGATCAATGCTATAACGATAAAGAACAAGTATCCCCTACCTCGCATTGATGATTTATTTGACCAACTGCATGGAGCTCAATACTTTTCAAAGATTGACCTTCGATCTGGATACCATCAGTTGTGTGTGAAGAAGGAAGACATTCTGAAAACAGCATTTCGAACCAGGTACGGGCATTACGAGTTTACTGTAATTCCATTTGGATTGACTAATGCACCATCTGTATTCATGGATCTGATGAATAGAGTTTTCAAGGAGTATCTCGATGAATTTGTAGTGGTATTTATTGATGATATCTTGGTATACTCCAAAACCTACGAAGATCATGAAAATCACTTGCGCATTATCTTGAAGACTCTGAGGAGGCATGAATTATATGGGAAGTTTAGCAAGTGTGAATTCTGGCTTCAGGAGATTTCTTTTCTTGGCCATATTGTCTCTAGAGATGGAATCTCTGTTGACCCTTCTAAGACCAAAGAAATCCAAGAATGGCCAGAACCTACGAGTATAACTGAGGTACGTAGTTTTATTGGTTTGGCAGGTTATTATCGACGTTTCGTCCAGAATTTTTCCCGATTGGCTAACCCATTAACGAAGCTCACACGTAAAGGGGTTAAATTTGTTTGGACAAAATAGTGTGAAGAATGTTTCGAAGAACTGAAGAAAAGATTAGTCAATGCTCCTATATTGACTCTACCATCGGGGAATGATGGGTTTGTTATTTATAGTGATGCATCAAAGAAAGGACTTGGCTGTGTCCTTATGCAGAATGATAGAGTTATTTCCTATGCATCAAGACAGTTGAAAATTCATGAACAAAACTATCCTACTCATGATCTTGAGTTAGCAGCTGTGATCTTTGCTTTGAAGATATGGAGGCACTACCTCTATGGTGAAAAATGTGAGATTTATACTGATCACAAGTGTTTGAAGTATATTTTCTCACAAAAAGAACTCAACATGAGGCAAAGGAGATGGCTTGAATTACCCAAGGATTATGATTGCACGATACACTACCACCCGGGGAAATCAAACAAGGTGGTAGATGCTTTGAGCAAGAAAAGACCATGGAGTTTTGAACATGATGAGAATTGAAAGGGATCCAATTTTCATGGATCTAGTGAAGATGGACATGGGAATAACCAGGGAAGGTGAAACATCAATGCTTTTTCAAATGGTTGCGAAACCATCTTTACTAGAAAGGATTAAGAGTTCTCAGACCGATGATGAAGAACTTTAGAAGAAGATTAAAGCTGTGAATGATGGGAGATTGAGAGACTTTGTGTATGAAGATGGAATTTTGAAATTCGAGAAGAGACTTTGTGTTCCCGATTTACCTGATCTAAAAAGGGAATTGTTGGATGATTCTCATAGTTCCAATTTATCTATACACCCTGGGAGCACCAAAATGTATAGAGATTTGAAGGAACATTTTTGGTGGGACAACATGAAGAGGGAGATTGCTCATTTTGTGTCAAGATGTATGGTTTGTCAACAAGTGAAAGCTGGAAGGCAACATCCTGGAGGAGTCATGCAACCTCTTCCCATACCGGAGTGGAAATGGGACAATATTACGATGGACTTTGTCATGGGGCTACCAAAGACTCCTAGAAGGAAAGATGCAATATGGGTTATTGTTGATCGTCTTACCAAGTCAGCACATTTTCTTGCTATAAGAGGAGATCTACCCCTGGAACGTCTAGAAAGACTATATATTAATGAAGTTGTGAGACTTCATGGAGTACCCTTATCGATTGTTTCTGATCGGGATCCCCGTTTTACTTCAAGATTTTGGAAAAGTCTTCAGAAATCCCAGGATACTGAACTTCATTTGAGCACTGCTTACCACCCTCAGACAGACGGATAATCAGAACGGACTATTCAGACCTTAGAAGACATGTTGAGATCTTGCTCACTTTATTTTCAGGGTATGTGGGATCAATATTTACCACTGGTAGAATTTTCCTATAACAATAGCTTCCATTCGAGTATTCAGATGGCACCATATGAAGCGTTATACGGAAAGTGATGTCGTACACCAACCTGTTGGGATGACGTTGGTGAAAGAAAACTTGTAGGCCCAGAACTGGTGGAGAAAACGGTGGAAAAGGTGAAAGTAATCTAAAATCACATCAAAGCAGCTCAAAGTAGGCAGAAGAGCTATGCTGATAATCGAAGGAAGGATTTGGAATTTCAAGTCGGTGATCATGTTTTCCTGAAGGTATCTGCATGGAAGGGAGTCATACATTTTGGTAAGAAAGGTAAATTGAGTCCCAGGTACATCGGACCTTTCGAAATTCTAGAACGAATTGGGGCTGTAGCTTACCGATTGGCAATGCCGCCAAGTCTCTCCAAAGTTCACGATGTGTTCCACGTATCTCTGTTGAGGAAATACATGCCTGACCCAACACATGTACTCACCTATGAAGAATTAAAACTAGAACTCGATCTGTCTTATTGCGAAGAGCCTGTCAAGATTCTTGATACGAGAGAACAAGTGCTGAGAAACCGGACGACGTGTCTGGTAAAAGTTTTGTGGAGAAACCATAAGATGGAAGAGGCAACGTGGGAACCCGAGGAACTTATGATGAAGAACCACCCGAGTCTTTTCATGCGGTAGTATTCTAGAAATTTCGAGGACGAAATTATTTGAAGGAGGGGATAATGTAACACCCCAAGCTTCTACGGTACGCTTCTCATTGAATAATGTGATAGCGTGTGTTGTACGCAACACCGAGTTCTAACACACCATAACCAATCAAACTAGCCGTTAGGAATAGTAATACCTAAAATTTGAAATTATATATATTTTATATTTTAAAATGGACTTCATTTTTGGATTCGGAATATCGATTTTAGCCTAAGGTGAAATTTTGGTACTTTTCGGATAACGTTCATATTTTGATGAATATTGAAAATTACTAAATTTTAATTAAAAACAACTTTTTTAATCAAAATAATTAATAGTGATAAATTGTGAATTTGAGTGGTATTAAAGTATATTTAGAATATATTTTTACCATTTAATATAATGTTTGTCATTGGACATAATTTTACAATTAAACCGAACATAAACAAGTGTCAATCTTTTGATAGTTATTATCTCTTAAAAACACGCTTTTTGTTTTGACAGCGGGAATTAATTTTAAATTAATTTCTGCCACTTCTGTGTTTTGAATTTAGAAAAATGGATTCCATATTTGGAATTAGGATGTCCAAATTGTGTAAATAGGTAAATTTTATTTTTAGACATTTTGAATAATTACTGTGGCAAATATTTTATTTACCATGGTTAAGGGTAAATCTGGTAAATAAGGGTTAAAAAATAATATTATAATAATACTAAATTACCCTCAAACGTGTCCTATCCTTATTTGTTGATACATGTTCGACCATAGGAATATTTGGGTCGATTTGGGGACCCCATGGTGCCACTTGTAGGTGATAGGGACACTTTATTTTAATTAAGTTAAATGAATACAAAAATGACACAAGCATATATCTTTTATAAAAACAACTATTACATAAGGTTATATATGTTGGATTTTGGATTATAAATATTCATTATAAAGATAAAACTATTTACTACATAATGATATTTTATTTATAATTTTTAGACATTAAATAATTTATTTTATTTATGACACAATGATGATGTAGTAATTACTAAAATAGTGAAAAATTAAAATAATTGATATTATAAATACACAAATAAAAATAATATGAAATTTTTAATGAATTAAACTAATTTTATAGGATAATATGATATATTAGGATTGATTTAATTGACTTTTTTCTAAGTAATCAATCTGTTATGAGTTTCACAAAAATCAAATATTGAATCGTGTCAAAATTGACATGAAAGAGTTCTTAAAAAAAAATATTATATTATTAATTGATATTAAATTCCTAAAAATCTAAGGTTCTGCCAAGAGACTTATAACATGATAATTTCATCATTAATGGACCACTTGGGGGTCTCTTGGATGTATATAGTATGTTTATTAACCATATTATATAAAAATACAAAGAGATATTATAAAAGTGAAACTAATTAACTTAGAGTTAATACTTAAATATAAGGTTAATATAAGTACCCAAACCTGTCTAAATTATATTGGATGAGTTGTTTTCGACCCATCCCCACCTTAACCTTTGAATATTCAACTTTGGAGCCATTAGAAACCGAATATGAATTTATTATAAATTAATATTTCTAGCTTTTCCAAAGGTTCCCCTCTTCCCTCTTATAAAAAGGCACTCCTCCTTCTCATTTCTTCAAACCTTCAAAGCCTTTTGGTTCAGCCAAACTCTGCCCAAATACACTCCCAACTTCCTTCACTACAACCTACAGGCCTTAGTTTGATCAGAAAGCCAACATAAGGAGCCCTTTTGATCAAATCAAAAGGAAGAAACCGAAGAAGAGGTAATGATTTCACCACCCTTTTCCAAGTTTCTTTCTTCTTCCACTTCTTCTTCCTTTGTTGTTACCATTATAAAATAATAACTCCAGTATCATATATATACTGTGATGTTATTATAAATATGGTACAACCATATTCAGTGTTATATCCACCCTTTGAATAACATGTGACCATATGTGCGTACGTACGGCTTACCGTCTCCACGTCGTGGTGTAATTGTTATTCAATATAATATTATTTGGATGGGTATAATAATGATGTGTAACTCATGTAAATAATGAATATAACATGTTAATGATTCTTTATATATTATATACCATCCAGTTATATATTATTTTAATATCAAAAGAATGATACTGTCGCTCGTGCGTACGTACGGACTACCGTCTCCACGAAAGCGATGAGATTCATTCTCCATCGAAACCATTAAAGTATAATTATCATTTGATGATTTAAAAATGATGTTTAAGGACTTTATATCATTCATGATATGAATAATATACAACCTATCCTTTAAAAACATGTCTTACGTAACAAAACATATAAACGGAAACAAGTAAGTTAGCACCCGAAACAAAGATAATACTAAGATATTATTATCAAATCAATATTAAAAGATCATATATGATATCATATTAATGTATATGATTCTTGTATAATTTAATAACAATAATTTCACCATTATACAGGAGGTTAACCTACCCCAACAAAGTAAAAGTACAAGGTAAGGGTTATTTCACAATCTCTTCATTATCTGAGGTTGTTTATATGTAATAATCTACTGGGATCTCTTTATCATCCACATCCATGTTTCTTCAAAATGTATTTCAAAACATTTTTATTATTTACAAGAATATGGGTTAAAGTCATTTATACCCTTGTTTGACTTTTTATAAGAGGAATCTTTCCGTCGTTTTCAAAAAAATGTCCTTTTATCTTTTTCGACAGAATTAAGGTAAGAATGTTTTTTTAACATATACGGCGAGTGCAGTTATTTTCTGCCGTTATAAAATCTTCAAAGTTTTACTTACAAGATTATAAGAATATTTTCAAGAAAATGTTTTATTTTATATGGATCTTAAATGATTTCAAAAATAGAAAGAGATATTTCTCTAAAAAGTGTTTTGATTTCATCTATGTCAACATCCTTTGATGGATTTTACACTTATTTGAAGTTGATTTATTATGATACAAAACTTCTATATTGTATTGAATGTTTTGTGATATGTTTGACTGTGGATGTGATATTTTTATACCATTCATAGTTTATGGTGAAATTATTGACATTTCATATGCTAGTTTTAATACGAATGTTTATGTTATGTTTAAACCTTTTCATATGGGAATGCATTGGACTTAATATGTCACGGGTGGAGCCCGCTATAGCTCCTCGATGCATCGGTAGGTCTCATGAGGCAAACTAGTGTCTTGGCACAAGGCCTTGACAAAATCTTATTTGTAGTCTTGGCACGAGGCCTTGGCTATGTGGTTATGATAGTCTGGCATTATGCATTCCATCATTATGAAAGTGGTTAGTGATTTTGCATGTGATTATTCGATTAGTAAAATATCCATGTGAATGAGTAAATGGCATTATTTCATTTTAGTTATGCCATACAAAGTTGAAAGTTCAAGTTTGAAAGGATTTTGTTTTAGTTATACATTTCCTTAAATGTTTATTCTTATTTATGAAAGTTTTCACTATATTGTTATCCTTACTGGGCATTTGAGCTCACCCCTTTTCTATGTTTTATTTTTCCCAGGAAGTGAAGAAGTAAATTATGAATGACCTGCAGGGATATTATGTGGGGATATGAGTGTGAATTATGGAGACATTATGTTGTTGTAGTAGTTTTTAATTTTATGATGTAATGTAAAACTTATGAATATATCTAGTGTTTCCAAGGCTACTAAACCAATCGGTCTTTCGAGATTTGATCTTTCTTGTGATCATGCCTATGTTATGTAATAAGGCACCGACTCTGGGTAACTAGGGTCGGGGCGTTACACCAAAACTCACACATATAAAATTTTTCATACAAACTATTATATCCCAAGATTCCTAACACTATCTTCAAGTTCTTCTCCTGCTCATACCTTGTCTTTGAATACACCAATATTTTATCCAAAAAAACCATAATAAAAGAATCATGATATCTCTAAAATATACAATTCAAAAAATCCGTAAAAACTGATGGTAAATTAATAAGATTTAAAGGCATGACTATATATTCATAGTTTCCATATCTACTTCTAAAAGCTGTTTTCAGAATATATTCCTTCCTGACATACAATTGGTGATATCCTGATCACATGTCAATATTAGAAAACCACTAGGCTCCCCTCAATTAATCAAATAAGTCATCAATGTGTGGAAGTAGATGGCAATTATTTATCATAAATTGGTTAAGATTATGTTAATACACACACAAACTTAGAGTCCTATATGATTTCTTCATGAACAAGACCAGTGCTACCCACAAAGACATACTTTCCCAAATGAAACCATTTCTTTCAAACTCCTCCAAATACACTTTAAATTTCCTTACCTATGTTAGTTCCATCCTATAAGATGGACGGAAAATCAGAATGATACATGGAAGGTGATCAATCCTGAACTCTACTTCCCTTCGATGTGGTAACCCTGAGAAGTTCATGGGAAATACATTTAGAAATTTATCCAAAACTACTGGAAAAATATCTTCCTCGATCTCTTCCATTTATGCCAAATTCTGTGCTTCTAACTAATAAGATACCATTCCCACCATCGGTGCCCAAAAACCAATTGCACCTTTCTTCACAACCTTCTCTCCTCTGAAGAGATTCTTGACATCGTCCTTAGTTATGAAATTAACTATCCCTATATAAAAGCTGACGTGATCATTAAATATTATCAACTAATCAATACCTAGGATTATATCATTGATATCCATCTCTAACATCAAGAAGTACCATTTTAGCTCATCTCCATCAATAGTTATAGAACAATATCTACACACGAAGGCTCGACATTCTCTTTCACCAAGAGGAGTTTGGAGTTTTAACAAAGAAGGAATCATCTCTAATTTTGGACTCAGACAATAAATAGCATGGAAAGGAATGAAGGAATACAATGCACTAGTATCAAACAACACTTGCATAAGGGTAGCATTAAAAAGAATCATACCTATCACTTTAGATAGCCTAGCATGATCCTCCACAATCATATGATAATCTCCATACAAATACTTCATCACTACACTATACTATTTATTTTATTTACTGAGATTTCCATTTCTAAGGAGTCATGGTATTTCGAGAACCACCATGGATGGCTCTACTCTACTGACGATATTGAGTCAGCGATCATCTTCATATTAAATCATGTGATGATTGCGACACCTGCGAAGTGTCTCGAGCACATGACCTTAGAGAAATGCAAAAAAATAAATGAATTAAGATGTCCCATATTGTTGCAGTTATGGATTTCTCTTGGTGGGGTTGTACATTATTGCTTCTTATGGTCAATGGAACCACATTGGTAGCATCCCACATGGATCATTGGTCATGGAGGAAGAGTTTTTGATCCACTTGTCTGATTTTGAGTCCCACTCCCACCCTGTAAATTAGTGTCCCTCTTGTGCTTAATCCCAATATTAGAGTTCCCACTATTTCCCAAAGGTATCAACATACTTCTTCCTCTCATATGTCATGAGATGTATCACTCATCCACTAACACTCTGTTTACCATCTCTATATAGTAATTAATACATAACACTATAACATTCAATCAAATTTCCTACCTTATCCTTAATTTTAAGTTGCGTTCCATTAGGGAAGTACATACCACAACTATTGGTGAAAATCATACTAAATTCATGAATTTGGATTAATATTCTTTTACATAGAGATTATCCTACTTGAGGCTAAAGAAGGATGTCATCCCTGATATCTTGAATGTGTGAGGATTGATTTTTTTCATAAATAATTACTCAAAATCATCCAAACTAATACCATGATCCAATTTAGCATGCAACTACAAATACCACAATTGGAATGTTAGGTCCTCAAGTATATAAGTTGCCATATTGAATTTTATCTCTAATGGTTTGCAAATGAAATTGAAGATACAATTCATCCTATTCAGCCACACCTCTGCTTTTTTGGGTTCAAAATCACCCTGGAATATATGTGGATTATTCTTCTTGAACTAAATTGAATGATCCACTTTCCTTGGATCATCCCTCTAGTTTTGTGTATCCATAGATTGAAATGCTTAAACGGTACTTGAAAGAGTACTTAGTTCACCTGTGGCTTAGATGAAACCACATTTTCTATAGCTTCTTCCGGTTGTTTTCTATGACACATATCAGGTTCCATTTTCTAAACAAACAAAATCTATATGTATAAATCTCTAGAAACTGATGGCTTAACATATTAAATTCTATCACATCAAGTAGAACAATTTTTTTATCTAAAAACTACTTTTTTCACATTCAAACATTTTTGAAAAATCATTTCTATTTTATGAAAATAAAACCAAATTCAATATTCTATAACAATATTCTTTTTTAAAATAATTTATTTGATGAAAAAATTCATACTCTTTCAAAAATATACATGTTTACACAACAGAAATCATTACTCCAAATGACGAAGTCACTCATAGTGGGATTTTATTCCTTTAATGCATAAAATGATCATCTCATTGGCTAAACCCATGACAATGAGATTCTGGTATCCTATAAGTGTCTCTAAAATACATAGGATCCCAACACCTTAGTAACTTTAAGTTCAATATAAATAGTTTAGATATGTAATTTAAAGCTATAAATTTCATATTCAAACAATCCCAATCCATTATAAGATCCCAACCTAAGGAATAGAAAATAATGAATCAGATCCAATATGAAGAATACAGAAAACTACTTGTTAGGAATGAACAGAACAAATTGATACCATTTGTAATGAACCACTAATTCTCAATGGATTGAGAGTAAAAAAAAAGTCATTACTAGGCCTTAAAGGACCTAGTCAAGATGAAAAAGGCATTCAATAAATGTCTAAGAGTTTGAAATACATGTTGTGTATTATTTACCCGTTATGATTAAAGGCATTAACGAAGAAATTAACTATATGATGCATGAACAAATGAATGAAAAACCAATAAGTTGATATATCTCAAAACCAAATCAATTTCTGAAATAGTAGAAAAGAAAACCATTATCAAAGTAAATACTGGATAAACAACAAAAGACTCGTAAAAATACCACTCGGCTTCCTGATACATAAGTTACAATCTCCCTAATCATTGAACATCCCAAGTATCACTAGGTGATGATAAAACATGTAATACCTTACCTTTTCCCATGTCCTAGAAGACAACATCTGTAAAAGCACCAAATTGACAAAGTAGGTGTGAGTATAAACTCAATTGGTTTCCCTAATAAATTACTTAGTCACACCACTAGGATAGAATATTTATCAACAATTATATAAAACAATTAATATAAAACAATTTCTCAAAACAGTTTATAACTAAATATAAACAACAGTCCAAAACCATTTATATACAAAAGCATACTAGTGAAATTGAAACCAATTTTACAGAAATTTATTTATCAATGAAAATAAGTAAAAAATGCTTTAAAACAATTTATCAATATTCATTTGGCATACCCAATATATTCCATACATCCATACAACAAACCATGCATGCTACATGATGACAGTTCCATACTCAAGAGCAGTTTCTCATCGATCTACCAAGTCATCACAACGTAATTATATCCCATGTCCAATTTGACCATTGGAACTGAGTATAAGGTAATATTTCAACCAAGCCCCATGTATCAAATATCAACTTACAAAAACCAAGTATTCCAAAGGATTATTCTGAAACAAATTTTAAAAAAAACCACATTTTTATTAAAAACCATTTCCATCAAAACCATTTTAATGCCAAAATATTTCAATAAAACATAATTTTTATTGAAACCCTATTTTCCATAAAAAACTATCAATTGTAGAAAATCCATAATTTAAAATCACCATTTTAAATTTAAGAAACTAGATCAATTTTCAAAATAATTCACCAATATCACACAATTTCACCCAAAACCATAAATAACCACTAGATAACATTTATTCCATGATTATCACAATCAACTAAATTTATATAAATCAATTTTAAACTAAGATAATCAATTCTATCAAGAGGATTCACGAGATAATCCACCTACCATGAAGGTTTTGGCCAAAACTGACAATGGACGAAGAATGCTCTAGCAATCGTGTTAATACTCCCCCAAACAACCTTAAATATCTTATCCTACCATCAACAAACCCAAATATCATCATATTTTAAATTAACTATTATATATATTCCAATAACAGACATTTATATGAAAAGGAAAGAGGGGAGGAGAAGTAGATCTAAGTAGATATAAGAAAGGAGACAACAGTGGTGAAGAACGCCACTTTCCCCAAGAATTGGGATTGAAAACACTTATGGTGGGATCTGGATCCATTCCAAAATACTTTTTAGAGGTTCCCCAAGCTTCAATGGGGATAAATATTGAGTTAGGTTCATTATGAAAAAAAATGATCATGCATAAAAAACGAGGAAGATCCTAATGTATAAGATCTCACGTTTTCCCCACACATGGTTAGACCGCACATTTAGACAAACTGTGCGCTAACCATGAGTTAGATACTACCGTAAGGAAATCCCAACAAGACCTCCTCACAATGTCTACCTAACTGTACTCAAATTGTGCTCAAGATACTTCCTCCAAATTACAATCGGACACAATTTCTCCAAGGATATCCGAACAGTTTAGACCAACTGTGCACAACCCGTGCACATATACATTAGTTCCAAAAACATATTAAGAGTTCACCCAACACTCTCATCCTTTACCATTACACTTTATAACCATGAAAAAATCAAATAAGGGTTACATACTAAAAACATGGGGTATTACATTATTTAAAAAAAAATAATTTTAAAAGTACCTTTATATTTTGGATATCAATTTAAGGAAAAATCCGATATATTTTTATAAACATAATATAAATAAATCCATATATATCATAATTTTTTTGGAATAAGTTGTTTTATATTTAGAAACACATTTTTCAAAAAACCATTTTTAGGTGCGTAATGTTTTTTTATTTTAATTAATTAAAATAATCCATAATTATGAATGATTTAAATTAAATTCAAAGACTATATATATATATAATAATATCAATTTATATAATGATTATTACTAGTAATAAATAAAATTTAAGATCATTATATCCTCAAAAAAATGATTTTTTATGATTTTTTTATAATGTTTTAGAGGTTTGTTTTTTAATTAATTTATTAATTTTTTTTAAAAATAAACCTTGAAAAGTTTATTCCATATTTGGAATCATGAAATTAAAATTTGGAAAACACTCCCCTTTTATTTTTTTTCATTATGAATATTAACTATGGTAAATAGTTTTAACCCCAGTAAAGGGAATATCATGTTAACTATGGTTAAAACTAATGTGAAAAGGAATTAAAATATAACTAACACTAAAATTTACCCTATTTTACGAATGGAGTTTATATATCCACATTTAATTTTCTAATTTATGTGAAATTAGATCCTATTTTCATTGATAATGACCAATATTCTATTTAAAATAGAAAATTAAAAATCTCACACTCTTGATTTTACATTTCTATTTTATGTTTTCATAATGATAAAAAAAGGTTTGGATAAATATTTTATATTATGTTGATAATGATTAAATTATTTTTATTAGGTTAATTTATTTATAATTTTTAGTGATTTTATAATTACTTTAAATTATTATGCAACATTGATACAATTCTTATGAAAGCAATGAGAAAATCGAAGTTAATAATTAAAAAAATAAAAGTAATGTATTTGGTGTTTTTTGTGGTTAAAAAGTAATTTTAATGTTAATAATAATATACTATTTAGGTTCAAATGGATTATATTCCAATTAAATTTCTATAATGACGTTTTTAAAGTAAATGTTTATGACCTGTTATTAAAATGACTTTTGTAGTTTTTTATATTAAATAACATTTTATCCAATTATTTAGAAATAATAATTTATTTGAATAGGACAAGTATAATTGAAAATGGTCATTAATGTGATCTATTGAAAATTTATGAGCTAACTTTTACGCTATAATTAAAATTATTACCTTATAACATTGAAAAATTCATTACGACAATTTAGGATAAAGTTAGTTAATAAAGGGGTCAGACCCGAAGATATGGTTTTAAATACCAATTAAACCATTAAAAATTTTACTGGTTGAAGGTATTTAATCCATAACCTATATTATATTCTAAATTTTTTATACATGGTTTCACTTTAAAAAGAAGAATAATTTATTATATTAATTTTTTTAAATAATTCCAAGTGTGTCTTTTTATTCACTATAAAAGGACACCACATCTCCACTGTTATTCACACCACCTTAATCAACATATCTATATTAAAAACTTTCAAAATTATATTATAAACTTCTCTATTCATGAATTATAGGATATTTTTATCATAAAGTACCATTATAAGGGTCCTTAAGAAGGCATATAAAGAAGGTCTACTGAAGAAGAGGTAATCTTCCTAGCCAAAATATTTTAATTTATTTCATATGATACCTCTTATAAGTAAATGGTATTTATCATAAATAAATAAATTAAGTATCCTAGATGTAATAAAATTTTATTATGACTACGGAACCACCATTATCCACCCTCTATTCAATGAAATGGCATGTGAATGTATCCCTAGGTCATATTTGTGGAAAACTGCCTCCACAAAATTATATAATTCATTTTTCATCACCTAAATTCACGTTTTATTGTTATAATTGATCTAATGCCTATATAGATATTATATTAAAATTATAATTTTTTTTCTTTAATGAAATGTTTTTTTATTTACATGCCTTTCCTTCTTTTTTTAGAAAATGGAACCAACGCCCATGCGTACACACGACTGATCATCTCCATCAACAGTGTAAATAATTTTTCAATATATAAAATGTATGGATGATTATAAATATGTATATAATTAATATTTACGATTTTAATATAATTATTGAAATTCGTGAGATGATTTAACCATGATAAAATTATAAGGACCCTAACCACTAAACTAAATTTTAATGGAAAAAAATGAAATAGTTTACACCAAAAAACGAAGAATTTAATAATAAATTATTAATAAATGGGTTATGAAATGTTATAAGTGGATAATAAATGATATTATAATTATTTAATTTATTATTTTATATATTATTTTAAAATTTATACTTATTATACATGGGTTAACAGACCATTTGGATCAAGTTAAAGATGAGGTAAGGGTTTATCATCTCAAATTATCTTCTTTGGGAAATATTTAATGTTAAAAACCTCTCTTATTTTTTGAGGTCTATAAACAAAAAATTTTAAATTTTATATCCTAAATGTACTTATAATTATTATATTTAAAGTTTCATTTGATGTTATTCTTTTATGGGGATTACGATTCAAAATTTACCAAAGAGGTAAGGAAATTATGTTTTAATCCCATTTTAATCGGGATTATTTATGATTGAGCTTATATCAAGGGAAATTATTCAAAACATATAAAATAAAACTGTTTAAAAATATTCTACACTATTTATTAATTAATTTTTAAATTAATAGTACCATATGAATCAATTTTTTAATTAAAATTATCAGGATTTTCTATATAAAAACATACTTTATTTCCTCATCAATTGGGAAATTTTTTATTCAATTTCCATGTTTCCATTAAAATATTTTAAATAAAGTTTTAAGACATCACATATGATTTTATAAATTAATTTTTACCCATGTATTAATTTTAATAAATATGATTCAAATGATTATTCTTATTTTTTTTTCCAAATGAGGTACTTTAGATTTTTTATCAAAAATGTGAAAGTAATATTTGTTTTATTAAACTTGGAATGAAAAAAATTTACCCACATAATGAATGTTAAATTATTTAAATCTTTCATCACAAGTTCCCATGATTATTTTAAATGAAATTTTCTTCCTTAATTTTTTTGAAATATTTTTGGCTCTAAATCAGTGATTTCAAAATAATAAGAATATTTTCCTCAAAAAAAATTGAGTGATCTTTTAACGGAATTTTTCACTTACAATAACATACAATGACTTTTAATATGATCTAATGGTGATATTATATAATGATACCATTCAAATTATTTTTATAGATGATTTATGATTATTATAATGGGATGTATGCGAAAACATTTTATTTTCCCTGGGTTGTGATATAATTAAATATGTATGAAACACATTTACTTTACATGGGTTATAATATGATGATACAATAAATGTTTTATGCTCTTGTGAAACACATATAAAATTATTATGATTATGTTATAGGTGATCCTTGAATTTTATATCTCTCAAATGCATTGCATAATTATGGATATCTGATGAGATATTAAGGACTGGAATGGGGAGTGAACCCAAATCAGTAAGGAACTCTATCCACTAAGTTAGTCTTGGGAGTAAACCATGAATAATGATTATTGGGGTGAGGAGTGAACCCAATCCCCATTCATAGTCATGATAGTTATACTTGAAAAAGGAAATTATTTTATATGCTTATGTGTATGTGAAAAGACATATGTCTAATTCCAATTTTATGATCTCACAACTCAAATTCATGGATTTCTTTATAATTCGGGTCTTTTGAACTGCCATGTTATATTACATGACTCATGTTTAGGTTCTATGGTTCTATGGATATGGTTTTAAAATGTTAATAACATATTATAACACCCTTAATCTCATGTTACAATTAAAATATTATTTATATCTCTATTATTTACCCTTATTTTGCATCTATTATCACCCTTTATTTTGTGTCATTTTACATAATATATAGAGAAAGGTTTTAAGTATGTTATATGTAATAATGGTGTTATTAGTGAGTAAATTAATGATTGATGATGTAGATATTTTAAGTACTAGTTTTTTATGTATCCATTATTCTAGAAACACTAAACCTTCAGGGTTATTCAATGGATCATGTTGTTATGTAATGAATATTAATCTAATTAGTTATAATATCTGTGTATGTAATGTATAGATTTATATAGTAATCCTCCATACCAAATAAAAATTATATATATATATATATTATTTTTAATATAATTACAAAAAAGAAAATCAATTGAAATTACTGTTATTATTTACAACAATAGTTCCAAAATAATATTAAATTCCAGTAAGAGAAAATGTAAGAATATGTATAGTTTGGGAATTTTGCATTTATCCATAAAGAAAAGGTGTGTTACAATTGATTTGATAGTTAAATTAAATTGAAATTATTTTATGGAACTAATTTTGGAAATCAATTGTTACAAAATAATTAAGAGTAAATCCTAATAATAAAAGATTAAAATGTTAATAAATATATGGGATATTGAGGGTTTATCTATTCTAATATTAATCATTTAATTCTTCTAGCTATTAAAAAAACTGATATTCAAATTTTAAATGCTTTCAATTAGAAATGATTGATTCCCAAACTATAATAGCATGATCTCAAAGGTTCATGGTAAATATAAATTTATGATAAAAACCAAAAAATTAAAGTGGATATGATAAAATAAGTCATTATCAATAATAAAATTTACCTTTGATTAATGATTTAAAAGTGATATATAAAATAGAATAGGTATAACCAAGGTGGAATTTATCAATTCTAATCTAGTGAATACCCATGAGATTTAGTGTAAGATTTATGTTCTTAAAAATTAAATATGTTATATTTTTATCCACATAATAAGCATCACATATGATATGAGTTAAACCGATACACATGAGTTGATGATATGTACATAAATGAAAACTAATATGAAGACAACTGTAATAGATGGATATCAAAATAAAGGATTATAAAGTCCCATTTATATGAATATGACACCAAACATTGAGTTTGTTAAGAATAAATAGACTAAAAAACAACGACAAAAAATTATGTGGAAATCATATCAAATTTGAGATTCATATATTCTATAGATATAATAATTTAAAAATTATAATTATAAAAACTATGTGAAGATGTTTTGAAGGTGAATGAGAAAATGGAAAATGTTTTAGAATTATAGAGTGTAGTTAAATACCATAAAACAATGTTCTATATAAAAAACATTTGTTGTGAATAACCTGGAGAAGAGATACAAAATTGTTTTTGGAAAACGAATTTAGAAGTATTCAAATAGCCAAAAAAGGATAATAATCATGATTTGGAAACTACTTAAAGAGATATTGAAGTGTTGATTGTGTGATTGTAGATAAAATTTATAGTAAAAACCGTAGTGATTTAATAAAGAACATTTATTATTAAAATAGTTCGGGGAGGGTGGGTTATAAGGAAACAAAGAAACTACTACACCTACAAGTACTCAGGGAGACTCGATCCTGTGACCTCCCGTGAGACCCTTCAATAGTGTAACCAGTAGGCTACACCCTTAGGGGAAAATAAATAAAAATTATTGGTAAACCAATAAAGAATGTTTAAAATGTAAAATGAAATGTAAAAATATTGAGTTGAACTAGTAAAAAAGAGATATTGAGGAGGTCAAAATTTTAATTCACTCAATATTAAATTTATAAACCACTGAACATTACCTCTATAACTCAATATAGAAATTTTATATAAATAAAAATTAATTGCCTTGAACATGTTCGTTTTCCACAATATATATATATAAAAAATTGATTAATGATGTTTATCGATGTAATTAGAAAACTAAATGAAGATTTTAGGTGCATTGATAGAAAAAATCATAACTTATAACTTAGAAAATAAGTAACAAGACATATATCATGTGAAAATTATAAAACATAATATATTTATTTTCCAACAATCTTAAACTATAAACAATTTTTATTTGATAATGGATATTTTTTGAAATTTATATGATTACGTTATATGATAAATATTTATTTAGTAGAGTCTGTTCTGAGGGGAAATAGAATTTATATAATATTTTTAAAACTAGAAAAGAAAATTATTTTTGAGTTGATAACCGACATAAAAAATTATGAACAATTTACTATTGGTTTAGTATGAGTTGATAGAATGATGATATGTAAAAAAGTGAGAATATATAAAGCATACGGTAGATTTTAAATCTGTGAAAAATACATGTTCCCGAAGTAAATATTATTTGGATCTATAAATTTATTTCGAATGATTCATTGAATAAAAATAATATATACATGTTCTATGATATGTGTATGATGATTCTAAAATAAATATAATGAAGATAAATGTCGTGTATTAGTTCTTTATATAAAAAAGAATCCAATGAAAAAATAGAACATTTTATTGATAATATATCCAATTACATTGAAAATTTCAGTTAATTCATGTAAATACCAAGGTAAAGCATTGAATATAATTCCTATTATGTGTTAAAATATAATATATATGGTGTGTAATTTTGGAATTTTATTTCATAACTTTTGAAGATTAATATAATATTTTATTTTAATATATACATTGTGAGAAAACAACTGAGTTTCCAGATTAATTATTGATGAGTTGATATTGAATAAGTATTGTAGACTATTATGCAATATATTTAAATTTTTCAATAAAAATCTCGATGCATGGATTATAAATTCATAGAAAGTTTTTAATGATATAACATATTGATGAAATATGGGAAGACATTTTTATTATGTTTTAGAGGTTTTTAATTGAGTTTAGTATTTATGGGGGGATAAATAATGATAAATACTAATTCCATAAAAAATTTATTTTTTTAGTAGAAAATTTCATGAGTTTTTGAACTGTATCAGTTGGATAAATAATTTATGAAATTTCAAAGAAAAATTTGAGGTATGTTGAAGACTACCACTAACCAATTTATGATTGAAATCCCTAATATAATTTTAAATTTATATTAAGTGAAGGGGAATGGTTTTAAATATATTTAGTAGAATATATTTCACATATATCTATTAAAAACATTTATAGGGATTTAGAATTTAGAAAATCATCTGTATAAAAACAACTTGAAAAATTATTATCAAGAAAACATATATATCAACTATATTTTTTAAAATATCTACAACCATTAATTGATTAGAATGAAGATTTATTTATTTATTGGTCGATATATTTATTTAATTAAATGGATAATTATTTAATTATCATTGAAAAAAAATCCTATTCACCAGTATAATGAAATCATAAAATATATTTTAAAGATTTAATGAAATTTAAAACTAATATTTAGGGAGATTTTATAGGTGATATTATTAGATATATATATAGGTATAAATTTTATAAATTTTTTTGAAATATATAAATATTTAATGGATTAAATTTATTAAATATTATAAATATAAATGGAGATAAAATATCAAAATTAACATGTTTCAATATTTATGTCAAAAAGGATTTTTTTTAAAATTATTTAATCAATTTATTATTATTTTTTCAATATTTTTTTATAAAAAAAATATATTAATAAATTAAAGGATTAATGCCATTTATAACACAATACATGATTTGAGAGAATAATTCTAGGCATCAACTGTTATAATTTCCCTAACTTGGTCACCTGCTATACAGCCTGATTTGGGTCACCACTTGTGGAACACCCCATGATTTAAGTTTGTGTTTTTCATTAAATAAATACTATGTTTAATAACTTGTATCATAAAAAAAATACAGAATTAAAAAAAACCACATCATATTTTATAATTTAACAAAAACATTAAAACATATTGAGAATAAAACGTGGAATATCAATAATAAAATTACATGAAGTGTAAAATATTTGCAAAATAAAAATATAATTGAATTGATTTATTTTAATTCCATAAGTATTATAATTATTATTTTAAAAAATAATTTTATTGTGGTCTAATACCAATGATTTGAATGAATTTAATGGTTATAAGGAAAATAATTAAATTCTATGGGATTTGATTAAAATCATTTAGTGTTAAAAGGAATATTTTTTTAAAAATTTTATTTTTCTATATATTATATATTTTTATATTAAATAATTAAATTGGAAAATTTAAAGTATTATTATAATAAAATTTTTTAATTTAAAAAAAATAAAAAAATAATAATTTAATTGATAATTTATAGGAAATAAGATTAAGAACACTTAATGATTAAAAATATATTTTCATATAGAAATTGATTTCATTATATTTTATATTTCCATATAAAATTTAAATACCAAAACATTAGAATTTTAATTTGAAAAAATGATCCTTATTTTTGGATTTATAATTTAAAAATTAGATTAGAGAAATTTTTTTCCATTTTTCTAAAAAAGTTTTTTTAAATTATAGAAACAATTATTGTGTTATATGAATTTATATTGAAGTTAATTTTAATACAATTTCAAAACATAATTAATTAAAATCGATTTAAAATTTTAAATTATCATATTAAATAATAAGTAATTTGGTCAATTTAATTTTATTGAATAAAAATCAGTTACCAAGGTAAAAATTAATCACTAAGGTAAATGATAAAATGGGGTAAAAATCAAGAGGTAATGTCAAAATATATTCTAAAAACATATATCTAATTTTTTAAGAGGGATTTATTTAACAAAAAATATAATTTCACATCTAATTATATTTTTTATCCACTTTAATTGAATAATTATTCTCATTTTATTTTAAGAAAGGAATATTTACAAAAATGAACCCCTCTCAAATATAAAATAACCTTTTCCCCACACCACTTATCATCACACATAAAGATTAATAGCTTGAAAAAACTCTACCAAAATCCCTTTCCATGCATATTTCAAAAAACCTATAGGTTGTCTCACCAAAAAATCAATCTAATATGGCTTAAAGATTGTTTTATAGGAGGATATATACGGAAGAGGTAATTTTATTAATAATTTTCTAACTTGTTTTTTTCATCTTCCACCTCATAAAAATATTTTATACCCATAATAATATAAACAACTCACTATAATATGTATATTGATATGTTACCATGAGAATGGTATAACCACTATCAAACTTCTTCCCATCCATTATAAAATGAAAACACCACCCATGTTATATGCATATTATCACCGCCATGAACTATGTATTTAATTTTTCACCATAACCTTATATGGATGGTTCTAAAAATGTATTTAATGAATAAAAATGATATTTTTAAAACATTAATATTATGGTATGAAAAATTAGCTACTATATGAATAATATTAATAATAATGGTCATTACATTTTAAACTTTTTAAACCCTGCATAATTAGACACTTTTATTAATTTGAATTTATTTTTGATGACCTACTGAAGTATGAAAATATTGTGACAAGAAATAATTAATATAATATACTTATTTTTATATTATGAAATTATTTTATAACTCTGTTGACCGTAATCAATATACAAAAGCATTTATAAAGGAATTTACTAATCAATCCCAAGTAGTCATCATGAATGAATAATATATAATAAATGAATAACATATGATATTAAATGGACCATAGATAATGGAATATAAATTATTTTTTTGAAGAATGTATTTAATAAACATAATTATATTATTCAAAGGTTTACACAAACACACCAAGCGAATCCGTACTTAAGGAAGGGGTTATTTATCTCAATTTTATTTCCTTGAGACATGTCTCCAATTATGCACCAATTAACATTTATATAGTGTAAATAATACCCTTTTCAATTATTATATCCAAAATTAGTTATTATTATTTAGATTTTTACTTTATTTTATGTTCTCCTTATTCCTTTCCCTTGGATTCACACATTAATTTGGTTGTAACAATTATTGTTAACATAATTTACTTTCATTAAGTTATAATTTTTTTATGAAACATAATACTTATAAGTATGATTTTATCCATATTATGATTTTATTATATTTTATACCACCTATATTGTCTAGTTATTACGTGTAATCTTCTCATTTCACCTCTATTTAGATTATAATTCAACCAAACTGTTTCTTGTACGTGGACTTGACCTTGTCTCTTCTTTAAAATCAAGAATATTTTCCGTCCATGTCCATATTATTTTTATTTTTTCATGAATGTTTTAATATATAATTAAAATATTATATAAGGACTTTTTATAATATCTTTGACCTTATTTTCAAATGTTTTAAAATGAATAATTTTTTTAATTTTTATTTAAATTTAACTTCTGATTATCTTTACAAAAGTGTGAAAGAATTTTTAAATGCCTTCCATTTGAACACAATTTCACACTATAATGAACAATATTCATAATTAATATTTTTTTACATGTTTAATTATTTTTCAAATAAAATAATATTCTAATTGTTTTTTAATTTTTTAATTTTCAAAATAAATGTTAATTATTTAGAAGCATGGATACGTCGATTTCATCCAACTCATGTATATTTTTATCTTTCACACTACATTTCCAAGTTTTAACGTATTTTAATTTCAAGGTTCCAATATTTGGAATTAATATAAAATTATTGAATTCAATTTCCTCTTTTCACCCCAAGAAATGTATTTTTGAATGTGGCACAAAAGTTTTTTTACAACCATACTAAAATATAATTATGTTCATTCATTTTCCATTAAAACTCTAAAAATATGTTACCCATTTAGAGTTATGTTTCATGTATTATATTCTAAATGATATTAGGAATTTATAGTTCCTACCTCACATTATTCATAAGGGTTATGTTCTATATTACTATTCATCTCTCTCTGGACTATATTTTCCCCTTCATGTTATTGTTCGTTAATATCAAAGATATATTCTATATGACTTACACTATTTATATATTGTGTTTTTTATTATTAACATAAATGTATAAATATTACTAAATATAGTGTCATTTTAAGGGTACATACCAAAAAATTTATTACATTTATTGACTATAGAAATATTGAAATTATGTATACTTTTTTATTTCAATATGTTGGTTATTTATTGTATTTTTTATTTATTCCTTCATATAATGAGTACATTGTATTCAATTAATGATGGATGAGGATTATAATAATATATCCCCTAAAAACATTATTAGGTATTATGATAAAAACTATCATGGATATTTTCTCAAATGCTGACTCATTTATGTAATATTTCATAGCATAAGTAATTGATGATATGTTTATGATGTCAAGTATCATGAATTCTAACACTATGAATTTAGTTATTTTTGTCCATGTGATTTGTTTACATTTTAATGTTATCCATGTGTATACCACATTTTGATGTTGTCAATTATATAATCGGTTTTATTATTTATCCATCCCATATTATTCATGCCTTGTTTTTTCCATGGAAGCTTTTACTATACGCTACCCCTTACTGAGTGTTTGTGCTCACCCTTATGTTGTTTCAATTTCCCCAAGTAATAAATTAGAGTGTTTTTTATGAAATTTGAAGATGTGTTTCATCTATAAATAATTTTATAGGATATGTTTAAAACCTATTGTTAAATAAAGAGTCCCCATTTAATAAAAAATACACATTTAATATGATAAATATGAGTTTGGTTAGTTAAACGTTTTTTTAAGAATATCTAAAACACTAAAAATAAAAGGAATTATGTATGAAAGTGACTTGATATTTTTTTAGTGTAGAAATTATGAAAGGTTAAGTTTGGTTCACTTTAGTTAGTTTCAAGATAGTATGTAAATAATATGTTTTTTAACCCTATATATGAGAAGACATGATTGAGTCATCAAATTTGATATCAAATCTATGTTTAGATAACTTTAGAGTTTAATATGTTTGATAGTGACCAATCGAAGTATTGTACCACTGATAGGGGGAGGGGGTGAATCGGTGATACTCTTTCTTTTATGTTTCTTTTAAATTGAAATAAACTTCACCTCTGGTTAAATATTTTAATTCCCTACTGCGAAAAAAATCAACACACATCCAAAGGAACATAAATATTTACATGGTTAACTATTCAATATGAATAGCTACATCCTTGGTATGGTTTGGAAATGTTCCAATACCATACAATCCACTAGAATTCAATCCTTGTATTACAATGATTAGGATGTACCTTTTCACCCATGTAGCACTATGAAACAACAAAACTTGTGCTTGTGAACCCTCTTAGCATAATAGGGTAATACATTTGTTTTGTAACATCTTATGTATCCTCTTATTCTTTTCAATTCCCCAAATATATTCAATTATAAAACAATTCTTCATTTACTTACCCAAAAGAAAGGTAAAAATCTCTTGAACTATGTAATACAATCTGTCTGATTACCAAGAGTATGATGCTCCCAGTATGATTCTTCTCGATCCAATATTATAATTGAATACAATAGAATAGAATCAGCACCACTCTATTACTTACATACAATAGTCATAAAAAATAGAATCCAAACTACATCAAAACATTTATGTAATAGTCAAGAAAAATAGAATCAACACCACTCCAAAACATATATGTAATAGTCAAGACAAACAGAATCAACACCACCTCAAAACATTTGTGCAATAGTCATGACAAATAGAATCAAAACCACTTCAAAACATCTTCCTCTATATCTAAAAACAAGAGATTCTATCTTCTTTGATGTGAATAGTGATCATTGTTAGAAAGTATAAAAGAAACTATTCTTTTTATAAGTTACAATTAGTGGGAATCCAAATGCTCTTCCCGCTCACTAAGATTTTCCCAAATTTAAATTTCCCCTGAAATTATGGGATACATTTTGACTTTTTTAGATTTTATCAAAGCTTCTCAAATCTTCTCTAAACATCATCTTTTTCATCAGCTCTTTCATTTGTGTCACCATACCCATTTCTTATTGTATAAATCAAAAACATTTTTTATTTTATGAAAATAGAAGTTTGGGTACTATTTTTGAGTATTATTGTTTATGGGTATGATTGTCTTTAATTGGGACCATCACTTTTCTTTCACTTTCACCTGTGTGTCCAATGTAAAAAAAGTCATTACCCTGCCGATATGACAAGAATAATCTCTTCACTTTATCTTTCCATCAGAACTACTTTGTCCTCTTTTCAATTGGAACGACTCTTTCCTTGTCCATCGACATGACTCTTTCCATCAGCATGACTATTTTCATCAGCAAAAATATTCCATCAGCACAACAATTACATTAGCGTGACTATTCTATCGACACAACTATTCCATCGACATGACTGTGAGTCCGTTGAAAAACAATGTGAATATTGTTTCAGTTTGAAATACCTTTTCTTCTTTCACCGACACGACTATTCCATCTGCATGACTATTCCATCGGCACGACTCTAAGTCCAATGAAAAATTAATTGAATACTATTTCGGCATGACAAATTTTTTTTTCATTAGTACTACTATTACATCAGCACGTCTATTCCATTAGTATTTCTTGGATTGTGATGAAAAAATGTGAGTACTGTGTAGGCTTGAAATATATTTGTTTTTCATCCGTATGAATTTTCCATCGGCCAAACTATTCCATCAGCATAACTATTCCATCATCATCACCACTCGAAAATTTTCAATAGTCATCACCATTCATAGCTCTCTAATAGTCCTAACCATTCACAACTTTTCAATTGTCACCACCATTCATAGATATTCAATAGTCACCACCATTTTTAACTTTTCAATATTGACCACCATTCACAACTTTTCAACAATAACCACCATTCACAGCTTTTCAAAAGTCATCACCATTCAGACCTTTTCAAAAGTCACCACCATTCACAGCTTTTCAATAGTCACCACCATTCACATCTTTTAAATAGTCACCACTATTAAAATATTTTTAATACTGACCACCATTCACATATTTTCAATAGTCACCACTATTCATAGCTTTTACATACCCCTTTCTTCAATCTGGCTTCCACCAAAAGTTTCACATCTTTACTTATGATTTTCAAGAATTCTAAAAAAGGCATCTTTACATTTAACATTAGAAAGTTTCATAACTTTCTATTAATTATAATTTCTTTATTTATATCTCATACAGAGGAAAAAAATTATGAAAACAAGAGTGAAATTCTTTTCAAAATAAAAACCCAAAATAGTTGTTGCCAAAACAAAGTGAAGTAATTTATTTTCCTCAAAACCAACCTTTACAACAAAAGATAACTCTTGAAAACTTCATCACCTTAATCATCAGATTAGTCTTAAATATGGTGACCCGTTATTTACATAAATTTATATAACATTAGAATTGATGTATATTTATTAAAAAATATAAAAAAACCACGACTGGACCATATAGGTATATTGTCTTTAGAAACTGGAAAACATAAACAACTGGTTCATAAAACATCTACATTGTCTCCAATTTATTTCATCATTACTAGAATAATTTTTGAAATATCATACTTATTACCCATATTCATGTCTAGGGGAAAAGAAACATATAAATTGGTGAGATCAAATTCTCAGTAATGGTAAAAAAATGAAATAAAAATCATATCATATTCTTTAGAACATAACATTTGAAAATCTTATACTGCATATAAAAGATCACAATATCATGTCATGTGATAAATCAAAAATGTTAAAAGTAATCCCAATAGTCATAAAATAAGACATGAAATTTTGTGTCATACACACATATGCATAGAAAATCATTTCATATTATTCAAGGCTCATTTCCAAGACCATTATAATGGACAAAGTCCATTACTGAACCGAGTTCTCTCCTCATTCAAGCCCTGTATCACTAAACTGTATTAACTTGCCATTTTAGCTATGACTATCTCATGAGATATAAATATTTACCCAATTCATTGGATGTATATACAGGTCCCACCCATCTTATAATGAAACCATTCTTACGTGTTCCCCAAAAACATAAAAAAAATCACAATAGCATAACCCATGAAATAAAATGGGTATTTTAAACATCAAACAATCATGACATAATCCATAAATGGATTTCATAAAAATAATTTCATCATTTAAAACATAAAATAAAAGTAATAATATGGATAGATACATAGACCTATGTAATCTTATATTGAAAATAAGTTTGACAATATATTGGAGTGTCATTCTGGTGGAAAATATATTTTCTTTTCCAAATTTTTTTCCTTCCTCAAAATATCACCCAATTTTAGAAGAATTAATTTTATGTAAAAATAACCATATAAAAATTTAGGGGATGATTCGGGGAAATAATGTTTTATGAAAGCATAAAAATCCGTTCATGCCGTACAAGTTAAAAAACATTCTTCTCGTACTAATTTCAGAAAAGTCCAAAAAGTACCTCGTATGGTAAACACAAGAAAGATTTCCTCCAAAACATGTTGTAAAGGTAAAAATGGGTAAACATGAATTTAAACATAAATATAAGAATAGTAAAAATTTAATGAGAATTTTCTTATAAAACATGGAAATGGATGATAAATATATTCCCAGTAAATACTTACGTATAAACAATCTCAGGTAAAATGGATATTGCAAAATAATCCCTTAACTTAGGTCTCATATCATTCATATGTTTCTAAAACTCTTGTATGATTATTTAAATAATGGTAATTATTTATTATAGAATCATAATAATTTTTATGATAACATTTATGTTCATATTTTCACCTGTTTGTTAGCAACATTTCATTGTTACTCGTTATTCGATTATTAATTTCTTTATGATCTTATGTATGTTTTGTAGGATAAGTTATTAATCCTATTTTAAGGTTCTAGTTATATAATTTAAAATATGTTATTATTATAGTATATATCATATTTATTCTTTAAATTAATTTATATAATCATGGTTTAACGATGATTATGTAGAACAAATCACATCGCACCATAGAGACGGTAAGCCGTACATACCCACGAGTGACAATATCGTTCCCATAATTGTTGAATGGTATTGATGTGGATGGTGTATATTATATCATAATTATTATTATTTTTATCTTACATTGTTATTATTTCCACCATTATACCCATCCATGTAAGGTTTCAGTGAAAAACTGATTACACCACGGCGTGGAGACGGTAAGTCGTACGTACGCACGCATGGGGATTTGATTTTTTGTATGATGGATAGAAGGTGAAATAGGGTTGTGTAATATTTATAATAACATATATATATATATATATATATTAATGATACTGATTTTATTACCTTATAATGAAACAACCAAATAAGAGGAAGTAGATGAAAAAATAAATTTGAAAGAATCATTTGAAGAGATTACCTCTTCCCCAACATGCCTTCTTTAAATTCCCTCTTAGGGCACTGGAGTTGGTCTTTTGAGAAGATCAGAACCTCTATAATATGACTAGGGAAGTTGAGAAGAGAAATCAGTAGGGTTTTTCCGATCTTGAAGGCTCAAAATGAGGTGAAGAGGAGATGGATGAGGTTCCCTTTAATAAGAGAGGTGATGGGGACTTTAGAAAACTCTCAATATATTAATTTATTATAAATTAATATTCGACTAAAAATTTTCCAAATATTATTTAATTAAAATATAAGATGATTTTGGTTATAATATTTTTTATCCAATAATTTTTATACGTGTTGAGAAATTTTTTTATGCTTATCTTTTTTGTTTAACCCTTATGTTACCCTTTTTAATATTATCATGATATAATGTTATTTACACATTATTTGTTAATATAATTACCATATCAAATCAAACGACCCAAAAAATTATTTATATCATATTGGGACTTATATTAACCATTTTGATGAATCTTATATTTTTTTTGAATTTAATATCATTTAATAATCTATTTTATGTTTTAAGTTATGAATTGTGTATATTTTAGACACTATTCATAATTGAATTCTTTTAAAAAAATCATAACAACCTGATTCCTTCGAAACTAAGGTATTAACTCAAAGATAATATGTCAATATCATCTATAAAATTCATGGATGAAATAAAAATACCCAAATTAATTTTTTAATATTTATAATGACATTTTATTGAATCTTTCATAAATGAGATAATCACTACATCATAATTGTGTAATAAATAAATATATTTATCTAATGTCTAAAAATTATAAATAAAACACCATGATATAGAAAATATTTTTATACTTCTAATGAATATATATATATATATCACTTATATATCCTTATATTAAAATCAATTTAGTAAAAGATACGTTCTTAGGTCATAATTATCTTTACATAAAATTTATTCTTATAAAACACCATTTTCACATCCAAGTGAATCCATGGGGTCCCCAAATCGACATAGAGATTCCCATGGTCGAAAATATCTAATCCAATTGGATTAGGACACATTTTATGGTACTTTTATATAATTAAATTTTAAATTTTTTACCCTTATTTAACAGATTTACTCTTTAACCGTTGTAAATACAATAATTACTGAAGTTACTATTCAAAATGTTAAAAATAGAAGGAAAATATTCACAAAATTTTCATATTCTGATTCTAAATATGGAATCCATTTTTTCAAATTCAAAACACAAGAATTTGGAGAAATTAATTTAAACTTAATCCTATTGTTGAAATGAGAAAAAATGTTTTAAAAGTTAAAACATTGAAAAATATTGAAATGTTTTATCTATGAATTCAATGTAAAATTAATTATAAGAGAATAAGTTATATTAAATGGTAAAAATATATTCTATTTAAACTTTAAAACTATTAAATATTATAATTAATCCAAATAAATTATCTTAGTGAAAAAGTTGTTTTTAATTACAATTTAGCATATTTTTACTATTCATCAAAACATGAATGTTATAAAAAGATATCATAAATTTATCCAAAGTAAATTTTTATCTTCCACTTTAAAATAACATGTTTTTATGTCAAATAGAAATTATTACTATGTCAAAATCTTAATTTAAAATGGGTTTTCAATTCAAAGGTGCAAAATTATCCTAAAAAAAATCAGGTTCTTGTACATAAAATAGGGTTTTATTCGTACCCTATGACAAAAATATAAATTGAATGAATATAAAAAATATTTTATTAAGTATATAAAAGATATATCTCATTAATTTCATTACCAAATTTAATTCATTCAGAAATACCAATATCAAATTGATTTATATTTTTCATTAATAATTAATGGCCAGTGAATTCATAATGCATTTTCATAAGTTAGTTATAATTATTCTCTCTAATCTAACAAATAGGATATGATGGTTATTTTATATTAATGGAATATACCAGTTCGTTTAAACCTAGGATTCCATGAAAACCAAGCTATTAGAGAATAAAAATTATTTAAAGATAATATTTCATAAAAACATCCAAGTGGTGCAACAAAAATCCCCCCTTTGGATTTTTTGTCAACCCAGTTCCACAAATCAATGAACATTGTAACCACAAGAAATGGATTACATATCATCAATTCAAATCCTACGTGGGCTAACTCATTATTTGAAAGAATAATCATTAATAGAAAAACCATGCTATAAAAAATAAGTGATCATGACAACCTCTTTAATTCCTTCATTATTCATGGAAAACAAATCAATTTATTTTCCTATATCCACTCTAACATAGTTAGAATAGTTCAATCACAAACTAATGCTGAATTCACAGCTTACCAATAACTCTCTCTTTTATGCAATAGATTTATGAAACAATTCAGTTATCCCCCTCGAAAAAATAATCCAAAGGTAAGATGACAGAGGGGACATATACACATACCTCAACCTTAATGAGAGAGAGGTTGGAAACCCATGTTCAACCTCATTTTTGAGAATGATTCCTTTGATTATTGTTTTTTTAAAATATCATCTACTTCTTCCGATGTTGGAACATACTCTAGATTCAATACGTTATTCTCCACATGATCTTTGATGAAATGATATTTGATATCGATATGTTTTGAATGAGAATGTTGCACTTGATTCTAGGTGAGATTGATTGTACATTGATTGTCATAACCCAAGAGAAAGGGTAACTTAACGTCTACAAGTAAATCTTCCAAATGGGTTTTCATCCACATAATTTGAGTACCGGCTTGAGTAGAAAAAGCATAAATAACTTCAGACGCACTGAGAGTTACTAAACTTTGTTTCTTTGAATTCCAACTAACATAATTCTTTCCTAGAATGAATACCCCACCAGATATGGGTCTTCTACATTCAAAATTTATTGCCCAATCTGCATCTGAATACCCAAAAAATTCAATACATTTTGAGATATCATATTTGATTCCAATGTTTTTAGTTCCTTTGATATATCTAATAATTCTTTTTCCTACAAGTAAATGTGACTATTTTGGAGAACTATAAAATATTGAACATAAGGTAACAATATACACAATTCCGGGTCTTGAGGTAGTCAAATAAAACAGTCATGAAATCATCTTCTGATACTCTTTTTGATCAACTTGTTTTCCATATCCATATATACTATACTTTGTTCCCACTGAAATGGTTGTGGAAACATGTTTTGAATTTTTCATGACAAACCACTTTATATGTTCTTTTTCATACTTTTCTTGGGAAATAAAAATGAATTTTTTTTATTTGCTGGATTTGTAACCATAGAAATTATTTCATTTCTCCTGGTATAAACATTTCAAACAAGTTCCTCATTTATTTTTAAAATCATTCACATATTCCATCATCATTCCCCAAAAAGTAAATATCACCAATATAAAAAATTTTATTGAGGGAATACTCTTGAATTTATTTGTTGTAAATATTTCTATATACTCTTCCTTTGTTAAAATTCATCTTTCATTAGCACATATCCAATTTGTAAAACAATTACCTTAGAGCTTGTTTTTGTCCATACAAATCCTTTTTCAATCTGAATATATAATTTTCATCTTTTCCAATAAAAATTCCACAAGTTTGTTTAATATAAACCTCTTCTTTATGATCACCATTTTGGAATGCAGATTTGACATCCATTTGAAAGATCATATAGCCTCATTTTGTAACAAAAACATGTAAGATTTTGATTGTTTCAAGTCTTTCCACTGGATAAAAAATTTCATCAAAATCAATACCCTCAATCCGTGAATTCCATTTGCATACCAATATTTTTTTGTTTCTTATAGATTCACCATTTTCATTCAGCTTGATCTGGAAAACTCATTTTGCACCAATGATGTTTTTGGTTTCAGGCATGGGTATGAGTTCTCATTTATTATTCTTTTTAATCTGATCCAATTATTTATTCATGGCTTTAACCCATTCCAGATGCTCAAAAGATTTTTTCACATTATTATATTCCACATTTGAATACAATGAAGTATGTGTAATGGAATTGGTTGATCTTATTATTTGAACCTTCCGATGTTGATCAACAATTATATTTTGTAGTTCCACATGTTTTCTTAGCCTTGGATTATATTTTCTATTGTCTTCCTCATCACTGGAAATATCTGAGTCTCTTTCTTCACCTTTATTAGGGTTACAATCATTTTTATCCTTATCAGAATTATCTCATTAAACTTGCTTAACTTCATTGTCTACCCAAATATGTTTCTCTTTCTTAGATACTTCAATAACATTTTCATCAATGGAATCAACAATTATTTTTTTCTTTTTTGAAGATTTGATACCCTTTTCCTTCTAGAGAATAGCCAAGAATGATTCTATCCTCACCTTTCTTCTGAAACTTACCATAGTTTCCATCTTTCTTCTTTATAATACAATGACTCTCAAAAAGCCTAAATTTATTCAAACATGGAGTTTTTCTATAGAATAATTCATAGGTAGTCATACCTGATTGCGGACAGTAGAAACAACTGTTTTGAATATTAACAGTAGTTATCCTGGCTTGCCTCCAAAATTAATGATAATGGTTATGCTAAAGTAACATGGTTCATCCCATTTCCACTAGGCTTCTCTTCTTTCTTCCATAAAACCCATTTTGTAGGAGAATGTATGGAAAGCTATACTCATGCTTAATTCCATGATTCTCAATATATTCTTCAACCTCTTCACTTATGTATTCTCCACCATTATCAATTCTCAACTTCTTCACAGAATATACACATTATTTATCATTTTTTCAGCTGAAAATTTTAAACATTTTCAAAGAATCTGATTTGTGTTTCATGTGAATAACACATGTAATGTGAGTAGAATCATCAATGAAAGTAATGATGTACTTATCTAAATGTGTTTATTATTTTCTCATTGGACCACATATATCGGAATGAACTAGCTCTAGTGGTTGTTTTGAAAAAATATCAACTTTCATAGGCAAAATATTTGTAATTTGTTTTCTAGGAGATAGAAAAACACTAATATATTCTTGGAAAATAAGGAATGTATAGAACAATATCTATTTTATACAACTTTTTCATGTTTATTTGACACATATGTCCAAGACTTTTATTCCATAACTGATTCTCTTCCACCATACTCATGAAACAAGAGTTTTGTGAATCGCCAACATAAAATATTTTTCCTTCCATACGTTGGACGATTGTAATAATATTTTCATCTTCATCAATCTTTACAAAAAATACATATTTCTTAATGATAACCTTGCTACACTCATCACACAATTGTGAGATACATAACAAGTTGTGTTTCATCCCATTAACATAAATTGTTTTCTTAAATTTCATATTTTCTTTTCCAAGAATGGATAACCCAACACCTTTGATTTTCAATGATTCATAATTTACAAATGTTACGGTGCCTTATTTATAATCGTTCACATCCTTAAACAATTTCATGTCTCCAATAATGTGATAAAAAAAGCCATTATCAAGTATGTAGGGTTGTTCTCCTTTAACGTATTTTAATTAATTTTCAATAACAAGTGACTTTTCTCTATTATTTTTATTATTCTGCATTGGATTTTGAGAATTGATAATCTTTTTCTGAGCTGGTAATAAAACAAGAAATCATTTTTCATGGTTTCCAGGTTGTTTACATATTTCACAAATAGTTTCCAAGGGTGGGAACCTATTTTCAATATTAACTTCATTATTTTTAGATTTCTTCAAGGAAACCTTCTCATTTTTTTCTTTGAGGATATTGAACCCCCCAAAATCTATTACTTTTATAACCTATGGGATAACAGTAATGTTGTTGATTGAATAATCACATACTTGTTGTGTGCCCGAATCCCCCCCAATACTAGCAATACCCATAGAAAGAGTGATTTCTTCTATATCCTCCATACTGATCAGAATTGTGAAAATAATATCTCAACCATCTTTATTTCTCCTTCAATTGGGTTCTTCTTTTCTTTTCAACCTTGATAAGATCACAAGTATTTAAAACTTTTCCAAATCCAGATAAAACCTTTTGGGACTCAGGTTGTTTTTGAAATTCTAAATTCTCCACTTTGACCACATACATAACTTTCCTAACATTCTTCTTTTCATACACTATTCCATTATTTTTTTCACCCTTTGAAGGTTTATTTTGTTGAACCTTCTCAAGTTTCTCATTATGATAACATTCAACAACTTCTGTGATAGAGTTCTAGAAGTTTAGAATTCTTTTAACTTCAAATAATTTTCTTTAGACAAGTTCCAACTCTTCTTCTTTTTCCTTTATCTTTACTTCCAAATGAAAATTATGATTCTTTTCATCTTCAGAAGTATTCTTCAAATCATCAATTTCTTTAAAAAGATTTTAATTGTCACAATCAAAATATTTTTGTTTTCTTGAGCATTAAACTTCTATATTTTTTTTCTTTTCAATCCTTCTGATCATTCTCAGACATTATTTCAACTCTTCTTTCAAATTCATTTCAATCTGACTTTCATCTTCTTTATAACTACTACTTCTGAATTCTTCATCATTCAATATTCTAATGAATGTATTTTCATTGCCATACTCAATAAATTTTTCAGATTCATCATCACTCTCTTCTTCTTCATCATATTTGGAAAAGAAACTTCTTCTTTTTGTGTTTAAGAATTTCTTTTCTTTTCCTATGTCTCCATTTTTCTTCCATTATCTTCATGTCATTATTTATTCAATATCACTATCCTATTCTTTCTTTCGTCGAATAAAATTAGCAGCAAAAGTAACCAACACCTCAATATTCAAAACATTTCAAGGGATGTTTCCATTTTTATTTCTATGTACCTCTTTTCACATTATAAGAAAAAAGGATATGATTTAATTTATATTTTTACATACCTCATTTTCAGAGTCAAAATCACTAAATTCATCTTCAATAACAATCTTCTTTGAATTTTTTTTCTTCATAGCCTTGAATGAAATTTCTCCATAAATATTCTTTTTTCTCTACTTAGAAATCTCTATTCACATTTAAAAGGTGATATGAAATCTATGTAAATCATCAAGAGATAATGTTTTAGGATCTATGTCTTACAATGAAGAAAATTTTGCCTCAAATTTATTATTTAGGCTTCCTAAGATATTTTTGACAACTGTAGTGTCTTTCATCTTTTCACAAAGACATCTGATAGTACTCACAATGTCATTAACCACAGTAAAGAATTCCCCAAAAAAATTCATGCTCAACCATCTTCAAATATTTATACTTCAATCTCAATATTTGTAACATTTCCTTCTTCACTTTTTTATTGCCTTTGTATATGTTTTTCAATTTATACCATATACCTTTAGCTATTGGAACACATTTCACTCTCAAGATTTAACTTCTTTAACGTGATGATAATATTGAATTCTTGGCCCTTCCATCATTCTCAGGAAAATTATTGTCAATAGGTGTAAGGAGAAGACTATCATCAATGGGAGGAAACTCAACTGTTGTAGCTTCAGAAACATAATAATTGATAGAAATAAGATATGGTATCATCCTATCTTTCCATATATGACATTTATTTCCATTAAATACAGAAATACCTTTACTGTTCACACAATCCATGTTCTCCATCAACAAAGAATAACAAAGGGAACCGACTCTAGTACCAATTGAAAGTCCCCAGTCTAAGTATTGTATCACTGAGAGGGGGAGGGGGTGAATTAGTGATACAATTTATGTTTATTTTCAATTGAAACAAACTTTGACTCATGTTAATGATTTTATTTCTCTCCTGAGAAAAAATTAAACACATATCCAGAGGAACAAAAATATTTACAAGGTCCACTATTCAATAAGAATTTCTACATCCTTAGTATGGTTTGGAAATGATCCAATACCATAAAATCTACTAGAAATGAATCCTTGTATTACAATGAGTAGGATTTACCCTTTCAATCATGTAGAAATATAAAACAATACAACTAGTTCATGTTCACCCTCTTAGCACAATAGGGTAATACATTTTTTTGTAACATCTCATGTTACCTGTGATTCTATTCAATTCACAAAATGTATTCGATAGTAAAACAATTATTTTTTTCCATAATGAGAAGAAAGGTAAGAATCTCTTTCACTTTGTAAAACAATCTATCCAATTAACTTGAGTATGATTCTCCTAGCCAGATTCTTCTCGGTCTGATCTTTCAATTGAATACAATATAATAGAATCTACACCACTCTATTACTTGCATACAATACTCAAGACAAATAGAGTCCACACCACTTCGAATAATGTATGTAATAGTCACGAAAAATAGAATCGGCACCACTACAAAAAATGCATGTGATATTCAATACAAATATAACTGACACCACTTCAAAAAATATATGAAATAGTCATGAAAAATAGAATCAGAACCACTTCAAAATCTCTTCTTATCTCTCTAAAACCCAGATATTCTCTCTCCTATTCTATGAATAGTGCTCATTGTCAAAAAGTACAAAGTACCTCCTCCTTTTATTGGTGACAATTGTTGGGAATCCAATAGTTTTCTTCACTCACTCAAATTTTCAAAAATTTGAATTCCCCCCTAAATAATGGGATACATTTTGATTTTGTCAAAGTTTATCAATGATTTTTGAATATTATACAAACTTCATCTAAATTTTATGATATTTAATTTTTATCACAATACCCATTTATTATTACAGAAATCCAAAACAATTTTACTTTAACAAAAATAAAAATTTTGGTACTATTCTTGAGTATGATTGTTTCTGGGTACGATGATCTTTAATCAACACAATCTCTTTTATTTCACATTCACCTATGAATCTGATGTAAAAAAAGTCATTAACCTATCAGCAAGACAATATTCATCTCTTTACCTTCCCTTTCCATCATCACATCTATTTCCTATTTTCCATTGGAATGACTCTTTCCTCATCCATCATCATGACTCTTTCAATCGGCATGAATATTTCCATCGACACGAATATTTCATCAGCATGACAATTTCATTGGAATGACTATTCCATCGGCATTACTATTCCATCATTACGACTCTATATCTGATGTAAAACAAATTGAATACTGTGTCGGCTTGATCGAGATTTTTTTCTTTCATCGTCATGACTATTCCATCATCACGACTATTCCATTGGCACAAATCTGTGTCCGATAAAAAAAAATGGAAACACTATGTGGGATTGGTAGATCATTTATTTTTTCATATGCATGACTATTTCTTCATCATGACTATTCCATCAGTATGAATCTGATTCCGATACAAAAAAATTGAATACTGTGTTGGCTTAATAGATCTTTTCTTTTTTCATCTGTGCAACTTTTCCATCGACATAACTATTCCATTGACATGAATATTTCATCATCATCACCATTCACAGATTTTCAATAGTCATCACCATTTATAGCTCTCCAATAGTCATCACCATTCAAAAATTTTAAATAGTCACCACTATTCACATATTTTAAATATTCACCAATATTCACATCTTTTAAATAGTCACCACCATTCACAACTTTTCAATAGTCACCACCATTCACAACATTTCAATTGTCACCACAATTCATTGATTTTAAATTTTCACCACCATTAAAAAATTTTCAATTGTCACTAACATCCATAGATTTTCAATACTCACCATTATTAATAACATTTAAATAGTCACCACCATTCACAGATTTTCAATAGTCACCACCATTAACAGCTTTTTACATACCCCTTTCTTCCATCAATCTTGAATCATAAGTTATACCACTTTAATTATGATTTATGAGAATTAAAAAACAACAAAGCATCGCCAATTTATCATTGGAAAGTATCATAACATTCCATTCATTCTAGTTTTTTTCTTTCCTTCTCATCCTGAGGAAAAACATTCTAAAAAAGGGTCCAAATCTTTTCAGAACAAAAACCTAAAACTATTGTTTCCAAAAAAAGATAGGTGCTTTTTTCAAAACCAACCTTGATAACAAAAAAACAATTCAAACCTTCCTCACCGTAATCATTATCTTAGTCCCAACTATCTCCCCTTTTGATTTTGTTTAAAACAAAGTTCCATAAATAACTCAACATTTTAACCATAATAAATTGATTAAATATAAACAATTCTAAGACCACATGAGCTAACTCATTGTAGTAAACAAGAAAAATTAATAGAAAAATCTTACTATCAAAAAGTTATAATTAAAACCTCTTTATTTATTTCATTCTTCCTTGACAACAAATCAATTTTTTTCCTACAACCACTCCAACATAGTTTGAATAGTTAAATAAAAAATGATGAATTCACAGCTTACCGACAACTCTCTCTTTTATGAAATAGATTTATGAAACCTAACAATTCTATTCCTAGAAAAAAAATCCAGTGGTAAGATAAGAGAGGGGACATATACACATACCCAAACCTTTAAGAGAAATAGGATGGACACCCATGTTCAACCTCATTTATGAGAATTTTTCCTTTGATAATTTTTTTGTAAAAATATCAACAACTTGTTCCGATGTTGGAAGATACTCCAACTTCAATTAATTACTCCCTATATACCCTTTGATGAAATGATATTTGATATCGATATGTTTTGAAATAGAATGTTGCACTGGATTCCTCATGAGATTGATTGTACTTTGATTATCACAACCCGAGAGCAAGGGTTACTTAACTTTAACAAGTAAATCTTCCAATTGTGTTTTCATACACATAAGTTGAGTAGCAGCTTGAGTAGAAACGACATAATAAGCTTTGGAAATAATGAGTTTTACTGAAAATTGTTTAATTGAATTCCAACTAACACAATTCATTCCTAGAATGAATACCCCAATATATATGGATCTTCTATAATAAAAATTTCTTGCATAATCTAAATCTGAATACCCAAACAATTTAATACAATTTGAGCAATCATATTTCATTCAAAAGATTGTCGTTCCCTCGATGTATTAGAGAATTATTTTTCCAGTAAGTAAATGTGATTCTTTTGTAGCACTTTGAAATATTTCAATAAGTTAACAACATACACAATTCTGGGTCTTGAGGTAGTCAAATCCAATAGACTTTCAATAATCTTACAATACTCTTTTTGATCAACTTATTTTCCTTCCCAATCTCTACTCATCTTTGTTCCAACTAAAATGTGTGTGGAATCATGTTTTGAATTTTCCATGCCAAATCTCTTTAGAATTTTTTTTCATACTTATATTTAGAGAGAAAAATGTATTCTTACTTTTTTCTAGATTTGTAACTCAAGAAATAATTTCATTTCTTCTAGAATGGAAATTTAAAATACATTATTCATTTGTCCAGAAAATCATTCATAGATTCTTTCATAATTCCTAGCAATGATAATATCATCTACATAAAGATTTATAATGAGGGAATACTGTTGACTTTATCTAATGTAAAGATTAATATCTACCCTTCAATTGTTAAATTTCATCTTTCTTATGAATGTATCCAATTTGGAACACCATGCGCTCTGATCTTGTTTTAGGGCATAAAAAGACTTTTTCAATTTGCATGAATAACCTTTATATTTTCCAATAATGAATCCACAATGTTCTTCAATATAAACCACTTCTTCAAGATCAAAATTTAGAAATGTATATTTATCCTCAATTTGAAATATCTTGCAGCCTCATTACAGAGCAATAACAAGAAAGATTCTGATTGTTTCATGTCTTGAAAATTGAGGAAAGGTTTCAACAAAATCAATACCCTCAATATGTGAATACCCTTTGTAGACCAATCATGCTTTGTTTCTTATAAATTATTATTTTTCATTCATATTGTTCCAGAAATCCCATTTTTTTCTAATGATATTTTTATATTCAGGATTGGGAATGAGTTCCCATGTATTATTCTTTTTAATATGATCCAATTCTTCATTCATGGATTGAAATAATTTTGGATTCTCAAAATCTTCTTGAACATTATTCAGTTCCACTCTTAATACAATGAAATATGTGTAATGTAATTGGTTGTTATTCTGGTTCGAGCCTTCTAATATTGATCACTAATTATATTCTGTCATTCCAAATGTTTCCTTAGACTCAGATAAGATTTTAGATTATCTTCCTCATCACTATAAATAAATATGTCCATCTATTCACCTTTATTAGTGTTACAATTGTTTTAATCCTTATTAGAATTTTCTCTTTCAAATTTCTTAACTTTATTGTCTTCCTAAACATGTGCCTCTTTCTAAGATACTTCAATCACTTTTGAATCAACTAAATCAAAAATTGATTTTGTTTATTTGTTGAAGAATCTGTACCCTCTATCTTCTAGAGAGTAGCCACGAATGATTCAATCCTCACCATTCTACTAAAACATACCTTAGTTTACACATTTCTTCTTTATAATACAAGGATTCGAAAAAACTTTAAAGTTCTTCAAACATGTATTTTTTCCATAAAACAATTCACATGGAGTCATACTTAATTGTGACCTGTAGAAATAGTTGTTCTAAATATAAATTTTAGTACTCATGGATTGCCTCTAAATGTAATGAGAAAGGCCATGCTCATGTAACATGGTTCTTCCCATTTCCACCGGGCTTCTATTCTTTCTTTCAACCACCACATTTTGTTTGGTATTGTTTGGAGATATATACTTTTGATGAAATACTTTCTTTTCAAGATAGAATTAAATATCTTCATTTATGTATTCAAAACCATTATCAGTTCTTAGCTTTTTCACAGAATACTCTCATTCGTTCTGATATTTTCATCTGAAACTTTTATACATTTTCATGCAACCTGATTTGTGTCTCATGTACAAAACAATAGTATTGTATGTAAAATCATCAATGAAAGTAATTATGTAATTATCTCCACGTGTTTATTGTTTTCTCATTAGCCCACATATATCGGAATAGATCAGCTCTAGGGGTTATTTTGAACAAATATAAACATTATTATGCACAACATTTGTAATTTTTCATTTTCGATAGATAGTGCAACACCAATCTCTTATTCTTGAAAAAACATAAAATGTCTTAAAAACTGTCTATTTTAGATATCTTGATCATGTTTCTCTGCAAAATATGTTCAATAATTTTATGCCATAACTGATTCCCTTCAACCATCCTCATGTAACAAGAGTTTTTTGAATCAACAATCTGAAAAAAATTTCTTTTCTATGTTGGACTCTTGTAAAAATATTTCAATCTTCTTCACTCATTAAACTAAATCCATATTTCTTGAAGATAAACTTGTTACCCTCATCACCCAATTATGATACACTTAGCAAGTTGTGTTTCAGACCATCAACATACAATGTTTTCTTAGATTTCATCTTTTATTTTTTAATAATTTATGACCCAACACCTTTGATTTTAAATGATTCATCATTGCAAAACATCACAGTCCGTTCTTTATAATCATTCACATCATTCAATAATTTTATGTCTCCTATCATGTGAGAAGGACATAAACTATCATGTATCTAGGGTCATTCTACTTTTATGGATTTTAATATAGTTTTAACAACAATTTCCTTTTCTACATTATTTTTATTTTTCACCTTTGGTTTTTGATAATTTAGAATATTTTGGTGATCCGGTTACAAAACAAGACGTCCTTTTACATGGTGTCCAGGTTGGTCACATCTTTCACAAAAAGTTTCCAAGGATTGGAACCTATTTTTAATATTCACTTCCTTATTTTCAGATTTCTTCACCGAAACATTCTCATTTTAATATTTTGAGAAGATTGAATCTCCCTAAATCTCTTCTTTACATAACCTATGGGATAATTGTAATGTTGCTGATTGAACCAACACATACTTGATGTGTGCCTGAATCCCCCAAAATACCAGCAATACCCATAGAAAGAGTATTTTCCTTGAAAGCCTCCATACTGATCAGAATTGTGAAAAAATTTATCAACCATATTATTTTTACCTTCAATTGGATTATTCTTCTTATTTTTAGCCTTAATAAGATCATAAGTGCTTAAATCTTTTCAGGATCCATATAAAACCTTTTCAGACTCAGGTTATTTTGTATCATTTCTATTCTTCACTTTGACCACACACATAACATTCCTAGAATTTTTATTTTCATAAATAGTTTCATTATTCTTCTCACCATTTGAAGGTGTATTTTGTTGAAGCTTCTCAATTTTATCATTACGAAAACATTCACCATCTTATGTGATAGAGTGTTGGAAAATTATACTTTTATTTTTATCTTTAGAGAGTTTTTATTGGACAAGTTCCAACATTTCTTCTTTTTCCTTCAACTATACTTTCAAATGCACATTATGATTCTTTTCATCTTCAAAATGATTCTTCGAATCATCAATCTATTTAACAATAATTTGTTTCTCACCAGAAGAAAATTCTTAGTTCCTTGAGAATTCATCTTCCATGTTTTTGTTTTTCTTTTCAAGCCTTATGATCTTTCTTAGATATTATTTCAACTCTTCTATCAAATGCATTTCAATCTGAGTATTATTTTTCATCAGAACTACTACTTCTAAACTCTTCATCGTTCACTATTGCAATGAATGTATTTTCATTACCATAATCAGTGGATTTTTCAGATTCAACATCAGTCTCTTCTTCTTTATCTTCTTTAGACAAGAATATTTTTATTTTTGATTTGAAAAATTTCTTTTTTTCCTTCTTCTCCCTATTTCTTCCTTGATATTCTTGTCTTTATTTTTTCAATATCACTATCCTCTTTATACATTATTTGATGGAAATTATCCTCAAAGTGACCAACACCTCCACCTTTAAAACATTTCAAGAGATTTTTATCTTTTTATTTCCCTATACCTATTTTCACATTGTTAGAAAACAAGGATAAGATTTAATTGAGTTTTTTAAATACCTCATTTTCAGAGTCAGTATCACCAGATTCATCGTTAATAAAAATATAATTTGACTTTTTTTTCTTCATATCCTTGAATGAAATTTATCTATCAACATTTTTTTTGATATTCATAGAATTCTTTCATATCATTTCATAGATGATAATATTTCTATTTAAATCTTCAAGAGATAATGTTTCAAGATTTCTTTCTTAAAATGAAGGAAATTTTTCATCGAATTTGTTAGGTAGGAATCTCACGATATTTTCAATAACTATAGAGTCTTTAAGCTTCCACAAATACAGCTGAAAGTACTCATAGTTTCATTAACACTGGTAAATAATTCCCCAATAGATTCATGATAACCCATCTTTAAATATTCATACTTCAATATCCATATTTGTAACTTTTCCTTCATCAATTTTTTATTCCCTTCATATATGTTTTTCAATTTATCCCTAATAACTTTATATAGTACAACACCTTTAACTCTCAATAATTAACTTTAAGAAAGTGATGAAAATATAGAATTCATGGCTCTTCCATCATTCTCATGAAACTTCTTCTAAACAAGTGTAAGTGGAGTACAATCATTAATGAGAGGACACCTAACTATTTCATATTCAAGAACATCATAACTAATAGACATAAGATATGGAAACATTCTATATTTCTAGATATGATAGTTATTTCCATTAATGACTGATTTAACATCACTATTCACACAATTCACATTCTCCATCAGCAAAGAATATAAAATGGAACATTCTATGATACAAATTGTAAGTGCCCAATAGAAATATTGTATCACTGAGAGGGGGAGAGGTGAATTAGTGATACTCTTTGGGTTTCTTTTCAATTAAAACAACTTTTTTCTCCTATTAAATATTGTAATTACCTACTAAGAAACAAATCAACACACATCCAAATGAACACAATGATTTATAGGGTTCAATATTAAATAATAATAGCTACGTTCTTGGTATGGTTTGGAAATGAACCAATACCATACAATCCAATAGAAATAAGTCCTTGGATTATAATGAGTAGGATGTACACTTTTACTCATTTAGCACCATGAAATAATAGAACTAGTGCATGTTCACCCTCTTAGAACGATAGGGTAAAAATTTTGTTTTGTAACATCTCATGTTACCTATATTTCATTTGAATTCACTAAATGTATTAAATTCTGAAAAAATTATTCTTTTACTTACAAGGAAGAATGTTAATAAGCAATTGGACAATGTAAAACAATCTATCCGATTACCCTGAGTACAATGCTCCTAGTCTGATCATTTAAATGAATACAATAGAATTAAATAGGAACCACTCTATTATATTCATATAATAGTCCAGAGAAATAAATGTTGGATCGAAATAATGATGAATATTCTCAATTTCATGAGGAGGGGGGTGAATTGTATGTTAAAAAACATTCATTTTTAACCATAAGTAATACTATGTTTAATAATGTTAAACAAGGTAAATTCACAAGAACTATTTCAGTTCTATTAAACAAACTTTCTAGGTTCCATAAATATGATTCTGGAAATGAAACGTAAGTAATGCTTATAAGGAAAATATTTTACCATATATCATAAATAATCTTACTTATCAGAGTACAAAAAATAATATGAAAGTATAAGAAGGTTATAATTTCTTCTTTTATCAAAATACAACAGAAATAAACTTGAAACAAATCAAGTAACAGGTAAGAAATATTATAACCCAAAGAGTAGGGTATTCAACAACCTTGGATAATTTTCCCTTGATTTATACTTTCCAGAAAGTTTGTCTTGCCCACACCAGTTTATTAACTTGATAGTAATATCTAAATCTATCTTACTATCCTCTAAAGACCTCTATCATTAAGGTAGTTAGCACCTCTATCTTCTTATTATCAGAAGTCCTCTAACTTTAATGAAGTCGGTATCTCTGTATTACTATCACCAGAAGCCCTCAATTTTTCTCATCCACAATTGGCGTCTCACTAAGGAATCTAAAAAAGATGTTCAATACACAGAAATCAAAAGAGTATCTTTCTCTAGAAATCACTTCAGCAGCATGAAATCTCTATATTGATGGATTGGTGGTGAGATCATTCAAATGAGAACCTATTTATAGGAACATCTTCAATAGTTGGCTCCCTCATCCAATGGTTATATTTTTTACTTGAATCACGGAGGGACTTATACATGTGTCACTCAAACAAAAGTTAGTTATAAATAGATTGTATGACATCGTTTCATAACATGTATAAAGAAAATGAAATATATTAAACAAATATATTTTTCAGAGTCTAAGGAAAAATAGTATTCAGAGACTAACGAAATAAACATTTGGTGTCTATAATACATGGAAATTATGATTCTATTTTCTAATAAATTTAGAATATAAATTCTATATATTTCAGTGTCTCAATTACAATAAATTGAAAATCTTAATTCTCAGAGAATTTGGAGTATGAACTATGAGTAATTTAGAGTCTAAATTCTAAGGAATTCAGAGTTTAAATTCTATGGAATTCATTGTCCAAATTCTAAGGAATTTGGAGTAAGAATTATAAGGAATTTGGAGTCTGAATTTTGAGAATTTAGAAGTCCAAATTCTGATGAATTAGGAGTTTGAAATTCAGTTAATTTAGAGTCTAAATTTCAGAGAATTTAGAATATGAATTTTAGAGAATTCAGAGTCAGAATTTCATAGAATTCGGAACCAGAATTTCAGAGAATTCAGAGTCCGAATTTTAGAGAATTTGGATTTTGAAAATAGAATACACTCTATCTAAGTATTTATAAGATTTCTAGGATTTATATTTGAAACCAAAATTTTCCTTAGTAATAAAAAGAGTTTGATTTTAAGAGACTATAAAATGAACAGTGAAAACATAGGTAAGGATAAAAATTTCCTAAGGGAAAGGAAATTTTCCTTATGAAAATAATCGTTATAGAAAATATAATTTTGTTTTAGATAAAGTGTTTGTGATTTTCAAAACATATAGAAATGAAAAGTCATAAGGAAACCTGATTGATTTAACAATCTACCCCTTTTTGGATAGTACAAACATCCTTATGAAAAAGAATATAAGGACTTAGAATTAAGGTTTGTGAATATTAAAGAAAAACTTATCTCCCTTTCCTTATGAATCATGATGAATACGACTAACTCCCCCTTTGGTTTTTAAATCCCTAAGGATTGTATTCTTGACTTCTTTAAAGATATTTTTTATTTTCTTGTATAAGTAAATACTGTTTGATAAAACTATATCTTAGATAGACCCCTCTTACTTAGGGAATTATCTTCTTTACTTTGTATTCCCTTTTTCATTCCTTTCTCCCAAAGGAATTGAATGAATGGAAAAAAATAAGGATCCTGAAAAATTAGTACTATAAAAAAAACACATGAAGAACAACCATAATTTTCATTACGATTGGAAATATTCGTACAAGAAAGGAAACACAATAAAATATAGGAGTTAAGGAAAAAATAATCCTTCTTTTTTCCATTGGAATAATATTTTTGATAATGGTATTCATCTTTTTATGCTCTTTATGATCCTCTTTAAAAAGTTTGAGAAGTTTATCCTGATATTAATTTTTCTTCTTCAAAACTTTGATTTTTTTCTTCACAAGACTTATGAATTTCGGACCGAGTCATCAAAATTTATTATTTCTTACTGATCTTTTCTTGAAATATAATTCTGAGATCTCTATCCCTTTTTAAATTCAAAGAAACTGAATTATAGTTCCCATTTAGATCCTTGTCTTCCTACTTCCAAGTTGTTTGTTCAAGATTGATCTTCTGATCAAAACTTATTGTAAGGTCTTCGATCTTGATATCTTTAGTATGAAAGGCATCCTTCACATTACCTTAAAAGCCATAAATGATTCTCATCTCTTCAATTCTCTTCTTAGAACACTAAGAAAGTTCTTTCATGACCTCTTGTGTACATAATACTTGATATAGAAGGATTTAAAACTGTCCCCAAACCTAATAAATTTATCCATAAGCATGGAAAAAAATATGATTAATGATTAAATCAATGATGAAGCATATAACACCTTGAGTTAATAGTCAGAAACAAATGAATTGTATCAACCTATTTCTTTAGGGATTAAACCACAAAATCATGTCCCATATAATATAATTCTGAATCAGGTTATCTTGTTGGTGAGGATTATCTCTCTATCTCTTCATCATTTATTTTAGATGACCCATCAATATATTTCTTATCCACCAATGCCTTTTTAAGTGTATCAGATACCACATACTTTTCTTTATTAGCTGTTGGAATGATCTCAGTAGCCTTTGGTGATTCATGGTCACTATCTAATAGTTGTACTATCTTATCTTCCTCAGCATTTTCTTTTCTAGCATTTCTCAATAGGTCCTCTGGTTGAACAAAATCATGGTTTTTACACTCTCCTTTTGATGGTTTGTTTACTTCTTACTAACATTCACCACATTTTCCTAGGGTAGCATTTTTAGAATATTTTTCATAGGAATTTTGGATTGATAAATTCTCAGAAGGACTCACCTTCTCATGATATTCTTTAAATTGCCTTATCATATCATTTGTATCATCACTTCCTTCCTCATCCTCTCATTCCAATTACCCTTCCTTCATAATATCTTCTAATTCATTAGTTTCCCAAATGACCATTTTTTCTAAGAGTCTCTACTAATACTGGTTCATTGAGAAACATTTTCGGTACCCGAATCTACTCAAAAGATTTCTCAGTATCCTTGAGAAGAGATTGAACAATCTCAGCGTTAGAAAATTTCTTCTTTTGCTTCTTCTCTTTTTATGGCTTCTAAAATTAATCAGAAACCTTAATATTTAATTCTTTTACCTCAAAATGGTAAAATTAAATTGCAGGATCTCCTTACTTATTGTTCTTCTTATCTTTTATCCACTTAATAACAACTTCATTCAGATAGTTCTTTTGATTCCAATATTTTTTAGGTGCTGATTGGGTTCCCGAAACTGTAGGAGTTTTTTACTTAGCTTCTAGTTACTTCGACTTTCTCTTATTTCCACCCTTCTTGGAAGTCTCATCTAATTCTGGATTTTGGGATAAGTTATCGATCTCACTTTATAATAAGTCATAAAATTCTTTGTATTTACCCCTAAAACTGACCTTCATCCTCTTCAAAGTATCATCACTGAGTAAAATGACTTTGAAATATTTGGGCTTTTAAATACAAACAATTTTTAAAAAATTTAGCCTTAATACAATGATCTTGGATAGGATTTCTCGATAAATAATGATCTACGATTTGTGGGTGACATTTTTGATATTCACAATTATCATCAAAATATACTCTACTAAGTCTATCTTTCTCAGATTGACCAGAAAATCTAAAACATTTATTTCACTATTCATTAAGGAGTCCTTGTATTCTCTTCTCAGAATGAGAAATCCATGAACCCATAAAGATAACATTCTGATGTTATTAGAGAGATGGTTGATATTTGGATTTTTTACTCCATTTAGTGCGAGGAACTTTATAGATTTTTCTTTATAAAAAATTCCTGCCTGGTCATGTAGTTTGTGGGTACAAAAAATATATTCTACTTCTTATGGTATTCCAATGATACTAGATGCCTTGATGTTGAAAAAAGAATAAGTTATTTAAATAACTTTTGAACGATAACATATCTCTCCCACCTACATTAAAAAAACATATATATTCATAGAACTCAAAAAAAAATCTCCAAATAAACCGGTTCATATCCTTTCAGTTTTTCTATGCATAGGATTTCCCAGTGATTCAACTTGATATACTTTGAAATGAGAGAATCATACTTTGAAAAGAAATTATGATCAACTATCCTTTCTCTATAGATTTTCCACTCATATGTTTCCTTGGTTGATGAAATTTTCTTCTGCAAGGATGCTTCCAATGACATTCGGAGTTGAGCTGATCAGAAATATGAAACAATTCTTATGTATAGAGGTAGATATTATGCACACTAGGCTTGAAAACTGATGTGGGACAACAATTAGGGGGGATTTATATAGATGGTGAGGTAATGATTCATATTTCCTGAATGATCTAATGGTTAAAACTGACTTGATATGATTGAATGGTTGAGATGAAATCTGAAGAGGGATTTTGGAATATTCTAATCTTATGAGGTTTTTAATATAAAAATTTGGATTTAAGGAAAGTGAATCAGAAAAATTTTCTAAAAAAAGGGGAAAATACCAAAAAGTCATGTTTTATTATGAAAACTTAAGTAAGGAAACAAAATTTCTGGATTTCTGGTAAAATTATTAGTAATGAGGTAAATTATTCTTTCCTTTTGATTACAGAAAATTTTATTAAAGAAATAAAATTTTTTAAATTGAGAATTTTTAATATAAGAAAATTTTGATTAAGAAAAATTTAAGTATGAAATTTTTTTTACTCTGAAAAATATTAATTAAGAAAAATTTTGATGACTAAAAATTTAACTATGAAAAATTTTCTGATGAAAAATTTAACTATGAAAATTTTAACTACAAAAATATTTAACTAAGAAAAAATTTTATCTAAAAAAAATTGACTATGAAAAATTTTGAGTACGAAAAATTTTATCTATCAAGAAAATGTACTCCTCTTTGGAAAAGAAGTTGCTTAATGTAAGGAGATATGTTTCTAGAAAAGGATAATATGGATTATTACCTTACGGTTATCATTTAGATCTTTTTTTTAATGTATTAATATCTATCAGATGGTAATGATTTTATGGAAATATCATCAAGTTTTTCTCATATTCTGATAAATTGCAGAATGATATCTCCTTTTTGAGATTTATCCCTAAGAAAGTGATGCCTAATATCTATGTGTTTAGCATGAGATTGATGTGCAGGGTTTATGAATATGTAAATGGTGCTAGTGTTGTCACATAATAGTGGTGTTTTGGTAAAACTCATCCCATAGATTGTGAGTGTGTGTTTCATCCACAACACTTGAGCACAACAACTTCCAACTGCTCCATATTTAGATATAGTAGTGGAAAGTTTTACTGAGTGTTTCTTTTTTTAGGGCCAAGAAACTAATGAATCTCCCAAGAAATAAAAAGTTTCAGATGTACTTTTCCTATCCATTCTACACCCACTAATGTTAGTATCTGAAAAACATTTAAAAACAAAATCATTTCAATAAGTATAAAGGAGTCATAAATCCATGGTTCCCATTAAATAGTGAAAAATTCGTTTCACTAATTTTAAATGAGATTACATAGGATTGCATGGATATCTTTCACATAAGCATACTAAAAACATTAAATCTTGATGACTAGATATCAACAATTGTATACTTCCTATCACACATCTAAATGATGTTTGATATACTGTTTTCCCAACTTCTTCAAGATCAAGATAATTTTAGGTACCGATTGGAGTACTTATAATTTTAGTGTTGTCATATCCATACATTTTAAGAATATATTTAATATACTTATGTTCAGGTATATAAGTTTTTTTGGTTTTTGAGAAATTTTAAAACCTAGTAAAAATGTTAATTCACCCATCATACTCATTTCAAACATAGATTTAAATAGATTTTAAATCAAATCAGTTAAATATTACTGAGTTAAACCAAATATAATGTCATTAACATAAAGTTGACCAGTTAAAATATTTTTCTTATCTTTCTTTATAAAAAGGGTTCGATAAGCAGTGACCTTAACATAATTTTTTTGTAACAAAAATCATTCAATTCTATCATACCAGGCTCTAGGGGCATGTTTAAGTCATTATAAAGCTTTGGTAAGTTTGAAAACATGTTCTAGATGTTTTATGTCTTCAAAACCAGGAGGTTGTTCAACAAAAACATCCTCTTGAGCATATCCATTTAGGAAGGCACAGTTTACATCCATTTGAAAAAGTTTGAAATTGAGGAATGTTGGAAAGGCAAGTAAAATACAATTAGATTCAAGTCATGCTACTGGAACATAGGTTTCTTCATAGTCTATTACTTCTTGTTGATTATAGATTTTAGAAACAAATATATATTTATTTGTTACAAAGATTCCATTTTCATCACCCATATTTATAAAGACCCATTTTACTCCAATAACAGATGTTTCATTAGGTCTTTCAACCAAGATCTAAACTTTGTTCCTTTAGAATTAATTTAGCTCATATTTCATGTATTTTATCCAATCATCATCACCTAAAGATTCATCAGTTCTTTTTGGGTCTAATTGGAAAAGGGATACTAGATGTTTTACTTCATTTCTTAATAAACTTCTAGTCCTTACAAGTTTATTTAAATCACCAATGATACTATCACTGGGATGATTCATAAGAAACAACTGATTTGGGTTTTGTAAAACCTATTCATCAACATATGGTAGGAAATATTATGGGGTAAATGATTTTGAAATGTTTTATTGAAAATCTTTCTTATCATAAGGGAATTATATCAATGGATGATAATCGGTTTTTGAAAATAGACCTAAGTATATAGGATGGTGTTGTTTAAAAATAAAAGGATCGGTTTCATCAAATTTAATAGGCACTATTTCTTCAACAATACAAGTATTTTTATTAAAAATTTTATAATCCATAGAATATGTGGAATGGCCTTCTAAAATTACTTCATCAGTTTTGGGTGTGAATTTATGTAGATTATTTTTAGTATTTAGAATGAATACTTTTCAACCAAATACCATGAAGTATGAATGTTTTGGGTTTTCTATAATTCCACTATTCTTAAGGTGTTTTGTTAAGAAAATTTCTAATCAAAACAAAATTTATAGTATAACACGAAGTACTTACAGATTCAGCACAAAAGTGTTTAGCTATATAATATTCACTCAACATTGTTCTAGTTATCTCTTGATAAATCCGATTTCTTCTTTCAACCACACCATTCTATCGAGGAGTTCTTGGAGCTGAGAAGTAATGAGTAATGCATTTTTTACTACAGAAAGATTCAAAATCAAAATTTTGAAATTCTCTTCTATGATCACTATGAATTGTTATTAATCGAAGGGTTCTATCATTTTTTAACTTGGCCTCTAAAAATTTTGAAATAAGAAAAAGCTTCAGACTTCTTTTTTAGAAAATATACCCATGTAAATCTAGTGTAATCATCAACTAAGAAAAATACATAATATTTTCCTCCAATACAACTAGTTTTTGTTGGACCTAAAAGATCCATATGCACTAATGGTAATGAATTAGTGTTTCAGCTTCACTAATTTATTTAAAACTTGATTAATGTTTCTTTCCAAATTGGTAAGGATCATAAAATTTTGAAGAATCATATCTATGATTTGGTATATATTTAACTAGTATTTTATTCTAGAGCATACATAAATTCCTAAGGTCACAATGTCTTAATATTCTATTCCATAACCAATATTGATCTTCCATTGCACTAAGGAAAGGTAGATATTGGCTTCTAATGTATTCTATGTATATTTTGTATGCATTCCCTTGCCTTTGTGAATAACGATTAAACTCTTCCTTAGAATTTTGTACTAAGCAATTATCATTCCTAAAATTCACATGGTAAACATCATCACATAAATGAATTATGCTAATGAGGTTGTTCTTAATACCCTTAAAAAATAAAACATTTGAAATTAATGTTTTTCCAAGAAGAACAATGTTACCAATACTACTCATTTATCCTCAAGCATTATCTTCGAAAGTTACTTTTCCTCCTTTTGTCTTGATAATCTTTTGAAATAAATTTTTGTTACTAGTCATATTCTGAGAACATCTACTATCTATGTACCATGTATTTCTGTTGGTACTTTTTTTTCCTTAAAATAAAAGTGTTAGACTTTCAGAATCAAAAAATTCCTGGATCAGGAATCTTTAGAGAGCAAAATTTTAGGTATGCACATTTTCTTAAAAAAATAAGATTTATGAAAAACTAAATATTGAGTTTTGTTTAAAGAACAATTCCTCAACCAATGTCCACCACACTAGATTTTAGTGGAAAATAGAGAATTTTGGGGGAACAAAATAGTTATTACAAAAAACTAGTTTAGAATGAGTATAACAAAATCCAGAACTATTTCATAAAGGTAGAATTTGGGAATACATATTTCTGAATTTTCTTTACCCAGGGTAAAATTTTACAGGATCTTCTTTAAGGAAAATATTTCTTACATTAGTTTAATAACCATATTTTTATCCTCAAAAGAATTAGTTTCAGTAGTAGAGTTTACCTCTAAAATATTTTTCTTAGAAATTAAATTTTCAAGATCCTTAAAATGTATATCCTTCTCATAATTAACATCCTTAAGAATTTTGTAAATACTTTAAAAATAAATAGTTTTCTTATCAATATCTTTAGAAAGATATGATACTTATTTGGTTAAAATATATAATCATGAATTATCCTTATCATCCTTTTTCTTGATTTTATAATTTTTATTCACAAGAATCTTAGAAAACCTAGAAACTTCTTCATAAGAAGGTAATGTACTATATTATGATGAGGAGGACTCATCTTATACAGATTCATAGTACTGATCATCAACATAATTTTCATTCAATGATACATTAGTAATTGATTAGACATTGTGTACATTGGACATTAGACAATGATTTGAAATGGTTCATTTTGATACTAAAAAAATATTCTTCTATTCATAAGATTCATACTCTAAGTATTAATCACATGAGTCACCACCACCACCACTCTAGGTGTCATTAGATTTCAAAAAATTCTTTTCTTTATCCTTATAAAAATTATTTTTATTCCTCTCAGAAGGTTTTTCCTTTCTATCCTTTTTCTTAATCATCAGTTAATTTGACCTTATATTCCCTGCTATTTTCTATTCATATCATGTGACTTCCGAGTCGTTCTTGTTTTTTCATTCTTTCGTCATATATTTATATTGAATGTCTTTAGTTATAACTATCTTGTTAATCCTTTGAGCAAGAATAACTAGCTCATTCTCATGAATTTTCACTTTCACGAGATTAAGATAAAATAATGGCTTTCTTAGACTTGGATCTTGTAACCCATTCTGGAGTCTTGGATTTAGTAATAGTAAAGGATACACTTACATTTTCATTCTTCTTCTTATTCATATCAGCATCTCTTTTCATTCTTGTCTCATGTGGAAGAAGTGTTCCAAAAAACTCAATAAGAGTGATTTGAGATACATTCCTATTCTCATAAATAACTGTTCTTTTAAATTCCCACTCATTAAGAATAATATCAATAATCTTGTCCACAAGAGATTCATCTTCAATATATTTCTCTCGCATAGATTGTAAACTATTGTAAATAGTAATAAATCTTTGTGGAACTTTACATACTGGTTCTCCATAGGGAAATAGAAATCCATGATAATCTCCTATAAGAATAGCTCTTATAGTCTCTATAACTTTGGGAGTACTAAAATGGGTAACCTCATGTTTCTTCCAGGTACAATTTGCAGCTTCAAAAGAAAACATTTGACTATATACATTCCTGGTCATGGAACATAAAAAAGTATTGCATAATTTAGTTGATATTCTGATTTTTCTTGGTTGGTGAATGTTTTGAATTCCTTTTCATGAATATTGTAATCAATAGTAATTGTGATAATGTTTTCCCTCCAGTATTAACAAAAAAAGTCTTTATATGATCTCTTTAGTATTCATAATCATTACCATCAAATATAAGTGGTCTTGTAGGATTTAGATTGTCAATCAAACTGCAATTTATTAATTCTATTCTATAATAAAATATCTTTCCACAAAAACATGTTAATAGAAAAGGTTTGTAAACAAAGATAAATGTATCAAATGAAACATAAGAAAGAAAAATTGATAAAGAAAATTTAGAACAAGGAAAAATTAAGGCAGAAAACATATATGTGAATATAAATAATTCATAGACCGGCTCTGATACCAATTATAGCATCAACATAATTATGTAGATTCTCAATTACAAGTGGGGGGGGATTATAAGTTTAAAAAATTTCATTTTTAACTTTAATGAAAACTATGTTTAATAAAGTTAAATAAGGTAAATTCACAGGACCTCTTTTAGTTCTTTTAAAAAAACATGCAATATTCTGGAAATATGATTCCAGAAATGAAATTTAAGGAACGTTTACATGGAAAATGTTCTACCTTATATTGTATAGAATCTTACTTATTAGAATAAATAAAAGAATTTGAATGTATAAGATGGTTATACTTTCTTCCTTTACCAAAAAATGATGGAAATAAACTACAAAAAAATAACTAACAAGTTGAAAATATTTTAACCCGAAGAGTAGGGAATACGACCACATTAGATAAAGGTCCTTGATTTATCCTTTCAAGAACATATGTCTTACCCACACAAGGGTAATATCTCTATAGAAATATCAGAATATGACTTGCTATCCTTAGAATCCCTTGATCTTTAAGGTATTCATCATGTCTGTTTTCCTATGATTAGAAGTCCTTGAACATTAAGGTAGTGGGCACCTTTGTCTTTCTATCCCACGAATCCCTCAATTGTACTCAGAAATAATCAGAGTTTCACTAAGAAATCTGGACAAGATGTTCAGTATGAAAAAATCATGAGAGCATCTCTCTCTATAAATCCTTTCAGCAGTATGTAATCTCTATATTAATTGATTGGTGGTGAGCACGTTCAAATGAGATCCTATTTATAGGCAATTCTCTAATGATCGACTACCTCCTCCAATGGTTATATTTTTACTTGAATCATGGAGGGACCAATACATGTGTCACTCAAACAATGGTTAGTTACAAACAGATTTTACGAAATCGTTTCATAAAAAGTATAAGGTAAATTAAATTGCTTAACCATATCTATTTTTCAGAGTCTATGGAAAAATAGAATTTGGATTCTAAGAAAATAAAAATCCGGTGTCTATATTGCATAGATATTTGTATTCTGTTTTCCAAATAATTCAGAATCTAAATTCTATAGATTTTGGAGTCTAAATTCTAATGAATTCATAATTTGAATTCTGAGGAATTCGGATTTTGAATTGAGAGGAATTAAGTGTCTGAATTATAAGGAATTTGGAGTCTAAATTATGAGGAATTTGGAGTCGGAATTATAAGGAATTCAATTTCTCAATTCCATGGAATTTAGTGTCCAAATTATGAGGAATTCATAATCGAAATTGGCAGGAATTTGGAGTCCTAATTTTGTGGAATTTAGTGTTTTAATTTCGAGGAATTCAGTGTCTGAATTTAATGGAATTCAGAGTCTGAATTTCATAAAATTAGGACCCTTAATTTTAGAGAATTCGGAGCTAGAATTTTAGAGAATTTAGAGTCGGAATTTCAAAGAATTTAGAACCATAATTTCAAAGAAATTGGGGTCTGAATTTTAGAGAATTCAGAGTCTGAATTTCATAGAATTTGGTGTCTAAAAATAGAATACTCCATATATAATTATTTATAGGATTACGAGGTTTTAGATATGAAAACAAAATTTTCCTTATTAATAAAATGAGTTGGATTTAGAGATACTATAAAATAAACAATGAGAACCTAAGTAAAGATAAAAATTTCAGTAAAGAAGGGAAATTTTCCTTATGAAAATAATCCTTAGGGAAAATATAATTTTATTTAAGATAAAGTGTCTATTATTTTCAAAACGTAGAGAAATGGAAAAGTCAAAAGGAAACCTTATTGACTCCACAATTGAATATGCACAACTCCAAAACATGTATGTAATTGTGAAGACAAATATAATCAACACCACTCAAAAATATGTATGTAATAGTCAAGACAAATAAAATCGAAAAAACATCAAAACATGTATGAAATAGTCATGAAAAATAGAATCGATGCCATTTCAAAACATCTTCTTTTATCTCTAAAACACGGATCTTCTCTCTCCTATACTGTAAACAATTCTCGTTGTCAAAAAGTACAAAGTACCTGCACCTTTTATAGGTGACAATTGGTGAGAATCCAAAAGTTTTTCCCACTCACTCAAATTTTCCAAAATTTAAAATTTCCCCAGAAATTATGGGATACATTTTGACTTTGTCAAAGATTCTCCAATCTTCTAAAATCTTATCCAAAATTTATCTCAATATTTGGCTATTTCATTTGTATCACCATACCCATTCCCTATTCCAGAAATCCAAAACATTTTTTGTTTTATAAAAATAGAAATTTGGGTAATATTATTTTGTACGATTGTTTTTGGGTATGATGGTCTTTAATCAACATCATTTATTTTCATTAACTTTAACCCATGAGTCCGATATAAAACAAAGTCATTACCTTATAGGCATAAAAATCGTCATCACTTCATTTTCTTTTTCCATTGGCACGACTCCTTCTTTTCCAATAAAAAGACTCTTTCCTCATCCATCAACAAGACTTTCCATTGACATGACTATTTCCATCAGCATGACTATTCTACCAGCATGACAATTACATCAACGTTACTATTCCATAAGCATGAATATTCCATTGAAATGAATCTGAGTATGATGAAAAACAATGGGAATACTGTGTGGGCTTGAAAAACCTTTTCTTCTTTCATCATCATGAATAATCCATTGGCATGAATATTCCATTAGCATAACTCTGAGTCCGATGACAAATAAAGGGAATACTATATTTGATTTAAATATCTTTTCTTTTATTCATTAGCACAAATTTTCCATTAGCACGACTCTCAGTTCGATGGGAAAAAAGTGAATACTCTGTCAGCTTCATAGATCTATTCTTTTTTCATAGTCATGACTTCTCCTTCAACACAACTATTAAATCAGCACGAATATTCCTTCATAATCCCCATTCACAGATTTTCAATAGTTATCAACATTCATAGATCTCCAATATTCATCACCATTCACAACTTTTCAATAGTCACCACCATTTATATATTTTCAGTTGTCACCACGATTTATAAATTTTCAATAGTCACCGTCATTCACATCTTTTCAATATCCACCACCATTCACACATTTTAAGTAGTCATCACCATTCACATATTTTCAATAGTCACCACCATTCATAGCTTTTCAATTTTCACCACCATTCACTGCTTTTAAATTATCACCACAATTCATATACTTTCAATAGTCACCACCATTCACAAATTTTGAACAGTCACCACCATTCATATCTTTCACATTACCCTTTCATCCATAAATCTTGTATCATAAGTTCTACTACTTTACTTATGATTTATGATAATTACAAAATAGAAAATCATCATCACATTTAAAATTGGAAAGTATGATGAATTCCCATTCATTCTAGTTTCTTTACATCCTTCTCATCTAGAAGAAAAACTTTCTGAAAACAAGATTCTGATTCTTTAAAAAAAAACCCAAAAAAATTGTTTCCAGAAAAATGTGATGTGATTTATTTTCATGAAAACCATATTTGATAACAAAATACAACTATTGAAACCATAATCAGCTTAATCATTAGCTTGGTCCCAATAATTTTGTCATTTGATACTAATTTATGATTTTTAGATACTATTATGGGTTAATATGTTTATGGTTGATAATAATTTTAAATGAATAAATACCCTTTTCAGGTTTTATGTGATTGTATTTAAAGGTGATTAATGATATCTGGGGAGATTTTATTGGGTTTTAGGAAGAATACATGATTAAGTAATAGGTACACTTAAGGTTGGTATACAATTTTATGCCAAGAAATATTATTCTTCTGGGGAAATATTAATACCTTTTTGGCAAAATATATGATTAATGCATTGATAGATATGTGTATAATAATCTCTATGAATAAAGTTAAAGTTAAATTATTGGATATTTTTTATGAACTTTGACTTATGATAGACTAATAAATATTTTAATTTAAATACTATTCAGAATTAGGATTGGAATACATTTTTAGAAACCCAAGGGATATATCTAAATATTGGAAAAAATCATCAAAATTTATAATTGTAAAGTGTGTGTGGTTTAATATTAATTTAATCAATGTTTGGATAAAGAAATTAAATGCACGCCATGAATTATATATACCTTGGGGGTAATAACCCTGAAAAAGGTTAGTTGGGTATTAAGTAAATTTACAAATGATGCATAAAATGGCCTAACTTCACACATATTATGAAAATCCATGAGGATATTATTTGGATTTTTCACTTTCTATTTTCAAACCTTTATGAGGTATTTGAATATATTGTTATATGATAAGTCATGGATATATTGAGAATAACCTTATTATTTTTTATTAGTATGACAAGATAAAATTATGAGGATTAAATTTTTTAACGGTGGGTATAATTTAACTCTGCAAGATTTTTATAGGTATTTTTATTTAAATATATATTATGTTTAATATCTTTTATCACACATAACACTAAACAAAAATAAGTCATGTCATATTTTAAAAGGTAATATAAATATTAATACATCATGATAATAAAATGTGAAATATTATTATAAAAATTATAAGAAGAGTAAAACCAAAATTAAATAAAAACATAGTTAGAATTATTTAATTTAATTACATACATGTTATTATTAATGTTTTGAAAAATAATTTTTTGTTTTTTATTAATGAGGAATTTAATAAATTTAATGGTTATATGATAAATATTTTTTAATGGTTGTCCTTGAAGATTCATTTATTATTAAAGAAAAGCAAAGACCCCTTTTTGATTGGGTAGAAGTAGACCCATTACATAGCTTGAAGGCCCAGGGGCATGAATACCCAATTTTTTGCCCAAAGGGCCCTTTGGTGAATAGTACTGCAATAGTTCAACTGCTGCTACAATGCCCTGTTATGGTGCTTCCATAGTAACTTGTGAATTTCATCCCTACCCTGAATCAATCCTGCATCATTTGGATTCCAAGCAAGATCCTTTACCACTCAGGTACATGCTCTTTCGAAAAGAAGACAAATAATATAATTTAATGGGATGCGATTAAATTTATTTAGTGTAAAAAGTAACTTATTTTAATAATTTTATTTTTATATATATTATATACTTTTATGTTGACAAATAAAATTAAACACATTTAAAGGAATGCTATAATTTTTTTTCAATGAACATGAAAATTTACTAATACCTATTTAATTAATATTTTTTATGATATAAAATAATGAATACTTAAGGTTTGAAAATTAATTTTCTTATAATAATAGTTCTTTATTATATTTTTTTATTCCATTTAAAAATTAATCTCCCAAATAATAAAATTTTAATTTGAAAAAATGAAGTTAATTTTTTATTCAACAATCCAAAATTATATTTTGGTGATTTTTGGGATTTTTCAAAAATATATTTTTTAGTAAATAGTGAAATTATTATTTTTAATTTTGTTATATGTAATTATATTGAAGTTAATTATTATCACCATTAGAAATTGAATTAAATAAAATATATTTTATATTTTTATTAATCTTGATAAATATTATCTAATAATTTCAATTTAATTTTCATGCATTAAAATAGGCTACCAATGTAAAACGTAGTCACCACATTAAAGGTTTAAATAATTTAAAATCAAATATTCATTGTTTCAAAATATTCAAATACATCATCTATAAATGTGAGGATGAGGGATTTATATACCATTAATTATCATATCCCCTAAAATTATTAATTTTGAAGGAAATTTCCTTGAATAAAACATCTCTTTTTATATTAAGATATTATTATTTACAAAAATACCACTCCTCTCACCTATAAAAGAACTCCTTCATCAACCTAGTTTTACTCACACATAATGCTTACTAGACAGACTAAAATATACCAAAAACACTCCTCAAAATTCTATTAAACATCCTATATTTTTCTCTCACCAAAATACCAATATGAGAAGACTTAAGGAGTGGTCTAATATATGATATTCCTAGAATAGATAATTGTCATAACCAGGTTCATTCATGTTTAATTTCTTCTCCCTCCTCCAAAAAATATATTATACCCATCATAGTTTAATTAAATCAGTATAATTATTATGCTAAAATTTTATTATTTTGATTTTATATCTGTAATCTACCTTCCCCCCTTTCATTATAAAATAAAAATATATCTTGTGTTTTGTGTAGCTTACCACCTCCACCAAGGACGTATTTCATATTTCATCACAACCTTACATGAAGAGTAATATAAGTAGATTTAATTAATAAATATGATATTTATTACATTATTGAGATTATGGAATGTTAAATTACAAATTCTATTAATCATATTAATAATAAATGTTATTTTTAAATTTAAGTGCATAAAATGATCATATCGAGACACTTTTATTAATTTGAATATATTTTTTTGAGAACCAATTGAAATATAATTTATTTTCTATTTTAATGGTTAATAAAATATAGATATAAAATTTTTGAGATTATCAAACTAATCTATATCTAATTTGGCCAAGATCAATGTACATAATCATTTTTGGAGGATTTTCCAAAACAACCCCAAGTTTTCGATGATGGAGAAAACTATATAATAAAAAAATTCATATGATAATAAATAATCATTAAAAATGGAATATACATGATTTTTTTTTCGAAAATATTATCTCATAAACTTAATTGGTTTATTCGAGGGGATAGATGCATGCACCAAGTGAGTTGGGACTTGATGTAGCAACGATTTACCTCAATTTCAATTCCTTTAGTCATGTTTTATATTTTTCACCAATATACTTATATATGGTTTAAATAATACCACACTAAATTCTTATTTCTTAAATCACATATAACTATGGATATTATCACTTCAATTTAATCTCTACCCATTCCTTATCCTTTAATTCATACATTTCTTAAGTCAAAAGGGTTGTGGTAAACATAATTTACTTTCATTATGTTATAACCTGAATTATTGAATTTAATCCTTAGATGTATAGTTTATTTAACCCTATTATGGTATTTTATTATATACACTCTTAAAATTCCATATTTTATAAGTATTCTATACTTTTCACCTCCCTTTAGTTCATAATTCAAAAAAACTGTTTCTTTTATATAGACTTTGTCATATCTTTTCTTTACATCTGAGAATATTTTTCATCAATATCTATATTATTTATATTATTTCAATATTTTTATTTACTGTAATTAAAATATAAATTAATTTACTTTTATACAATATTTTAAAAATTTAAAAATGTTTTAAATGTATTGTTTTATTTCTAGAAGTGTTTGATTGTATCTTTTAGCAATTAGACTTCTCAATGTATCCATGAAAAAGTGATATCTCAAGTGATGACTATGAGTATCCACCCATGATATAGGATCCGGTTGTTGGAACTACAACTGGACAACTTTGAAGGCTGGAGAACCCATTCAGGAAGTACAAAGCATGATTGTTTCTATGTATATCATGTTTACACACTCTTAGTTAAAGGTGGATATGATTTAAGATGGACCATGATTTATTAAGGAAGTTTTCACCTGATATAGAAGATGATTTCATTGGAATAATCTATTTTTAGTATTTTACATACTATAACACCTCAAAAAATTTCTCAAATGATTTTATAATTATTTTAATAATTCTAATGGTCATTTGAAGGGTTTATATGATGATTTGAGATGTTTGAAGAAGTCCTAGAAAAATTTGAAGTCTGTTTGAAGCTATCTATAGAAATATGGAATTTTGGAGTTCACAAAAAGTCTTGAACATAAGACTTTTCCTACTGTATCGTATGACTTCACTATGAATGTAAGTCTTTAGGTGAGGAGCATAAGACTTTCTACCAACCACAAGACTTCATTGTATGGATTCTCTACCCATTGAATGACATTAGAGTATGTTAAAAATTGAAAAATTAGTGAACATATTACTTCATCTATAACATAATTATTGATCATAATAATTGAACATAAATCTTTGAGGTCATTATATGACTTTTCAAGAACATATGACTTTGAGATGTGGTTAGAATTTGGAAAAGAAAGTATCTTAAGTCCTTTGGAGTTGAGTGTAAGACTTATACAATTGAGTATAACTCTCTGAATATAATCCTTTCGAAATTTATGTATTCGAAGCCTCAATCCTATGAAATCAACACTTAGTAACATGTTGATGTTCTGCTTGATAAAAAATTGAGTTTCAAGATTTTAAATATGATAAGGATGAGAAAATTTGGGATAATAAAAGAGTTGTTTAACCATGGAACAAACATAAAAAGCACATAGACTTGTGTGTTATATAATCATAAAAAGGAATAAATAAGATTATTTACATCCATGGAAAGGGAATACCAAATAAATATCAGAAACTATGATGAGAACTTATTTAAGGGTAACAACAGACCAATATAAATGTAACATAGAAAATATGAAGGCTATGTAAGGGTAAAAAAACTATTAATAAATTTTGAATAAGGTTACACAGATCCATGTAATGACTATATATGCCTATATAAGGGTAAATATGAGTAACCAGAAATATAAAATTTTAATGAAATGTAATTCTTAGGATTTGAAACTATGATTTTGAGTACAGAAAATCATTGATATTATTTAAGTAATGATATGATATTGTTTTGAGGAATATTGATGGTGGGTTTTTACTTCATGTATTTATTGATGTTGAAAATCATATTGTATGGGTTTCAATAAAAATGCAGATGATATTCTATAGAATCTTTCTTGTTCCTAAATAATCATGTTCTTGATTAGTCATTTATGAATCAATCTAGAAAGACCATCAAAACTCAAACAACACATAAGTGTTTATATTATCATAATTTGAGTAAATTTATTCATTTTTGAGGAAATAATATGAGATTATATAAATTTTATCAATAGAGTTTCACACCACAAAATATATTTTTTGGGTACTTATTATACACCTTTAGAGATTTATAAAACGTATATTTCTATAGTGGAAGATTTTGATAATAATAATCCATTATTGGAGAGGAATAAAATAATATTTTATTGCCCTACGTTTTAGAAAAATAATAATTTAATGATTGCATTCAAAGAATAATATCTGAGTGAAAAAAGTAGTTCATGAGAATAAATGGGAACTTGAAATGTGTATTCTTTTATAATGATTTTACATTTAAATCTATTTTTTTATCAACATACCATTTATGGTATTTAGAAAATAATTAATTCATTAAATAAGCCTCATATTTACATGATAAGCGTGTGCCTATCAAAGAGGAGAGATGAAGAACCTATGTATCTATAAAATAGAATAAGAAGAATCTATTTCTGAGGTAAGTGTGGATGAGAAATATGAGAAGCTAAAATAAATAAAGTTTTTTATTGATAAATAAAAATAATCTGTTAAAAATTCTATATAGTAATAAAATAATAAATATACACTAAAACCTATAGTGAAGAAGTAAAATAATAGAGTGTGCTGAGTGTATTAAACCTATTAGGTCTCAAATAAAAATAATATTCAGTTGTGTTCCCAATGAAGGATTAAATGAAGAAGTAGAAGTTATGTACCATTTTAGAGGCCATGTGACATGTGTTTTGTTTGATGTATTAATTTAATTTAAAGTCACTCTGAGTTATGAAATAAAATTATCTTTGGGGGTATAGTAACATCCATAAACATATTTTTATCTAGTACAACTGGATGGAAGATAAATAGTTCCATATGAAGATAATGTAAAAGCCTCGAACTTGAAATAATAGACATGTTTCTAATGAAATATATTTATATTTTTTGGATTTTATACCTATAAACATAAACCAAGTTATATAATATAATATTTATAACTTCATATGGAATTATTTTATCACTTACTTACCCAAGAACCAATTATCTTTAAATTCTTATAGAATTTTGAATAAATCTTATATAAAAATTCCCATGTCTTTATGTTTTCATTTTCAACTATATCTATCTTTTCTAATTCCATATTATGTATTCAACATCTCCGATAAATTTATTCACACATGAATCCTTTATAGACATAATTTAATTAATATCACTCTTATTAACATGGGGAAATTGAAAAAAATAAAGGGTGACCCAAATTATTATGAATCATAAATATAAGAATTATAAATTTTATGCCATCAGTGAGAATAAGATTAGTATAAGGGTATGATGATGTAATAAAAGTATATGATTATGGCATAAGAAAATTCAAACCCATAAAACATGGAACATAAATCAATAGACATGCAATAAATCTTTAATATTTTACAATTGTTGTAATTCAATAGTAATGAACCATGTGAAAACAATCCTCGAGCAAAGGACCCATTCAAAATCATTGAAAACATAGAAAATTTTTTTATCTTGGAATTTATTTATCATATAACTCTTATAATCACTTTTACAAAATGAATAAACAATATGATAAATTCCAAAAATCCTTATTGAGAATTCTACAAATAGTTAACTAATTCTATTTACCTAATGCCCAAGAGGGATATAATGTATCCACCCATCAAATATCAGACACTTTTCCCTCAAAAATTTGAGTTCACTACCAAATCCCACTTTAATTAATAATTTCCATATATAACATTATGAAACAAAACACATGGATTCTTATAATTCATCAATATCATCACAGATATATTTTCCTTTGAAAAAGAAACAAGTTCCATGTAAATCAAATTAAAAAAAATCATTATCCATCGAGAGAAAGAATAAGGATGGTATCATTATAATATATATCTTGTGGATAATTATTAACATCAAGGTTTTTTTATTTCTTAACGTATGTATGATTAAATGATCATTAAAACCAATCTTGAGAAAAATACACTTTCCCCATTGAAACCAACTTTTAAAAACTATAATTTTCTTGAATATTAGAAAAAAATCATTAAAAATAAACCTTGATAATTTCAAATGAATATTTCAGAGAAAAATATTCATAGTAGCACATAATGATGGATAACTCATATATTTCAAAAAAACATTCCTTTTACACTTTAGTAATGAAATTAAAAGTATGTCATACAAACAAAGTTAAAATGAATCCTTTTTTGAACAATTATAAATAAATTCAAATTAATTGAAAATTTAATTATTAAATTATTGAGTTTTATATAAGAAAATTATTATAAAAATTTCATAAATCATGGATATAGAAGAGAATGAATACTGAACTAAAAGAAGTCATAAAATCAATATCACATACAAACAAAATTCATAAAATTTATTTAGCCAATAAGAGAGAAAATGGAAATTAATCATGTAAAAAACATTCATAACCATAGCACATAAAAATATATTTGGTTTAAAAAAATAAGACCATATTATCCCTCCCAAATTAAATTTAAACATAGGCAATCCCAAAATAATATGAGACTGTATCAAAAAAAATCCATATAATTTTAGAAATTTCTGAATCATAATCATGTGAATGAAATGAAATAAAATTAAACATAAAGTACCATAAATAAAATGGAAAAATGATTTAAAATTTCAAGGGGTATTATATACCCCTCATAAAATATTATAGGTTCATAACATAGACATATGTCCCAATTAAGGGAAATTTGAGACGAATAATGCGTACAAAGGCCATATCATTGAATTAAGAATTAATCAATGGAAAGGTTATGTGTCAAAATTAGAAATATAAAAATAAAAATAAATAAAATATAAATAAAAAGGGTAATTTAAAAAATAATATTTTCATAATATAACCAATTAATAAGTGATATAACCCTATGAAAGGAAATCGAGTTATGAAAGCACTTTCCACATGACCCAACTTGAAAAGTATGTTATTTATCTTATAGAATATTAAATTATTTTAATTATTTACATGAATAATAATATTTTTCAACTTTATTACTTATTTTATTTTAGTCATATACATTTCATAATTAATTATATATGAAATTAAGTCATTACAAGGTGTTTTGACGATGCTCGATTCCTAAGTACAAATTAACCTTTGTAGATGACTATCGTTGAAGGGGTCATTGTTCCATCATATATAGAAAAAAAATCTATACATAGTTATCATTTTAAACATTAATTATAATTTTATAACTTAATATGTAAGGTTATTATGAAAAATTAATAATGATATGACATGGAGATGATAGTCCCAATGTACGCTTGAGTAACGTTTCCATTTTTCAATGAACAGGAGGGATAAAAGTTAAATACTATTTAATATTTCCGGAATAATATTATATAATAAATATAATATTTTTTCTTTAAATTATCTTATATATATTTTCCATGTGAGTAATTGGGAAACAAAATGAAATCGCTTCATGGAGGTGGTAATCCAAACGTATGCACAAACGAAATTATCATTTTTCGATTGATAGAATGGTAATAAAATAGATTATACATTATATTTAAATAATTATAATTAATTCATTAATATCATATATATGTTTTAAAAAAATTTATAAATATATGTGTTAAATGATAAAGGAAAAAAATTACATCAGTTTGTGGGGTGGTAGTTCACCATAAACACGAATGACAATTTTTTTCCCATTAGATGAAGAATAAGATGAATTAAGGTTAATAAATCAAAATAATACCATATAATTATATTTTTGGATTTTATTTTTTTATATCATAAGGTATTTATGATTTTTAAAGGTGTTATAAGTACAAATAAAACTAAAACCTTCAGGTAAAATCAATACTGCTTCTTCAGACAACATCGATTTATTTACACTTTAAGACCTATAATGTATGAATTATACCCATAATATGACCAATAAGATATGGTTAGGGGTTTTAGGAAGGTACTTGGGAAGTTCTTATATGATAAAAATTTCTCTTCAAGTGATTATAGGAGAGGATAGCGGTTTCCAATTATAGGTGATAGAGATAACACACTTGGTATTTTTGAAAAGATTTTAAGATTATAAGTCATTTTCATGGAAACATGTCACATAGACAATTAAACATAAATAATATGGTGATAAGAGTAAACATAAATTAATATAATATGATTTAAATAGGTTCTTTGTTAATTTTAACCATTATCACTTTAGTTTAAACCCCGATAATTTTATTTTAACCTTAATCATGGTAACTTATTTATATAATTTATACAATTAATTATGACTAAAAATTAAGTTAAAAATATTACCTAATTTTAATTATAATAATTATAATAATTATCAATATATAATAAATTTTAACATATTAAATTCATATCATTGGTAGAATTAAATTTTAAAATAAACCTATAAAACGTGATGAAAAGCAGTTTTCAAAAAAAAATGAGTTCTTAAGTATAAAAAGTTTTATTCCAAAATCAAGAATTAAATTAATCAAAATAACCTTTTTTGTATTATAAATAATATAAAATAATCAATATTAATTTTTTACCATTCTAAAACAAAATAGAACTTTTAAAATGCATAAAATGAAAAGGTATGTTTTACTGAAAATCAGTATTTTTAATATTCATTGAAAAATCATACATTTAAAAAAAATTCACAAATATAAATTCTAAGATAATTTTGAAATGAGGAGTTAAAAAATTATTTTAATTTAATGAAATAAATTTTATAAAATTATAATAAATTATTTATATCATTCACATATCTAAAGCAATGAATACCATTTTAAAAAATGTATTTTTGAAGTACAAAATGACTTTACTAAAAAATGATTTCGTATTTCATAAGAATTATAAATAAAATTGTATTTATTAGGTCTATTATATATGTATATATATTTATATATATCATAATTTTGTTACTCTTTTTTATATACACCAATTATATGACTTGGTTATAATGGTCATATTTAAATAATAATATTTCTTTTTTCATTTAAGCTCTGTATTAGGTGGTGTATATGCTATCGAACATTGTGTTCATTTATAATATTAGATTGTTAAATTATTAAGTATTTAATAAATTTAGTCCTTATAATTTTATCTTGAGATTAGTAATTAAGGGTTTATCATTTTAAAGTACCTTTGTTATCATAAAATGTGTAAATAATTCTTTTTTTTAAAATATGAAAAAAAACATGATGGTTTTATGGAATAACAAATGAATAAGTTTTCATGTCACAAACATTAGTGTAAAGTAAAAATATAATCATGGAAGAATAATTAAAGTCCATATAATAATAGAGAATGATATAGGACATTAATCATAATAATGTGAATGATCATGATAAAGTCAATGACCACAAGACCGAAACTAATGTGGTGTGATAACGACCGTCAATTCATCAGAAAAAAATGTGCAAGGATTATATTTTTATTTGATGATACTTTTCCTAGAGATTATTAATTCAATTAGATTCTAGAATAAAAATAAAATGAAGATATAATTACTAGTTTCTTTTCCAATTTCATAACCGAAATTTCATCTGTTAGTTAAAATTATATCAATTTAATCTTCTATCACATCTCCTATTCTAGGAATTGAATATTCAAGATGTATCATTCATTCCTAAACAACTATAATTAACCTCTAATGGGTCACATGATCCAAAAAAATAATAACACGTTATTCCTCTTGTATTTAGATAGTAGAAAACAAAAATGGTTTAAAAAAGGTAAGATAATATCCAATATGAATATAGAATACATTAATCATAAAATCCTCTATAATGAAACATAAATTTATACTTGAGACATTCCGTAAATTACTATCCTTAATATTATTTGAAATATTCTTGACTATGTTCAAAAACCAAAAAATTAGAAGTATATAATCAAATATTTTTCCATGATAAACTTAAAATATATCTACAAACAAAATTAGTCACACATAAAGTTCCAAAAATAAAAAATATATATTACCTAATCATATAATATTCAAAAAATGCTAATATTTTAAATAAATTACCTGAATCACCCTAAATCATAAATAAAGTAATCTATACTTCTAAAATATAATTCAAACATTATTCCTAAAATAAAATCGCATATTAAATTAGATTATATCCATTTACATAAATCATACAAAATTCTTAAAATATTGATATTATTAAAACAAAACAACAATAAAATATTAACTAAATCACTTTTCAATCTTATGCTTATCTATATAATGAAACATTTTTTTCAAAAATTCAATAACCCTTTTATCCTAATTATACATAATTTCATCAAAATCAGACACCATATAAACCATACAGGCTATAAATTAATTTTAAATTATGTAAATAGAATAATAAATTATTATTCCTAAAATATCCTTTTCACTAAAAAACATACTAAATTCCGAGGTTATATTACCATAAATGTCTCCCAAAATACTCTTAATCATCTTAGAATTCCAGAACATAAAATCTTAAAAGGGGATTTTCATTCCTTTTAACTTATGATAAACCATATAATTCTATACCCAAGATTATATCCATAAATCTTAATCGAAGAGCTTATGAAAATATCATAATCTCCAAAGTTATCTATACCCTTCTCTGATGTCAACTACGAAAGACCCAAACCTAAACTCCCAGATCTGATAATAAATAACATCGTATTTATATTTTTTGTATATTATAGCGATAAATTTGACCCAATTTCCTCCATTAAAAACATAAAATATCAAATTGAAATATTGGATCACTTATATAAACAATGAAATTTAAGGTTTAGAGTTTGGGAATTAAGACAAACTCTTACAAAAAAACTCACATGTATTTAAGTAATAATTTAACCAATATAATCTACTTTAATAATCCCACATTATGACTTTAATATCTTACACAAAATCATTAACGCATGAACTCTTTCTAGAAATAATTCATTTAACATCATTTTTCATAACATGGAGAAATGGAAAAAAGGGTAAGATCAAACACTCAGTAAGGGTAAACATAATAATTATTAGTTGAATGCCATCAATCACAATTATGTGAGTATAAGGGTATCATGAAATAATTAAATTTAATGGGAATAAAATAAGATTAATGATACCCATAAAATATGGATAATAAATCATGATACATAGAATAAATCCTTAACATAAAAAATAGTTATTTGTATATCAACAATCCCAATACCTATGAAAAAAATCCATGGGTAAAGGATCCATTATAAATCATAGAAAAAATAGAGAAAATGTGTTTTGATATTAGAACATATTTATCGTATCACTCTTCCAATCACTTTTATAGATGGAATACCTACCTGGAAAATTCCAGCAACCCCTTAGGAGAAAACTAGAACAGGTTTACTCCATATCTTTACCCAAGGAATTGGAGGGCTAAACCATAACCACCCATTATATATCAGACAATATACATTAAGGATTTAGTTTCAATCATTAATCTTAGTTTCAAAAAGAATTTCCATGTACCATATCAGCAAACAAAACACATGGATTCTTTAAATTCCGTAAACCATACATATGTATATTTACCCATGTAAAATAAAAGGGTTCACGAAACTTTATTTAAAATAATAATAGTCTATCCCATAGAAATAATGAGGATTGTATCATTATAGCATATCCCTAGTGGATCATAAGTAAAATAAAATTTTTATCATTAGGGAATTTAAATTCAATTAAAATTTTATTTAAAACATTGTTGAGAAAAATAACCTTTCCCCTTTGAAAATCACTTTTAATAAATAAAAATTTCTATAATATTAAGAGAAAAATTTATTCGAAAATAACCATGAAAAATTTCAATGGGATCCTTAAAGGAATAATATTTATGGGGGTGAAAAATGTAAATTAAGCTATGTATGTTAAGGTAAAACATTCCTTTCATAATTTGTTAAATAAAGTCAAAATGTATCATAAAAAAGGATAAAAAATAATTTTTAAAACAATTTTAATCAAATTAAAAGATTATAGAAAATTAACAAGATCAATCATTGAACAATAAATAATAAAATTATTGAAGTAATTTCATAAAAAAAGAGATATAGAGGAGAAATATTCCCAATACAATATGAACATCACTTAAAAAAATTTCATGATGTTTCTTTAGACAATATGGGGTGAAATGGAAATCAAACATGTGAAACTCATTCATAACCTGGCACACCCTGACCATAATTTCCTTTTTTATTTCATTATTTTTTATTTATGTACTAGAGTTTGATCTTTTGGTTGCTATTTAATTTGTGTTCCTGGTGACCATTCATATGTTTTAGAGTTTTTAAATTATATTTTTCATAGTTCATGGTTAGTGTGCATGGTTTGAGAAGAAACTCCCTGGATGGTGGAGGCAAAGGGATTTTCTAGTTCATTTTGTTTCTGAAATGTTTGTATTGCACATTTTGTGAATGTTTTTTCCCAAACCGTGTGAGGAAAAAGAGTAACTGTGTAGCCTCTTGGTGGTGTCTGTGGAAAAGTGTACAACTGGTAAATTGGTAGAAATAATCACGTGGAAAGAGCATGAGTGGTTTTTTCTTATATTTAAAAAATTTATTTTCATGGTTGGTGCATGAATTTTCAAACCATGTGGCTAACCCATGCCACGGTACCTTCCCTCTAGTAGGGTGCATAAGGTTGGTACTTAATTTTTTAAATGGTGTGTAAAAAACCCTGAAACTTACTCATATTCCTAAAAAATTAATATTTTATGTTTTCTCTCTTATGTTTTAAACCCAATTCGACCATCTTTCCCTCCTTCTTAATTTTTTCACATGATGGGGGGTCCAAAAACCTTCTTCCCTAGTTCTTCTTCATCTATTGATGTGCCTTCAAGGTTTATAGGTGCATTCTTTTTTATTTTTGGGTGTTTTCCTCATATACTCTTCTCTCTCTCTTGGGTTCTTTGTTCCTCATAGATTGTATCTCTCTAGTTCAAACCGCAGGGGTTGAGGGATGATATTGTATTATGTTTTCTTTGATATTGGGGTGTGTAGTTTTCTTTATAGGCCTTTTTCTTCCTTTGGAGTTTTATCACATTCCCATGTCATTAAGGTAGGTGTTTCCATCCATTTTATTTCCAAAACATGCCATTTTATTCTTCACCTTTCATAAATAAATTTTAAACATGTTATTCATGTTTTCTATGTTCTATGTTGATTTATTATGGTGTTTCCTTATCTAAAATTTGAATAAAATGGGTTCTCAAAGTATTTTATTAATTATAAATATATATATATATATATATTATTAATTATAAATATACATATATGAATACAAGGTGTTAGATAAATTTACAATGAGGATTTTAAAATAGATTTCAGTATTTTGTGTTTTTGTGTGACTTTGGTTTATCATAGATAATTGGGTTACATACAAAATTGGGATTTGAGTGTGGGTTTTGGTGCCTCGTTATGGTTTGATGCCAATATGTGAGTCCTTTATTTTTAGTATGATGATTCTTAAGCTACATATATTGGACCCATGAACATTATTATGGACACCCATTTATGTGATGGTGAACATGTACATATATATAAGTCTATGGGGTTCACTTATTGATATATACATGAATACAGATGAACACTCCCTAAAATATCTATGTGTTGAAATTAGTTTTCAAACAAATTTTCTCAAGATCCCTATCCTCCTCTAATTTCCCCAAATTTGTTATCCTAAAATATCTTTGTATTTCGTAAAAGGATTTTGGTTCTCCCAAATGGATTCATATGAGGTTTTCAAATGTGTTTTTTTAAACATGGCCTATTTGGAACCTTGATTATGATTTGGTTACCACATTACATGAAAGGAACATTTGTCACCTTCTGAGTATGAATAATATTTTCACCGTGGTTATGGAAATGGTTTTGATAATAATGGTATTCTAATTAGAAATAGTTTTAGATTTGTAAATGTTAAGGATCATTTGGTACCTTTTGATGTTTGGGAAATTGGTTTAAAATTCAAATAACATGTAGGCCCAGTTGGCACTTTTGAATGGTTCAATGTATGATGGGAACCCCTATAGTCATCTTTTTGATGAGAGGGCCTTGGCATATATGGTTTTAGATATTTGGAATGGTATATAGGGTGGCATGGGGGAGTTATGTATAATGCCAATATGTAGATGACCTCCTAATTATCAATCATATGATTATCATGTGATTCCAAGATGTCATCTAGAGAGTAGAGTGATGATTAATTTCTACTCCAAATACGATAGATTAGAACCCCATAGAAAAATGATATCCTATGTGGGATTTCCACTAGTGAGGATAGTTTTGAACAACCATGTTAGTTATTGACTATGGTGTTGCACCATACGCTTGAATGTGGGTCCTAACTATGTATATTTAGGGATTTCTTGTAAGGATGTTTAGGAAAACCCATGATTTCATAACTATATATTCTTGTTTTATTTTTCATAATGATGGTTTCTTGTTTTTTAAAAGTATTTTTTTTTTCATGTTCTCATGATATTTTATTCTATTTATGTCTCTTTTTGATATACCATTTTTCTTATTCTTGTCCCAGCTTTCCCATTTCCTTTATGAATTATCTGGGTTGTGTTTCATAATTGGAATTTATTTTCCAAGATGGAATTTTGAAAGTAATATATTTGTTTTGATATTTAAATGATAAAAAATTAACTTATTTTAATGAATTTCAAAATAACGTATATGTAATTTTCAAGAAAATTACATGTATGGATTCTATAGTGCTTACCCATTGATCTGTTTCTTTATAACACCATACTTGGGACACTCTGTTTTGATAGACCTGAGATTTTTTTATGGTTTTGATTTTTTCAGGTATGCCTATGGAGAAATATGGTCATGTGGATTTTGGTGACTAAGAGGTTATATGGTGGATATTTCAGTTCTGATTGGTTTTAATTTTTTTTAGTTTTCCGTATTATTCCACTACCATGGTATGTAGATCAGTTTATATATTTATTTCATTTAGTGATTTATGATATATAATTTTAAATTTTTTCCATATCATTATTGATTTATAATGGGTTTTCATGGGCTAAATCATACCTTGTTATATTTTCATTGATTCATGATATTAGTTTTCAAACTGAGAGGATCAAGAACACCTCTTAGGCCATATCATGGGCTATCTCAGGTAACCAGTTTGAGTCAACCTTGGTTAGTTCATGATAAAATGGTATAAGATAAACCATTTCTTTTTTGGTTGTTAGATAGACTTGAGAGATGGGTTTAGGTACTTTAGAAATAGGGAAAAAAAGAGTGTTGTGAACAATTACTTATAATGATACTCATGTTTCCAAGAGTAGACCAGTACTTGAGTCTATAGTTTTGGTTTTTTGAGTTTATGTCACTGGTATTTTCTAGGTTTGGGGTTTGAGTAATGATAATGGAATTGAACCAGTCAATCACAATGATATTTTTGGGAGTAGAAACATATATATATCTTGAGGGATCTGTTCAAGATTCTTCGAGTGGTTGGTGCATGCTTAACACACAGTCTTCTAACCCATGTTTATAGGATATAAATGGCCACTAGTTCCTTATTTCAAGAGTTTTGGTGTGATTTATGATTTCGATTGATTTGGGATGGACTAAATGGATTTTGAATGGAAAATGGTTTTTGGAAGGGGTTTTAGGATTACCTATATTTTGGTACATAGACTTATTTGAAATGTTGGTTTGGTATTTGAAATATGGCTTTAAAATAAGGTGATTTTGGAATTTGGAATGGAAATGTTAAATTTTTAAAGATTTTTTTGGTTTTTTTGATGTTTTCTTCATGATATTGGTGTTTTGGTTTGGAGTGTTCCTTCATAGTTGAATTTTCGGTTGATGTTGACTTGGATTTTTTATTATGTGATTTAGAGTATGCTGCCCAGAAAGATCCCAAATGATTTTAGTGAGTCTCTTCCCATCATTGGCCCTACCCAAACACCCAATGGATTGATGAAGTCAATTTATTCATAGTTTTTCTCATATTCCATGATGATCTTGGTTTTTTTTGAGTTTAAATAGTGTCTTGAGTAAATCGAAGGTGTTTTCATGTCCTTGGTTATTCCCAGAGCCCTGAAGGTGTAAGTTATTCATGGATTATTTAATGTACGGGGTTTGGATCAGAGAAAGGTGATCAACCCACCATTGATGTAAGTTGGGATGTCTTCAGATGTATTTAAGAATAGTTTTATCCAATTGTCTTTACTTGAGGAGTTTAATGTGGGAAAAAAAGTAGATCTATTAGATGTTCAACATGTTCAACAGACGGTGAAGGCCTAAATTAATAATTTTGTAGAGTTGGTATCTTTTTATATGAAGAAATAACCAAATAATCCACTAAATTATCATCCATTCATTCGGGGTCATCATATGGATATTAAGGATTTAGTTCTATCTCTCTGGGAATTTGTTTTTGGGAATTTAGTGGATGACACATTTCTAGCTGATCTAGTTCCTATAGCACTGTCTCTAGTGGTTGGAAACCCTTTTTCATTTGGCACTCATGATGGTTTTACATATAGTGAAGAGTGTGTACTAGAGGATATCATTCATCAAGATTTACCCTTGTTAGTTTCTACCTCTCATGTATCAGACCAATAACATCTGTGCTTCTAATTTGGACAATTTAGGAATTTGAAGTTGCCTTGCTGAAATCATTCAATGGTTTGTTAGTGATGTGGCCACTAGGGTCACTTGGAGAAGTTCCCAACGTAGTGTTCCCAGAATGAGGTGTCTTCGTCAGAGGCTTACATCTCCATACTATGGGGTAGTAGATGATTATAGACATTTGGTCTCTATCCATAGGCCCCAAGGAAAATCCCTTCATGTAGTTAGGAAATTATTGGTGTGGTGAGGGTTTCTATACCATCTTGTGTCACTCCTGTTGGAACAAAGACAATTTATGTTTACCTATTGTATTTTTATTAGTTTTTATATGTACCTTTATTATTGTGAATGGCTTGATGGCCTCATTTTATTTTATTTTTGTGGTTTCAATTTGTATTATGAAACTTAAGTTGTTAGAACATTTTGTATTAGTGATGGTTTGGGGTTGTTCTTGATTTTGATATGTTCACATCCTTGGGAAATGTTGAATCATGTTTTCACTCAATATTTTGTTTTAGTTTTTTCTATTGGGGTCCCTTGTTTTGAGAGTTGTTCATTGCAAGTGGAATTTTAAATAGCTAGGAGACCCATCGTGTATCTTCTTGTAGTTTCTTTTAGATTTTTTCAGGTGGTACTTTTGGAGTTGTATGGTTACATTGAGGTTCATGGTTTAGTTTAACACTGTTTCGTTTTCAGTTCAAGTTTTGTTCATCATTTGGCTAGGTAAATTTATGGGGGAAGAATTTTTTTTGTGGTGGGGATAATTTTCACACCTGACCTATGTTTCATTTTTTATTTCATTTATTTCATGGTGGTTGATCTATCTTTTGAGGTTCATTTTGATTTATCAGTGATAATTTTTAAATTGTGGAGGTTTCAGGTTGTTTTTGGCCCTATGATTGGCTATTGGACACAATTTGGGATGAAACCACGTGGTTGGTGGAGGTGAAGGGATTTTATAGTTCTGTTTTCTCTTATTCAGTCTATGAATGATTTGGACCAAAATATGTGAGGAAAAAGAGTAAATGTGTGACCACTTAGTGGTGTCTGGGGTAAGGCATGTGGCTTTCCCATGATAAGTAGAAACCACGTGGAAAGTGTATGGGAGGTTCTCTCATTTTGAGATAACTGATTTTCATGTGTGGTGCATAGTATCCCAAACCATTTGGCAAACCCATGCATTTTTTCCTTCCTTCTAATAGGGTGTAACTGGTTGGCGCATAGTTTGTCAGAATGTGTGGCCATACCACAAAACTTATCTTTATTATTAAAAAAATGAAAATCTCTATTTTACCTGATTATGTTTCGACCCCATTTTGACCCTCCTTACAACTATTGATTTTTCCACACAAAGGAAGATCCTAAATCCTTCTCACTTGGTTCTTCTTCATCCATTGATTCTCCTTAAAGGTTTATAGGTGATTTCTTCTATATTTTTAGGTCTTTTACTCCTCTCCTTTTATCCCTATATTGTGTTATTAGTTCTTCTTGTCTTAGATACCTCTTGGATTCACCCTTGTGGTATAAGGATGATGTGGGATTTTGTTTCTTTTTATTTTTGGGTGTGTAGTTTTCTCCTAGGGCCTTCTTCTTCTTTCTCTTGAAGTTTCATCGCATTCTCAAATCATCGAGATAGGTGTTTCCTTCCATTTATTTTCTAGAAAACTTCATTTGATGATTGAGATTTATTAAATATTTTTTTAAATGTGGTATTCATGTTTTTGATAGGATCGTTTAATTTATTATGGTGTTTCCATGTTTGGAATTTTATGAATATGTGTTTTTAATGAATTTTCGTAGTTAGTAATATATATATATATATATATATATGCATATAAGCTGTTTGATAAAATGAAAATTAGCCATTTTAAATGAACTTTAGTATTTTGATATTTTTTTAACCTTATTTTAGATTTGGTAATTGTGTAACATGTGAAAATGAGATTTTTCTGTGGGTTTTAATGGCTTGTTATGGTTTTATGACTATGTGTGAGTCCTTACGTTTTTGTGTGATGATTCTTATGATATTATTGTTGGACCCATGAACATTCTTATGGTTATCCATTTATGTTTTAGTGAATATGGGTATATCTATATGTTCATGGGGTGAAAATATAGATATTCACATGCATAAAAATGGATAGTCCATAAAATTTCCATGTGATGACATTGGATTTCAAAAGAGAATTTCCCAATTTTCCTATCCTCCTATTCTTTATCCCAAATGGTTATCTTGAAGTCTAGTTGTATTTCATAGAATTCTTTTGGATTTCCCAAATGGGTTTAGATTAGTTTTTAAAAGATAGTTTCCTAAGATTAGTCTAATTTTAACCTTGAGTATTATTTGGAAACCACATTACTTTGAAGGCCCATTTGGAACATTCATAGTATGAATAATGTTTTCACTATAGTTATGGAAATGGTTTTGAGAAGAAATGTATTCTCATTGGCAATAATTTCATATTTGTAAATATCATGTCCCAATTGTAAATTTGTGATGTGTGGAATGTTATTCAAAATTCATATGATGTGTAGGACCAGTTATCACTTTTTAATGGTTCTATGTATGATGGAAAATCCTATGGCCATCCTTCGTATGAGAGGGCCTTTTCAAAGATGGTTTCAGGGATTGGGAAAGGCTTGCACGGGGGAATTGGTGAGTTAGGTTTACTTCCAAGCATGTGATAACCTCATTATTCTTCATTATACTATTATCATGGGATTATAATACTTCATATTGAGGGTTTAGGGATTATTTCATACTTATTCTGATTAGACATATTAGAACCCCCTCAATAGAGGACATTACAAGTAACATTTTCCAAAGGTGATGTTTGTTTAGAGAAAGTTCTTTGGTTATTGACTCCAGAGGTGAACCGTATGCCGGAATGTTGGTCAGAACTGTGTATGATAAGGTATTTCTTCTAGGGATGTTTATGAAATTCCCATGATTACATATCCATATGTTCTTGTTTTATTTTTCATTATTTGTTTTTTAATTTTTTATTACTGTTTTTTCTTGTGCTCATGTTGTTTCTATCTATTAATGATTTTTTAGATATACCATGCTATGTTTTCATAGATCAACTTTTCCCTTTCCTTTTTTTATTATACGGGTTGTGTTTTATATTTGGAATTTTGTTCCTAAGATGGGTTTTTAAATTGAAATATGTTATTTATTTAAAATATAAAAACTATATTTTCATTAAATTTATTTCAAATTATCATATACATATTATTTCGAGAATGGAAACGTAAGGATTATATGGTTAACACCTACTAAGTTCTTTCAATATAACACCCTACTTGTGACACTCGATATTGAAAGACATGAGCTATTTGGAAGGTTTTTATTTAGTTTATAAATTCTTGCATAATGGGACAGTCTTGTGGATGGTGGTGACCAAGAGGTCACAAGGTGATCATATCAGTTTTGGTTGGTTTCACTTTTGTTTTCATATTTTTTTGACTTATTTTGCTACTATTATATCTTGGTAGTTTTATGTATTTATTTCATACAATGATTTATGGATTTTTATGCTACATACTCTGCATTTCTTTATTTATAATAGTTTATAATAGAATGAATTATTCCTAGGGAAGGAACCTAGAACAACATAAGAGGGGATGAGTAAATTAGGGTGTCACCTTTCTCTTTTTAAAATAATGGATCTTATTCTTATGTTGGTAGGAATCTATTAAAACTATCATAAAAATTAATGAAAAGATATAACAAAGCAATTTTACATGATTAAACAAAAAGGGATACATCCAAGGAGCATACACTAAGAATGTTTTGGTTGTACCAAAGTCCAAAAGACATCACTAAATGTTGAATACAAAGGTTTATTCATAGTAATTCTATTCCAGGAACTCTTCCATTATAATGGTTTAGGGATAGCTCACAACTTCCCTGGGATCCCTTCCATTGACTCCACCTTACTCAGTGCTATGAGGGAAGTCTAACTCAATTTATTGATTTAAAAGTTTCTTCAATACGTTAGCATTGAATTCTTTGTCTCTATTCAGTATGACACACTACTTTAATTGAAGACCCGAGTAGATGTACACTAAAATACCTATCCAATTAACCCAGATATCCAATAGTGTCCTTTGTGACCCCCTTCACGAAGCTCAACCCTTCACAAAGCACAACCCTTCTCAAAGAACACACCTTCACAAAGCACACGGCTTCGCCGAGGTCACTAATTCATAGAAATCAACCATTTATAGAGAACACTACTTCGTAGAGATCATGCCTTCATAGAGATCTAGTCCTCACAGACCAAACCCCTTAACAATGCACAACTACTTTTACAAAACCCGCTATTGTTGGGAAGCACACTACTTCGGAAAAATAAATTCCTTTGCAATTATCACTAAGGAAACTAGTAATGTCCTATCTTTAAAAAGTACTTAATACATAAAATCATTAATCTCGTTCAAGACTAATGTTGCCTTTTTTTGAAGCACAAGATTTCATAGACAATTGGATTCGTAGATCACCCCATGCATCACGAAATCAAAGAAATTCCAGATTTTCTATCTCAACTTCATGAGGAATGAATAGGGGTTTCCGCTTATTTATAGGCGTGGTTGAATGTGGAGAACCACTTCTTCCAGTGTGATTTCTAGACCAGTCAAAAACATTATCACGGTGAATCTCCCTTTCCATAGCTCCATGAATATTCCCTATTTACAATGCTCAATGTAACCACAGATCTCTCAATCAAATTTCTTCACACCGCCGCAATACTCAAATTTCAAAGCCTTCCTTCAAACCATTATGCTGCCACAATGCTCAAATTCTCTTAATAATAGAGCACTCTATCACAATCTTCATGTCTTCAAAAAACACACTACATGAAGACCATCTCTGCAAAACTCACACCTTTTAAATATTTTCTTGAGATATTCAAGAAAGAACACTTTTTACAATGCTTTCCATCATTCAAATTTAGGAACCTAAAAATTTGGAAAATACATGGAAATGAAATCACCTTAAATATTGCTTACAACTTAAACTGTATGATCCTTTTACTTAAAATCTCTTTTATAAACCATTAGAGGATTGGAAACAAAAAAATATCCATAATCCATTTTGAGTAATGAACACCCTTGGTTCCAACAATCTCACCCTTTGTGTTTGTTGGAAATCTGCATATAAATTCAATAAATCCCTAACAAATATCAAAACCGGAGATATAGGAATCAACTCAACCAACACTTTAAGTCAACATGAGCAATGATCATTTTAGAAAAAAAGAGGAAAGACATGAATTCTATTCTCGTGTGTTCGAATGAATGCTCTATCTACTTCCTCATGAAAATAAAATATTTTTCTCCCTTCATAAAAAAATTATTTTCTCCCTTCACATTCACTCCTTTGAAATTATTTATTCTCTCGAAACCATCCCTCACCCATAAAAAATTTCATCCTCCATATTTTCACATTTAATTTAGGCATTTATACCACATTGGAAATAAACCCAAAGACCGTTATTTGAACATTGTAGAGATCAAAATATACTTACCCCTCGATCATATCTCCCCCATAAACCAGCATCAATTATTCAAACAGATTTACACGGTTAAAATAATTTGGGAGAGGGAAAAATAGCCTCCTCATGAACTAGGATGTGGCTGAACATTGAGGTTCAACCAATGTTTCTCAAACACAACCGTTGATAGTGTCTTGGTCATAATGTCAGCCACTTGCTCATAAGTTCCCACATGATACAGTTTGATAATACCTTGTTCAAATTTTTCCTTGATGAAGTGATATCTGATTTCAATATGTTTTGTACAAGAATGATGACCATGATTCCTTGTTATATCATTTGTAATCTTGTTATCATAAAAAATCACCATTGGTTATTTCACACCATCACCTATGTAAGTTAGTTGCTGCTTCATCCAATGAAAATAAGGGCATGCCTTGGTAGCAGAGATATATCCAGCTTCAACAATACTAAGTGAAATACTTTCTAGTTTCTTTCTCAACCGGCCCATGCATTTCTTCCCAAAATAGAATTCTCCACCATTGGTGGTCTTTCTGTACACTACATCTCCAGCCCAGCCAGCATTAGAAAATAATTATAGTTCACTATCTCTTCCAAAAGAAAAGTATAACACATAATTATGAGTACATTTAATGTACCTAGTGATCCTATTCACTGCCACCATATGTAATTTCTTATAATTACTCTAAAATTGGACTGCTAAGCATATTGCAATGAAAATATCAAGCCATGTTTCTATCAGGTATAGTAAGCTTCCAATGAATCTCCTATACATTTTGTGATCCATATACATCCTATCCTCATTATTTATGTGGTTTGTTCCAATAATAATCAGAGTCACCATTGGTTTCGAATCCTACATATCAAAATGTTTGAACATCTATTTTACATAATTTTCTTGATAAATTAAAGTGTAATCCATCTTCTAGAATTCCCTGTGGGCCTAATAAGTATGCGATTTCATTAATAATCAACATTTCAAATTCTAATTTCTTGTTATTTTCAAATTCATTCACTGATTGTTGCATGCTTCCACCGAAAATAATTTCATCAACGTATACCAATACATGGAGATGATCTTTCTAATAATTTTTTCATATAGATATTGTGATCGACTCCTCCTCTTTTGAATTAATTCATTTTCAGATAAGAATCCAAGTGAGAGTACCATGCTCTTGGTGCCTATTTCAGTCCATAGAGTGCTTTCTTTAACCTTCATACCTTTATTTAATCACTTCCAATAAGGAAACCCACTGATTGTTCAATGTAGAATTATTCTTCAAGAACAACATTGAATAATGAAAACGTTACATCCATTTGATACACTATATACCCTCTATGGTTTTCCATGGAAAGAAATATCTTGATTGACTCCAGTATATCCACAAGAGTAAATGTTTACACAACATCGAAACCCTCAATATATGAATATCCCTTTCACACTAGTTGCGACTAATTTTAGATTACATTACCATAATCATCATATTTTTTATTAAAGATAGACTTGGTACCAATCACATTGTGACCTTCTATTATCTCGACTAGATCCTATGTTTGATTCTTGTCAATCTATTCTATCTCTTCATTCGTAGATATCAACCACGATTCATCCTCTGCAGCCTCTTCATATAAATATTGTTTCACAACTGATAAGAATGTAAATTGTGCATCATTCCACATTCTACTTATTTGGGTGGGTGAATTCCTCTCCCTATTGATATTCAACTGATCAATATCCAGCCTTGAATTTCTCTACTGCATTTTAGTCGAATTATCTTTATCCAGGGTTTCCTCTTCTGATTGCTCTTATGAGTCAACATCATGATGTGACTCCTAAGAGTTTTGTACACTTTAATCTACTTCTAGATTTCCATTTGATCCATGCTCACATTCTTCCCCATGTTCCATCTCATCATCATTGAAATTCTTTAATGAATTTTTGGTTTTCTCTTCAATGATCATAACATCATTTCTTTCAATAGTCCTTCATATATGCTTATTGAAACACTTGTAGTCCTGTCTATTCATTGGATATCCAATGTATATTCTTTCTTCTTAATTATTACCATCTTTCCCTTGATTTCCTTCTTTGTTTTGGATGAAACATTGACTTTTTAAAACATGAAAATATTTCAAATAAGGCTTCCTTCCATGACATAATTCATTTAGTGTCTTAATCACTCCCATATAAACCCCCGTCTGATTTTTAATATGCATGGAAACTTCAATAGAAATTTTCCAGTAAAGGAGGGAGATACGACTCTCAATCAACATAGTCTTGGCCATGTTGTTCACCTACCCATTACAGTGCTCATTTACTTTATTTATCTGTGGAGTTCTTACAATTTCCACCTCATGCTATATTCTATGTTTTTGTAGGTAATTTTTAAACTCATTGGAATTTTAGTCCCCTCCATTGTTTGGTCATAGAACTTTGATTATCTAACAAGTAGCATTCTAGATGATTCAAAGATAAGTTCGTATGTAATCAATCACTTTTAGCTTCTTGTGTATAACTATTACACATGTCATTCTTCTATAATTATATAAGAAAAAGGAGAAATTACCTTTATCCATATGTTCTGGAAACATTTATTAGTCCATATACGCATGTATGAATGAGGATAAGAAGATTAGATGCATTTTTCTTCTTTAAGCGATAAGAACTACATAACATCTTCCCTCGTATGAAATAATAAAATTACTTTTCTTTTTCATTCTTCAGGTTGGGTATATCCCGGACAATCTTCAACTTATATATATTTTCCATGTCTTACTGATTGATGTTCCCTAATATCTAATGCCACATATTGTTTTCTTCTTCAAATATTTGATTGAAAAGTTTGATCTTATTGTCAACATAATATAAGTTGTAATATGTTCTATAACCTTTCATGAGAAAATTTTACGTCTTTTCATTTATAGTAAAGAACTTTGGATTGAATGTCCCTATAAGTCCTAAGTTAAAATGTTGACTCACACTAAGGAGATTTTAGTGCAAACCGTCCTAATAAGAGACTTCGGTTTTATTCTTCTCTCTATTAGTTAGCTCAGTACTTACACTTCCTTTGATCTTGGACACACAATTATTATCGAACCTCACTATTACATCAACCCTTTTATTGACATTCTTTAGTTGGTCGTCATTACCCATATTGAGGGACGAACATCCACTATCAAAAATATATGTATTGTTGTTCTTTATAGATTTGAGGGATACTTTTTCAAGATTGGATTTTTCAATTTCCCTTTTTACTTTACATTAGATATTGGATTAAGTGTAGTATACTGATTCCTTTTAAATCCCTCTTCCATGTACATGAGTTCTTCATATTCATAATATCATTTCAATGGAGAAAACATGTTTGAGATAGAAACACCATCTGTTTGGTGAGAATTCATATGTCTCTGACTGTTTTATGAAAATATACTATCATTCCTCTATCTGTAACGTATAAATTTATGGCCAAATATATAAGAATTAAAACAATATCCATAAAAAATATTATATATATAATACATATAATGTGAATTTGTTTTCCTTCATTGAACTCCTACCTCTTCCCTATTCATATGGATCCTTGACACTTTAAAATATGACATGGTGTGACCCAGATATCCAAATAACTGACATTTCATGAGAGGAAATGTCCTCTAATATATATTTCTCCCCATGAATTATTCCTTGGTAAAATAGTTTGACATTCCATCATTTCTAGAAGCTTGAGGAAAATATTCAGTTAATCATTCAGGTTGATTTGATGGTCTATTTTTCACCATTTCATGTGATTTTTTAAAATGATCAATGTTTATCATGCCTTTCTTCTGGTCCACTTTATTTGCTGCATTTGATGTTTCAAACTCACAACCAATTCCATTTTTTCCCAAGCATGAAGATCATTGATCACTCAAAATCTTTTCAACTCCATCAGAATAATGTTTTTTTCTCTCTAGTATGTCAACAAATGAGAACCTACCAAATAATATTTTCTTCTTTGTTTCATTTTGATTTAATTCACTTTTTAGTATACTCTTAAGAGTAACAAATTCTTTTTTTAGTCCCTCTATAGTTTTGGACATATCTTCTAGTCTCTAGGTAAGGTATTTGATGACCTTTTCAGGTTCTTTAATTTTGAGAATTAGTTATACTACATCATCACTCATTTCCTGGATTGATGATTATACTTTCACCAGTTCTTCAATTCATTCTATTTCAGCTTCAAGCTAATCATTATTTCCTTGTTATTATTCCATAATCTATTTCAAATTACTGTATCTATTACACTAATTCTCAAGCTTACCAAAATAATACTTAAGTTTCTACTTGTTATGAACAATAGTTTTCAACTAGTTATCTCTATCTTTATCTGTTGATGGTTATGAATTTTCCATGGTAGCGATCATGGAAGCACAGTTTCTGGTTTTAAATTCTAGTTCTTATTCTTCACAAAATTCATTATCATCATCTTATTCTTCACAGAAAAAACTATTCTTCTATACGCTCTTTCCAGTTTTTTAGTCTCCCTTTTTGAATTTTTTTGAGGGTTCTTGATGTTTTCAGCTTATTTCTCTTCATATTCAAACAATATTTACCATTGAGAGGCAATTTACCCAACCATTACACAATGGAAGAAAGCAAAAGTTATCCTTCCTTTAATGTTTCCTTTTCCATTCTTGAAATTATTTGTTAATGAGAGAAATAATTTATTTTTATTCATCATCTTCACAACTACTATCTCTAAAAATGTTCAGTTTTTACATGGATTTGAATTATATTTCCTTACTCACATGAGTCGCAGTATCTTCAGGTTTGACTATCATTTCATATGACACCAGGATTCTCATCAAATCATTCAGAGAATGTTTAGAAATGTATATTTCCTCAAGGAATGGCAGATTTTCATTATGATGGGGTGGAAGTATTCATAATAAATTGTTTCAAAATATCAATGTATTTTATTTCTTCACCCAGACCTAGAATTTATCCTACCACTTCAGTAATTTGATTGAAGAATGAATATGAATTCTCATAAGGATGCATATTCAAATAGTCAAACTTATTATGCAGGACTTATAGTTTCACCTCCTTCACATTTCTATATCCATAAAAAATTCTTTCATGTTTATCCTAAAAGACTTTGCTGAGGTGAAACTCATCACCTTTAAATAGATCTGATCAGATAGGGCAGCGGTGAAAGAAGTTTTCACATTAGCGTTTGTATCAAGAATTTTCCTATCTATATCAGTCATAGAAATCCCCGTTAGATCATTTACTTGTATTCCTTGAACATTAGAAAAGAGGACCTCTATTTCAAGAGATCTTAGATGAGATATCATTTTGTTCTTACAAATCTAAAAATTACATCCATCAAATAGGGGGACTCCCCTAATATTGGCTGAATTCTCCATGATAATATATGACTGATCTAACATAATAAACCTCCCTCTAATACCAGTTGTAGGACCTCAGAACACTCTAAGAGGGGAGGGGTGAATCCGGGTGTCACATTTTTTTTTCAAACATATGTATCTTGTTCCCACATTTGTAGGAACCTGTTAAACCTTTCATAAAAATGCATGAAAATATATGACACAAAAATTTTACATGGTTCACCACAATGGGCTATGTCCAAAGAGAATACACCGATAGTGTGTCGGTGATACCAAATTCCACTAATCATTACTAGATGTGGAATATAAAGGTTCCATTTTAGGAATTTTGTGCATGGTGAAATTCCTTAACAATGGTTTTGGGATATCTCACATCATACCTCAGATCACTTCTATCAACTCCTCCTTGCTCAATGCTTTGAGTGAAGTCTAACTTAGTTTATCAAAATGAAAGTCACGTCAATAGACTGGTATTGAATTCCATGTTTTTGTTTATCATGAGACACTGCTTGCATCCATGACCTGATTTTATAATCACTAAAATCCATGTCCACATAACCTGTATAACTAATAATGTACTTTGTGAACTCCCTTCACGATGTTCAACCCTTCACAGAGCAGAACACCTGGAAGAGAACACACCTTCATCGAGCGCACTACTTCAAAGAGCTCCCTGATTTGCAGAGCTCAACCCTTCGGAGATAACACTGCTTCGCAGAGCTCAACCATTTGCAGAGCTTTGGCCTTCATAGATTAAACACCTTCTCAAAGAATATATACCTTTGTGGGACCCACTGTCTTCAGAAAGCACATTGCCTTTAGTGAACAACTTCTATCATGATGCTCACTGAGCTAATGTTGAACATCCTATATTCATGAAGTAGTCAATAATTAGAAGCATTGACTTCATTCCATGATAAAGTAATCTTTTCGAAAATCACAAGATTGAATAGACAAACAGATTCATGTATTGCTCCTTTCTTCATTAAATAAATGAAAATATGAATTTTTCTCTCTCATGTTCATGTGGAATGAATAGGGGTGGCCTCTTATTTTTAGGCATGGTCAAACGCGGAGAATTACTTCTTCTTGTGGAATCTCTAGACCAGTCAAAAAACATATTCACGAGGAATGTCCCGTCATAAAGATCCATGAATAATCTTTTTTTTCAATTCATGATGTAACCACAGAAATCTCCATCAAATCTCTTCACACCACCTCAATGCTCCAACTAAAAATACTTAGCCCAATACTTCATGCTACCAAAATGTTCAAATTTTCATAATCATAGATCACCCCATCAAAATCTTCTTGCCTTCATGAAACATACTTTATGAAACCCATATATATGAAAATCACATATTTTCCATATTTTCATGAGATTTTCATTAAAAACCACTTTTTGAAATGCTTTCCATTATCCAAATTTTGGACCCAAAAAATTTGGAAAACACTGCGAAACAATGTCACCTTATATATTGCTTATGGCCAGAACTGTATGATCATTTTCCTTGAAATCTCCCTTATAATCCATTAGAGGTTTTAAGAAAAAACCGAAAGAACACCATTTTCAGAAATGAACAGCCTTGGATCCAAAATCTAGTTGTATTGAATTTTATACTCGACACTAATTGCATACCAGGGAGCATTTGGAAGGCCTATCAGGCCATGTTGGAGGCCAAATAAGGTGATCATTTTAGGTTTATTCTATCTTTGTTTAGGAATTAAATATATAAGAATGAAATATATTTTGTTAAATAAAATGAGGGTATATGATCCCTCCTAATGGAACTTTTAACATAAATAATGTTAAAAAAGATTATATTGTATCATAAATATCCTTAACATTTTGGAAACATTTGAATCTTAAGACTGTTAATGAAATTACATCAAATGAATCATTAAATACCATGAATATAAGGATTTACATGATACAAAATTTAAATTTCAATTATATACACATCATAATATAATACAAGCATTTAACATAAATTTAAGTCCCAAAGAAGGATAATTTGAGACAAATAACAATTACAAAAATCGTGTCACAGTATTGGAAAATAATTAATGGAGTGATTTTGTTTAAAAATGTAAATCCACAAGGAATTTTTTATATAAAACATAAAAAAATAACCCATAATTATGGAATAATAAAATCAATTAAAAAGTGATATACACCAATAAAAGGAAATATAGTTGAGAAACCCTTTACCTCACACCCCAAAATGGCACGTACATTCATTATCTCTATAAATAATAAATTTCTTTTAGTTATTTAAACGATTGATAAATTTTTTAATATTAATTATTCATTTTATTTCACCTACCTCCATGACATAGTTAATTACTTACTCATTTAAGTTCATGTTAGGTGTTTTAAAGATATTCAGTTCATAAGTATAGAAAGACTTCAGTAGGATGACCATGAATTTCATTATTCAATCATTTATAGAATAATAATGCCAAAATAATTATATTTTTTGTAAATTAATTATACTTAACCAACTATGTTATGCTGTTATGAAAAAGTAATTACGTTACAATGTGGTGAATGCAGTCCATACATACAGATTATTATGTTTATATTTATCAATGAATATCAGGGAAAAATGGTAAGTATCATTTTATATTTACTTAATTATCATTATATAATAAGTATCATTTTATAAATTTTAATTAACTTATATATATTATATATGTGTGGAGAGGATAAAAAATGAGTCACATCATTTCAAAGAGGTGATATGCCAAACATATGCACAAACGATGTTACCATTTTCCAATGAATGGAATGGTAAAAAAACATGATATATTATATTTAAATAATAATAATTATTTAATTAATATCATATCTATAATTTAAATACTCCAGTAATACCCTCAATGATAGGTGGTGATGAAAAACAAATTGCACAGAATCATAAGGCGATAGTCAGCCGTACCGACGAACTGTAGTTTTGTTTCCCATTAGATCAAAAAAAAGATGGATTAAGGTCAATACATCAACATAATAACATCTTAGTATATAGGATATAATTATTTTATTATATGAAATTGTTTTTAATAAATTTTAATGAGACAAATGAATAAATAAAACTAAAACATTCAGTTAAAAGTTATAAATCTTCTTTGAAATACTTCTTTTCCTTTACACATTAAGCTCTATTAGGTTGGTATTATTCCCAAAATAAAACCTATAAGGAATGAATATGTAATTTTCTAATTTATTTTGGTTAGTATTGGAGGATTTAAATTGGACTTTAATTGAGGTGAGTATGGAAGAGTGGGTGTCCTTTTATAGGTGAGGGAGAAGACACACTTGGTATTTTTGAAAATATTTAAATATTATTAAGTCATTTTCTGGGAAAAGGGTTTCATAAAAAAATAAGTTTATATTTTAAGTTAATAAGGTTATAAATAAATAAATATAATAGGATTTAAACAATATTTTAGTTCATTAAAACCCTTATCACTTTAGTTTGACACACAATAAACCTGTCTTAACCTTAATCAGGATAAATTATGTTTTTACTATTTTAACTATTTTTTATAAACAAAAAATAAGCAGATCTTATTACAACATATAAATTATTATTATTTCAAAAATGGAATCCATTTTATCAAATTAAATTAATTTATTTTGGGAAATTTATTTTAAAAATAAACATGCAAAATAAGATGTAAAACAATTTTCAAAAAAAAAAAGATTTCTTAAGTATAAAAACATTTATACCAAAATAAAGCATAAATTGAATCAATAGTTCTTAATCGTATTATTTATAATATAAAATAAATAATATTATTTTATAGTATTTTAATGAAAAATTTAAAATATAAAATTTTTGAAATAAAAAGATAGTTTCTAATATAAATTAGTATTTATCATTATTTATTAAAATATAATACTTCTCAAAACTTCTAAAAAATTAAATATAAAATAATTTTAAAATAGAGATTTAAAAAAAATTAAATTTGAAAAACAATATCTCTAATTTTTTCATAAATTATGAATAATATTTTCTAAAAAATCAACAAAAAACATATGAAAACCCATATTTTTGATGTATATAAGGACTTTACTAAAAAATAAGTGATTATTTAATAAAAAATTATCTATAAATTTGTTTTATAATGGAAAATTTTATATATATTTCATAATTTTGTCACCCTTATTAATATACTACAATTCAATTACTTTTTTATAATGGTATTTTTTTAAACTATAATATTTCTTTTTTTGATTAAGTTCAATGTTGTGTGTCATATACGATATCAAACATAGTGTTTTTTTTAAAAACTCACTGTGTTAAAACTAAAGACTATAGAAAGTAATATAAATTTAACATCACTTGAGTAATATAGTTGAGGAATGAAACCAATTTAATATAGAAGCCTCACCATTTTAATATATTGGGATAAGATTCAGTATAATTCTTGGATACCGATTGTAATTGGTGACTCAATTATAGAAGAGAATCCACTATTCAATAGGAGTTGATTTGAAAAATAGTAGGTTTCCAACATGTAAAAAACAAGGTAATTATAATATATATCATGTTTATGTATTATTAATATTCATTAATTATATTTTATATAGTAATATTTATGAAAAAAATATTATGAAACATTTTAGTAAAAATGAAAAGGCATTATTTGTAATAAAATTGGGGTTTCATGCTTTATATGGCTTTATTAAAATTATTTATTTAAAAATTATAGACTTTTAATTTTGAAAAATTAAATTATATTGTTGAAATTATAATTTAAAAAATATCTTCATATTATTTTTTATAATTTTATGAAAAGTTTGATTTTTTTGATGATTAGTTTAAAATATGGTTTTTTATTGAAAACAATCATTTATTTTCACATGTGTAAAAAGTAAAATTATATATTATATTGGTTTTAAAATATAATACATTAATATTTATTGAACATTATCTAATAAATGTTATTTTAATCAACATTATACTAGAATTATATATAAAAAACTTTTATAATTAAAATGAATTTATCTGAAAAATTGTTTGTAATTGCATTTTATGGGATTTATTTTAAATTAAATTCTAAAAATTAGGTAAATTTAAATTTAAAAAATGGATACTATATTTTAAATATTTTAGTTCATATTTTTTTAAATAATTCATTTTTATTTTTGGTGAATATGAATTATAACTGTAGTAAGAACTTTTCATGTTGGTATGGCTAAATTAGGGAGTTAAGATTAAAAGTATTATGAGAATGGATAAAAATGATCCTTAGGCTTGTCTTTAATGTATTTAATGAGTGGTGTTTCACCATAGTAATATATTATTATAATTGATGGAAAATATTTTACTTTTTCATTAAAAATACTTATATATTATTTTAAGTAAATAAAAATACAAAATTTCATGATCTAATGTTTAAATTTATATTATATGTTCACATTGGTATAAAAATAAATTTTTAATGAATATTAAATGTTATTTTTAGAATAATGAAATTATTTATATAATGGTAATTTATTTTTAATTTTTAATGATGAAATAATTTCCTTAAATTCTTACGCAATGCCGACATAGTGTTAGTGAAAGCACTAAAAAATTAAAGTAATTGATTTTAAAAAAAGAAAACAAATATTTCTGGGATTAATTATGGTGTCACAAGATTTTCATATTCAATAATAGCATATTATGTATGATTAAATAGATGATATTATAATACCATTCCTATCATATTTTTTAAAGTCAAATTATGTGAATAGTACTTAAAATGACATTAATAGTATTTTATGTTAAATAAATAGTTTTAAATTATTGAAATATCATTAAAAAAATTAAAGAGAACATCTTGGATAATTAAATTTTGGTAATTTAATACCATTTCAATTTATGGTCCAATTGTAAATTTATAACTCATTTCAAAACCCTTTTGTATTGAAAATGTTGTTACCATGGTTATGGTTAAAAATCATAAACAAAAAGGTTAATAAAAAATAATAGGTATAAATTTATATCTAAAACAATTAATTTTTTTATATAATTATATTAAGATCATATACTCCTTTTTATTATAGGAAATGTAATTATAGAATCATTTTACATGATTTAAACACGTATTTTATTATAATATTTCATGTATTTTCTATAACAACATATGTAATTTTCAAATAATAATTTTTTATATTAATGAATTAGATATTAACTATAAATTTAAAAAGGGATGATATGTTCAATATCATATGAAATAAATAAAATTTTATGCTTAAAGACATTATTTTCTTAAAAAACAGTTTTATCACCCTTTAATTGTTCAGTTCTTATAAAAAAAATTTTAAACAATAAAAATTTATATTTTCTAAACTAAAATTATTTTTTATAATAGTAAGAAAAAAGTTTACTTTGGTTCAATTTTTATTATCTTTTCTAATTAGTTTAATTTTTGATGATAGTGAAAATACTACATTTTAATTGAAACCTGAATTTTCATATAATTAATTTATAATGTTAAATTATATTTTTTATTAGTATTAAAAAAATTAGATCAATTATAAATCTATTAATACAATTTAGGATATTTAAATCATTTTTATATTGAATTTGTATATAAAAACATTTTAATGTTTTGAATGTTTTCCCTTTAAAAACTCACATTCTCATCCTGTCTATGGGGTTAATTTAAATTAATTTTAGCCTTTTTTATGTTTCTAATTTTTAAAAATGGATTCCATATTTTGAATTAGATGTTCAAAATTTTTTAAATAGGTTCCTTTTATTTTTGGAAAATATGAATATTAAACATAGAAAATTTAATTACCAAGGTTAATGTTAAATCAGGTAATTAAGGGTAAAATTAATATTATAAATATTATAAAATTATCTTAAAACATAAAAAAATTTAATTGGATTAGTGAATGTAGACCAAAATAATCATTGGGATGATTTTGTGACCTCTTGGTGCCACTTGGATGATGTTAGTCGGAGTGAGTATCTCAAGAGGGGGGGGGGGGGTGAATTGAGTACCCGATAAAACATTCTATCTAAAATGGTTTTAAATAAAATCATTCAAATAAATAAAATATACTAGTTCATCATAATACAAGATCAATATAGGTTTTCTATTTGTTAAAATATTTCTCATAGATTTATTACATCCCTGTTAAAACAATTATGATAACTACTTTAACATTTGACATAAATTTACTTATTCAAAATCATATATAAACACTAATTAAGTCTAACAATCAATGTAGAGATTTTTTTTATATTTTTAAATGGATTCATTTATAAAGATTAGAAATAAATGGGAAAAATAATACACAAAACATAATAAATAGAAGAGGTTTAGTCTTATGTTGATACCTAATCCTCTCCGCTTAGAAATCAACTGCTTCCAAGAAGATTATATAAAATAATATTTTATCCATAACCTGGATCAGGAAAACAACAAAAAAGATATCTGGACCATATTGTACCTCTTCCATAATACTAGTACAAATAAAATAAACATAGTTCACATAGGGATGTATTCCATAATACTATGGGAAAGAAAAGGTAAAGAGAGTAGATACGATGTCGAGTATCTTCTAGTTAAAGGTCAAGAGACACTGTGGCATGAACTCGTTTTCTATGCATTTGGAAATAAACTAGATGTTCATAGAAATTTAATTTTCCATAGTTGGTTTTTAGTAAGTATGCCTTGGTTGTGTTAAAATTCATATAACTCCCAATATGGTTCATTCAATATCAGTTCAGCTCACTTCAAGTGAATGTGTACATATCTCTATCATGCTTCTCTATTTCATAAGGAAATCTATTACTTATTTTAACAACAGCATACAAGAAGAATCATATGGATCATCTACTCTTCCTACTAGATAAATGAAAAAAAAATTATGCAACCTTTCATTGGTTTATGAAAAATAATTATACTAAGTCTCAAAATTTAATTCTATAATATTATCTTGAGAAATATTTAATTTAAAACAAACAAGAACCACAAAACTGACTCCTTTATATGATGAGACAATTTTGGCAGAGCCTTAAGCTAGAAGTGACTTTTGCGGGTGGAGATTAATGCCAATGGTGACACATCTTAGTGGTAGAAAATTCTAATAGTTTTAAATACCTTCATACTATTGGCGACCTATCTATGATGTTAGGTGTTTTCCATAATTTTTAAATTTCCATGGTTCATCTCTAATTGTAGGTTTTTTTCACACCTAGACACCGAAATATGTTCCAATGGGGAGTGATCCTCTAGAGGAGAGTCTTTCCCATACCTATCCATTTTGGATTCTGGCAGTGACTCATTACTAATAGTAGGTATTCCCCATATTTATGTAACTTTTAATTCTTGTTGCATTCTCAATGGTGAGTATTTCCAACATTTTTCCAAAAAATCTATTCCAAATGGTGGCTCATCATTAGTGTTGACTCATATAAAATGTTGAGTCTAGTCTAGTAGAAAGAATTTTCAATAGTTATCCATGATTTTGTAAAATCATACTTATATTATATAAATGTTTTCATAAGACAGAAAACCCATTAATATCAAAAGAAACATGATATTGTTATCATTAAAAACAGGGTGAAAATAATCTCCCCCAATTTGATGACAAAAAATCATGGAATCTGATAGTACATAAATAGAATAATATGAGGTGTGAAAATATGAGCAGATTAAAATAGAAATGATATCAATGATAAAAAAGGAAATATTAATAGAGATAGGTAAAATTAAAGGCATATGTTATCAAAGATAGTGAAAATGTTATATCCCGGACCAGGTGCCACACACCAGTGCCCCAAGTTGGTTGGTCACATGACCTCAAGTGCGCCACCCCATAGGTCAAAGGCTACTGAATAGCGAAGAGGATCTGGTAGGTTGATCATGGAGAGACTATACCCTCTTTTATCAAAGGAATACACTGTAAGAAATGATAAAAAATAGAAGAATCATATTTAAACATAAACATTGTAATATCTCGAAATAATCAAAGTAAGAAATACAATATCCAAACTAAAGTAGAAAACATGCCATGCTAATGTACATGTCAAGTGTTTTAAATTAAAATTGAAAATAAAGACACAAAAAGATCCCATGTGGTTCCTGAACCATACTTGGTTCCCTCATAAAATGTTTATACCCAAATTAGCCATCTATTATAGGGATATTCACATAACCTATCCTACAAAAATAATGTCTATTCAGGTACCAGTCATGTAGCCTGAGTAGGGTGTGCTTATAACTTAGTAGTCCACCACCAAATATTTCTAAAAAATATACAATCAATAATAAATTTATGAAATTTTAGAAAGAAATAATTACAATGCATAAGCAAAAAAATTTCACATTATCAATTAATATTTATTAAACCACATATGCCACCATGTATCCAAGGACACTCGTACCTCAATATCTTCTTTGGACCACACTAGGTCTGAACATTGTAACAAGTTTAATTCACATTTCATTATTATGACCACTTGTAACCATAATCCAATCCCAATGTTTTGTGTATAGGAAACCATGTATATCACAACATTTATCAATAATTCATATTCATCATGGGAATATAATATCATCTCTAGCACTAAAATTCTCAATCATTCATATATTTAATTGGTGTAGATCATCATGTCTAGAACCCCATTTGTCAACCATGCATACGTATCATTAGAATAGATCATATTGTATAGCACCCCATTTATTAATTGGGAATATATATCATGGGTGTAGATCATCATGTCCATCACCCCATTTATTATCTATACATATATATTTCATTGGCATAGATCACCCTGCCTAGAACCCCATTTACCAATAATGAATGTATATATCATAACACATCAAAATATCCCATGTATCCCACTGTTACATGTTTTCACATTGTCATGTAAACAAAGATTAAATGATATTAATCCTCTCATCACAATTAACCATTACAACTTCAATTAATTAATTCATCATTTAATTAATCCATGTCCATTAATTAATTCAATAATTAATTAATAATATAAATTTTCTCTAAATAATTCAATAATTAATTAACCATATCTTTTCGATTAATTAATTCACCAAAGAATTAATCACATCTATTCTATTAATCAATTCAACAATAAATTATCCATTTCACAAACTCAATATCTAATAATTAATTCACTAATTAATTATTCTCAATTTACAATTATATGATTAGATAATTATTTAAAAAATTAATGATCCTTAATTTCCCAATTCAATACTTTGATAAATAATTCACTGATTAAATATACCTATTACAAAATTCCCAATATTAAATCAAATCCCAAATTCCTCAATTAATAAATTGACAACATTAATTAATTCAATTTGGAATTCCAATCTCTAAATGAACTATATAAATTATAATATCACAAATACATAATTGATATTATGACTATTGGATTTAAATAATACACCACCTACCTTGATTCATTGATGAACACTCTCTCAACAAAAATTCAAAAAATTGGGCAACACAACGATGTAGATCAGGATCAGAATCTAAAACACTAAATCACGATTAACCCAAAAAAGTAATGTCAATTTTAGATCCGGAACCCCAAGACTAGATCAATATTAACCAAATATATATATAGATTTATCAAAATAGATGATAACTTCCCACCAAATGAATGATATAAGGAAGGAGGATGAATGAGAAAGCAATGAGATATATTCCACATACAAGGTGAGGAAAAGATCTTAGATCTAGGATTTGAATCATGAATAATGGAGGTTGGATGACCTTATAATCACTTTAGAAAGCTCTGAAATCATCCAAAATTCTAAGGGTTTGATTTTGTCTTGAAATGGGTAAATTTCAGGGATTTGGGGAAATTAAAAAATAATATTCAGGCCACATTAAAAATCATTCTGGATTTTCTAGGTAGGGGTTCACCGTTTTATCAAATCACGTGTATTGTTTACAAGGGTGCACGATTAGTCCTTTTAGAGTGCATGGTTAACCAAACCTTGTGTTATCCATGTGAATCTCCTCTACCATAGTTCACATGATCAACTAGGTTGGGGAGCATGATTTGCTCTCACCACGCACCAACTGTGTACAATCCTCTTTCCTTCATTTTTTCTAAAAATTCACCCAAACACACCCCAATATAAAACCCAATAAAAAATACTCAACATAAGGAAAATGAGTACCATTAAACATGTCAGAGATAGCTATGAAAAAGGTTAGGATCTTACAATGTCACCAAGATATAACATTTCTTCATTGATTTATACTCGTGAGAATTTCTAGGATTCCAAGCCAAAAATATTGGGCTATTGAGCCCTAAAATATTATTTTATTTCCCATGTTTCCTCATACACACACCGATATTTCCATAATATATGAAATATCGGCACGTTCTTCCCCTACAAACACTTTATCACTATGATTCAACACATGTATTTGATGATCTTCAATGGAGGCATCAACCATACTCTCACCATCATCCACATTGATCACATGAGAATGGATAAGGTGATACTAAAGAGTTTATGATACATGGAAAAAATAATCCATAGTTCATCTTGGACCCTACTAAGGCTAATGACTTAAAAGAAAAATCTACTGATGAGTTAGGGAAGCATGCCAAGGAGAAGAAGCTCAAGAAGAAATTGAATGAGTTAGATATTGTTCAATATCTTTTTAAGGAAACCAAAATTGCATCCGAGAACCTTCATGTTCCGAAATATTTTTTGATGGAACAATTTCTTGAGACTCCATGTAAAGAAAATTTTATAAAATTCCAAAGATAAGGAAGTTGAGAAAGAAGCTGTGGAGGAAATTCAGCAAGCTGAGAGTAGTGGTGGCTCTGACGATGTAATCAAGAAAGTTGAAGACTATCATGAGAAGGATAGTGCTTCTGAGAAATTTTCACTCTGGACTTCTCAAGACAGATCCTCAAAATTGGATACACCCATAGATGAAGAGAAGGGTGAAGAGGAAATGAACAAACCATCTGAAGAAGAATTTCATAATCATGACTTTATCCACCCTGAAGGTATTGTGGCTAGTACTAAAAAAGAGAAGATTGAGGAAGACAAGATTGTAGAACTTTCTGGAATTGAACATGAATATCCTGATGAAGAGGCCATTCCGAAAATTATCAAGGGTAAGAAAGTGCATATTGATACCCCAAAAAAAGATATCATAAGGAAGAAGCTTCTTGGAGGCTCTTCTAAAAGGAAGCTGGTGGAAATAGAAGAAGAACAATCTCCTAGGAAGTTGTCTGATTCGGAGTCATCTGCATTGGGACATGAATTTTTTGTTGAGTCCCTGAAGAAGTTGGTAGATACAATTCCAATATTTCCAACAATAGACTACAGATGCCAGATGCTTCAGCACAACATGAATCAAGAGTCAGAATCCATATCTATGGTGATAGATAAATGTGTGAAGATTGAGGAAGAACATAAAAATTTTCTTATCAACTATGAGGACCACAGAAAGTCTTTAAGCAAAATAAATCTATGGTCTAAGAATATTGTTGACGACATCGATGAGCTTGATCAGTTCCAACAAGATGTTAAGGAGGCCTTTGGTACCGAAGATGTCAAAATTAAAAATCTTTTAGACAGTTTTCTAGAAAATATACATCTAGAAAAAACTACTCAAATCCAGGATGTAAAAGATCTGAATGGGAAGATGATCTATATTGCTAAAATCCTGAAAACAGTGAAGGATCTTTTGAGTGAGATGCAAGAAAAACTTGTGAAGCAAGATTAATTTCTAAAGGATCAGGAAGAAGCCATGAAGGCTCAGGCAGAGGTCTTGAATACTAAATAATAATGGATCACATACTCAGAAAAGCAAGTATATGAGGACCGTAAATAAATGAATAAGCTGAAGAAAATTGTAAAAATGTTGATGCCCAAGGAAAAAGAAACAAAATTGACCACTCCGATCTTTTGTTGTATTTGTTTTTTCCTTGTACTAATACTTTCAATATTAATGAAAACTCTGGTCTCTTGTCTTTCATTGTATTTTGGACTAATATTTTAGGTACTTTATTATTTTTCCATTCCCTCAAACTCTTTTTGAAAATAACTAAGGGGGATAAGGAAAAAGAATTCCAAAAGGGAGAATAAAAATTTCTATGTAAAGAATAATTTTCCCTAAGTAAGGGGGGTCTATCTAAGGGGGAGTTTATCATTACGAAGATTTCCACATTCAAATAAAATTTTTCCTTTCGGAAATATAGAATATGATCCATATAGTTTGAAAGCCTAAGGGGGAGTTAGTTGTATTCACCATTATCCATAAACAAAGGGAGATAAGATTTAATTTTAATGTCTATAAATTTATTTTAAGTCCTTATATGCTTTTTTGTAAGGATGTTTGTGCTTTCCAAAAAGGATGATATTGTTGAGTCAATAAGGTTTTACTTATGAATTTTCTATTCGTTCTTGTTTTGAAAATTACAAACACCTTATCCTTAAGAAAATTTCATTTTACCCTTGTTTTACTTCCTTAAGAAAAATTCGCTTCCCAAATAAAATTCACCCCAACCTTATTTTCATTATTCATATCAATATTTTTTCTTAAGAATAAAAATCTGATTCATATCTAAAACCTCGGAATCATATAATACATAGATATGAACCATTTTGTTTCTTGATCCAAATTCATGTTATGAACTTTTATGAAGTTCTACTCCGAATTCCATGTTATGAACTTTTATGAAGTTTAACTATGAATTCTGATTATGAACTTATATAATGTTCTAACCATGAATTGTGATGATGAATTCTGATTATGAATTCTCATCACAAATTTTGATGATGAATTATGATTACTAATTCTCATTACGAATTCTCATTACGTATTCTGATGATGAATTCTGATTATGAATTCTGATAATAAATTCTGATGATTGATTACGAATTCTCATTACAAATTTTGACGATGAATTCTGATTAGGAATTCTCATTAAAAATTCTAATGTTGAATTCTGATTATGAATTCTCATTATGAATTCTAATGATGAATTCTGATTACAAATTCTGATTACGAATTCTGATGATGAATTCCGATTATGAATTCTCATTACGAATTCTAATGATGAATTCTGATTACGAATTGTCATTACGAACTCTGATGAAGAATTCTGATTATGAATTCTCATTACGAATTATGATTGTGAATTCTGATTATGAATTATGGTTACGAACATGTATGACGTTCGACTCCGAATTCTTCTGATAAATAGAATCTGAATATCCTTGTATTATAGACTTCGAATTTATTCTTGGTTAGACTTCGAACTTTTATATACTTACCTTCCGAACATACATTTACCTTAATTCTAAATATCAGTTTTGGTTATGCTTTCAGTTGTTCTATTACAAAACTATGTCGTGCCTTCAGTTATCAACTAACTGTTGGTTGAGTGACACGTATACAGGTCCCTTCGAAATTCAAAGAAGAATATGACCATGGGAGGAGGGATCTGACCGTTGGAGCTGAGCCTATAAATAGGGGCTTATTTGAAAAGTGAAAAAGCACTTGACAACATCTTTAACATCTGTGCTTACATGTTGTTGAAGTGATTTCTAGAGGGAGAGGCTCTTATAAACTCCCAACACTTCGTGCAGAATGTTTGAACAGCTTGTTCAAAATTTACTTCATACAGACTTGCTTCGTGTGACTCCTATTGTTGCTGTGTACAATCGAGGGCTTCCTGGGATAAGAAGACCTAGGTGATGACTACCAGATTGTTGAGGGCTTGTGGGGATAGCAAGATAGACTCCGATCTTCATATCAAGGTCTTACCTTGGTTTGGTTAAGAAATACTTTCTTGAAAGTATAAATCAAGGGAACTCTTATCCAGGGTTGTTGGATAACCTTATCTTAGGGTTAAAAGAGTTATTGTTTGTTACTTGTAGTGTTACTACTTTGTTTTCCGCTATGCATTTTTTATTCTCAAGGAAAGTAAAACTTTCTTATACTTCCTTACTTATACTCTGATTTAGTTAGATTCTATATGATTTAAGGTAGAATCTTAATATTTGTAACTTTTGTTATGTTTCATTTTCGGAATTATTTTTCTGGAATCAAGCAAGTCATTAGAAATAAGAGGTCTTGTGAATTATTTTGTTTAACCTTGTTAAACATAACCATATTTAAAAGTTCAAAAGGAATTTTTAAAAGGTAAAATTCACCCCCCTCTTGTATCTGAGAATATCATTATTATTTTGATCCTACATTTGGTATTATAGAGTATATCATACTCAGACATACCATCTCAACATTAGCTTTCCCTATCTTTATATCCTGTGGTGACCCAAACTAGGTGACACCCGAAGGAATTCATGATCACCATTTTTAAACTCTAAGGTACTTTTATGTTTATCAACATATGAATTTTGTCTACTATTAGCCATATCACCAAATTTAGGAATTATCTACATATTCTCTGATGTCTCCTACAAAAGACTTGGTCCCAACAATTCTAACTCACTTACCTCCATCCAGCACAACTGTGATCTGTATGGAATACCATAAAGTGCTTCATATGGTGCCATCTATATTGTTTCTTAATAGCCGTTGTTATTGGAAAACTCTTCCAATGATAAGTACCTCTCCCAAGACCCACCAAAGTCAAGAACACATGCCCATAGTACATTCTCATGAACCTATTTAGTACTCTCTGACTTCCCATATGTCTATGGGTTAAAGGGCATATTCAGTAATAATTATGTACCGAGAGCCTTATGTAAGCCCTATAAAAGTGTCAAGTTAAATGTGAGTCATGATATGAAACTATAGTCCATGAAACCCTGTGAAGATATAATATCTCTAGAACAAATAAGTCCCCTAGTTTCTCTACTAAGAAATTATCATGTATCGGAATGACATGACCTACTTTCATAAGTCGATCGCTAATAACCTAGAGAGATTCATTCATCATTGGAATCTTTGGATGACCCACCACTAAATCCATTATCATGCCATCCCACTTCCATTATAAAATGGGAAATGATTGTTGCAAACATTGACGTTGTTGATGCACCAATTCACTTGTTGTCAGGTGTAGGATTGTGTCATGAACCCTTTTATCTCATATTTCATACTCATCAACAGAAACTATCATCATAGGTCACTGTACAGTTTTGTTACACTTGGATGTACCATCCACTTCGATACATGAAATTACCACATAATCATAGGAACAAAAACCGGATTCCTAATATAGATGATCTCATCTTCATCTATGCTCTAATATGAAGGTGAATCCCCACCATCAAGGATGTCACTCAAGGTCAAAAATTCTGAATCCTCATATTTACTATCTCTAATCTATCTCAAAAGTGTAGAATCTACTATGAATGTTATGATATTCATCTTCTCTTGACTCTCCTAATCTACCACATGCATTTCATCCAATAATGTTATTATCTTCCACTCAAGACTAGGCTCTTGAACCATCTATGTTGTAGTTTAACCTATCAAAGCTTCTTCCACACTATTTCATTCCCAAAAATATATTATAGCTAAAAATTAAATGACTACATATACTCAGCCCATATCTTCTACCATAGATTCAAATATTACTGTGAGATGATATACCTTAAGATATTGTGATCGGTAAACACCATAAACTTCTATCCCAACAGATAATGCCACCAAAACAACAAATCATAAATCTCAACGGCTAGATCATGGTCATGTGAATGGTAGTTTTATTCAGGAGGATTCAACTTCAAAGACTCATATACCACAACTTGATCTCCCTGTATAAGAAAAACTCCATTTATGAATCTAGAATAATCATAATATACTTTATCATCCTCACCAAGATCTGGTAGGATCAAGAAAGCGGCTGATGTTAAATGATTCTTCAACACTTGGAAATAATTCTCAAATTCTGTTGAATAATAAAACATTATCCCCTTCTTAGTTAGGCCGTAAAGCAACACTAAAAAATGGGAAAATTTTGGGAGGAATATCCTATAACATCATCTAATCCTACAAATACATATATATAAAAAGTGTTCTTTGGATTCCACTAAGAAACAACTACCTTTACTTTATTTGAGTCTACTAACACTCCTTCATTTGAGATGATGTGACCTAGAATGTGTACCTGATCAATATAAAACTAACACATAGATAACAAGGCTTATAGTCGATGCTCTTTTAGTGTACTCAGGAAGATTTCAAGGTGTTGGGCGTTAGCGTCATGATTCTTGGAGTATGCCAATATGTCATTCACAACTACTAAAAACAATATTTGTTATGGGTGGATGATTTTTTTGTCAAGTCCATAAACATTACTGGTGAGTTCATCAACCCAAATGGCATTACATCGCAAATAGCCCATAACTAATTTTGATAGTAGTCCTCAGTATATCATAAGTTTTAACTCTCAATTGATAATAAATTGATCTCAAATCGATCTTAAAGAACACATGAGATCCTATAAACTAGTCAAATATATCATCAATATGTGGAATATGATACTTTTTCTTCATAGTCATCTAATTCATTATCCATTAGTCAATATAAAATCATAAAGTGCCATCAGCCTTCATTGAATCCAATATAGAATAATGCTAAGGCAACTTACTTGGATTGATAAATCCCTTATCCTATAACTCCTCCAGTTGATTCTTGTGTTCTTGAAGCTATTTTGGTTCCATTATGTATGGTGGATAGAAACTATATAAACTCCATGTATGGGATCAGCAGTTAATTCCACATCTCTACAGTAAAAACCCAGAGAAGTATTCAAGAAAAATATATTGAAACTATTCCACAACTGGTGGAAAGATATCATTATATACTCCACCATTATCCAGTAATAAACTAGAAACCTAGGCTGTGAGCTCTCATAGTTGATGAGTAATTGGCACTTCTCAGTCTTCCTATATATCCCACTCTCCACGATGAATATAATTATCACCCATCAGAGATGTAACGGTAAGTATCATATGGTAACATTCAATGTGATATCAACATGTGACACACCGTTCCATTTCCATTATAGGTAAAATATTGACATATATAGGTCATAGAGATCCCACAGAAAATGGTACTCTCCAACATTGAATGAACATCCCTTGCATGAATAGATGTATCTAGATCATACTCCCAATGATGTGTCTATAGTCATTACCCCACTCAAAAACTCCACCGCTAAGCTAAACCTGTTAGATGTTTTTCTAGATAGGAAGGAATGAGGGGCATCATTATCAAGGAACTAGATAATGTAGAAGCTATAAGAATAGCACAAATCAAGGTCGAAGCTCTTTCCTTTCTATCCATGAGTGTAGATTGTAGTGAATGTAGTTGTATTACCCATATTCCCTATAATGCAGTCTGAATATCCTTAGTTACACCACACTGCTGATATCAGTTTTCTTTCCTAGAAGAACCATGTAAACTACTTATACCACCCAATCCAATAGAACTCCAGCTTCCAGAAAAATATGTTGTAGAAGATTCGATTCTCACACCCAAGTTTTTTCTTTCTCCTGCATCAACATTGTCTAATATGGGTTCCTATAGAACCTCCGTTGATGTCCCAATAGTGCTTCACTGATCCTCATATCATATAAGTTGAAAACATAACCCTATTATTAGGATGAATCCCTTAATGATCAAGTATTATATTTATGGACTGAACCTAGAACTGATATCTCTCTAGTCCACCCTCTCTTATAAAAGTCAAAGGGTTTTTCATTTGGAACTCACTATTCAGACCACTCATGCTCTTCAGAGCCAACCATGAGTCTCTTCACTAATCATTATAGAATATAGGTGACCAACATGACCCTCTTCACAGTAGGAGTCTCCAAATGGTCATGTATCGTCTCGATAGACTCAATCCAGAACTTAGCTCCCTCAGGTCCACCCTCTCTAGAAAAAGTTAGAGGGTGTTACAACTGAAACTCGCTCATCAGGACAGACATGCTCTTCAATGCCCACCATGGGTCTCTTTCTATGAATTTCATGAAGAAAGCAAAGTTCTCTTGAAACCGATCCTCTGATTCCTAACCCAGTATTATCAATGCCTCAGGTTCCACTACTGGTAAATAATCCCTAGTCAAATCATCTTTTCTTCCTCCCATTAGGCATCACCATTGAGGAATATCTCTATAATTCAAAACCAACATCTGAGGGATCATAACACAAATTTATCCCATTTATATTAGATTAAAATCACTAAAAGTCACAATAAGTATTTTTCGCAAACCTCGCCATGCGATCAAAAATAAGGATCCCTCACTACCCTCATCCACCCTATAACTAGGTCTTGGTTAACAAGGGTAAAGAAATATCATATCAATTTTATCTTTTAGCCACCCATTTATTCTCATGTTTCATCATTTTACCATTCTCATTTTCATATTAGCTACTATTTTCAATTCATTTTCAAGAAAAGGTAAAATAGTTCTTGTACAATAACCTACCCAAAACATATTTCCCCCTCCATTCCTAAAATAATGAATGTCAAAAAATTATGTTGGTGCCTAGAATGATACATTAAAACTCAACTGTCGTTCTATACTTGAACACAAGTAAAATATTTGAAAATCCCAACATCAATAACCACAAAAAATTGTAAGGGCATCAACCAAGGTGAAATAATATTTCATTGTAATAGTAAACAATAATAACAACAATCTCGGGTTTTCTCATATATGTGTTTTCAACTCCTATGAACGAGATCATTTACAAGTATTGAATATTCTAAGTCTATAATATAAAATTACTAAATAGTAATAAAAAAGAAAAGTAATAGAAAACTAGGATTTGATACCACTTTGTAATGTTCCAACCTGAGTGCCACACATAGGTTTCCCGAGGTAGTCTGTCACATAACCTTAACCATGTATCTCTATATGCTAGAGGATCTTGACTTGATGTGAGGATCTAATAACTCGATCATGGTGATAATATACCCTCTTTTATCAATGTAATACACTATTTGAAATAGTAAACAATAAAAGAAACATATATAACCATAATAAATGACATATATCAAGACAATCAAAGAAAAAAATTACAATATCTAAACAAAATTAAAAAACATGCCTTCCTAATATACCTATCTTGTGTATGAAATTAAAATAGAAAATAAAGACACAAACGACTCCCATGAAGGTCCCGGATCACTTCTAGTCCCCACATCTAAGCCCCATCCCAAAATCATCCATCTAACTCAAGTAATTTTCACTTAACCTATCATGAATTAATAAAGACTATTTGGGTGCCAATTAGGCAACACAAGTAGGGTGTGAGTACCACTTAGTAGGATTCCACTGACAATGTATAAAACAATATTCATTTAATAATAATTTTATATAGTAGTGTAAATAAATGATTTTAGTTCCTATGTAAATAGTTATCAAAATATCAATTAATATTTATTAAACCACATAGGCCACCAGGTTTCCAAGGATACTCATTCCTCAATACCTTCTTCCACTAGCTCAAGGTCTGAACCCTGATAAATTTTCAATTTACATTATATTATAGTGGCCACTTGGAACTGTAATACAATTCCTTTGTTTTGGATGTATAACACAAAGTATATCACCACATTTATCAATCCTGAATATATATCATGGGTGTAAAATGTCATATTTACCACCCCAATTCTCAATCATGCATATATGTCATAAGTGTAGATCTCCATGTCTATCACCCCATTTTACAACAATACATATATATCATTGGAATATATCATCAAATATGACACTGCATTTATCAACCACACATATATATTATTTGCATAGATTGTGATGTCTAGCACCCCATTTATCAACCATGCACACACACACACATAGATATATATATATATATACATATCATTGGTTTAGATTATCATGTATTGGACCCCATTTATCAACAATGCATATATATATCATAAGATATAACAATATCACATGTATATCATTATCACATGTTTTCACATTGCCACCTCAACCAAGATTAAACGACATTAATCCTACTATAACAATTAACCCCCATAACTTCCATTAATTAATTGATAAATTTATTAATTAAAGTATATTAATTAATTCAAAATTTAATTGATATTATCAATTTCATTTAATTAATTCAAAAATTAATTAAATATGTCTTTACCAATAATTAATTAACCAATTAATTAATCACATCGCTTTAGTTAATTAATTAAACAAATAATTATCTATTTCACAAACTCAACATCTAATAATTAATTCACCAATTAACTATTGTAAATTTAATCTTCAACAATTTAATACTAAAATCAATAATTAATTATCTGATATTTCCTAATTCAATACTTTTATAATCAATTCACCAATTAATTATCTCTATTTCACAATTCTTATCATTTAATAAAATCCAAAATTCCAAAATTAATTAATTAACCACATTAATTAATTCAATTTTTAAATCCAATCTCTAAACAAACATTATAAATTCTAAAATCACATTCATGTAATTAATAAAATGATTATGGTATTTGAATAATATTCCACATACCTCGATTCATTAACAAATAGCGATCCAATAAAAATCCCAAAAAATGAGAAGTATAACGACATAGAAATATATCTAGATCTAAAACCCCATATAAAGAGTAACCAAAAAAATATCTATTAATTCTTGATATAGGCCCCCAAAATTAGATCTCAAGTCACCAAATCATGATCTAGATCTAGAAAAAAAGAAGATAATTTCCCACCAAAATAATTAGAGAAGGATGGATGGTGAATGATAAAGCAACAAGATGGGATCCACTTACTGGGAGAGGACAAGATCATAGATCCGGGCTTTAAATTGTATATAATAGAGGTTGTATGGCCTCAAAATCCCCTTATAATGCTCTAAAATCGTCCAAAATCACAAGGGTCCGAGTTTAAGTCGAAATGGGTGAGTTTTATAGGTTTGGGGGAATTAAAAACTAATTTTCAGACCACGATTGAAATTGGGCTTGATTTCCTGGGTAGGGGCACAAATATTTCCCTAACCATGTTCCAACCTTTGAACTAATTTATAGGGTTTCATAGTTACTCATTTTTGGGCACATGATTTTCTATATCATTATCCATCTATGGGAATTCTCTATTCTTGGGTTTTCATAATTAGATTGGTTAGGGAGCACTATTTTATCTAACCATGCAAAAATCCTTCACAACCCTATTTCCCTCATTTTATCTCAAAATTCACCCAAACACCCCACTATGTACAACCCAATGAAAAAAATAAAAAATATATTTCAAAAGAGTACCTACAAACATGTCTAATAAAAAACTAGAAGAGGTCAGGATCTTATAGAAAAATTATGGTATAATGGAAAATTACTATAAAAGGAATAAAATAAATTCCATAGATCCATTTCTCCCTGTTTTGGTATTATAAAAAACCGAGAATAAAATATGAAATGAAAAGAAAAAAAATAAAAAATACAAGAATATTTTTCATTAAAATATTCAATTGAATTACATAAAAAAGATACAATAAAAATTCATAAAAAAAGTTTCACATCAAAGATTAAAATTCTAATATCATTAATTTTATGGATGAGTATAAGGATCAAGATTTAATTTATCCTTCCCATTTTCATAGGCATAAGGTTTAGAAGATGAGGTCGAGGTAACTTTAGGGAAATCTATAAGGATAATAGGTTGATAAAGAGGCCCTCTGATAATGATTGGATTGAGATGTTCAATTGCTTCTCTAGGAGAGTTGATAAAAGGTTGAAAAAAAGCTGGAAAGGGTGCATTAAGAATTATAGTGACACATTGACTAATGAACTTTGGATTAGAATCTGGTGGGGTAAGATAAACTATAAAAAGAATGAAATCCCTAGCCATCACTATAGTTTCAAATAATATAGATAAATAGTTTCATCAAATGTATAAAGTCAATAATTATGTTTTCTACTCATTCCATTGAAGTGAATAAATCAATTTACTCCTCGATAAATATCTTAATAATTTGATTCATCACGTTCAACTAATTCACTTTCTCTTTAAAAGACTGTGATGTGGAATGGATTCTTATATTTTAATCAGCAAACTTGAAATGAGTATTCAACTAATGCTTAGTAGAAATTTGAGATAGATAATATATATTATTTGTTTGGTGGTAAAATTATATGAAACACACACACACACCACATACACAAGTCAGAAAGGCGGGACATAGTCCCCCTAAAGGATAGCCCAGCCATCAATCCTTATTTATTCATTACGTTTCCGAAAGACCCAATGGTTATGAAACCCATTAGATGGACCAAAGGTATAGTAAAATGTCATGCCTACATCATTATTCCTATGTCATCTTGTCTGTGTCATGCCTACATCACTGTCTGCCTGAGTCATGTCTACATCACCACCTACTTGACAAAATTCACTACTGCCCATATTTTAACTGGGTCTAATACATGATTACAGGGAGCCTTTAACATTTGGGTAATACCCAAACTACTATAAGATAGATAATACTTTATGTATTTTGTGATTCTCTCTCTATTAACTTTCATATCCTTCATATACTCTCTAACCATCATAAATAAATGGTCATTGTTACGTATGATTTTCCTCAATCATTCTTTTGGTATGTCATGTGAATTTTTTAAAACACCACAAAGATCCTCCCTAACAAATATTATAATTAATTCAACATCAAAATTTGGAGGTGTAACACTTGGAGAAGAATCCATAAAAGCATGATTATACAACCTCTCTAGAAAATCTACATTTTAATATTAAAAAGAATTCATCATCTCATCCACTATGGATATAAATGATTCCAACTCATTTTCCAACCTTATGTTTTCAATTTCCACTTCTTAGATACGATGCATATTATTTTGCAGAGTATAATGTGTCACAAATTTAAAAAAAATACCATGCATCAATATAACATAACATAGTGAAATGGGGTGAATAATTTCTCAATAATAAACTAAAATCATAAATTAGCCTCTCTCAGAAGGTTTCCAAGCCACGTTGGGTGACAACACCCACCGACATGGATGGAATAGATTTTGCAACAACTCTCTCACTTGAAGGTGCATGAACATCAGAAAAAAACATGTGCAATTACACTATAGAATGAATATTCTCTATTAATAACCCCTTAGGATCCATCACCCTCGAATAACTGGTCTCTCATCATCTAATTATATGTAGTCTAGACTATGTCTAAAAAACCCAAGAAACGTATCCAATTCCTTAACAACTGGGTCCATCGATCAAATAGAAGACATACCATTGGAATTAACAACTAGGTGATCTCTAGATGTAGAGTAAAATATGGTAGGAACAACACCCTACTGATCATCAAATATCTTCTAAACAACTATATTTTTGGAAATAGTTGTCTCAAACTCCAAATACTCATCAAATAATTATTCAAAAACAGCCTTCTTAGCATCCATTTTATCTTCAGTTATAGGCTCACTAAAAACACCATAAATAATAGGATCAGCAGGATGAATTTCCATACTTAGAGACCCCCATCAACTGATGCTTTCTTCCCATCTGTTATTGTTATATCAACATCTTAAACCAGTCTAGGTCTTTCTTCCGATCTAGAGACAACTAGAGAAGAGATAAGCACATGAGGCATCTTATTATATTTATCCCTAATATGACCCCTAGGAACATCATGGTCTAAACCTCCATCATATTCATTTTCATCCCTATATTTATTTAAATTTTTATCATCCTCTTGTCTGTATTCTTCTACATCACCATTTTTGTCATTTCTATGGTATTCCGCGGAATAATAAGTTATATGGAACTTATCTTAACCGGAAAATTATTTTTCTTCCCCATCAATGCCTTCTTTTAAGAGATTATCTCGAACATGGATTGACCTAGGTGGACTAGGATCACCATAAGTGATAACAAGAGATCTCTGGTCTATATTTGAGTCACTTAATTTATCCACTAAAAACTAATTTTCCTCATCACCAGTGGAATTAGAACCCATTTCCTCATATGAATAATCCACCACCTCATTTTGTTCTAAACCAGTATCCACAAGAATCTTTAGTATATTTTGATGGTCAAATATGTTTAATCCATCATAAATCCTTTCACTATCATCAAACTACTATTTCTTCCATGGGTTCCAACTAATCTTCATGCTTTTTTAAATCAACCTTGTGATGTTAAATCCTATACATTTAATTACTATTTTTACCATTCATCTACCAGTACCTTGTCCTCCATCATAGATGAAATAAACTTGGTCTATATAACTAAGTTTAAAATCGAATATTGATTGCACATCTCCATCATGTGAGTCACCATATTTCTACATATGTTAATCTTCTCCCCTGTCTTCTTAAGACACTTAAGAAAAACATCTTCATTCCTCATTGTAAAAAAATTAACCTTTACTTGGGAAAAGAATATGATAGAAAAATTTGAAAAGTAAGCGACATTCTCCATCTAACTCCATATAAATTGGTCTTCTCACTATCCATTTCCCAGTTAACTCTTCAAGACATCCTCATACACGATGTTATTACTAAAATTAAGAATAGTTACTTGATAGACATTTGAGACACCCTAATAAGGTACACTGAAACACCAATCCCATTGATTCTAAGAAGATATAACTTTACAACCATTTATCCTAGTTATTATCTAGTCACAATCATCCTTGAAACTAAAATCAACAAAATGGTTAAATAGGTGAACTTACCTGGAATATAATGGGATCTTGTTAGAATAAAATGATTCCATCCATCCCGAGTTTTTCAAAACTTTCAGCACCAAATACATTATCAACATCAACTATTAAACATAAAATTCTTTTTTAGGAACCACAAATCTCTTCAAAAGATTTGGGTTCACTACACCAATAGCAGTTGATTTCATGGATTCCAATTTCCACTTATTTTAAGGATGTGACTCATTTGAAGAATATTTTGAGTCCCTCTTCATTCTAGATATGGAAATTTGTTCAAAATATTCTGGTGAAGATGAGGGAATGGTAATGTTAGAGAGAGAAAATAAGTACTTGTGAGGTTTGAGATAAAAGGTATAGGGAACTGAGATCATTGAAATTAGAGAGGTGTCTAATTTAATATCATATTTATATTTAGGAAAAAAATGAAAAATGAAAAACAGAATAAAATTTTAAGCAAATATAAAATGAAATAAATAATTAGTCTGTTTAAATAAATTATAAATGGTGGCTCAACAAAAAGAAATTGAAAAAGAGAAATTGATTTTGATGGTGATTAACTCTTGCAGTGGGTAAAAATAATGGTGAGTAAAACCATGGTAGGAAAAACTAATCATAGGTTAAACTCAATAGTGGGTAAAACTAATGGCAGGTACAACACAATGGTGGGTAAAACCAGTGGTGAGTCACAAAAACTCTCAGTGAGTCCCAATTGTGGGTAACTCCAATTGGGGGTAAAACCAAAAGTGTGTAAAACCAATGTTAGGTAAAACTAATGATAGGTAGAACTCAATAGTTGGTAAAACCCAATAGTTTTTAAAACATAATGGTGTGCAAAACCAGTGGTGGGTAAAACTAATGGTAGGAAAAACTCAACAGTGGGAATAACCAATGGGGATTCGGAAAAAAATAATTTTCCCAAAATTAATCATACCTAATTCATATTTTCTGTAGTTAATTTTCCAAAAATTCAATGGCTTTGTAAAAATTTGAGTAAGATGATGTTCTATACCTATGTATTCAAGAGTTATATCACTTTTTTGAAATTGGTATCTCAAAAAGGGATGTATTTGATCAATGTTTTTTGTTATAGAATGAGCTATAGGGTTATTATAAATGTTAATAACAATTTTATACTCACAATTTATAGGTACATATTAGAATTTATATCCATAGTCAAGTAAAGTCTGTTTCATCCGCCAAATTTGTGTACTGTTTCTACCTATAGTTTTGAATTCATCTTTAGCAAAAGATAATGCTACAAATTTTTTTTCTTCTAACTAAACAAAGAAATTTTTGACTTTACCAAAATGTGGCATGTTTCTTATATTCTTTTTATATCTAACTTACAACCACAAAAATCAGTATATAAATACCTAACTAGGTCAATGATTATCCTCTTAGGTAGAATAATCATAAATTTATTGTATATTTAGGGAATTTAAAATTCCATTTTTACAATAACTAAGTGTGACAGTTTTGGGTTTTCTATAAAAAAATTAAACACACACACCAAACATATTGTTAGGTCATCATGAAAATTAGAAGAGGATACTTATAATCATACCACTATAACTAATTTTATCCACTGATTTCCAACTTCATCATGATCCAATTTTCAGGTGGTACTCATATGAGTGTCACCACTCTTAATGCTATACAAATTGAAACATTTTAAAATGTATTTAGTATATTTAATTTGATTTAAAATAATTCATTAATTATTTTAAAAAATATAAAAACAAAGAAATAATTTCATTTCTCCATTTAATAAAACTTTTAATTCATTTTTCGGCATGTATGAAAAACCAGTACATATAAAATTGTTTTAAGATAAAAAACAATATCATCTATATAAATTTGAACAACTAAAACATCATTTGAAATTATTTTTATAAATAAGGTAGGATCAAATTTTCCTTTTGAATTTTCTATTTAAAAAATAAAAGAGATAATCCAATCATAACAAGATCTTGAGGTTGTTTTAAACAATATAATGATTTTACTAACATGGAAAATCAATTTGAAAAATAGGGATTTTGAAATATAGTGGTTGTTTAATGAGAATATCCTCAACTATATACCCATTTAATAATGCAATTTTGATGTCCCTTTGGTATATTTCTATATTTATATGTGTTTTATAGGAAAACAATATTTTAATTGATTCATATCTAGTTATAGGAGAAAAGGTCACTACATAGTTTATACATTCTTTTTGACTATACAATTGTGAAATAGTTATATCCTACTCATTAATTGTTGTTCTAGATTCATCAACCTTGTTTCTAAGCACCCATTTAGTTCCTATAGTCAAGGTGTCTTTGGGTCTATCATCAAGTTCTCAAAATTTATTTCTTTTAAATTTATTAAGTTATTCTCACATATCCATTACCTAGAAATCATCATTAATTTTATCATTGATATTCTTGTGTTCAATATGTGACAAGAATTCTTGATGTTCAACTAGGTTTCTTATAGAAGTTATAGTTTCTATACCTATTTATAAGCATAAAACTAAATCATATAAAGGATTTTATTTATGAATCCTTAAAAATCTAGAAAAAGAAGGTTTAGTCACCTCAAGGCCCCTTATATGTTCAGGTTCAAGAATTTCCTCAGAACTGGATGATTTTTTCTGAATTCTTTATATTAGAATCAGAAGATTTGGAATTTATGTTCAATGTGGATAAATAATACTCAAGGTTTATTAAAGGGTTTTTAGGTTCATATGGATTTTTCTCATCAAACTCGACATGGATAGACTCTCCCGCAGTCCTCTTTATTTTTTTAAAAACTCTGTAGTATTTACTAGAGGTTGAATATCCAAGGAAAATTCTATCGTCAATTTTAGAGGAAATAATATCTAGATTATACTTAGTTTTAATAATAATTAAATTGAAACAAAAAACTCAAAATTAACTAATATTAGGATTCATACAATTATAAATGGTATAAGGGATTTTATTTAAGATAGGTCTGATCAAATATGTATTAATTATATGAAAGGAAGTGTTTAAAGCCATTATTGAAATGTAGACAGGTAATTCATATTCATTAAGCATTGTCTGAGATATCTCATGAAGTGTTTCATTTCATCTTTCTACAACTCTAGTATACTAAGGGGTCATAGGAGAAGCTAATTTATGACTATATCCATTTTGCGAGAAAAAATATTTAAAGTCTTTATTTTCAAACGCATGGCATGATCACTTATTAAGGTCTTAATTATATACCCACTTGGTTATTTGACAATTTAGAATACTTGGTAAAATAAGAAAAACCTTCACTCTTGTGAGATGAAAACAATACACAATTACACTGATAATATTCATCTAAAATTATATGAACATAGTTCATATCATTTAAACATGAAACTACAGATGGTCCAAACAAGTCCATGAGTACCAAATCAATTGTTTGAGAAGTAGAAACCTATTTATTTTATTTAAAATAAATATTTTATTGTATCCCTTTTTGACATGGGTTACAACATTTTTCTTTTAGAAAATTTAATTTTTTGTTGATCCCTAAATAACCCTTTCCTAATAATCATTTTATGTGAGTGATTTTTATAGTTGCCAAGTATCATATCCCAAGGACACGATTCTCTATATAAGGCACTTAAGCAAGAAATTTTTTGAGAAATCAATGAATCAAAATTAATTGTAGACACATTCTCATTAATAAAATTAGTAATTAATATATAATTTTTATAATTAAAAACATTAAAATCATAGTTTTTAAATTTCACATGAAAGAAATAATCACATAATTATGACATGCTTATAAAATTATATTTTAAATCATCAAAAAATGTACTTTAGAAATTAAAACTGAGTTTGTGTTACTGATTTAGCCAAGGCTAATGATATTTACTTTATCTTTTTCAAGAAAGGTTATTTGGACACCATCAATATTTGTATGGTTTAAAAATATTGAGTAGTCTCCTATCATATGTTTGGAACTTCCACTATTCTAGTTCAACATATTTCTATAGGATCTCATTAATAAGATATCCTAAAAAACAAATTTTATACCAAGAATAATATTGGTACCTAGATTTTCACAGGTATAGATATGTTAGTAACTAGGAATTTAGGAAGCCATATTTTCTTAATAGGTTTTATATAAGAATACTGTAATCTCTTTGAAATAAAAATATTATTAGGCCCAATTGAATAAAAACTCGTATCATAATTTTCAGAATTAGAATTCGGAAGAAAAGTTCCCTTAAAAATTATTCATTGACTAGGTTTGTAATCTAGACCAGTAATATATATTTGGAGTAATTTTTTTCTTAATATTTAAGTAAGTGTTTCACTTCTATTTTTAGATCTTTACATTTTTTACTTTAGTTAAAAATTTGGAAATTTCTGCTTAATATTTTCTTTCAATAATTGATCATTCTTATCTTTTTCTAAATTGAGATCAGTTCTTACACAAGTATACAAAAAATTTTGTTTATTCCAAACATTTTATTTTTCTTTTAGTTTATTAAAACTATATTCAAGAATATTTAAATACTCACTAATTCCTCCTATGAAATTATATTATCATTTTGTTTATCTTCAGAATGATTAGAATTAAGTACAACAGATACAATAGGTACCAAATATATATTAGTCTTGAAGAGCATATTTTATCAATCATGATTTTCTTCTTGAGTTGATTCTAAGTCACTAGAGGTATCTTCAAAGTCACTCCATGTGTCATTCTTGGTTTTTATATAATTTTTCTGGTTCCTCTTATTTTTTCTTGTATTTCAGCTTAGGAAAGTCATCCTTTACATACCCTTTTCACTCACACTCATAACATGTAATATAATTTGAGTTGTTATATCTTTTATAGTAATTTTTTAAATTCCCTATACTACTGTATTTTCACATATAACTTCTCTTACTAAACAATTTATTCTTGATAAATAAATTCTTAAACTTTTTGACCAAATAGGTCATTTCGTCATCACTATTATCTGGTGATTCACCATCATTGGGACATTCAAATTGATCTTTTTCTTTACCTTTATTTTTTGAATCATTAGTCTATAAAGCTACTGATTTTCTCTTAGGATCAACATCCCCTTCATGATAGACTTTATGATCTTACTCATACATCATAAAATTTCCAATAAATTCATTAAATTATAGTATACTAATGTCACAAGATTCCCTTATTGAAATAGACATCCCTCTCCATTTTTATGTAAAACATGTCAACAGTCATATAATTGGATATTTCTCTCATACTAGATTCCCTAATGAGATAATTTTTTGTAATATCTCATTACACCTGAGACACATAACATAAATCAACTCATTAGGTTTCATAACAAATGAGTCATATTTAATTGTATAAGTATTCAATATCATTTCCATAACATTAGTAGTTCCATCATAAGGATTAGTTAATGTATCCAAAATTTCATTAGTAGTTTTACTAGAATATACCCTATTATATTATTCAACCTCTTTGGTATAATAAAGACAATTCATATATTTTCAATTGTTATTATAATCAAGTTTAGTAGCATCTTCCCAAGTATTTTTATAATTATTAGGTAACTCATATTTTTCATCAATAGTAGACTAAAATAAACATCCCATTATTTCAATACACATTTTATTCTTTATTTTCCATTGAGAATAGTTATTTATAGTAATTAAAAGTTGCATGTTACAAGATTAAACTTCTTGTCTATTATCCATTTAAATAACTAAATTTTTAATTAAAATAAATTTTATATCCTTACAAAAAAACTAAAATTAAAGTTGAAAATATTTTGAAAATATTTTAATACTAAATGTTGGTCAGAGTGACTATCTCAAGAGGGTGTTGAATTAAGTACCCAATAAAAATTTCTGACAAAAACAAGTTTAAATAAAATCCCAAAAATAATTAAAACAACCCAATTAATCATAATAGCATATCAATATACATTTTAAAGATTTAAAATATTTCTCAAAGATTGATTTAAGTCTCACATAAAAAATTATGGAATCTAATTTAAATTTTTAAATCAATTTACATAATCCAAACCTTATATAAACAATAATGAAGAGTAACTATCAAATTAGATATTTTTTTATAGTTAAAAAAATTCAGTATTAAAGAATGGAAATAACACAATCAAAAAAAATAAATAAATAAAACCCATAGTGGAATAAATAAAAGAGGTTCAATCTAAAGATAATAACAAATCCTCTCCACTTAGAAATCATATACTTCTAAGAAGATTATACTCAATAATATTTTATACAAAAACTGGATTGGGTAAATAATATCAATGCTATCCATGCCATGTAGGACCTCTTCCAAAATATATATGGGATTAAAATAAGAAAATTACACCCAATGAAATATTAAAGAACACCACTAGAAAAAATTGGTAATGAGTGTAAAGAATATATCATGTATCGTCTAGTTAATTTTTAGGAGATATTGTGTGTGTCTAAAATGAAAATTACACACTTCTCATAATGTAAAGATAATAAATAGAAAGAGAAAATAAAATATTAAAGAAGATGTTGTTGATCGGTCTGATGTGTTATGGGGCTCGTGACTCCATGGATATAGTCAAGTAGAAGCTCATTTCTGGTTTCTAATATCCTCAGTAAAAATGAGTGTCATCAAGAAATCTTTTTCTGACTATAAGAATAAAATATATGTTTATAGAGGTTCAAGCTTCTGCAGTTGTTTGCTAGTAAGGATGCTTCATTTAAGGAACACTTTATAGCACTCTCTTTTTGGGTCCTGCATTATTGATTTAGCTCACTTAATTTGTATTTGTATGTATATCTTTATCACATGGATCTATTTTATGAGGGAGTCTGCTACTTCTTTTAGAAGAAACTTTTAAGATAAATCATTTGGATCCTCTACTCCTCATACTGGATGACCAACACAAACTTTAATGCATATCAAAAATAGTTTAAGAATAATTAAAATAAGTATTATCATTAAATATGATAATATAACAATTAGAAATGTCTAATTAAAAATAAAAAAATATTGTTGGTGAGTTCTTTAAATGATTTGATATTTCTGGCAGAGACTTAAGCTGACAATGAATTATGCTGGTGGTGATTCATGTTGGTCGTGACTCATCTCAACAGTAGGTCAATCTAACACATTTCCAAAAATTCATCATGGTAGTGATTCGTTTCTAATGGTAGGTTTTTTTAAATAATTTTTCAAATCTATTTTGGTCAACTCTTATGGTAGTAATTTTTCAAACTAATCTAACAAACATGATCTGATGGTGAGTCTTTCTCAATATTATCCTATTTTTTATTCGGCTGGTGACTCATTACTGATGATTGGTCTTTATCATACTTAGACAACTATTCATATTGGAAGCATCCTCAATGGTGAGTCTTTCCAATAATTTTCCAAAAAATCTATTCCTCAAGGTGAGTCATCCTTTGTGGTGACTCATCTTCAACATTGATTCAAGTCTGGTAGTAAGTGTTTTTAACAATTACAAAATATCTTGACAATATTCCATATATTACAAAATAATGTCATAACCCATAAAATCCATTAAGTGCATCAGAAATATTATTAGGTGATCATTAAAATGAGGGTGCCAATAGATGACTTGTATCCCATTATAGTATAATATTTTAATGAAAATTCAAAGATGTTATAATTATTTTTTCAACAAATATAAAATTTTAAATATGTGGTTATTCAAAAAATATCTTTGATTATAAATATTAATTTGAATTATATAACATTTATCTTGATGATTGTAATTTTTTTAATTTTTGGATAGAAACAATTACCTTAAATTCTTAGAGAATAGTGATGTAATAATTTTTTCATTAATGAAAAAATAAAATAAATGATATTAAAAATATTAAAATAAATATAATTTTATATAATTAATGTCATAAATATTTTTCATACAATTTCGATATTTTTGGGATGTTTTATAATTCTACATTTGAATTTATCATTTTTATTTATTTTTTAAAAATCCAAAATAACGAGTAGTATCAAAATTGATTTTAATTATATTTTAAAATAAATTATATTTTTTTAAATGATATAAAATTTATAAAATATGAATATTTGATAGACTAATTGGTAAAAGATTTAAAATTTCATCAATTATTCATTTATCGTTCTTTTTTAATTTTATTGAAATTATATCAACCCTGAAAGTGTAAAATACATGTTTTCATAGAAAGAGTTGAAGGGGTTAAATAAGGGTTAAAACCCAAAATATTAGCATTAAAAAATATTTATAACATGTATAATATTTATTTAATGATAGTATTTAAAACCATTACTATCCTATATTCAAAATAAACTAGTTTGAAAATATTTGGATTATAAAATAAATTTTTATTAATTAAATATTTTTATATATTTCTAGAGTGACCCCCTCTTATATAAAAAGGAACCCATTCATCTCATTATAATACACTTCAATTTTTTTCTGTCGTGATACTCCCTAATACCTTCATATAATCACTCCTCACATTTTAGAGCTATTATTTTACCCAGAACACCATCCATTGTGATCTTAAAGTGTCAAGCAATGATGGATTTCTAAAGAAGTGTAATTTTTAATTAACTGATTATATTTTGTTTCTTCTTCCACCAACATAAAATCCAATTCAATAATTATGAAATAATAAATATATTATCATTTATATATATAGATTTTATTTTATTCTTTTAATAACCTAAATCCATCTCCAATTCGATCAAATGGGAAAACAATTAATCATTCATGTATATGGTGGACTACCCCCTCGCGAATTGATGAGATTAATTTTTCTTCACCATCTCTGAAGACTAGTTATAATGATGGAATTAACACTTATTCATGTTCAATAAACTTTTACCATTATGTGAAGATGATATGTCATTTATTTTCATATATTTCATGAACATAAAAATGATAACATCGTTCATGCGTATGTGTGAATTATCACCTCGACGATGGGATATGATTTAATTTTCATCACCACATCACATAAATAAAATTTATAAGTATATTTAAATGATATATATTAAATTATTATAACTTTTTAAAGATAAAATTTTACTTAACTTCATTCCGTAATGATCATTGAAAAATGATAATGTTACTCATGCATATATATGACCTATCATCTTCATGACTATAAGGTAGATTATTTTTCATAACCACACATAATAGTTTGATTTAAAAATATAGTTTATTTTAAAAATGATACTAATGTCATTAATATTATTATGGATATAATTTATAAAAGAACACTTTGACTATAGAGATCATAGTAAAGTCATTTTGGACTCAAGTACAGAATATAGTCAACACATACGATGTGAACATAAATAATTATGTAACAGTTATAACATGATAATAAGTGATATAAAAGTAATAATAAACTTGAAAAATATTTTCACGAAAGTAAAAAATTAACCAAATATTATTATTAAGGGAGATAAATATTGTACATGACAAATTAGGCCCAAGGTAAGGGACTTTTAAAAATAATACTCTTTTAAAGTTACCTATTCAACTATTTTTAGAATATCCCAAAAGAATATTCTTTTATCATATTAAAAATGAAAGAAAATTTCCAATTTAATTAGAAAAAAATATTTTGAATCTTCCTTCACAATTTTATAGTTTTATTTTCAAATAATGTGTTTTCATTTATGAATTCCCAACATTGTAAAAATAAAAAATGATTTCAAAAAGAAAAAGTTATTCACCTGAAGAATGTTCTTTTATAAATGATTAATGTTTTACCGTTATATTATTTTTATTTAGAGTTTCTTAGGAGTATGGGTGGTTCTGTGATAAACAAAGGGAGGTTGATCTATTTATATCGTTCCATTACATTTGGTAAACTGATGGAGTTAACAGGTTGGGTTTCACCAAGGAGATTTAGTGAATATACTACGATGGTTATTCAAAAGGTAGTTATGATGGTTACTCTGTATTTAGTCGAGGGAGATATTATATATGTAAATGTGATATAGAAAATGATGTCGCATGTTACCTAGTAATATTTTATAATCTTTCTTATGATTTTTAAAGAAACTTATTTCATTTTCAAAAGGTAAGATAATGATCTTTTTGAAAAGATGATTTCTTTTTTGAGGTAAGAAGGTATGTTTTTATGAATTTTTTTATGGGTTTTCACTAAATGAATAGTTTCATTTTTTAATATACCTTATTGAAATTTTTTTCATAAATTTTTTAAAATTGTTTTCATAGGGTATATGGATAGTTAAGATAAAGGAGGAATTCATGTTGAATGTGATGAAATTTTTTCATGAAAATAAATCATGTTATATTTTAAATGTTTAATATTATTGAATAAATTGATACTATTTTAGTAGTATCCACTTTTTATTAATGAGGGATGTTATGTATGAAATATTACCTAATTCTATAAAACTGAAAACTAAAAATATTGTAAGAAAGTAGATTATAGTTCAAAACTCTAGAATATGAAATACTTAAGGCCATGTCCTTACAATTGGTATCAGAGGTCAATTTTGATAACTTTACGAGTATGGATAATTGTAATAGAATATCCACAAATTATTTTTACATTATGGTTATGTTGAAATGATATTGCATTTTAAGATTAACATATTGCCTGATTTAATATATTTCTATTCAAAATAGATTTCTATAGAGGAAACATGGAATATGTTGTGGGAAACATCGAGAGGAAAACATCCTTCAAAATAAATACCTTGAGATGGATTGAATTATAAATGAATATTTGGTTACTATGATGGATTGGTTAACACAAGATATATATTGTGGTGGAATATATACACAATATCAACTAGAACAACTATAGGCGAACATGTCAGTAGTGGATCATTTTATGAGGAAACACCCTCTTTAATTTAGTGGATCTTTTGATATAGTAGTAGCTAAAACATGGATTAAATCTCTACATATTATTTTTGATTTAATGGGTTGTGAAAACCATCAAAAGTATAGTATTTATTTTTACTATTTTGAAGGTGAATCCCACCAGTGGTGGTCGCTGCTCAAGAGTATCTGGGATAATGAGGAGATTTTTTCTTTTAAATGGGATGAATTCAAAAATATTTTTCTTGAGAAATATTTTCTAAACAAAATTCAACATAGTATGGAAAAAACTTATCGGAATTGATATAAGAGGAGGATTCAGTGGCTGTATATGAATCAAAATTTAATCGATTGGAAAGGTATACTCAAAATTTTATTCAGGATCATGAAAGTAAAATGAATCTTTTTTATATAAGATTGAATCTAAAAATTTCAAAGTGCATTATATTATAAGAAATTAAAAATTATGAAAAAATTGTTCAATGTGTGGAGAATATGAAAATTGAGTTTTCTAATGATCAAGTGTTCTTTGAAAACCAAAACAATGTTGTAAAGGTGTATTGAAACAGGAAAAAATAAGTCGAAGAATTTTGATTGTAAGAAAATTATGTTTTTAGTTTGTGAGAATTATGGTAAGAAACACACTATAGAATGCATTTTGAATTTTAGTTTGTGATTCATATATAGTAAGATTGGGAATATGGCTCATAATTATAATGAAAAAGAGCACGATAGTGGTAAGACCAACTCTGATATATATTCAGAAAAATGTTTTAAATGTAATAATATGGGTCACTATGGAAACAAGTTTTTGAAGAGGAAACCGAATAATAGGAAGAAGACATACGATAAAAAAAAGGTGTGGTGAAATCATTTACTACTACTTCAGTAGATGTAGGGCCATCTAACAAAGTGGAATCATGTTTATTGTTTTTATCTAGATTGTGACAATGTATTGTTCGATATGAGGTCTACAAACTCATTCCATTATGAGAAATTTTATGCCAAATTAGAAATTCCACCTTAAGAAATGAAGCTATAACTTATGGTAAAACCCATTGGGTAAAATATTAAAGTAAATATGAATTTTAAGAATTTCACTATCTTTCTCCATTAAAGGAGTTTACATGAAATATTTAACGTATTTTTCCTAGTAGTTTTTGATGTTATTTTGGGTATAGATTGGATATTTGTTTACCATGCTAATATAGATTATTGAGATAAAGATGTTTTATTTCAAAAATAGTATTATTTTGTATACCAAAATTAACCCATAACATTGATGACATATCAAGAAGTTGAGAAATTATTAAAATATAGAAATGAATGAAATCGTGCACATATTTTTGAATACAAGTGAATTTATCATATTAATGATGTTTTGGTGGTAAATGAGCATTTGGTTATTTTTCCTGCTGAGTTCCCTGGTATTTTACCTGAACGAGAAATCTAATTAACTATTAACTTAGTTCCTGATTATAATCCAATGTCAAAACACCATAATTGAATGCCTGATGTTGAACTTCTATAATGGGAAAAGTAGTTAGAGGTTTTCTAGATAAATGTCTTATTCAACCGAGCACATCACCTTGGGGAGATCTTAAGTTTTTTTAAAAACCAAAGATGGTTCTATGAGTCCTTGCATTGATTATAGGAATCTAAATAGACTTAGTATTTAGAATAAGTATTCATTAACTCATATCATTGAATTTTTTGATAATATCTAGGGACATCAATAATTTTCATAGGTTTACATGAGATACATGTACCCTCAGTTGAAAGTGAAGGATGTAGTCATTTTGAAAATAGCATTTCAGACTAGATACATGTATTATGAGTTTGTAGTTATTCCATTTGGTTTGAAAAATTCACTCTCATATGTTTTGGATATTATTAATAGAGTATTGAATGAATATTTGGATATGTTTTTTGTTGTTTTTATTGATGATATATTGGGTTTTTTTTTAAAAATTAAAAAAATATGAAAAATATATAATTAATTTGGGAACCCTTAATGAAAAGAAGATATACTTAAAACTTGGAAAATGTAATTTTTGGTTACAATAGATTTTGTTTCTTAAAAAAAAATTAAATAAGGATGGAATAACATTTTTCCCACAAAAAAGTGGTTTATGTATAAAAAAGACATAAATGTTATGGATATTCAATGATTTCTTGAATTAACAGGCTATTTTAGATGGTTTGTTAAAAATTTTGTATGGTTATATATTACACTAACTAAGTGAACCTAAAAAGGGTTCGAATTTATTTGGAAAAAATAATGCAATGATTATTTTCATGAATTAAATGGAATATTAGTAAATGCTCTAGATTTGGATTAACCCTCAAGAAATCATGATTTTTTCATATATAGAGATTTTTTTATTGATTGGACTTGGCTGTGTTTTGATGTAGAATGATTAGATAATTTTGTTCATGGAAACTAAAAACCTCTTGAGTCAAATTATCTTACACATTATTTGGAATTTGATATCGTGGTTTTGTTTTAAAAATTTATAAGTACCATTTATATAGAAAAAGGTTAAATATATACCAATAAAAAAAGTTTGAATTATATATTCACTCAAAAGGAATTAAACCCGATGTAGAGAAGATAGATAGAACTGATCAAGGATTATGATTACATGATTCACTACAATATTGGAAGAGAAAATAAATTTTATTATGATTTTATAGAGGAAAATAAGTATACATTAACCATGTTATATTTGGAACATTACACGTTGGTTAATGATTTGATGGATTTTGGCTTGAAAGTTATTGGTGTATGAAATTACTCATTTTTTGTTTCAGGTGTTAGTGATATCATCTCTATTAGAAAAAATTATAAAAGCATATAATGAAGACTGTGAGTTACAAAAATGGTAGAATTGATTAAAAAAGGTAATTTTCTTGAATTTAATATTGAAAAAGATTGTGTTTTGATATTTGGGAAGAGATTATACGTGCCTTATGGTTCATAGTTGAAAACGAGTTTTTATGTGAATATTATAGTTCTCTATTTTTCATTCATCCTGATAATAATAATATCTACAATGACCGTTAGGAGTATTATTGGGGTGATGGAATGAAAAAAGATATTGTTGACTTTACCACGAGATGTTTGAATTATCAATAGGTAAAATTATAATGAAAATTATTGAAGGGGGTAACTTCAACCATTTTTGGTGACATAGTGGAAATGGGAAAATATATCCATGGATTTTATAGTGGGATTACTAAATAATTATCAAGGTAACCATTCAATTAGGGTTATTGTTGACTGACTAACTAAATCAATACATTTTCATCTCATTCGAGACACAATGTCTCTAGATAATCATTTTTTTCCAGTTTTAACTTAATTAAATAGTTCGGTTTCATGGAGTATCTAATCGTGATCCCATGTTCACATATAACTTTTTTAAAGTCCATTATAAGTCATTGGGAACTGAATTAACTTTGATTATAACCTTTTATTCGTAGTCTGAAGGAAAGATCGAAAGAAAAATTCAGACCTTAGAGGATATGTTACGTGGCTATTCAATGGATTACCGATGAATTTGGGATCAAAATATTTCTTTAGTTGGGTTTTATTATAATAATAGTTTTAATTATAGTATACAAACTCCACCTTTTGAAGCATTATATTGAATGTTTGGTAAAACTCCATAATTTTGGGATGAAGTAGGTGAAAGAAAGACGATGAGACCAGAATTGGTAGAGAAAATAGTAGAGAAAGATTATTTTATTAAATAAAACATTTGTAGAGCTCAAATCTGCAAGAAAATTTATTCAAATAACTGAAGGAAGGATCATTCTTTTGAGGTTGGTGATCATTTATCTGTAAATGTTTCTCCATGGAAACTTTTGATGCCTTTTGGTAAGAAGGGGAAGATGAGTACATGGTTCATTAGACCCTATAAGATCCTACAGAAAGTTTGACCTGTTTCCAACTATGTGGCCATACCAATGATTTTATCTTAGGTAATCAACATATGTCATGTTTCAATGATAAAAAAATATGTTATGGATCCATATCATGTTTTGTGTCCAAAAGTATTTCAGTTGGAAGAAAATAATTCTTATGAGGAATATCCAGTTCTTGTTCTTGATTGTAGAGAGAAAGTATTGTAGAATAAGGTGATTTATCATCTTATAGTTTTATGGGAAAACTATATAGTTTAATAAGAAACATGGGAATATGAAAATACTATGATGGAAATATATCCCCACTCATTTAATTAGTGGATAAAATTGCAACGACACAATTTTAAAATGGGGGGAAAAACATAACAACCCAGGTAAAGATAGAATAATTATTTTTCATATTTATGAATTAGATATAAATTTTAAATTTAAAAAGTTACCCTATGTTCAATATCATATGATATAAATCCAGTTTTATTCTTAAAAACTATATTTTTTTTATAAAAACCATTTTGTCACCATTTAATGGAGTAATTATTTTTAGAAATAAATTTTTAATTTTTTTATAAATTATATTTGAAAAAATTTACTTAATTTTTGAAAGTGGAATAATTTTTTTTACCTTGGTTCACTTTTTGGCATTTCTTCTAATAAGTTTTTTTTGATGAATAGTAAAAAATAATGCATTTTAATTGAAAATTGATATTCCATATAAATATTTTATAATATTAAATTATATTTTAAAATGGTTATAAAGTAACATTATATCTATAATATATTAATTAATCCAATTTATGACGTTGGAATTATTTTCTATAATGAATTAGGATATAAAAACATTTCAAACATTAGAATATTTTCACTTAAAAAACCCATTTTCTTACCCCATTTACATGATTAATTTTAAAATAATTTTATCCTTTTTTGTGTTCATAATTTTTAAAAAAGGATTCCATATTTTCAATCATAAGTTATAAATTTATTAAATATGTCCCGTTTATTTTTGAAAGTTATTAATTGTAAACTTTGTAATTTTTATTACCATAGTTAAAGGTAAATCATCTAATTAAGGGTAAAAAGAAATATTATAAATATTATAAAAATACCCTAACACTTTTAATAATTTTATTTGATGAGTTATTATAAAAAAATCATCTTTGGTCCGATTTAATTTCCTCTTTTAGTGACTTGTATGACATTAAGATTCTTACACTATCTTATTTTGATGAAAATTCTGCGATTTCATACTTATGTTTTTAATAACTAAAATTATTTTAGTATGTGGTTATTAAGAATATTTTATTGATTTTAAATATAAATTATAAATATAAAACAATTAAATTTATCATGGTAGTTGTTTTTAATTTTTATGAAAGAAATAATTACCTTAAAGTCTTACACAATAATGATGTAGTAATTGTTTAATTAATAGATATATTAGATAAATGATATTAAAAAATACTGAAATAAATAACATTAGAGATGATTGTTATAATAAAACAATTTTATTGAAAATATTTACATATTATTGATGTTTTATTAGTATTTATTTGAAATTATCTTTTTTTTGTTTTTATATAAAATTCAAAATAATTAATAATGTAAAAATTGACATTAATGATATTTCAAAAAAAGTAACATTATATTAAATGATATATAATTTATAAAAATCTAAAATTCAACCAAATGATTTTGATAATGTTTCAAAAATCATAAATTATTCATTTAGGTGTATTTTTTCATTTTATAGTAATTATATTAACCCTTAAATGGTAAATTATATCTTCTTAAGGTAAAAGTTAAAGATGTTAAATAAGGGTTAAAACCTAAAAGATATGGATTAAAAAATATTAAAAACATGTATAATTTTTATTTTATAAGTTCAATTTGTCACATAATCAACACCCATTATAAATAAATCCTTTTTGAAACATTTTTATTATAAATTTAATTTATACTAATTTAATATTTTTGGAAATTCCAAGAGTGGCCCTCCGCTCTTCTATAAAATGGAACCCATTCTTCTCATTTCAATAAACAAAAGAAAATATTTCTTTTCATCCAATATCAGAACAAATAACATTATTATTATCACTCAAAAATTATATAGCTCTTATTTTAGGCATAACACTATCATTAGTGGTCTTAAGGTGCTAATAAATGAATGATTTCAAAATAAGATGTATGGTTTTTAATTAAGTGTTTCTGGTGTGCATCTTCTTCCACCGAATTGAAATCTTCTTAAAACATGATTAAATAACAAATAAAATATTGTACATAAAATATTAAGTTTTTATATTAATATAATTACCTAATTCAATCTCCAATTCCATCAAATGGGGAAATAATTAATCGTTCATGTGTACGACAGACTACCACATTGTGAACCAATGAAATTCATTTTCCATCACTGTATCACATGACCAGTTATAATTATAGAATAACTACTTATATATGATATTCATGAAAAATTTATGATTATTAATATATAATATATCATTTATTTTCTTATATTTCTATGCATATAAAAATGATAACATCGTTTGTGCGTACATGTGATTTATCATCTCCACAAAGTGATGTGATTTGTTTTTCATCACAATGTCACATGGATGATATATATAAGTATATTTAAATGATATATGTGACATTATTATGATTTTATAATGATAATATGATACTTAAAATCTTTACATAATGATCATTAAAAAATTAAAACATTACTTATGCGTACGTATGACCTACCGTATCTAAATTTATAACGTAGTTCATTTTCATAACCACACTTAATGGTTTGATTTAAATTTATAATTTATTAATAAAAATTAAAAAAAATTAAAGAAAAATATTTTAGATATATTTTAATAATGAACACTTTGACAAAAGGCAACATACCAATGTCATTTTGGACTCAAGTACCGAATATGATCAAAACTTCCGAAGTGAACATAAATAATTAAGTAATTGTTATAATATGATAATAAGTTATATAATAGAAATAATAAAGTTGAAAAATGTTCTAAAGAAAGTAAATAATTAAATGAATTTAATTATTTTGGGAGATAAATATTGTATGTGATGAGTCAGACTCAAGGTATGGGAATTTAAAAAAATCTCTTTTAATGTCACTATTTCAGCTATTTTTTCAGAAGACAAAAGATAATGTTTTTTACATTTAAGTCATGAATGAAATTACGGTTTTAATGAAAACATAATATTTTGAAGCTTAATTTAAAATTACAGAATTTTATTTTCAAATAATGTGTTTTTATAAGTGTTTATCTTTTTAAAAATAAAAATTGATTTCAAAAGGGAAAAGTTATTTTTCTTATGAATTTTATTTTTTGAAATATGTATGTGTTATGATTATGTTATTTTTCTTCGGAAATTTTTATGAGTATGGGTGGTTCCATGATAATAAAATGGTGGGTGGTTACATTATATATCTTTAATGTATTGGGTAAAGGGACATAGTTAACTAGTAGGGTTTCTACTAAGAGGGTAAGAGAATATACTACGGTGGTCATTCCGAGTATAACTATAATGGTTACTTCTTGTGTAGCAGAGAGAGATACAATATATGTAAGATTGAAATAGAAAATGATTTCCAAAGACACACAATTATATATTATATTATTTATTAAGATTTTCTATGAAGATATAAACATTTTGAAATGGTAAGATAATTATCTTTTTGGAAATATGATTCCTTTTTTATAGTAAGAAGGTATTTTTTTAAGAAAAGGTTTTTATTGATTTTTACGAGATTAAAATTTATTTTATTTTATGTCACGTAATGAGGTTTTTTTACTCATCCCATGTTTTAAAATTTGTATACGGTATAAAGATGTGTAATAGAATTTAGTAATTCACGTTCAATGTAATAACAATTTTTTATAAAAAAATCTGTTTATATTTTAAATGTTTTATAATATAGAAAAAATGGATATTGCTTTAGTATCATCTAATTTTTATGAATGTGGGATGTTATGTATGAATTATGACTTAATTATCTAAAAATCTAAACCAAAAATATCCTCAAGATTGTAAGAAAGTGAATTCTAGTTCAAAAACACTAGAATATATAATCTTAAATGATACGTACTTATATTCCCAAAAGTGAACCCCCCTGATGTTATAAAATAAAACACCTATAATCTTATATTCACACTTAAAGAGATTTTATTTCGTCCAGTACCTATCTAAATCCCTTCCTAAAATCTATTCCCACATTCTATGGGTATTACTTTGAGTATAATACCAACCTTAGAGGGATTAAGGTGTATTATTATTATACCAACGTCAAATAATCTTAACCCATACTAAACTCATATCATCATAATATTATATATTTGTTTATATATTTTTATTTAAATTCCATAATCTATATCCTTATACTCTTAAAGAAAATGAGAAATTAAAACACTATTTGTTTGTTTGACGGACTACTAGCTAGCGAGATGATGTAATTCATTTTCCATCACCACCTTTCATGGTTGGTTATAATGTTATATTTAATGTATATATATGATTGTAGATAAAAAATCACAATTCTTTTTAGATTATATATCATTTTTTTCTTACCATTGAATCTATTGAAAAATTATAACATTGTTCTTGTGTATGTGTTGATTATCACACCCACAAAGCTTTTTAGATTAATTTTTCATTAGGAATAGTATATATAAGTCTATTTAAGGATAAAATAGAATATTTATGATATAATAATAATTTTTTAAATATGAAATTATAGTTAACTTATTTTTCTCCTTCCCTTTGAAAAATGGAAATGTTACTCATGCATATGTATGACCTACCATGTTCATGATTGTAACAAAATTTATTTTTCATCACCATCATACATGGTTGGTTTTAAAAGTATAATTAATGAATAAAAATTATTATTATTTGATCATTTTTATTCTATATATGATATTATAATTACCCCTTTGACCATGTTTATCATACTTAATTCTATTTTAAATTATTAATCAAATATCCTCAAAATACCCAAAGTTGAATTTAAATATTAAGAAATAAAATATTATATTAAAATAAATGAAATAAATGGTTTAATGATAAGGGATTAAAATAGAACCATACTATTAAAAAAAATTATATAAGTTCATTATATAGGATTTAAAGGATATACATTGAATTTCAAGAGTCGAGGTATGAGATTTCATCACAATTTATCCTCATTTAGGTGTGTTTTAATATTATGAACATTATTTAATTTATATTGTGTATATTATTCCATTTTACATATTATATCATCAATAATTCATAATTAATATTATTATATGTTATAATTATTTTCTTTCTTCTAATAGGTTTTAATTCAGAAGTTACCAAAGCAGTAAGGGGTTTCTTAACTTAATGTCCATTCATTGGGTTAAACTTATACGTCGTTGATTATATTATGTGAAGAATATGTGTGAACTGAATTATTTTTATTTATTTTGGACATAAATTTATATGATGAACCTATTTTATTTTATGAGCTGTATATAATACCAATATAATTATTATATCATGGATATAATTTAAATATTATCATTTAAAGACTATTTTGAATCCATTTCTTTCAAATTCATAGGTTCCTAAAGTTACCAAAATAGTAAGGTTTTTTATAATAAAATCTAATTATCATTAAGGATTGTGCATTTTCAATGTTAATTTTGGAGGGATTATATGCTATTATATTCTTGAACGATGTCTATTTTATTATCATCTGGTAATAAATGTGGGTTACAAGTTTAATTTCTATTTCCTTCTTTATTTATTAAGTAGAAATTAATAATTTTTTTTATAAGTGATAAGCTATTTTATCTTCTTTTAAATCAAAAAACATTAAATTCAATATCAATGTTTTTTTAAATGTTTTCATGAATGCTATTTTATCAATATATATTATTTTCCAAATTTATTTTACATGATCTTTGACCTTATTTTAAATGTTTTTAAATGGTAACTTCATAAAATTTTCTAAATGGGTCACTTTTGACTCTCTTTACAAAAGTTGGAAAAAATATTTACTATTTAATTTTTACAACAAGAATGTATTTTCCACTCTAAGAACATTTATTTTATTAGAATATTAATTTATATTTTTATAGGTTATTTTTAATGTAAATTATATTCACAAAAAAATTATGTATTTATAGTTTTAAAAAGTGATTTTTGTTGTGGAAAGGTTATACTCATTAAGATTTTTAATGATATTTAAATGGTATTTGTATTAAATAAATTACAATAAACCATAATGTTAATTTTCATTAATCTGGGGTATTTTGAAATGATACCATCTTTATTCTTTCTCTGGATGAATTATGATTGTTTTAAATTGATTTCAATGTAATTCATTTCTATTCCATCAGTAAAAGAAAATTTGAAAAAACAATGATTGTTTTTATGTTTAAAAGTGTTAGATTTTGTTTGTTTTTGTCATGTTATTATACATATAAATTATTTATGAATGTGGTATTATGGAGTTAGACCAAATCATTAAGGGCCTTTGTCTGTTTTGTTATAGATGGGTCTCTTATATTCCTCCAATGCATTGGGTAATGATGATGGTGTTGTCTGGATATAAGTAACCCCTAATATATGATGTAATTGACTAGTTAATAGGTTACTCGTAAGAGATTATATATATTAACTAGGTAAGGTTATCACATCTATAATGGTTATACAATGATAATTCTCCATTATACAAATACATTATCTCAATGCTTTCTATGAGTTTCTAATAGATCCATTGCTCAAAGATTGTTTTCACATGGATCCTGATTGTTGAATTATATAACTCTTTACTTATTATAAATATTATTCCATTATTTTTTATAGTTACCAATTCTTTTACATTACACCCATATAAAAATATTATTTTATTATATGACTATTTTTATTTATATGATCACTAATGTAATTCATTAGTTAATGATTATGTTTACCCATATTTAGAATTTGAGATCACAATTCTTATATTTCATTTTACCTAGGATATGAAGAATAATTTTAAATTATTTTTGTCTATAAATTTTTAACGTGTGAAGAATTTTATTGTATATATTGATGATTTTTTTAAAGTTAAGAAAATACGGGTACAAAAGAAAAAATACTCACCAAAATATGTGGGTGTTTTCTTGTGAGATATTTCACAAACTCTCTAAAACTCAAAACCAAAAATTTACATGTTCTTGTAAGTGATTTAATATTTCATTTCGAAGTTATATTTTTTTTATGGTTAAAATTCGGGCACTTTTATCATTATCAAATCCAAAAGTGCAATGATTATGTTTTTAGCACAAGATCTGGGAGTGTGGGAATGAGGCTTTTATATTTTGTAACAAAACAATGGTTTAGATTACTTTGAGGATTAAGATATTTTTATGTGAGTTTAAATTAAATTTTTTGGATATCATCATGGGTTTATAATTATAAATTTTATCATAAGTTAAAAGGCATAGAAACAAATTTTTTATGTTTCATGTGATGTGATTTTAAAGTGATTATTGATAATTGGGGGAGACATTTTTTTGAGATAAGTTACGAGTAAAACGTAAGTGAAATTTTTGGTTTAATGTGATGGATTATTTGGGAAAAAAATCTATTAATTTTCTGGTTACATAAGCTAAAGTGTATGATTTAACCTTTGAGGTTAAAACATTTTTTAGTGTTAATGTTATTGAGGTAATTTTGGATGTAGGGTTATTTATTTATAGAATGATCTAAGTTGACCTTTTGTATTATTATTGAATTTTGGGGATTAATTTATTATTTATTCAAAAGAAGGTTTTTATATGTTAAATATTATGTTAGCTTATGATAACCATTTCATCTTTGGATAATATCTAAAGACAGGTGTAATAAATTTTTATCTTTTTGTAGAATATATGACCCATTATAAGTTGATTTTAGTGCTTGTGGAATGAAAATTTCATATTGAATACACATAATTTGTAGAAAAATATGATATTATTGTGAAAATTTATTAAAGATTAAAATTTTAAATTTTAGTTAAGTATATTTCGTTATATTCATAGTTTTGATAGTAAATGAATTTTTCAAATTAAGGAAAATGATATTAAAAGAAAATATTATCATATTACATTCATTTGTAATTTATTTATGGTATTTTTAATAATTAATTATTTTGAACTTTTAATATCATTGAATTTCTCATGATCATTATGTTTGTTGTGATCAACTTTCTCTCTCACTCTCTAATATTATTTTGAAATTATGTTTTCCTTCTATGTTCATATTTTCACCTCTCACTAATGTTCTCTTATCCAGAAACCTTTTTATGTGATATTCTATATGACCTTCATATTTCCCTTTCCTTATTTTCCAAAGGATGTTATACTATCCCTTATTATGATCTATGTTTTCATTAATGGTATTTTTTAAATATTAAAAGTAGTTTCATTTTATGCCTATATGTTTTATCTTCCACTACTTAGAACTTATTTTGAAAATTTTTTAAACCATTTCTATGGAGTATGAGAAAAAATATAATGGATAAAATTTTAAAAAGGTGGAATAATTTAACATCTTATTTAATATTAAGATAAATTATTTTCACATCCTATAAATGTTCATTAATTATTTTTTATAGAGTTATATTCATTATAATTATATTATGGAATGTTTTAGTAAAAAAGAAAATGATTTATTTATAAAAAAAATAAGGTTTTATTAAATAATATGGGGTTTTTAAATTCTTTATTTCTAAATTATAAAATTGTAATGTTACAGAGTAAACTTCATTTTGTAAATCACCATGTCAAAATTAGCTTAGCGTTATTTTATGATAATTTTTCAAACACCAATGTAAAATAATATTTTAACATCAGTTTTAACCTATGATGACATAAGAGATATTAAAAATAATAATTTAATATCAATTTTCAATAAATAAATATTTAAACATCAATTAAAAAATATAATTTAGGTGATATTTTAATAACCATTTAAATTACACACCGGTTTTATGGTGTAACTGACATGAAAATCTATAAAAAGAATTTAATATATTTCCATATCATTTTCATGGTAAAAACCACATGAAAATATCAGAAAAATATTTTCTATTTCCATGTCAGTTTTTATTAGAACTGGTGTGGAAATCAGCTTTCGATGTCGGGTTTGGGTAAAACAAAATGTATAAAGATACTCTATTTCAGATTCCACATTGGGTTTATTATAAAATGATTCAAGAAATTTCTATTTTTTTAAATAGAAATAAATATATTCCTTAAAAAAATGTGAAAAAATTTCATGTACACAATCAAATATAAAAAATAAACAATAATTATTTAATTAAACACTCATTTTTAATTTTTTTTAAAAGAGACATAAATGATAATCAACCTACAAATTAACTATAGAAAAAAAATTATTTACTTTTTCAATGTCGGTAGAGTCTTCATCAATATATAACGAAGCATCATTGAAACCCAATAATAATAATGAATATTATAATATTTAAAAGTATTATATTTTGATATAAAACCTAAAATAATTAATATAACTGACATTATATATTTCCATCGTTTTACCTATTTTGATGATCTAAAACAAGAATCTCAAAACATAATAACCATTTTCCATATTACAATTTTGATGATGAAACTGTAGTTATGAAACATTAACCTAAAAATAAAAACCAATATATATATATATATATACAATAAAAGGAAAATATTATCTAATATAAAATTCATTTACCAATATTTTCATGTATTTAATGTTATTTTAATATTTATCAGTAATTGATCATTGTTAAACATTTCCCATGAACATTATTTTCAAATATAAACTAAAAGAACATGTAGAAAAATAATAATTAAGATTTAACAAATCATAAAAAATAATAAAACATATACTTGTTAACAATTTGTGAAATTTTTTACAAACTATACAAAATAAAGAGAAAAAACAACATAATGTGAATTCATGTCGGATGAATATTCCTAACAACCAATGAACACTACAATATAAACAATTTAAAAATAATATAATTATAATTAATATTAGTTTATATTTACTTTATTCATCTTTACCATCATTGAAGGAAAATATCTAACACCCAATATCTGTATTTTATAATTTTCATAGACATATACTTGTAAAAATAACATCCTCATTGAGATAATGATTAACCATTGAATTTTATTCCATATTTTTAAAAAACATAAATAATGGTGATTATATTTTGAATGAAAATAACATGGAAATAACTAATTAGATAATTATTCAATTAAGTCACTCTTAGATATATTTAAATAGAGATAGAGAAAATTAAATATAAATTCACTTATATGGGATAAACTGAAACAAAGGCATGATGATCCCATAAAATATCATTTTCTTAAATATTAAAAATTCATAGTCTCCTCCAAATATAAAAAAACACATTAAAAACTCACAAATATTACATAATAATGATGAGGTTTGGGAAAATATTTTTATCCCATTTGAAATCTCAAATGTATTTGAAGTAATTTGTTCAAGAACATTTTTTTAATTTTGTAATAATTGTTTCGATTTTAGATACTCCTCCATAAATTAAATATATGAAAAAATATTGTTAATTTTCAATAAAATGTAAATAATATTTAAAAAAACTCATACATTATATATAATGTGATGAAGAATACTATCAATCCTGAGTAAAAAATGACCCACCCTATTTCCAAAACTGGTAACCTCCTTTATAAAAAATGATACTAGAGAATTGGGATTAAAAATTTCATGTACCAGTACTTTTTCCTAACCCAAATATAGATGTAAGTGATGTAAATAATCCCCTAAAAATGTACAACTCTGTATATTTGAATATAGGTAGGCGGGTCTCTAGCATATAACTCGCTGTATAAGGCCGAGTTCGAATGAGGATGTGGAGGATCTGAGTAGGAATGCTGCATAGGTTGTAATTTTCTCAAATTTTGTTCATACATAGCCTATATAGTTGATCTAATTTGACCACCCATTACTTTTTGGGTCTTCCTCCTCATATTTTATGGAATATATTTCTGCATCCCTTTATTTCTTACTTGGATGACCAAAAACATTACTAATACTGACACACGCCTCCTATCATATAACACAACTAGGGTGTTATGGATTTATTCAAGTATCACCTAGAATTTCCATCACAACCTCAGGGATAAAATTACCCCATATCATTTTTTCATGAAGGTCATCTTAAAATTATATATTAAAATGGTATATTTTTATTATTAATTTTAAAAATACAAAATATCATTAAAAATAAAAATTATTTCGTAAAACTCGGTCAGTTACTTAATTAGATTCTTATATAAGAAACTTTTGATCATTTTTTATCCTTTATCTTTTTCATTTTTCATTTTGAGTAGGGGATATGGATGACTAAATTCTACATCATCGAAGACACTTCCAGATTTATCTCTTAATGCATAAACATTTTCTACAATCAATTTCCCATTTAGTAAATGATACCCTCCACATGATAAATATGATGGTATACATTCTACAACTGGATCGCATGGTGATATCTCAAAAAGGAATATCATATAAAAATAAATAAATAATTAGTTAATTAATATACAATAAATTTTACAATATACAATAATTATCATAACATAAATTCTTCATCATGTTGGTTGACCAAAAATTTAGTCCATGTCTCCACATCTAAAAACCTATACATGAGCAATGAGTTTCCATTCTATAACTTCTGAAAACACAATATATTGTTAATTTTGTTTTAAAATATTTTCATTAATACACCCATGAATATATAAAACTTTTGTTAATTTCATTTTTTTCTTGAAATATAACTTCCATCTATAATTTATTACATAAAATATTAGTCATATAAGATATATAACATATTAAGAATGAGATAAATATAATTAAATTATAATGTTTTAACATTAAGGACACCCACAATTTCTCTTTCATTGTCTTCTCAAAAGACGTACAATTTGAATACAAAATTTTAATTCTTTAGTGGATCTACATAGACATATAACTCAAAAATTGTGTTGTATTTGATCTAATTGTGTTATTTTTATTGTAAAATTTAATATGTATCCTCTACCTTCCATGGGAAAGATGATTTTTCATTAAAAATGTAATCCCATGTCTCTTAACTCAGGTAAATGTGTACTCTAGGGAAATAGAATACTTCTTTATCATAGGGGGCTCACTATTAGTCAAAAAAATAATTTATCACAAATTAAAATTTTTCTTACAATAAATAATTTAATTATTTATTATTTAATAATATGAAAAAAACATATATAAACCTTGGTAAATTATCATACTCTAATGTTTCTGTCATTTAAATAAATATATAAAAGTATATTTTTTGTACATTCATATTATTATAAAATTTAATATCTAAAGACAACGAATACAAAAATATCCACGTAATTAAATATCATTACACAGGTGTATGTTTAAAAAAATGATTTCAAAATGATAAAAAAAATATGTAACTTAATCAAATAATGATAATAATTTATTCAAAAATTATATAAATGATCAATATTTACCAATTTAAATATCACAATTACAAAAATTTGTTTTTATGTGTATAATTTTAACCAAAACATAATGATGTACGTCATGTATTTAACAGAAATTTTTTTAATATGAAATGTGGAATACAAAATTTAAAAAACAAATTATAGAAATAATATATATATTCAAAATCTAAATTAAAAATAGTTTTTACCTATGCAAATTTAATAAAATAAACAAAATAAAAATATGTATATGAATAATTAGGAGTGTAAATTAGTGTTTTACAATATCCCTTCAACATGATCATATTTCACAACATAGACTATGTCTATATTATAATCATTATTATCATCTAGAAATCAAAAAATAGATGAAGAAATATAATATAAATATATAACAAAATCATTAAAGTCATTACCAAAATTAATTCATTTTCCTTTCAAAATAATGATCCACTAACCGTTTTACGGGATAATAACATAAAATATCCTCTTTCATGTGTCAACAAGATAAGTTTTTTTTTCTTTGAAACTAAATATTTTCAAATCAGTGAGTGTAAATCCATAATCATTTTGATTGAAACCACTGTTACGACCAACCCCGTTACACATAAACACATTTACAGAAAACTTTGTATAATGAATTTTCTATATATCCCTGAAAACTCTAAAATATGTCCTTGATTAAAAAATTATGTTTTTTCTTTTTCACTCAAATAACTATGTTCTTTAGTGATAAATTTTATATCTCTATTAATAATGGTATTGTTATCATTATAATTTAATTTTTTAAAATGTTTAACCATTAATATCTAAACAAAACCATGTTATCCCAATAAGAGATAGTCCCCTATAACCATTTTAATATTTTCGATAATGATTAATATGTGTTAAAATTATATTTTAACCATGAAAAAAATTTATTTTCATGCTTAATTATCAACCAATTTTATGTTTTTTACGACATAATACCTTCAATCTAGAAATTTGTGCTGGTATATATGTTTGAACCTCATCTATGTTGTTCAAAATAAATAAATTTACTTACATCACTTCATCATATGGAATTTAGTTTACCATTAATCCATGAATCTCTCTACCTTCACTATCAACAGTCTAATTTTGAGATATATGGAGACTAGTGGAATATACTTTATTTAAAAAATTAGTAAAAAACACCATCAATAGTTCCAATATAAATATTTTTGAATAATAGAGGCCTACGATCGATGAGGATTTTTAACATATCACTTCAAAAGTTTTATAAATATTTCAAAAGGATATATCCAATCTAAATAATTAGGACCACATAATATTATCTCCCATATCAAATTAATCTCTTGATAAACCATTATATCCAAAAGTGTTGGTAGGAAATACATTTATAAATGAAAAAGTAAGAGGTAATATTCATTCTCCAACACATATAATTTTTTAATCAATTAATTTTCTAAAAATGGATTTTGATAAATAATATAACCTTATAATAGTATTTCTAATAAATATCTATATTATAACTTATAGAGAAAACTATAATAGTTGTTTCATCGACACATGATAGTCATTAGGTCTCATAACTATTAATTTAAGATACATATATGAATATAAATTATTCCCATTTCATGGATATCCACTAGCTACATTAATACCACGAAGAAATTAAAAACAATCATATTCTAATACATTATTATCATTTTACAAGATGGAGGAAAATATGTTATGTTTCATTTCCTCGTGGGAGTTAACTCCAGACATATTCCCATTGATATTAAGTACAATATCATAGACAATACATTTTTCTATTTCCTTTTAGGGATAATAAAGTTCGAATCGAACACTCACATATGTTTTTATCAACGTGAATAATGTCAATGTCATGTTTTATCTATAAAAATATATAATAAAGTATCTTGGATAAGATAGACTATTTCTTTCATATATGTTTTTGATGACCATAAGATCCTTTATTTCCAAATTTAAAATATATATTTTTTCACCTTTCTATAAAATTATTCAACTAAAAATATATTTTTGTGTAAAATATAATCTTAAAAACAATTAATTTTATTTTTCAATCTATTATAAGGATGCTCCATTAATAAAAATATTAAATGTATTTTGTAAAACGTCTTTCATTCATTGTGAAATTAAAAATATGGAGCGTATTCTTCACAAATAGGTCTTGAATTATGGTCCTTAACACTATATCCAAATAAGTTTCCATATGTAGGAAAGTACATTATAATGAACTTTATAGTAACATGAAATGGAAAATTATCTTAATTTTATGCACGCAAAATTATATCACCTATCTCCCATAGAAACAGCAAATAATTAATCAATCATGAAAGATACAAATCAATATCATTTTCTGTTTGTTCTGCTCCCAAATTAATCAAGATCAACATAATGTACATTTTTATACATACATATCTGTAGGTAAAATTTTTAAACTACCAAAAAATATGCCTTAAATTAGGTTAGATATTGAGGATCCGATATGAAATCATTCCATAGGTGCATAGTCTCATTCTGAGTTTTCAATCTTCACTTACAAAATTAATTTTTTTTAAAATATCTTCTAATGTGGTGAATTAGTACGGTTACATACGTTTTTGATGGAGATATGCTTATTAGTGTTCCACATTATCCTTACTCTATAATTTGATGTTGTAAATAGACACTTTAATGAGGAATTATTGGCAGATAAAAAATTTCTTTAGTTAGAGGTATTATGTCTGTACTTAAGGATGAATCAGAGTTGAATTTTTCATCCATCTTATATCTTGATGTCCCATATTTAGGCTATTTTTAGAAACATTAACATTATTTCATATAATACAAATAATAATTGTGAAAAGTATTTATCTTTTTATACCCTAATCCAATTGGGAATAATATTATATTTTAATCAAAAATGGAATCTAGAAGATGGTTTCCTTCTTGAAGAAGATCTTTTAAAATTTAAGTCAATTTTTGGAAAGATTTATCACTCCACCTATTTCATTATTTCAGTTTAACAAATCTATGAAATACTGATAATATGTTGAATTTAAAGAATCCTAAGAGTAGTGATTTTTTATCATCTCTATATAATCATTCAACATGTTTTTGATGTTATCAATGCATACATCATGAATTAATTATTCAATATGATAATTTACCTCATGTTGAATATTTTCACCATCATTAGATATTGAATATTATATTTTTTAACCATGCGAGATTTAAATTTTTTATTATGATTAAAAAAATAAAAAATAATATGATATTTTATTTCTCTATAATTAATTGTTTATATGTTAAAAAACTACATCCATAGATATAAAATCATATCTTTCTTTTTAAGATTCCATATAGTAAATTCCAAGTAACCATCAACTCCATTTTCAAACTCATTAGTGGTTCATCATAAATTTATCCAATTATGATCCATTAATTACCTAAGATCACAATATAAAAGGTAAATATGTTAAATAATATAAATATTTTTAAAAATATATAAATAGACAAATTTGAAACATAAAAAATGTAATCAAAACAATCAATTAATCATTTATTGATAACTATTTGATCAAAAAATGACAATTAAAAAAATTAATAATGAAAAATAAGATACAACTACCTTATATTATTTTTAAAAATTAAAAGGATTGATAAATTTGATCTTAGTTATGAATATGATTTAACAATAATTACTTTAAAAACACCGAAAAAAATCTTAAAATATCTATTTATCATTATTTAAATATAACCCATCAATATGATTTATCAATCCCTAATATCCAAACATCCACCTACATTTTAATGTATCTATCATTCATTATCTTATTATCAATATGGTTTAATATAAAAAACTAAAACTAAATAATATATAAATATAAAAAATTTAAATAGAAACAATTCTAATTACAAAGAAATTATATCAAAATAGAAAACAATTAATAATCATAAAGACATTTATAGTCCGAAAGTAATTAAAAAAATAATTTATAGTTCAAGAATATATGTATATATACAAATAAATGAAAACAATTTAAAACCAAAAAATACAAAATTAATATCCGCAAAATAGAAAATAAATATGCCACATAAAAAATGTTGAGATTCAACAAGAAAAATTTAGATAAAGAGATCCAGAATAGAAATTGATGAATATTTGATTCGAAATAGTAAAAAAATATTGCCCAATGAGGGTAAAAGTAGAATGTCATAACATAAAAGAGTTTGGTTGGATGAATGATGCAATGAAAGATCATGGAGGATGCATTAGATAAGAAAAAAATGAAATAAGATAAAAAGAAGAATATTGAGCCTGATGAAATGGGGCAGAGGGTCACACATTTCATTTAATATAATTTCCAAAAAAAATTATGGAGAATAAATGAGTTAAACACATGTGTATATATTTTTTAAAATGATTTTGAAGTCATTTAATATTAAAAATGTTAATTTTTTATGTTTTAGTTTTTTTCTATAACCCAAAAATGAACGTCAACAAATTGACATTGGATTTTAGTAAATCCAACTTCAAATGTAATAAAACCTTTGACATGATTGTAAAAAAAGCGACACCATAGGTAAACCATGAATATGTTTAATATCAGTTTTAATAAAACCATTATTAAATATATCTCTAAATCCCTTGTGATATTAGTTTTGGAAGAAATGATGTTAAAATTTTGACATAGAACCATATATTTCTACCATTGAATGTTTTATTTTTCAACGAATATTAAAAAACACTAATTTTTATAAAAAACTATCATTTATTTTAATGTATTTACTATTTAACATTGTATTTTGGATTAATTTCAAAATTTCATTATTTATTTTTAATTATACATAATCTAATAAATGCAATTATAATCAACAATATACATGAATTTGGTATAATAAAATTTTATATGATAAAAATGAATTTTTCTAAACAACTATTTTTCATCATGTTTTGAGGGTCTAATTGTACATTAAATAATTCCACTAATATTAATTTAATTTGATAAAGTGTATCTAGTATTTTTAATCTGGATGATAATTTTTTTTCGAAATTATTTTATATTTTTCGATATTATAAATAGTAATCATATTAAATATTTTTCACCTCAATAAGGGTAAATCGAGTAATTATGGTAAAAAATACTCTAATAAAGGCTAAAAATGACCAAAAACTATCATTAATATATTATATGATTGGTTTTAAACCATAATTATATTGTATTAAAATTTATTTACTTTTTTTCAATTTTATTTTAAAATGACCTATATATTATTTTATGTAATTAAAAATACAAAATGTTACTCTCTTAATTTTAAATTTATATTATATGATAATATAAATAAATAAGTTGTGAATAAATATTTAAGGTTATTTTGTGAAAAATAAAAATATTTTTATAATTTTTTTTTAAATTTTTAGTGATGAAATAATTATCTTAAATGTTTATGAAATATTGACAATGTTCATGGGAAATTAGTTGAAAATTGAAGTAAATGATTCAAAAAACATCAAAGGAAATATTTTCTGGATGAATTATGGGATAAAATTAATTATATTGTTATTAAAAATGTATTATTTATGTTTAAATGGTTTATATTATAATTCCACTTTTTTCATACTTTTTAAAGTCAAATTATGTGAATAGTTCATAAAATGACATTATATTATTTTATGTTAAATATATTTCATAAAATTATTTAAAAATAATACATTACATTGAGAGGAATGAAAAGATGATAAATGGTAAATAATATAATATCTTGATCACTTATGATCCAATAATTAAATTTGATGTAAATTTATCACCCTTTAACATTGAAAACGTTGTTACAATAGTTGAGGTTAAAAACACTAAAGAAATGGTTAACCCACAATTTAAGGTTTAAAATGATGTCTAATCCTATAAAAAATTGATTAAATGATTATATCAAGACCATATAATAATTATATTTAAATACATGTCATTTTTGAATGCTTTTACATGAGTTAGACCCATGTTATATTATAATATTTTTAGGTATTTCCAAAAGTGATCCTCCCCTCACTTATATGTGGACACCCCCTCTCATCACTTATTCACACATCATAGGCCATTAGTTAATATAATAATTTATTATATAACTTCTTAAATTCCCTTCTCACATTCAATATCAATTATTTTGGGTGATTTCCAACTTTTGATGGCTTAGGTTGTAAATAAAAGTAGGTGGTCTAGGGAAGAGGTATAACTTTTAATAGAATGATTTAGTTATATTTATTCTTCTACACCCTTAAAATATTATTAAACCATGATCTATAACTAATATAGTAAAAATATTTATAAATTATTTTTCTTGGAATAACCTATAGAAATCGCGATGAAATGGGAAATGAAACCATAATTTTTTTACGGTGGACTACAACGTAATAAGTCAATGTAATTATTTTTCCATCACCGCCCCTCATAGATGATAATAATGACAGATTTATTGTATATAGATAATATTTATGTACTAATTATAATTATTTAAATATAATATTTCATCTATTTTCTTACCTTTGAATCCATTTAAAATTGCTAACGACATTTGTGTATACATGTGGACTACCACCTACAAAAAGAGATGCAATTTATTTTTAATAACCACATCACATGTATGGTATATATTAGTTTATTTAGATATTTAACATGATATTTAAGATATAATAATATTTATAGAAATATAAAATTATTCTTACCAGGTTTTCCTAATGCTCTTTGAAAAATTGAAATGTTACTAATGCATACGTACGAACTATTGTCTCCATGATTTTAATATAATTCATTTTTCATAATAGGTTTCATGATTAGTTACAAAAAATACATAATGTATAAATATTATAATTATTTCAGGATTATTAATTAGTATTTTATGTAATAATGACATATTTTACAAAAGTTGATATACAGAAATCATATTGAAATTACAAACTGAACAACCTCAAAACAAAAAAAAGTGTACTTAACCAAATAAGTAATTAAATATTTTATTAAATTGAATTAAATTAATTATTTAATAAGAAGGTATTAATCTAATATAATTTTCTTTATAAATCTGATGATTTATATAATTTTATTACACAATATTCCAAGGATAGACGTGGAAATTATGAACTTGATGTAAGGGATTTTATCTAAATTTATCTTTATTGAGCCATGTTTTAATGTTATTCACAATATTTATTTCATATAGTGTATATTATTCCCTTTTACATGTAATATAATCAATAAATTATAATTCATTGTATTTTAGGTTATAATTCATTTACATTCATCCAATGGGGTTTGATTCAAATGTTACCAATGTAGAAAGTGGTTTCAAAACTCAATTTCTATTCATTGTATTATACATCCACTTCATTGATTATATTATGAAAAGATTGTTTTTGAAGTTAAATTTTTTAATATAGTTTAAATTTACACTTGTTTTTTTTGGAATTAAATTTTTTAGATAATATATCCGTTAATTAATTATAAATTCAATGTTAGGATCTTTGTAAGGGTTATCTGTCACAAATTTTCCTCTATAGAATATACGTTTATCTACAATATAATAAGAGTACATAAATAATAGTATTTATTAGGAATCGGTTTCCAGTTTAATAACTTATACATAAATCATTTATAATGATTATTTTTAATTACATGTTTAAATACATAATCAATTTAGTCCCCATGAGGTGTTTTGAGGATGTTTGGTTCATTATTTCATAGAGGATTCGATGTATTGAGTATGGTCAAATTGGTCATAGTTTCGAAATATATAGAATAATAATCAGGAAATATTTATCATATTTATACATAAATTTTATTTTTAAATCCAATCATGGAAGATGGTTATGAAAAACAAACTCTGTTACAATCACGTAGACTGTAGGTCACACACATGCATGTGTAATGTTTCCATTTTTCAAGGATGATTATGTAATGTAGTTAATTATTAATTTATATTTACATAATTATTATAATATAATAAATAACATATTTTTTTAAATATAATTATATGTATATTCTATGTGGTTTAGTGATGAAAAAATGAGTCACATTGCTTCATGGATGCGGTAGTCCACATGCACGCACGCACAAACAACATTATCATTTTTCATTATAAGAAATACAATAATAATTATGATTTCATAAAGATTAATATTTAATTAATATAATAATTATTTACTTTATGTAATATATATTCATTTAATCTATCCACTTTACCTTCCATGTAAAGCATTGGTGAAAAATCGTCACATCACTTCGTGAGGTGGTAGTCCACTATACACATGGGTGACACTATAATATCCAACCCATAATGTAAATTAATAATTTATATGTGATATAATCAATTAAAAATTATAAATATGTTTCACATATAATATATATACTATAAATATATCATTATATCATTCCCTGAGAGGCGATGATGGGAAATGAATGACATCAGTTCACGAGACCGTAGGCAGCTATATACACAAATGATGATTTCATACCCCATTTTATTTAAGTATATATGTATTTAGGTTATTAAATTAATATAATATAATATATGTATATTTTAGATAATAACTTTATCATATAATAATAATTTGATAATTTTTGAATAATGTTGAAGAAGGTTCAAAATAAAAATGATCAGTTAAGTACAATGCCTCTTCTTTGAAAAACCTCCATAGGATAACACCAAATTCATTATTTGGATGTTTTAATGATAAAACCACGGATATTGGTATTTTTTTCTGAAATTTTGGAAGTAATTTGGACTATTATTTTTTGATAAAAAATACTTTTAGTGTGTGTAGAGGATAATAGAGGGTATGTCCTTTTGTAAGTGGGGTGAGTGGTAGACATGTAATTTTTAAAAATAAAAAGGTACAACCACATTTATCACAGTGAAAAAGGATAAATAAAAAGTAAAATTATATATCCATAGATATTAAAAGGTCTAAATATTTCCATAAAATATATTATATACAAGTGATTAATTCATTTTATCACTTACCATTTTCAATTTAACCCCTAGTAAACCCCTTTTAAACTTACCCATGATAATTTATTTTTATTTGTTCCACTATTAGTTATTGTAAATAATTAATATAAAATTTTTAGAAAATAAAAATTATAATTATTTAAAAAAATTAATAAATTCTACCAAATTCAATTCTCATAAGTTGAAAATTTTAATTTAAAACTAAATCATAGATGTAATGAAAAAATGGGTTTTTGGGAAGTGTATTTTTCAAGTGAATAATGATTTTTATTAACACTATGAACTATAATTTTATTTATGTGAATTAAAATTAATATTTAATTATATATAATATATAATAATTTAAAATAACTCATAATTACATGTTTTTAAATTAATTAAAATGGATAAACATTATGCACTTTAAAAAGGTTTTTATAAATATCTCGTTTTTAAACCCAAAACATAATTATAATAAAAAATTACATAAATATAATTCATATGTAATTAATTGGAATAAATATAAATAAATGATGATTAATTTATATTAAATAATATTAAAGAAATAATTGGGATTTCATTGTACTAAAGTTATTGAAAATAAATGACAGTTTTTCAAATATTGGTATTTTCACTATTTATTGAAAAATCAATATTTTTTAAAAAATAAAAAAAAATCCACAAAAGTAAATTTTGTTATTCCAATTTCCAAAATGAATTTAATTTTATCAAATAATTTTTATAATAGTTCCAATTTATTAAAATATTATTTTCATGAAAATCAATAACAAAACATATTTTATGAAAACACATTTTGATTAATAAAAATAATTTTCTAAAAAAAGATTAATTATATATTAAGAATTTGTAAATAATTTATATTATTTAGGATATATATATATATAATAATGTAGTTAATAGTATTAATACCCACCAATTTGATAGCTCATTTATAAAAGTTATATATTTCGTGGGGCATTATAAGATCACTATTGCATGTCGAATACACTTTCGAATATAGTATTCTTTTCTAAAATTTTAAGGCATTAAATCCTCCATAATTTAATTAATTAATCCTATAATTTTTTACATTATCTCAGTAATCAAATGTTTGATATTTGAAAATACTTTTTTTGGAAACTGAAATCATAAAAATGGTTAATAAAAAAATCCTCTTGATAGGAGAGAAAAAGACATATAAAGGTGATCTGGAATAAAACATACTAAGGATTAAAAAATAAGACAAAATATGTGGGAATTAAATATTTGGATGTAAGAGTAAATTATATTTTCAAAATAATTGTATTGAGGTATAGAGATCATTGATCATAATAATGTTAATTATCATGATAAAATGAACAACCAAAAAACCAAATAGGTGACAAAATGGTCACTGATATCATTTTAAACGATAGTAATAAGAAAATATTTTTATGATAATTTTACTATGTTTCAGGAATTAATTACCATATAGACTAAAAAAATAAGGAAATGTACTTACTTGATGAATATAATTTTACCCTTTTATCAATTTCCACCACAATATCATTTTTTTCCAAATGATTATTATCCATGATGATTTTTTTTATTCTTAAGGCACAAAAATTTTCTTTTAAAATACTATGTATCCATAAAAGGTATAATCAATAATTTAAATCAATATTTAGACATTAACCAGATCCATAATGGTAAAAAAATGGCATGAGAATTACTAATATTAATAATCCTTCATATGATGAGATAATACAATAATATCCAAAATTATACATTAATATAAAATTCTAAAACTAAATACATCCACATATAAGTAACCCTATATACCAAGTAACCTTAATAGACTCAAAATTAAATACTATATTATTCTCAATGTTTATATCATACCTTTCATCTTACAAGAACAAAAATAGCAAATTTATTCTGAAATAACATAAATCACTTAGTCACTAAATCGCTTTTCAATATCGTGGTCATCAGCAGGATAAAACATGTGTTTCCAAAATCACCTCAATATTTAAGACCATATAAACCCAAAAGGGTTCAATACATTAAAACATAGTTATGAGTTATTTAAAGGAATACTTCCCCTTAAACCAATTATTTACATATACTTTAACCTAATAAAATTTATCCTAAGGTATCATTAATCAATTTATGATATCATAACTTAAAACATCACTAGGGGTGTCTTTGTCTTTGAACTCATGATCAACCTTAATCTAATATACCTTTTTTTTATCCATAAATCATAAGATAACCTCATATGAAATCATTGTAATCTAAAAATTTATCTAAAACCACGTATAATACATACTATAATAGCCTCGAACCAATACTCTTGGATCAAGTGCATAAATCATAAATATTACATTTCTTTATTTTATATCAAATTTAGTGACCAATTTTCTCCATCCATAATATACATCATTAAAATGAAATATTGGATTACTTACATTCTCAAATTATTAGTAATGTTAAATATTATAATTAAAAATTTAATGTCATCTATGATAATAATATGAGCATAAGGGTACGATGACATTATCAAAGTGAATGATAATAAAATAAGAATATTTATTCCCAAAAATTCATAGATAATCAAACAATATAACATGGTATAAGAATTTCACAATAGAATGATTCATTAGAATCAATAATCATGATCATTATGATATTAATCATAATCCCAAGAAACACATATAATTATGGAAAGCATAAATAAAATGTGTTTTTATCTTGGAAACATTATCTTTATTACCAATTTTAAACCCACTTCATAAGTAACTGGATACTAGTTAAACACATAAGATAATCCTTAAAATATCTCCCTTATTCATTTCTCTTATGATAAGGAACAATACCCAATGAATTGGAGAGGTATCTGGGATCACCCATTTCACAATCTATATCAGGCTCACCAGATGCTATCTAAGCACACCCAGTATATAAGATATATCAGGATCACATAGTGCTATCTAAGAGCACCCATTATCATAAAAATTTCTAGTTACCATTCATGAATAAAAATTTAGAATGATCACTTTTCAACATAATTATAATAATTGTTCTTTCATCGCATAATTCACCCATTGAAAATAAAAATATACTATAACAATCTCTCCGAAACATGATTAACCAATGGAAAAGAAATGAATTCCTTAAAAATATATTTGAAACAATAATAATCCATCTAAAAAGAAATAAGGGTGGAATCATTATGAAATATCCTCATTCAAGAACAAGTAACAATAATGGTTGTTAATTTTTTTGAATGGGAATACCATTAAAAGATAAACAATAACTTTTTTTGGGGAAAATTACTTTTTTATTTTGAAAATAACTTTCAAAAACAGAAAATTTAAAAAATATTTTAAAAATAATTTATTTAAAAAAACATAAAAAAATATAAAATAAAAATCAAGGAAAATAATATATAATATGGATGGAAAATCTATCGTTGTCATAAATTATTAAAATAAATAGTCTTTTCAAAACATTTTAAATTTTTTTCATAATTTTTCATATTAAGAAACGAATTGGAAATTTCACTTTTTCAAAAATTAAAAAAAGATAAATGATCAATTAAAATGGATTTATGAAATAATTTATTAATAAAAAATATCATTTTTGAAATTTTATTTAGAATAAAAGGATATGAAATAGAGAGATACCATATCTAAAACAAAATACAAGATTAATATCACTTATAAATGGCTTTGTTGATGTTTGTTTATAATTATGGGAGGAAATTGAAATTAAACATGTGAAAAAATTCTTAAATAAAGGATAGTAAAATATATGTTCTTTAAGAAAATAAAATCATATTATTTCCCTGAAAAGAACCTTAAACATTAAAAATTATGAATAAAAGGAGATTGTAATATAAATACTTTTCCATATTATTCACTCTTCAATCATAATCCCCGTGAATGAATAACCTAAAATTATAATTTGAATACCATAAAACTAATGTGATTCATGATATAACGTGTAAAATGGGGTGTAAATACACCTCATAAAATAATATATGTTTATAAAATAACATGTATCCCAAAGTAAACAATTTGAAAAGAGTAAACCTTAAAATGATCGCAACATTGAAGTGATAATTAATCAATGAATATATTATGTATATCAATTTTAAATAAAAAAAGAATTTTAAATAAAAAATAATATATGAAAAATTCCTTTTCCACATAATCATGTCAAAACAATGTCAATGAAGATGTAATATAACCCAATAAAAAGAAATAGAGTTATAAAATTAATCACCACCTGGTAAATTTAATGTTAATTACCATTGAATTAAGTAATTCAAATAAAAACCTAAAATTAATGATTTATGTAGGGTTTAGGTTAGTAAATGAAAATTGTTATTATATACATAAAACAATAAGTGGTGAATATGACATATGTTTCATAGAAATAAAAAGAGAGATGAGAAATCCTTCACCTCTGGTCTAACTTCCTTGTATATCCTTTAACTCATGTATAATAAGATTACATCAATTATTTTATTTATTATAAACCATTTTATGTCATAATATCTTACAAAAAAATCATTTATTTTATTTTATTTAAATAAATAATCAAATACTTGATTAGTTAAATCCATATCAGGTGTTTTGAGGATATTCAGTTCATTATTTGAATGTGGCTTTGGTGTGTTGACCATGGTCAGTGTGGTCATAGTTTCAACATATAAAGAATAATAAACCTTAAATACTTATCATATTTATACATAAATTATACTTTTAATATCAATAATGGATGTTTGATATGAAAAATGAACTACATTATAATTGAGGAGATGGTATGTTGTACGTACGAATGAGTAACGTTTCCATTTTTCAATGATCATTATGGAAATTATTTTTGTAATATTTTATCCTTCCAAAAATTTAATAAAATGATAAATAACATATTATTTCCTTAAATATACTTATATATATATATCATCCATCTGATTTATTGATAAAAAAGATTAACATCACTTCATGGAGGAGTATGTCCGCACATACGCATGAACAACATTATCATTTATTAATATAAGAAATAAAATGATATATTATGAACCTATCACACATTTTTAGGAAATAGTTTAATTTTTTGAATATTAATTTAAATGATACAACTGTGATAAATAATTTTTGACAAATTTGTTATGGAGGTGTACCATTTTTTAGAGAAGCATTGTGATGTTTCCATGGATGTCATCTCTCCAAAGCTATAAGTTAAAAGTAAGAGGGTGAAAGATCTAGATAACTTCATTATTTATGAAATTAATGTCAATGAGGAAAAAATTAAAAATATGAATAATTATTGGTATGATCACCTGATATAATTTATGGATGATAAGTACACCCTTAAAATGAAGTGTCATGAGCAAGAAGTCAAATGAGATATCTAGAAACAACACCCAGTGAAATTTCCCAATTAATTAGAAAGAATGTAAATATTACCACATAGGTTTTATTCAAAATTATTATATAACATAAGGGTCAAAATTGTGGAAAATAGATTCTATGATCATGTAGAGAAGTATCGACCTCTAACTTATTGAAAAATATAGGCCACAACTCAACTATTTAAATTAATATTGGGTATTTTTTTTTTCAAGAAGTGTAGGATATAAGGAAAAGTTTTTATGAAATTGGAAGTTTAAAAACTATTAGAAACCAAAAATATTATCATAAGTTAAGTTTACTATGTCAGAGAATTTTTTTTCCAAAATAAGCACTAAAATTTTGGTGTTCCATGAAAAAGAGAACAATCATGTGAATCTTGATAGATTGCATGTTCCAGTAAAAGAACTAGAATAATAAGGAAATAAAGGTTTTTTAAAGGTTTTAACATAGATACATATATTTTTATCATAATATGTAATTATGTAAAAGTTCAATAATTCTTGAAAAAATGGGAATTAAATCTAAAAGTCAAAGGAAACATGATATAAAGAATTTGACCTTATAAAAAGTAAATAATATATCTTGGAAGAGTATATTTAAAATTACAAATAATTTCTATGTGATGTAAAACAATAGTGGTCATTGATACAATTATTTTATGAATAATCTTTATAAGAATCATCAACATACAAATTAATGTAGATATCCACTATGTTCTGAGAAGAATGTAATGAAACAAGGCAAGTCTCAGTTCGGTTCTCAATCTATAAAGGAGGGTTTACCTCAGAAGTCAATAAAGAATGTTAAGAAGGATGCCACACTAACTTGAAATAAATGATTCTATAAAGGTAAGATAGGACATACCATGATAAGTTTCTACAGTACCATGATTACGAAAGTGTATAGAACAAAAATTTAAGAATAAGTTATTCAGTCAAAGAATGAAATAGTCATATTTGAATGGATTTTTGACACTCTTTAAGAAGAATATGAAACGATACCTTAAAACGGAAAAATAAATGCTAATGTATAGGTGTGTAGAAGTTGAAACAAGGATAACCATAATGATTTTGATATATTACATGGATTTAATAACAAAGATAGTTGATGGAATCTAAATGGGAAGAACCTATGAAATCCAGATCACAATCTATTATTACAAAGAATAATTCCAAATGGAAAAGGAAGTGAATGAGAATAATGATATCTTAGTCATATGTTCTACCCAGTTGGAAGTGGATAGAATATTAGAGTAGGTAGAAAGGAATCAAACATATTATGTTTCTTAATTATATAATCTAATCCAAGATATTATTAAAGTTTAAAATATAAATAAGGTCATGATTCCAAGTGAGGTTCGGATTTGAAAATCTAAAGATGGAGGAATAATGAAGTGGCATTGAAATTTAATATATATAAGGAATGGAGTTTCTAGTCTATGAAATATATCTCAAAACTATTTATCAAAATAATGAATTCTATAGGATCCACCACATTCCCATGTTAGGTTTGGTTGGGCCTTAATACTAGGAATTGAATGTGATGAATGTTGGAGAGTATCCCATTAGGGGGATCTATAAAACAGATAAATCTTCTAGATATTTATAATATTCTACATGAATCGTGAAGTTGTGATAGTCTCATTATATTCTAAAGGGTAATTTATGAAGTAATTATCTAATATCCATTTTAATTTATATAAATTAGGTTTACAAAGGGGGAGTGATTTTGTAGACTAGTGGGAAATACTTGACACTTGAAATGTTTTAATTTATTTTTTCACGTGATTGGATGATCCTATGTTTTTTTGAATATCTATATATGTAGCTCCATTTTTGAAAGTGAGATACTTTTATCACATGTGGTGAAAATATTGATAGCCAATATTTCTAAATATTTCAATCTTTTTTTCTAAAAATTCTTAGACTATAATATCTTAGTTTTTCCATGAATTATTTTTAAATATCATATATAATTATTAAAAGACCTGGCTTCACATGGAAATGCGATTGTGAGGCCTGAAGTTCTGGAAATAAATGTTTTAAATAAATTAAACTCTTAATAGTGGGCATAGTCTATTTTCCTAAAAAAGATGATTAAAATTTAAACAAGTTATCAGATAAGAAATATGAGGGTACCGTTGCATTTAGAACAATGACTTTACCTTAGTCTGGGCGTAACATCGACTGATGCATGTCAACTACAAAAGTTATTTTGTGGAAGTTTTAAAAGAAATGAAATAAATTAATAAATTATTTTATTTTAAATGATTCTTTAAAAAAACCTAATCCTCCCATATTAATAACTACTCATGGAGAATTCACAGGTTTAGCAGCATAACCCTGTGAATTGAAGAAGGCCATTAGATCCTTGGAAGAGAACTAGTTAGTGGATGACGATGTAGGGATCGATCAACACATTTCGGATTTGACGATCCTTGCCAATGGACGTGACACTGTGATCTTTCTTCAACTGAATCTAGTTAGGGGAAACTATTTTTATTTGTTTTCCCATTATTAAATTAAACAATGAACACAGATCAACCCACGAACAGGTTGATCCATGGATCGTGCGTTCTTACAAGAGGGATATTATCTCTATTTCATTTGGGATTTTGATTTTGGGAATTATTTAATGATATTTAGAATCATTGTTTTTGATTCACCCTGTTGAACTTACAATATGGAGTATATCAATGTCATGACTAATAATAGAGGATGTTCATTTCCCTTTTTATTTTTGAATTCTTTCCACTTCTCAATGAATTATTTATGTCTTTTTGGGATGATGAGGAATAGATCATTGTGAATCTGTTTTCCAACATAACGATCCCAAACCAGAGATCGAACATCACGATGATCTAGTGGAGGTGTGACATAGATGGAAAACAATGGATCGAATCACGTCGAGTAGGATTATTCTTTGAGTGATCTTCATGAGGCTAGATAGAGACATGTTTTTGGGGCGGATCAGAGGACCAAATATGACGAAAATAGCTATGGGATGTCAGGATGACCTCAAACATGGAATATCATGTTGATCATGCAGCCAAATCAATGATTGGAGGTGCACTCGAGGTGCAGAGATGAAGAATAGGCATTCTGAAATTTTCCAAAGAACACGGTGTGTTCTCCGATAAACATGCATTGTGGGACCAGAATGGTGGTGTCTAGGGATTCTGTGCTACACACAATTATGGAGAAAACATGCTATAGGGAGGACACATCGTGCAGGCCCAACTCAGCGGGGGTTGGAGTTCTAGGCGACAGTAAGCACTAACACGATGTGTTACCATTTTCACATGATGTGTGAGTCCTTATGCAGACTCAACATGTATCTCGGGAGATACGTGGGCATGAGGTGGAGTACACGACATATACTCAGAAAAATGGCTAGACTAGGACATCATACATGGAGTCGTCCCTAGATAGTGGAACATTATATGTCATGCTCTAACAAACTATGTATGCCTCCTTTTACACGACATCCCATTGACCCGAGCCATTGTACACGGGTAGTAAACGGAGACATGAGACATGATGTGTGACCCCTTCTACATGTCATGTACCTTTCTATATATGGATTAATATTTTTGACCATAATTCCTTGGAGAAGTTATATTAGGGTTAGTACCCCTTTTTTCTCATTCCCCTGATGTTCTGGTATCGTTTCCATCTACAAGATTATAATCCCTTAAGTATGACTTTCTAGATAGAGTCATAATCCCTTAGAGAGGCCCAAAGAGAGATCTAATACCCATTATTGACCCAGTTAAGAGTCAGGTATTAAAGTGAAGAATCCTACAGAACGTCGATCCTCTACTTAATAGGTGAAACTGGATGAGATGTGGTATCCTCCAAGGCCCTAACAATGATCCTCATCAGTGTATCATGGTGTTTTCCCACTTAGGAGTTTTTTATAATGGAATGAGTGTTTATGTTATCTCTTCATATCTATCAGTGGAACTATCCCTCTCATTTATTTTCCCAAAAAATAATACTTCTCGGATGGATTTCATCAGAGAAATCAGACTCGTGGAGTGAGTTCTCCTAGATGAGTGCTTCATGGAATCTTCAGAATGTTTTCCTAGTGTGGATATGCTATCATTGTGACTTAACTCAAGTCTAATGGTATAGGCTTTTGAGTATATCTAGATGGGTTTCTCTTGATATATGATATTTATACATATACTATGTAGAGATGACATTACCTTTACCTATGTATTGCTTTGTTTTTTTAGGGTCCTCTACTGAGTATTGTTATACTCAACCCTACATGAGCCATGCCTGCACATTTTGTGTCTTGTGTAGATGAGAGTGGTTTTAATAGAGTCCAGGGAGGACCTGTAATAGACCAAGATCTGTGAGACTATTTCAGGCTGAGGTGTTCCTATTTCTATGATCATCATTCCCAGTACATACTATATTTTTTACAGGTTGGACATTGAAGTTTGAATACTCTTTCATTTAGTGGGATTGTATCTTTTCCTAGTTTACTTTCCAAAAATTACATTATATTGTACTATATTGGTTGGTATTAGTTGTATTCTTGTATTATGTTCCTTAGTGGTTTTTTACTTTTCACCATTTGTGGTCTTGGAGATGTGTTCGTGTGTACATGTACTTATGAAATGACCTCCATTATAATGATATTCATATTTAGTTCTAGTCACCAGCCCCAAGACTACTAGAGGTGGGCTTGGGGAGTCACAACATGGGACCCAATGGGACGGTTTGTGATAGAGTGGTATCAGAGGTGGTCAGTTCTACCTTAAGACCAAGAGTTGGTGAGATTGGTTTAGAAAAATAGTGGCAAGTGTTCCGAGCTCAGATTTTATGAACGGGACTCTAGTGTGGGTGGAAGCAGCCAACATATCCACACACCAAGACATTGATAACCTGATTTTCAACTCAGTACATGAAAAAGTAGTTGTAGGGAAAAAAATAATGTTTCATGTATCATATAGGAAGGGGTTGTGATTTCCATGTCCTTCTGTTTCAGCTATCTAGATATAATCTTGATCATTTTACATCTTGTTTCTTTTCATGATACCTTTATGACACATACCAGCTTGGATTCAGCTGTGCGATCATGAGGATGACCCTCTCAGTGATGAGGGTTTGATTTGGGGACCAGTTCCCTCGGAGTAACCTACAAGTGGTGTCCCTACTATACCACCACTAGTAGAGAATCACATATAACCTACAATGCTGACTGATGAGGAGTGAAGTCTAGGCACACTCCATGAGTTTCAAAGATAGAGACCCCTCAGATTCAGAGGTGAGCTTGATCCTCAGGCGGCCGGGGACTGTCTTGAGGTACTGAGTAGATTTTTTCGTCTAGTGAAGACACCATCATACCAGATGGTGGTCTTTGGATTGATCATTCTTTAGGGTTTAGTGAGATGATGTTGGTGTTTTACCACACAGACTCATGACGAGGGGACTCTTTTATGGATGGAGTTTTAGAGACTCTTCAGGGAGGAGTTGTCTATGGTTACACTGAGAGCAGTTCATAAGCAGGAGATTCTTTAGCTTCAACATGTTCGTTTAATAGTGGTTTACTATTATTTGTGGTTCACCAACCTTTCTAGGTACTCTATGGATTGGGTCAACGATTAATAATTTAGAGATCAGACCTTCGAGTGAGGTATACGATGATAAATCACGGCTAGTATCAATCCTATATGCATTTAGACATATGAATGTGTGGAAAAGTGAGGATTGGTGGTCTTGAGCTTCTTGGCTGAGCATAGATACCCAGGTCCAATCAGCAGTAGATAGATAGGTGTAGAGTCCTCGGTTGTAGGGATCTGACATCAGGCAATGGGATTAAGAAATCATATATGTTACAAGAGGACCCAATATAAGGGATTTAAGGTCCACAGATCTTAGTATGGATCAATTCAGCCATGGGAGAGGAAGTTATACTCATGCGATGATTGAAGACATCTCACTACAGACATTCCAACCTATCGAGCTACTGACAGGGAGGCGATGTATGGACCACCAAGGTAGAGGCAGAGAGTGGAGTTGGTAGATCCACCAGGTGGTAGATGTTGAAGAGGACTAGGGAGAGATACAGGTTATGGTAGATGGTTTTATCTAATTCCACCACCAGCACTAGGAGGTCTGCACCCAGCTCAGGGAGCTAGGGGATAGGGGTGAGGACAACTTCATGTCGTCGAGGCATATGACCCAGGGGCTCTATGGATTATCCAAGGTACAATCTGCATATTTTCTACCATATCTATGGTACTTATAGACATAGTATCCAGTCAATCCGTCCTCACCACATGTCTTTTGAGAAACCTTGAGATTTCAGTTGAGACATTGACTCAGACATTACACTTGGAGACAACTATAGGAGGAGACACAATGATCACACATCTTTACTGACAGTGTGATCTTACCCTTGGAGGCTAGAGTTTTAATAGGAACCTATCGTTGGTAGCATCGAGGTCATACGACATCATTCTCGGTATGGATTGGTTATCTTCAGTCCTTGACCATATTTAATGCTTTAGGTGAAGAGTGTGGTGTTTCCACAGTGATGGAAAAAGGTTTTCCTTTGTTAGTGAAAAGGAAAACCAGGTAGCACAAAATGGGATCATGGATAGGAGGATGCATTCGATCACTCATGAGTTATAAATCCTTACCCTCAGAGAAGCAGATGTGCTGATCTTCTAGTTCCCAGTAGTCGTGTAGGAGTATGAGGATTTATTTCCAGAAGATGCTTCAAGATTACATCATCACCGATAGATCAACTTTTTCATCGAATTTAACCCTGGGGTGACACTGATATTCTCACCGGCATATTGGATGACCCCTGTAATGCATTTCTAGTTGATGTTATAATTGGAGGATTTGTAGAAGAAGTTCTTTGTAAGACCAAGTGTATCACCCTAGGGAGCCCCAAGTTTTTTTCCAAGAAGGTAGACTGGAGTTTGAGGTTGTAAATGGATTATCGATGCTTGAATCTATTAATAATGGAGAACATTTATCCACTACCGAGGATCAAAGATATCTTTGGTTAGTTTAGGGTGGAAAATGATTCTTGAAGGTTGAAATTTGAATAGGTTACCACCAGTTATTTATACAAGATGAGGATATACCAAAGACGAATTTCATATGTCATTACGGTCAGTAAGAGTATTGATGAATCCTTTCGGCATGAAAAATTCCACCGATGTGTTCATGGGACTTATGAACCGGATCTTTCTTCTGTACTTAGACCAGTTCATAGCGGTCTTACTCGACGACATACAAGTGTACTCTGTGTAATAGGAGATGCATGAAAGGCACCTACAGTTGGTTTTAGATGTACTCCATGAGCACCAGCTTAATGGGATGCTCTCAAAGTACTAGTTCTAAATACATGAGGTCCACTTTCCAGGACTTGTTTTCTGAACAGATGCAGTACTAGGGGACCCGACCAAGGTCGAGTAAGTGTTAGCATGGGATCCACAACAGAGTGTGACGAAGGTTGGGAGATTACTTGGGCTGGAAAGATACTACCATAGATTTTTCTCGGATTTCACCCAAATATCATCACTGATTATAGCCTTGAAATGAAAGGGGAAGACTTTTATATAGATGGGGAAGTGCTATCAGGATTTCCTACTATCGAGGTAGAGTTTGAAGAGTGCACCGATCATGATATTTCTAGAAGAATATATCATGTACATAGTTTTCTGCAATGCATCAGGGATCTAGCTTGGTTGTGTCCTAATGCAGAGGTGGGTAGTGATTTCTTATGGTTTTCACTAGCTAAGGCTACATGAGTAGAACTATGTGACACATGATCTTGAATTGGAAAAAGTTGTCTTAAAATAGAAGATGTGGAGACACAACCTGATGGGAAGGCGATTTATCATCTACTCTTGCCATAAGAGTCTCAAGTACATCTTCTCACAAAAGTATTTGAATCTGAGGATGAGGCGATGGCTAGTGTTCCTCCAGGATTATTACATCGATATTGTCTACACTCTTGGGAAGGAAAACGTTGTGGGAGATGATCTCAGTAAGAGATCGAGTTCAAAGATGCTGAGCGAGGCTTTATATCAGTTGGCCTCACTACAATTATACATCATGGGTAGATATCATGTGGCTTATCTCTAGTTGATGGTTTTCACCCCCAGTCATAGGGAGAGCCAGGGAGGAACAAATAGGGGATGTCGAATGTGATACTTTACGTGATAAGTTTTTAAAAGGACTTTCTCCTGATCGATATTCGCTAGGTGGGGAGTACATATTCTTTTTCAGATAGTGAAAAGTTGTGAAAAACATGTTTGAAGAGGAGGTTAGGAGGGAGTTTAATGCATCCCCCTTGGTGGTACATCCTAGAGTATAAAAAATGTACTTGGACATCTGGGACAAGTTCTGGTGGAAAAGTATGAAGAAGGAAATAACAGAGTTTGTTTTTGAGTACCTTACATGTCAGTGGGTGAAGGCTGAGCACCTGGTTCCCGCAGGGTCAGCTCACCCCTAGAAGTGCCAGAGTGGAAGTGGGATGGAATATCTATGTACTTCATGATGGGCTATCCATAAACGTCCATGGGACATGATTCCATCTGGTTGATCATTGACGGACACACCAAGCCGACCCACTTCATAGCTATCATGGAGAAGAGTTCTGTAGAGAGCATGGAATGCCTCTATGTCTAGGAGATAGTTAGGCTTCATGGCGTCCCTTTGATAATTTTCTCAAATCGAGATTCTTGTTTCATATCCCGGTTCTGGAATGGATTGTAGGAGGAATTTTGGACTCAGCTACAGTTAAGAACAACATTCCATCCCCAAAGAAAGGCTCAGACATAGAGAACCATTTAGGTTCTGGAGGATATGTTGCGGGCTTGTATATTGGATTTTGGTCGCAGTTGGGAGGACCACTTACCACAGGTAGAGTTCACGTACAACAATAGCTTCCACTCCACCATCAGTATGGCACTGTTTTGATGATTTACATGATTGACCATACCAATCTACACTTTCCTAGACCGACCCTGAAGAATCGGCACTTCTGGGTCCAGAGTTGGTGTGAGCTACCACATAGATGGGGCAGATCATCTGAGAGTGGATGAAGACTTCAAATAGTTGATAGAAGTCTTATGCTGACAGATGGTGGAGACCTATGGAGTTTGAAGAGGGAGACCATGACTTCGTCCAAGTCTCACCTCGACGAGGGTTGTGGAGATTTGGCAGGGGCTTAAAGTTGACTGCAAGGTTCTTTAACCCTTTTATGAAACTGTGTAGAGTTGGTGAGGTGGTGTACCACCTTTACCTAACAACATAGTTTCACCAGGTACTTGATGTGTTCCTCATGTTTCAGCTGAGGAGGTACGTACAAGACCCATCCTACATCCTCCACTGGGGTAGGAATGACATTGAAAATGGAGTGACCATGGTAGATTACCTAGTGAAGATTGAGGATCGATAGGAGTGGATCCTTCATGAGAGATTGATTCCCCTAGTATGTGTCTGTTGGCAGCACATGAATCTTCAAGATAGCACATGGCAGCCGGAGGCTCAGATTCATGCACAATACCCACATATATTTTAGTAGCATTTTGTTTTGGATTTTGGGGGATGTAAAATCCCTATGGAGGGGGTAATAAAATTTCCCAGTTTTTCTATATAATATTTTTGAATATTATATGGAATTATTACGAGACTATTCTTTGTGATAGTGTGTGATTCTGAGGCCTGAAGCGCCCAAAATAAATTTTTGAAATAAATTAAACTCTAAATAGCACACATGAGAGGTTTTCCTCAAAAATTTGAATAAGTATTAAATGGGTGCCCTGATAAAAAATATGAGGGCACCATTGAATTCCTAATAGTGACAGTACCTTAGGTGAAGCCTAACATCGACCGGTGTGGATCAACTGCAAATGTGAGTTTTTGACCATTTTAAAAGAAATGAAATAAATGGATAATTTATTTTATTTTAAAAGCTTCCATAACAAAAGACAGAATATTGACCTATTAATACTTCCTTATAGAGAATTATCAGGGTTATCTACATAACCCAGTGAATTTATGATTTCCATTGGATCTTTCTAGGAGAACCTGTTTGTGGACGACGACGAAGAGATCGATCGACGCATCTTAGATTCAACGAACCTCACCAAAAAACACGACAAGGTGATATTTACTCAACCGAATTGAGGTATGGGTTTTCTATTTGGAGTTTTTTAAAACTCGTCAATTAAATGTTGAATGTAGATCAACACACGAATAGGTTGATCCATGGAATGTACATTCTTATGGGAGGGCTGTTATATTTGTTTTTTTGGGATTTTGATTCTGGGAATTATTTCGTGATATTAAGAATTCTCGTTTTTGATTCACCCTATTGAACATACTAACAAAAGAATATTGATGTCATGATTAATGAAAAGGAGGTTCGTTTATCATTTTGATTATAGAATTTATGCCCTCCTAGCCCCATTTTCTTTGCATTCATTATCGACTGTTGTGAAACAGATCATTGAGATTCATTTTTGCAATACAACTATACCAAACTAATGATCGAGCATCACAATGATCTTGAGGAGGTGCGATGATGATGAAAGATGATAGATCATCTCAGATTGAGAAGGATCGTTCATTGAGTGTTCTTAATGAGGGTGGATCAAGACTTATTTTTGGGGTCGATCAGAGGATTGAAACCAACAAAAATGGCTATGGGATGTTGGGATGACCTTGAACCTAGAGTATCACAATGATCGAATGACCAGATAAAATATCTCAGGAGCACCCAAGGCACAACAATGAAGATCATGCATTCTGTAATTTTTTGAAGAAAACAACATGTTCTCCAATGAAAACGTCATGTGTGAACGACATGACATCGACTAGGGTTTCTACACTGCACATGGTGAATTAAATGACACACTCTTAGGAGGAAATGTCATGAGGGCCCCATTAAACAGTGGTTGGATTTCTGGGTGACCGGAAGCACTAACATGACATGTAACCATTATCACACAGTGTGTGGGTCCTTATGTGGACTCGGTGTATATCTCGGGACATACTGGGGCATGGGGTGGAGTACACGACATGTAATCCACCACACAGCCAAACCTGAACAACATACACAGAGTCTTTCCTAGATAATGGAACACAGCATGTCATGCTATTACATGTCATGTATGCCTACTTCTATATGAAATGAATTTGACATGGGCCATTGTACACATGCAGTACCTGATGTTAGGTGATATCACATTTAACCCCTTATACACACAGCATAACTTTCTGTACATGGATTAATCTTATTTTCCACCATTCCTTAGACATGTTCTGTTTGGGTAAGTTACCCTTTTTTTCTCATTCACCTAAAGGTCTGATATCATTTCCATCCATTGTAGTATAATCCCTTCAGCATGAATTTATGGATAGATTTAGAATCCCTTCGAGAGACTGGGAGTGAGATCCTCTACCCATTATTAACCCAAGGTAGAGTTAAGTATCGATGTGAGCAATCCTACAAGATGTTGATCCTCTAATTTGTAGGTAAATATGGATGATTCATCATATCCGCTAAGTCCCTAGTAGTGATCCTCATCTATTTATCTTGATCTTTTACCACTCATGAGCGTGTTCTGTTGAAATGAGTGTTTCTGTTCTCTCTTCAGATCTATCAGTGCATCAAACCCTCTCATGGATTTTCTCGATAAATAGAAGTTCTCAGATAGACATTATTAGAACTATCAGAGTGTGTTCTCCTAGATGAGTGCTTCGTGAAATATTCATACTGGATCCCTAGAATGGGTATGTTGTCATTGTGACTTACCTCTAGACTATGGGTCTAGGATTCCAAGTATATTTGTATGTGTCACTCTTGATATATGTTCTGTAGAGGTATATTGTGTATAGATAAATGTAACTTTAACTGTGTATTTCATTGTGTTTTTCAGGGTCCTCTACTGAGTATTGTTATACTCAACCCTGCACGGGCCTTGCCTGTATGTGTTGTGTATTGTGCAGACATGCAACATTTTGATGGAGTTTAGGGTAGACCAAGACCGTACAAATCTTTGTGAGTTTCCTTCAGGCCGAGGTGTTCCTTTGACTACGAGAAATAGTTTCAGTACCTACATTATTACTTATAGGTTAGACTTTTTAGTTTGTATACTATTTCTTTTCATGGGAATCCATCCTAGCCCAGTTTACTTTTCACACTTTACTTTCCATTGTACAATGTTGGTAGGGTTTAGTTTTATGCATGAATTTTTTTCCTTGGCAGTTTTAACTTTTCAGAATTTGTGGGCTTGGATATGTGGGCATGTGTACAAGTACATAGTAAATTCCTCCAATGTTAGTGATATTTCTATTCAATGCTAGTTAGCAGCCACTGACCTATTATATGAGAGGTTGGGGAGTCACAACACAAACCCACTAGGACAGGTCGTGACATATACCATGTAAACATAGATTTTTTCTATTGATGGAATATTGCTAATAGAAATGTGATTCCAAGTAATATTAGATTATTCTATACTATTATGAAGTTCATATAATCACATGAAACTAGAAATCTGTGATTCTTAATAAATTCCTTCAGTCATGGTATCAATTGAAATGATGATTATAAGTGATATCAATAGTTGATATTAAAAAGAGAATGAACATGGTGAATATGTGAGTTAATTAAATGGTAAGTTATTATTGAATTCCACATGGATGTAATTAATAAGAGGAGTGAAATTTGAGGTTGAAACTTCCCCTAAAATAAAATTTACATCAAAGTGGTATCAAATACTGAAAGGGGAGAAGAAACTGATGTGTTATCCCAACTGTTTCAAAATAAGGACAATATATTATTATCATTTAATTGGGGAAATTTAAAATTGAAAATTGAATCATTTTTATAATTGTATTTGGAATTGATAACCAAAAAATATAGAGAATTTTTTGTTCCCAATAGTGTTTTATTGTATTTTTTATAGATTATGCCTGTATAATATACCCATTCAAGGGTGATACCTTGGTTTTTGGCTATGAGTTTTCAACCATGAAAAAGGATATTATTGTTGGGCATATATATGGAAAATATTTAATGGTTTCGTACTCATGTGAGGTGTAAATATAATTCTAGATTCTATTTAGATCATTTTTAAACACTCATATATGAAGGATGATGTGATTAGAAATTGATCAGGAATGATTTTAAAAGGCTATACCTACGACAGAATGGGAAATAATTAGAATAATATATTTTGTGTATTTAATTTGATACAACACATTAGAAGTGTCCTTTAAGGATCTTATAAATATATTAATAATTATAATGACCACTAAGAGAGTCTTCATGAGGATTTGGGGAGTTTGGAGAAGACTTGGATAAATATAATGATTATTTGAATCCATCTATATAAATATATCATTTTTGAGTTCACTAAAAAATGGATATGTATTAAATGTATGAATTTTCTTTTAGGATCATATGACTCCAATATGAACATATGTTTCTTGGTGGTAAGTGTAAGAAAATTTTCAAACCACAAGAATTCAACATAGGGATTTCATTCCGATTGTATGACTTCTGATTACTATGAAAATAGAAAAAGGATTGATCGTATGACATCATCCACAATATAATCCTTTCTTAATGTAATTCAATGTATGCCTTTAATATCATTTTATAACATTACTGAAATGTATCGCACTAAGGTTTAAATTTTGAAAATGAAAGAGTATATGGCTTTTGGATCTAAAGGAAGCCTTCTATCAGTAATAATAAGTCTATAAATGTCTGTCTTGATGAATGTATTTCCTTGAAGTCAATATTGTAAGATATTAACAACTAGAAAAATTTCAATTTCCTATTATTTGAAAGATAAAGTTTCCAAATTTTTAATCTTATGATGATTTGAAAATTTATGGTGATGTAAGAGCTATCCAATCATGGTATAAATATCACAAACTAATAGATTTGTGTGTGATACAAGCATAAAAAGAAATAAAGGATCTGATCTTTATCCATGTAAAATGTAGATAAAATTTATGTTATGAAATAGCGATGAGCACCCGCCTATGGGTAATTAGAGACCTATGTAAAGGTAACCCAGTTAACCTAATGTTTATATAAGGGTAAATTAAAATCTATATAATGTTATCCTAATGTTATAAAGATCAACCTAAAGGATATAGATCCTTATATAATGGTTAAACTAAGATTTCATAATTATGAGTTTATGAGGAAACATAAATTTGATGGTTCCAAAGTTGTTCTTTCAAGCATAATAAGTCATAAATCTCATTTATAACATGATATGTTCTTTTTGGAGGAATAATAAATGAGTTGTCCCACAACACATATTTCTTGATTATGAAAATGAATTTATGTAGTTTCAATGAAAAATGTATATGGAGTTCCATCAAATATTTCTTTTTCATCAGAACACAAGTGTTTGAATGGTCATTTATGAAGTAAGTCTAATAAACCAATAAAACAATAACCATACACCAATGATTTAACAATTTTATCCAAGGGTGCTAAATAATTTGAGGTAACCTATAATGTAATTCTAAGTATGTTCCCTAGATTGTTCGATGTCATAATATATTTTTATTTAGTTTTTATGTAGCTGTAGATATTTGAAAATTGTGTATTTCTATAGTGTAAAATTTTGAGAAGAAAAATGCATTCCTAGTTAAGAATAGAAAAATATTTTATTTATCTATGTTTAAAAAATGAGAAGAATTTTATGAGAGTATTCATGAAATACTACTTGGGTAAAAAAATTAGTACATAATAATAAATTATAAAACAATGTGGGTATTCTTGTATATCCCATTTACACTGGAAGATGTTTTTTATTATCATAGTTATGGTATTTGGAAAATATGGAATGTATTTAATGATCCAATACTACACATGAGAATAGTGGATATCAAGGAGAGCATAGAAGAGGAGTATACAAATCCATATAATAAAAAGAAGAAGATTCTGCTAAGGTAGGTGTGGATGAGAACTATTGAGTGAAACAAATATTTCGAAGGAAGAAGTAAAATCCACTACAACTGATAATAGGGAATAAAATAAGAAATATCTATTACAACATATCCTAAAGAATAAAATAATATATTTTGTAAATTATATGAAATCTATAAGATATTGATGATAAATAATATTTGAGTTTACTCTCTAGTGATATATCATGTGACTAATTGGAATTTGTGGATAGTTTTAGAGGTCATGCTATATAAGATGTGTTTGAATACTTAATGGTTGTCAAATTCACTTTTAGTTGAGGAAGAAAATCATTTTGGTTGGAAAAAAATTCCTAAACAGATTGGGATATACTTATATTTGAGTAATGAATAATATTTATGATGGTATTTGAAGACTTTTGAAATTTTTATAAATATCCCTTCACTTTATTAATATAGTGGAGGCTTGTTACCTATCTAACATGATAAACCCACTTGTGTAATCTGGTGGAATGGGTTTCAAGATGATCATTGGGTACCCATTTTAATTTATGATTCAAATTTATTAGATAATCCATGTATCAACATGATTTGACATGATAAGTAGTATGTTTCTCACATCAAGGTCAAATAATATAAAAAAATACCATGCGATAATCTATGTAAACATACATTCATTGCATGTGGTTATGACCTGTTTTGTAATGTAAAACAAGATATAATTATTCTTTAACCAGAAAAAAGTTTTCAAATACCAAGGTTATTGAGATAAAAACAAATTTGGTTCTATATAAAAGAATACAATTAAACCAATTCACCCCCTCTCAGGTGTGTTTTCATGGTTTATTGAGACAATACATAACATTTTTAAACATTTTATGCATGTGTAAATTTAAAATTTCTTTACTAATGTGAAAAATTAATTTTATTAATTTATTCTAGGTGAACTTATTTTCCTAGAACCATAACCATTATTAATACATATTATTTATTTCCATGTTTTTATGGGGTTTTAAAGAAAACACTACACCCATTTTTCTACGACTTTTTAAATAAAGTTTAATAATTTATAATAATGATATTAGGATTTTATCTCCCTTATATATAGATTTTTTTCGGCTCCACATTTACTATTTTAACTATATATATTTTTAATTTTTAAATATTTGTAATTATGTTAAATTTAAGGTTTTCAATGCCCTATTTTCACCCTTTGAAATGAATTTTTAAAGGTGACTTAGAAGATCGTTTTTACAACCATTTTAAAAATGATTTAAGATAATTCTTTTCATAATTTTTCTTCTATTTTCCTCATAAAATATATAAACTTCTTCCTCCATTATAGTTATATTTCACATATTACCATCTGAATTATCTTATTAATTAATAGTTCATACCTTACCTTATTCATAACAATTATTTTCTCTATCACCCTTTATATCTATCTTGACTATATTTATCTCCTTCATGTCCATGTTATTTAATTTCCTTGATATATTAAATATCACTTCCACTTTAAATATTATGTTTTCTACTACTTACTTAATTATATACTCATAAGTCTATATATTTTTAGTTTTAAGGGTGGTTTCTAAGAATTTTATTCAACTTTTGGATTAGAGAAATATTAAAGATTCCCTTGTACTTATTATTTCAATATGGTTGTTTATTGATTACTATGGTGTGTTAGTTTTTGATTTTATTGAGTATTAATTACTTCATATAAGTAATGGATTAGAAATAATTATTCTAATATTGGACTCATAATTATATATCCCCTTAATGCATTAATAGGTCTCATAAAACAAACAAGGTTGGGTATTTAGTTTAAACCACACCGATATATATATACAATGTCTTAGCACAAGGCCTTGATAATATGATTATGATATTTGACATTATGTTTTACATAACTATGAGATTAGTTATTTCTTCCCATGTGATTGTTTATATTTTTATTTTATCCATGGATATGTCACATGCTCATGTTAATGGTTATATTACATTTTTTACTAATATTCACTCCTTTCATATCTTAATGTTATGTTTATTCCATGATATATTCTATTTTATACTAACCCTTACAGAGGATTTATGGTCACCCTTCTTATGTTTCAGTTACTCTAGATTATTAATAATAATATTACATATGGAATGTATATGTGGGTGTTATAAATGTAGAATTTTTTTGGAGATGTTTAAGACCTATTATTAAATAAGGAGTTTATAGTTTAGTGAAAAAATTACTAACTTATAAGAAAGATATGGGTTTTGTTAGTTAAAGGTTTTTTTATTACTATATAATTCTATATACCTATAATATATTGAGTATGTAGGCGAATAAATATTTTTTATTGATAATGTAATTAAAAAATTTATTATTTTTTGGTTTCATTAGTTAGTTTCAAGAGAGTATTCATAGAACATATTTTTAGCATCAGATCCTGGAGTACAGGTCTATTCTATTACAACCTAACCTTAAGAGAACCTCTACATAGTCTAAAGGAAGTCAAATAGTTTTACAAGATATATAAAAAAACATGGGATGACTAAAACCTTAATATCACAATATAAAATAATAGATAAATAACAAAAATTACCATAAATGATATAAAAATTATAATAATATGAAATTACGAAATAATGAATACCATATAAAGAATCATATTCACACAATAACATAATTAAATTCATGCAGATCTTATATTTATACATTAATGAATTATAAGCTAATGGAATGACCAAATACATAATGTAAAATAATAATAATATGGATTCCCACTACACAATCCATGAAATCACTACAAAGCACAATTCATACCTGACTGATATCCTCTAATATTATTAGAAGTACTAGGGTCTAAGAATTTATTCTCATTCTAACCATATATGTTACACAACTACATTGGTATAGGTGTAGTGTCTGAGTATAAAACATAGTTGGCCACCAAAAATGGTTCCCCTAATAATAATAAAAATATATGAAAACCCATGTACATAATGAATAAAATAAATTAACATCTCATACATAATTTTATCAAACCATTTGGTTCTATATAATCCACCCTTACATCTGAATCATACCTACTTCGAATAGTGTAGAAATGGGATGAGTATTACCATGGTTAGATAACAACAATATAGGTGAAAATGTCATCACAAATAACATACCATGTGAATTAAAAAATACATATAGTGAATGAGTTGTCACTAAATAAATAATACATGGGAAAATTATTTGATACAATATAAATAAACATGGATGATTTAAATATATGCATGCCCAATATCAAGGTGAATGAAGTGTCACCACATAAAATCCATGGGTAAATGACATACCACTATTCAAAAATTAGGTGAATGATTTATCACCACTCATTAATTTAGTGAATGATATATCACCTATAATGAATGATAAAGTACCTATCATATATAAAGTGAACTATATACCCCCTATTATCCAAATGTGAATGATATATCACTATATTAACCTTTATAGAATGCTATATCATTACTCATAACACTCTTTGATGATATATATTCTAATTTAAATTACATATCACTCCATAAAGAAGAAATAAGTGTTAGATTCATAACCACAAATGTAATAATTGAATGTGTTATCATCATAATAGATTACATGATGAATGATACATAACATGTAGTGATAAATAAATCACAAAAATACAAGGCTAAATGATTTATCACAAATAAAAATACAACATTGAAATCCTTGAGTATAAATTTATATTTTCAAACAATATCATCAAGATGATGGAGGAAACCATGTCTTTGATCCTTTTATGACCACCCAAAATAGAAGGTTTGAAACCCATCTATCCCAAGGGTCAATCAACGCATTACAACCACATAAATGATATGAAAAAAAACTCACAATCAAGGAATTTACCTACTTAAATCATATCCCTTGGCTATAACCCAATAATCCTCATACACAATGTTTCTTGATGAATCAAAATCATAACTATTAAAAAACATTTCTTAATACATCCCAAGTATCACTAAAATGATATAAATAGTAATCATTTTCCATACCATTCCTAACCCATCACCATAGTAAATACATTTTAGGATTTCCGGGACCTAAGTTATAATACATAATCATAGGGAAAAGGTTATGAAGTAACCTACCATTTACCTTTCATACAATACACTACCCATGATAAGTCATGTCATACAACCCCCATGGTCATTATTGGTTGAATCCATTATACCATTCCCATTTTACTAGTCATCCCAACATGGTGAGGTATCCATAGGGATTCTTAAAAGCTTAAACCATAATATAACATCTAAGATGAATCAACTAGGGGGTTGGTTAACTCACTAGTATAACGTTGGTACAAATTCATCTATAACTTACATAATCCTCCAAATGATTCTATGAATTTGTAGATCAATCAATGGTTACCCATCACGATTGTCCTATAGCCCCTCAATGTTACCAATAAAAACAACATATAGGTCACACTAGGTTATCACTCTCAATAAAGATCCATTTTCCAATACACTAGAACTCCCTAAGATATTAGATCCATTGATAAAGTTCAATTATAGAAAACCTATATGGTTCTACCTTTACTCTAAATAATATTTACCTATAAGATTCATTTCCATAAATGACTCCATAATCACATCATTTTTGGTTTTGGGAACCAACTCCATTAAAATCTCATTATCACCAGAGAAAAATGATATTAACATTAAGTATGATATCTATCACATTATATTAATATTTCTACTTAGTTAAATATCTTGTAAACATGTCCTATATAGTGATAAGGGCCTAGGATAAATTATATTAAAATATTTGGGTCTTAAAGGTCAAAAAAATGGTATTTAAATATCGACATGTTTTCTGAAAATAAAATAATAACAATATTACAATTATTATTTAACATGGGGTATTATTTAGGACAAAAATGTTATCCCAAGAAATTTTTGAAGTAGATAATATATAACCCTATGTTTAAATGCCTTATTATATCATTTCTAGGACAATATTAGTTGTGCTCAACATTTTACCTCTAGATAATTATGTCAATCCCTAGAAGGGAAATTCTCAAGAATTCTCCCAAGAATGGTGAGAATTGATCCACCTCCCCCTATCATATCCACATGAGATATAGCTAGATTCTATTAAATTTATAAGGAATTTTTGTTTAAATAAATGGGAATGATGCAATGTGATCTATCTTCAGTTATATCATACAAAAATCTATTAATGATTTATTAGGCTTATGGAGCATGTGTGGATACTTATTGATGGGTTTTACACTTGAATCCTTCATTGTAATAATAGTATAATAATGATAGGTAAATAATTAAACATTGATGAAATAATTTAAAGAAAAGTTAGTTCTTATTTTTATAAATTAATTAAAAACAATATGTGAAAAGATAATCTATTCACATATTCTAGGGATGTTCTAATCTCGTTATGATGATTTATCCAAATATACTGATGAAAAACCATTATTGGGTATGGGCCTGATAGATTCTTCTAACCCCAATACCATTAATTGATATCATAGTTGTCACATATTAATTAATAATTATTTATTATTCATTTTTTAATTTACATATTTTATTATTAGTTGTTCATTTCAAATAATTCTATTCTATTTTATAGAAGTTAGGATATCAGGATAGTTGAATTCCATATTACCCAAAACTAGCTCAAGATATGTGAATAATGATCAAATATCCCATCCAAATGAGTTGTAAATTTTTTTAATTTTATATGGTTACACATTGTTCAACAAAAAGTTACATATCTTGTACCCATGTAAAATGTACCATGATGAGTTGCAAAAAATGCAGCATGTCATATAGGAGGATAATATATGGTATCATTACATATAATTAATTAAATAAATTATTATAATGAGTTCTTATAGGTGAATAAAAATATAGTTGGAATATATTTAGTGTAACCGCAAATGGTTTTTCCGATTAGAATGGTGGAAAAATGTGTTTAAAGTATGTGACATGTATTTAATATACAGAGTATAATGAAAGTCAACTGAGAACGATTGTGATATGTGGAGTACATAATGTGTGGATGGTATATGTATTTGGTAACATGTTACTATGGGAGCATAAAAAACCAAGTCCCTAGGCATGTAGTGATAGTAAACATGTAGCGAAAAGTAATTTATAAAACCGAACTACATGGTGTGTAGCTGGTGCTCACACTGTGCGACAACATTTTAAAATATTAAAATGGACTACACATAGAGTATTTCAATGTGTCATATAAACTATTAAAATTATTTATTAATTAAATTACACATAATTATTCATATATTTGATGTGTATGGTTTTCATAAATATTGGGTACTTCACGATTATTTCTAGTGGTGCATTCCATGTATATTCAAGGCATTCCACATAATCATAATTGGTGCATAGACTAGGCGACTTTTTTCATAGAGGAAAACACCATTTATATAATGACATGGAATTTAATTAAATTTTACACAATATGGAATCTACATAATGTTTAAAACTCCTAGATTTTATGATATATTTCTGCTCAAATAAATATAATTTCGTTGATATCTTGGATAGATGCAAACCTGAGTTTAATGGAACCTTGATATAAATAATATTATTTAAATGTGACCATTATAACCTATATTTTGAAATTGTTCATATGAATATAAATTATTAAATTATGAAATATATGTTTAAAATGTTTATATACATTATATTAATTGACAAATAAGGACACATTTTTCACTAAAATAATTTTACTCTTCAAAATTACATTTTCTTCATAAGTATTTATTTATTTATTTTTGTGAGAATATATTTTAATTAATTATTACTAGTTTTATAAATTAAATTTTATGAAATTTATATTATTTTTAAAATCATCATATCTAAATAATTTTAGGATGAAATTCTGGATTTTTTTTATAAAAATATGGATTCTATAATGAATAGTGAAAAGAATGAAATTTGTTTGAAAACTATTTTTTCATTTCAATATATTAATAATGTTAATTTTTAAATGATTTTAATGTAAATTTAGATCATTTATATTAAGAATTATTTAACTATGTTAATTATAAAGTCATTTATGTTTTATTTTGGTAGCTTTTTATAATTAAGAAAACACTCATTTTTGGAAAATCACTTTTCATTGCATTTTACTTATTTAATATTAAGTTAAATTATGCCACTTTTGTGAATAAAATTTGAAAAAATGGATTCCATATTTTGATGTAGAATAATTATTATCATCTAAATGTTTCAAATTAATTTTTGTTCATTAATAATATTAAGAACAATAAATATTTTTCACCTCTGTAAAAGAGGTAAAATTGGGTAAAACCCAAAGGGTAAATTTTAAAATCTCTTCAACACATTATTTTATCCTATTTTATCAGTGCGTTTTGACAAAATATATGCTAAATGAGTTAATTTTTTTAATTTAAAACATTATTTTAAATTTTGAATCCTGAATTGATTTTTGTGATGATAAGTTCTATTTTATTCAAATTTAAAACATTTTTTGGTCATAAAATTTTGTGGAATGATTGGAATATTACAATTGTTTTTCAGTTTGTTAAAAAATTCTAAAACCTTAATTTTTTTATTATTTGATTAAAATAATTAAATGAAAATAGTTTTCTATTTTACTTCAAGTTGAAATGTTTTTTACTCTTAAAATCATGTATTTTTATTAAACTATTTTTCATGGATTTTGTGCACTTATATTAAAATTAATTTCTTCCACCTATAGAAATTATAAATAATAAAAAAGATTCCAAATTTTGAGTAATTATTTTCATATTTTTTAGAAGGATATTTTTATTTTTCAAAATATAATTATGTTATCATTGTAAAAAACTTATGTTGTCACAGTTCAGTTAAAATGGGTTTAATGTAGTTTAACTACAATATAATGCTCAAGATTTATCCAAAACATGACCAAATATTGTAATTTGTGATTATTATAACCTTATAACCTCATATATTACAATATTTGGGGCCTTGTATCTCCTTGAAAAGATTATATATATTTATATTATTTAATATTTTAGGTAATTCCATATGTTCCCTTTCTCTCCCCTATAAAAGGATACCACATCTCATCTCTTCCTTACACATCATGACCCTTTTATCTCAAAAAATTACTAAAATTAAACCATCTTATATTCATTCCCTGTGTTATAGACATTCTCTATTTCCAAAATATCACCCTTTAAAGGATTGAGGTGTAAGCCAAAAAATATTTCTCAACATATAGGTATAACTCTTATGTGAGTACTTTTAGTTTAATTTATTTTTATACCTTCTAAAAAATGTTATAAATTATAAAATAGAAAATTTAGTATCCTAAAAGTACAAAAAAATTATTATGACAACAGGTCCACCATTTTCCACAATCTTTTCTATCAAATGAAAATGATAATTTTGTTTATGTGTATCTCTGGACTATCACCTTTACCTAACGATATAATTCATTTTCCATCATCATAATTCATGGTCGATTATTATGATTGATATGATAATTATATATAATATTTATGAAGTTATTATGGCTCTTTAATGATAAAATATTATTAATCTCCCTTTCCTTCTTTTCATTTGAGAATTAAAATAGTGTTCATGCATATGTAAGACCTACCATATCCATAATTAGTATAAATCATTTATATATAAATATAAATATATATGTATATATGTTTTATTAAAGATTATAAAAATTTATATAATGAATATATATGATATTTATATCATTATTAATTTTTTTATATTATATAACCATGATCATTGTTCATGTATTGTAACTTCTGAACCGAAACATCCATGAAAAATGAAATAGTTAACACACTAGAATAATGATTTTAATAAGTAATAATTAATAAATGGTTGATGAAATGTTATATTGAGATAATATATGATATTATTAGTATACAAGGTATTATTTTATAGAATTATAATAAATTTAAATTTATTATAAATGAGTTTATTTCTCTTTCAAAATAAGTCAAACGTAAGGTAAGAGGGTTATGTTATAATCTCATTTTAACAAAATTTGTTATGATTAAGTTTATGATGATTAAATTTCTTGATATACCTCAAATAATATCATGAAATATAACAAACTCTAGTCACTCATGGAATTTTAATGTAATATTACCATTTTACTCTCTTTGGTAATTAAAATGTTATTGAAAATTCTATTAAGAAAATTAGATTTTAGTTTTTTATGGCCAGGAATCTTTTTAATCCACATCAATGTTTTTTTTAAAAAATATCAATAATTTTTAACAATTATTATATTATTTTTTAAATTATTTTTAAGAATTTTTTAATTTTTATAAACAAAATCAATTGAATCTTCTTATTGTTTTCTGAATGAGGTACATTTGACTTTTTACCATAAATGTGAAAGGAATATTTGTTTCAATGTACTCAACATGAATGGAATTTACCACCATATCAAACACTATTTTTTTTGAATATTCATTTACTTGTATCATATTAATTTTCAAATAAAACATTTTCTTTAATATTTCATAAATATTGGGATTAAAAATATGTTATTTTAAAATTAAAATTTTATTTTTCACCAGAAATAGTTCACTAATATTTTAATGGATTATCATATATGATTACCTAAATTCATGTTAATTTTTATTTATTAGGAAAAAATTCCAATGATACCATAATTATTCATTTTATTAATGGTTTATAATTATGAGTATGAGATATTTATGATATCTATTTATTAATTTGGTTATGATATGATAAGTTGTAGAAATGCTTATGAAACCTATTTGTTTTCTATGATTATGACATGTGATTGACGCATGCCTGTCATAGGGAATGGAAAAACAATTTTTAAATTTTCTAAGTGTAGTCTTGTGATTAATCCTAGGAAGTCTCCTGAAGAGGAGTGTAGACAAAATCAGTTTTTCACTTTTAAATGAGGGTAAAAATGTTGTTTTTTTGAAATGAAATTTGAAATTGAAATGATTGAAAAACTATGATATTAAAAGTGTGAATAAGATGGGGTCAGTTTTATAATTGTAATTCTATCCTTGTTCAACATAATTCAAACCTCTTCTTCTTAGTTTATTAATGTGAGTTTCCACAATATTTTCCTCTCACTTCCTTGGAGAAATTATGATGCTGAACGGAAACCTTACCAAGATCTCGGTTTGGTCAAATCCCTTTACATTTGTAAAATAGATGTATTAAAAATCATTAATTTACATGGTAAATAATCAATCAGGTTTTGTTTATCCCAAACAATCAAGAACATTCACTACCCCTTTTACACTTACTGACGATCTTCAAGTACATCACCACTAATCCCTAGTCTATTCCATCGTATACAAATCATAATTTTGTGGAGGGAGATAATTATTATTTTACCAAGGAAAAAATCAATAACGTAATTAATATTCAATAATGATCGCACTTTATAATAAAATCATTTCTATGAAATTAAAAAAAAATATTGGAAGAAGAATGAAATATATTTCAATTATGTCCAAGAACTCAAGGATTACAAAATATAAAACCAACTCTTCCCCAATCACTCAAAATGTTTACCCCAACATGGTAATTGTAATATAGATGAATGGAGAAGAAGAAGGCATTAAAAGACAATGAAAAAGAAAATAAATAAAAGAGAAGGTCGAAAGGTTCTCCTCCTTGGTGTCCTAGAAGGAATGGGATTGAATGAGAGATGCCTTGAGAGGGAGGATCTCTCCTCATTTTATAGTCAAAATTTGTCCTCTAAATTTTGATGCATTGTATCCCAATTGAATGAAATCTTCACACATTTATTCCTTCTTGAATGTTGTTCATAATTCTCTTGGTCATTTCCCTCAAAATGTCAGCGGATTTGGACATGTATTTTGAGCATTATGCTCGTTTTACTCTAACCATTTATTCAGTCCAGTTAGACTCTCCAAAACGAAAACCCCCAGATTAGGAAGTTTTAATGGCCCTTAAAACGGAAAAGTATCACATACTTACCTTCATTAAAGATGTCACAAAACTCCTTGCTCGAACATCTTCCAAATTTCACATTAATTTGGCCCACCATGAATGATTTATGGACCCCACACAAAAAATCGACAGAACTATAAACAGTTTTCTTGAGAAAACTTGTGAGCTTCTTTTGTACTTCCATATGGTCGATTATGCTTCTAGTCCAACAGTATTAAATGAATCCCAAGATGTGTAGAATCTAGAAAGGAAAGAATTTTTCAATTTGGATTATTGTACAATATGTTATTTCCAAAAAACAGAAATAATTTAAAATAGCTAAAAAACCGAAATGGACCATTTTTACTGTTTAGTTAAAAATAACAACAATATCATAAAAATGAATCTATTCATCTTAGAGTAAAACCTTTTTGGGTTTAAAACAATTAAACTAAATGTATATTTAATTTAAAATATTTTCTCTATCAATTCATCCACAGTTAGCACTTGGACTCCTAGACAAGAAAAAATTAAATCAAATTAAATCCAAAACACATAAAAATGAGATCTACCAAATCCATACTAAGAAACAAAATGATATCAGGCCTCATCATAAAAAATTATTTCAAGATCTCCATTTTATATTTTAATATATTTACCCTTCATTTCGTATCCCATGAACACCGAACACCTACATCAAATGAATTTTTTCTCATCTCACAAATGTAAAAGCTGAACAACGATTTTCTCATCCAAACTCATACAAGAGTCACCATAGGCTTGATAAATTCCAACATCTCCAACCGATAAGAGTCAATGACATGTGATTTTCCTGGGGACTTTTCAGGGTTTTTCTGTGGCTTCCAGTTGTTAGGGTTTAGATGTTATAAATTATGAGGCCATAAAAGGAGGGAATGGCTCTTTTTGAAGCAAAATTGAAAGATTCTAATTTTTAGTCAAATATCGTCTTCTTATCTTCCCCATTGTAGAATATAGGCTCCATCATCATTCAATCAGCTAATGATTTCAGTAGTAAAAATTTCAATCTTTTCAAAAATGATTTTTCTTTAAAGCTCCTGATAGGCACAAATTTCTTGTATTACTTTAGATTCTCTAGAATGGAACAACCCATTTTATCATGAAAGCTCTAGAAAAGGCACATCTTTAAAAAAATAAAATCTTCAGTAGAAACATCAGTTTATAAAAATTTTATATTACGAAAAAAGTACCACCAAATGAGGTAGTACACCACAAGAAATCTTCACCCACACTTATGTTCAACTAGATAATGAAATTTCACTTCAAGAGTAGGTTGGATAGGGAAAATTGGCTTGTAATGTGGTGAACCTAACATGCTATTCATGGATACTAGGGGATAAAATGATTAATGTATAAGGTAGGACATAATGAAAAGGATTATTTTGAAAAGGGGTATTAAATCAAATAAATGCCTCAATAATTTAAAACACAATTACCTCAAACCATCACGTTTTGACAGGAATAAATCAAATTCTAGTTAAAGAATGCATGGTCTGGTTCTCTCATGAAATGAGTTGAATGAAAATAATATGAAAAAATGGTTCATAAGCCTCACAGGAAAGTGATTTTAATGATATAGACTATGAAATATGGCATGGGTTTCAAAAATCAGTGTTCTTTTCATGAAATTACAAAATATTTGAACTAGAAACAAAGCATTTTCAGCATTCATTTAAGCTCAGTTTCATGGAATAGATTGGTTCACACATTGACATGGGTTTCAAAAATTGTAATGATAATCATTTTAGCTCAATAGTTTCAAAAAACACACCAAAAATTGAAAAATAAATATACCAAAATATGAAAACAGAGATTTTTTTTAAAAAAAAACACAAAATTAAAATCCTAAAAACCAAAGGTTCCCTCCCCCACCCTTAAATGATGCAGTTTTCTCAATGAATTCAAGTGGATATAACATATAAGAAGATTTTTTATTGATTCATAGCATACAAGAATGTATAAAGGAGACATACAAGATGACTTATTCATAGTGCATCATTGAGTTAAGCTCCTAAGTATTTCCCTTTGAAAATATAAGAAAAAAATTAAAAGGATAACATAACTGTTTTATTAAAATAAATTAAAATATAATTTTAACAAGAAAAGAAGGATAAATCTTGGTTTAATACCCCAAGTGGGCCCTGGGTTTTGACTGATATTGAGGGGAAGTTCTAATCGGTTATCCTGAATCCAATTGTGGGTGAGGATTCTTGCTTATGAACCAAAAAAAACTTTTCTTTCTAGGATGAACTTCTTCTTTTTTCATGAGGAATCTATCGATAAAATACATCAAGTCCACCCCCATTATAATGAGATACAACATAATTGGTGGGGGTTAGAACAATGAATGAGTCCTCATATTTCTTGGGGTCTACATGAACACCATATTCATTATTCTATAGTTGTTGCTGAAGGAATGATAAACCAGTGAAAAAATAAAAGGCAATGTTAGAGATTAATTCTATTTGAAAAACATTTAGGCATGTAGAATCAATATCAAATTCTTCCGTTTCAATGTATGTATACTATGTCTAATTTTCCTCCAAAAAAATTCACTTCGATCTTCTCAGGTACTCCCTCCAATAAATGTTCAACAGGTTTGGGGTGATCAAGATGTTCCTCTTCAGATGCATATTCTCCCTCCAAGGAAATAAAATTGTTGGATGAATATGAAAAATTTAAACAAGGAGAGGTAATACAAACAAAATTGAAAGATAATGAATTCATGAAAAGATTAGCTCCCTGATTTTGTTTTCCTTGTACTGATTCTTTAATGGAAATGACCTCTTGGAGTTGATTAGTAGAAGATATAGGAAGATAGTTGGTCTCCTCAATTTCTTGGATGTCATTATTAAAATAAGGTAAGTCTAAGGGGGAATCTTTTTGGAACTTGTAATCTTCCTAAAATTATAGAAACTAATGGGAGAACATAGTCAGCTTTCGAGCCATCGCTTCAAAAAAATATTTGTTCATGTCCTCCCTTACTCCATATATGAATTCTTTGAATGTTTTCTCATCATTATTTGTTTTCCAAAATAACCTCACTTGTTTAACAATTAACGAAACGCCATCCTCCTTGGAAAATGTTGAGTCAATAATTGTTTCATTTATCAGTTGGTAATTGTTAAATGAATTAAAAAAATAATCATTTGAAAACAACATGATAACTTTTTTTTAAATTTGGAAAAAAGTAAAATATTTACAAATAAATAGTGGAACTACCTCCCCAGAAGTGGTGCAATGTTTGACCCACACCAATCGTAATGTGTGGATTTTTTTTAAATTTTCTAAGTGTAGTATAGTGATTAAACCTAGTAAGTCTCTTAAAGAGGAGTCCACACAAAATCAGTTTGCCACTTTTAAACGACGGTAATTTTTTTTATTTTTGAAAGAAAATTTGAAATTAAAATGATGGAAAAACTATGATATTAATAGGGTGAATAGGTTGGGGTCAGCTTCCTAATTATAATACTATCCTTGTTCAATTTAATTCAAACCTCTTATTTTTAGTTGATTAAAGTGAGTTTCCATAATCGTTTCCTCTCACTTCCTTGGTGAAATTATGATGGTGAGATAAAAACCATACCAAGACCTCAGTTTGGTCAAATCTCCTTCTATTTGTAAAATAGTTGTATTAAATATCTTTAATTGACAAGGGAAATACCTTCTCGGGATTTTTTTAATCCCAAACAATCAAGAACATTCACTACCCCTTTTACACTTACTGACGATTGTCGAGTACTTTACCACTAATCCCTCGTCTATTCCATCATATATAAACCAAAAATTAGTGGAGGGAGATAATTATTATTTTACCAATGAAAAAAATAAATAATGGAATTAAAATTCAAGAATGATAGCACTTGATAATAAAATCCACTATATGAGATTGAAAACAACTTTAAAGAAGAAAGAAATTTCATTCAATTCTGTTAAAGAACCCAAGCATTACAAAATAGAAATCCAACCCGTCCCCAATCACTCAAAATGTTTACCCCACCATGGTAATAGTAATAGAGATAAAAGGGGAATAATAAGATATTAAAAAACAATGAAAAAGAAAATAAATAAAAGAGAAAGTCGAAAGGTTCTCTGCCTTGGTGTCCTAGAAAGAATGTGATGGAATGACAAATGCCTTCAGAGGGAGGAGCTCTCCTCCTTTTATAGCTAGGATTTGTCCTCCGAATGGTGATGCATTGTTTCACCATTAAATTACATCTTCATGCATTTATCCCTTCTTGAATGTTGTTCATAATTCTCCGGGAAGATTCCTATCAAAATTAAAGCATATTTGGACATGTATTCAGAGATTTATGCTTGTTTTATTATGACTATTTATTCTGTCCAGTCAGACTCTCCAAAACGCAAACCCCCCAGATTATGAATTTTTAATGGCCCTTAAAAAGGAAAATTACCGCAACCTTCCCTTCAAAAAAGATGTTAAAAAACTCCTTGCGCATCCATCTAACGAATTTCCCATCAATGGGGCCCACCAAGAATGATTTATGAACCCCACACCAAAAATCGGAAGAACCACAAACAGTTTTTCTGAGACACGTTGTGAGCTGCTTTTGAACTTCCATATGGTTGATTATGCTTTTGGTCCAAAAATATTAAATTAATATCTGGATGTGTAGAATCCTGAAAAGAAATAATTATTCAATTTGGATTAGTGTATAATATTATTTTTCGAAAAAACATAAATAATTTAAAACAGTTAAAAATACGATATGGGACCTTTTTACTGTTTAGCTCAAAATAACACTAATATCATAAAAAGGAAGCAATTAATATTAGATTAAAAATTTTGTGGGTTTAAAACAATTAAATTAAATTTAAATTTAATTGAAAATATTTTCTCTATAAATTCCCCCACACTTATCACATGGACTCCGGGACAAGTAAAAAATCAAATCAAATCAAATCCAGAACACATACTAGTGAGATCTACCAAATCCATACTAAGAAACTAGAATATATCATGTCTCATCCAAAACAATTATTTCACATTCTCCATTTTGGATTTAAATATATGGCCACTTAATTTCTTATCCCATACACACAAAACACCTACCTCAGATGAATTTTCTCCCATCTCACAAATGTAAATGATGAACATGGATTTTATCATAAAAACTCACAGAAGAGTCACCATAGGGTTGATAAATTCCTACTTCTCCACCGGATGTGAGTCAAGTACATGTGTTTTCATGATTACTTTTCAGTGTTGTTCTATGGCTTCTAGTTGGTAGGGTGTAAATGTTAAAAATTCTAGGGCTGAAAAAGGAGGGCTTGGCTCTTTTTGAATCAAAATTAAAGGATTCTAATTTTCAATCAAATATAGTCTCATTCTCTTCCCCTTTGTAGAAAATAATCTCCCTCATCATTCAATTAGCTCAGGATTTTAGTAGCAAAACTTTCAAACTTTTCAAACATTATTTTTCTTGAAAGCTCCAAATAGGCACAACTTTTTTTTACATTGGAAGCTCCAGAATGGCACAAATTCTTTTATCATGAAAGATATAAAAAGGCACATATTTAAAGAAATGAAATATTTAGTAGAAAACTCAGATCTTCAACATTTTATATTCCACCAAAAGTATCACCAAATGAGTTAGTACACCACAAGACATCTTCCCACACACATAAGTTAAACTAGATCATTCAATTTCACTTCAAGAGCTGGTTGGATAGGGAAAATTGGCTTGTAAGGTGGCTAACCTAGCAGTATATTCATGGATTCTAGGGGATAAAATGAATAATATATAATGTAGGCCATAATTAAAAGCATTATTTTGAAATGGGGTCTTAAACCAAATAAATGCCTCAATCATTTAAAACAGAAGTACCTCAAACCCTCAAGTTTTGACTAGAATAAATAAATTCTAGTTAAATCATGCATGGTCTTGTTCTCTCAATAACTGAGGTGAAAGAAAGGAACATGAGAAAAATAGTTTTGAAGCCTCACAATAATGTGATTTCAAAGATACAGAGAGTGAAATATGGCATGGGTGTCAAAAATCAGTGTACTTTCCATGAAATTTCAAAATATTTGAACTCGAAAAAAGTAATTTCACCATTCATTTAAGATCAGTTTAATGGATTAGATTGGTTCACTCTTTGACATGGGTTTCAAAAATGGTAATGATAATCACTTCCGCTCAATAGTTTCAAAAAACAAACCAAAAATTGAAAAATAAAAACACCAAAATATGAAAATACACATTTTTTAGAAAAACTAACACAAAATAAAAATCATAAACTAAAATGGTTCCCTCCCCCATACTTAAATTATGCATTGTACTCAATGAATTAAAGTTGATTTGACATGTAAGAATATTTTTTATTGATTCACAACAAACAAGTTAGTATAGAAGAGAGGTACAACCTGACTTATTCGCAGTGCAATAGTGAGTTAGGCTCCTAAGTGCCACTCTTTGAGAACCTAAATAAGAAAAAAGATAACATAAAAAATCTATTAAAAGAAATGAAAATATAATTTGAATGAGAAAAGAACGATAAATCTTGGTTTAGTCCCCCATGTGGGCCCTTGGTTTTGACTGCGTCTAGAGGGGCAGTTCAAATCGGTTATCCCCAATCTAATGGTGGGTGAAGTTTCTTTCTCATGAACCAAAAAAATCTTTTCTTTACCGGATGAAGTTATTACTTTTTATTGAGGACTCCATCGATAGAATACGCCAAGTCCAGCCCCATTGTAATGAGATAAAACATGAATGGTGGGGTTAGAATAAGGAATGAGTCCACCTCTTTCTTGGGTTCTTATTGAATACAATCTTCTTTATTCTCCAGTGTTTGATGAAGGTATTATACATCAGTAGAAAAATCAAATGGAATTTCTGAGATTAATTCTATTTGAAAAAAATTTAAGCATGAAGAATAATTATCAAATTCTTCCCTTTAAAAGTAAGTATCATGTGTCTCATTTTCATCCAGAAAATCCACTACAATATTCTCAGGTACTCCCTCCAATAAATGGTCAACAGGTTTGGGGAGCTCCATATTTTTCTCTTCAGATTTATATTCTCCCTCCAAAGAAGTAAAAGTGTTGGATGAATATGAAAAATTAAAACAAGGGGAGGTAGTACTAAATTTTGTTTCAATAAAATCAAAAGACAATGAGTTTATGAAAAGATTAGCTCCCTGAGTTTTTTCCCCTTCAATTACTTATTCAATGGAAATCACCTATTGGAGTTGATTAGTAGAAGATATTGGAAGGTAGTTGGTCTCCTCAATTTCTTGGATGTACTTATAAAAATCAATGAAGTCTAAGGGGGGATCTTCTTGGACCTTGGAAGCTTTATAAAATTCAGGAAAGTAATGCCAGAACTCAGTCAGCTTTCGGGGAATCGCTTCAATAACATCTTTGTTCATGTCCTCCCTTAGTTCATCTATGAATTCTTAGAATGTTTTTCATCATTATTTGTTTTCCAAAATAACATCACTTGTCTAAAAATTGAAGAAACACCATCATCCTCAAAAACTTTTCAGTCAATAATTGGTTCATTTATCGGTGGGTAATTGTTCCATGAAGAGAAAAAATAATCATTTGAAAACAACATGGTAAAAGAATTTTTTTTTAATTTGAAAAAAAGTCCAAAATCTACAAATATATTATAGCACTACCTCCCCGGAAACGACGCTATGTTTAATTCATGCCTGTCGTAGGGCATGGAAAAACAATTTTTAAATATCCTAAGTGTAGTCTAGTGATTAACCCTATGATGTTTCCTGAAGAGGAGTGCACACAAAATCTATTTTTAAATTTTAAACAAGGGTAAAAATGTTGTGTTTTTGAACAGAAATTTTAATTTGAAATGACTAAAAAACTATGATATTAAATGGGTGATTAGGTCGGGGTCAGTTTCATCTTGATAATGCTATCCTTGTTCAATTAAATTCAAACCTATTATTCTTAGTTTATTAAAGTGAATTTCCAAATTCTTTTCCTCTCACTTTCTTGGTGAAATTATGATGGTGAGAGAAAACATTACCAATATCTCGGTTTGGTCAATTCTCCTTCCATGTGTATGATATTTGTATTAAATATATTTAATTGACATGGGAAATTACCGATCATTTTTTTATCCCAAAAAATCAAGAACATTCACTACCCCTTTTACACGTACTGACGATCGTCGAGTATTTCACCACTAATTGTTGGTATATTCCATCATATATAAATATGAAATTAGTAGAGGGAGATAATTATTATTTTACCATGGAAAAAATAAATAACATAATTAAAATTCAAGAATTATCGCACTTGATAATAAAATATACTATATGAAATTGAATACATCTTCGATGAAGAAAGAAATTTTATTCAATTACGTCCAAGAACTCAAGAATTAAAAAATAGAAAATCAACCCATCCCCAATCACTCAAAATTTTTACCCCACCATGATAAGGGTAGTCGAGATGAATGGGGAATAAGAAGGTATTTAAAAACTATGAAAAATAAAATAAATAAAAGAGAAAGTCGAATGGTTCTCCTCCTTGGTGTCCTAGAAGGAATGAGATAGAATGAGAGATGCCATGAGAGGGAGGAGCTCTCCTCTTTTTGTAGCCAAAATTTGTTCTCTGAATGTTGACGTAGTTTAGCCCCAATAAATGACATATTCACGTGTTTCTCCCTTCTTTAATCGTGTTCATAATTCTGTTGGCCTTTTCCCTCAAAATCTCATCGGATTTGGACATGTATTCCGAGAGTGATGATCATTTTACTCTGACCATTTATTCTGTCCAATAAGACTTTCCAAAACGCAAACCCTCCTGATTAGGAAACTTTAATGGCCTTTAAAATGGAAAATTCCCACGGCCGTCCCTGCATTAAATATGTTAAAAACCTATTTCGTGTCCATCTGCCGAATTTCACATCAATTGGCCCCACCAAAAATGTTTGATGGACCCCACAACAAAAATCATCAGAACTGTAAACAGTTTTCATGAGACAAATTGTGAGCGTCTTTTGAACTTCCATATGGTCAATTAAGATTTTGGTCCAAAAAGATTAAATAAAGCCCTGGATGTGTAGAATCTAGAAAAGAAAGAATTTTTCAATTTAGAATAGTTCAAAATATGTTATGTCAAAACAACATAATTAATTTAGAATAGTTAAAAATCTGAAATGGTCCATTTTTACGGTTTTTCTCAAAACAACACCAATATCATAAAAATGAAGCAATTTATCTTAGAGTAACATTTTTGTGGGTTTAAAAAATTTAAATTCAATTTAAATTTAATTCAAAATATTTTATCTATCAGCGATGAATGATGTATGATATAGTGGTTCATATATTAATGGATTATGATTAATTTATGGGAATTTTTAGAAGTATATATCTCTCCAATACATTAATTAAATATCAATATCTCATGGGATAATAAAGACTAAAATGGGGAGTGAACTTGTTTAGTAAGGTACTTTTTCCATTATGATAGTCATTATAATTATCCTTTAATAATGATATGATGGAATTATGAGTAAACCAGAAAAACTATGATAGTATTTACAATGATCCTTTACAATTTATATCATTCTTGATTCTTAGGTTTAGGATACAAACTTATATATTATGACAATTTAATGTGATCATGACTAATTTTATTTGATTACATTATGTCTCATGTCTTAAGAACTTCCATGACTTACTTCTTGATTCAAGATTATGATCTATGATATGATGGGTATAGATTTTAAAATGTTAATATCTTGTTTTCATGCCCTTTATCTAATGTTATTCTCAAGATATCATATATACATCTCTTTTTTTTTTAACATTTCTGAGTATCAAATATCAAATTTTTGTATATTTTTTTCCCCAGGTATTAAAGAAAGGGTTTATGTGGGGTATTTCTAAGAAGAGTGTTATTTGGAAAGATTATTGGGGGATATTTTTAAAATATTTCAATAACTAAGAATATTTTATATCTTGTATCCAAATTCAACAAGATTTTACGATAACATTGGGTGTATTTATGGAACACATTGAATATTCATCTATTAAGATTTAATATATATGTATAAAATTTATTGGTCAATATGGTTGGTATAAGAGGTTGGTTTAAAAAATAATTAGATATTAGGAGTAGAGATATTTATTTAAAACCATGCTGATAAGTCTAATAATAGGTAACCATCATAATGATTCTGTAAAGTATAGATTATGTGGTTTTCCTAAAAATAAATCCATCATTGGACACTACAAGTGGACATGGTTTTAGAACAGATACATAAAAGGATAATAAACCCAAAAATAGTAGTTTGAATATATCTCAACCATCATTCTTGTCTATAGTGAGTGTGCCTTTACTACATAGTTAATTTGACACACCTGAGGGTTATTATTGGGTTAATTCAAATTTTATTTATAAAAAATTATGTATGATTTGAATAGATGATGACTATGAATGAACAATTTTAGATCGATGGGTATTTAGAATTAAAATAAGATTTCATGATTTAGATATCATATATACTATTTTTCATCAATATGTGGTTTCCCACAATGATTATTGTCATTCAAACTATGTTATTTGGTTTTAGACAATGAATAGAACCTGAAGGAACTATGTTAATGTTGACTATGGATATTATTAATATAATTTTATTCCTGAGTAAAATTTATTTTTAGAGATAGAATGTATCATATAGTTTCTATGCTTATTAAACATTCACAAGCTATTAATAAAGATGATATTATAAAAAATATAAAAGGGGACCTCATTTTTTTGAGTCCTCAATTAGGAAAAATCAATATTATTTTAGTGGGTCGAATAATCTACTAGTTTCTAAGAAAATATCAGTACCACTAAAAATATGTTTTATGTTCCCTAGTATTCAAAACATGAATTTTTTTTTTCTATATCATTTTTAAGGTTAAATAGATCAATGGTGAACTATTATCAATAACATGAGGAAACATGATGAAATTTACTCTATAGAGTGGAATGAATTTGGGATTTTATTTTTTAATAAGTACTTTCCTCAAATTATTTATATGAAAATAGTGAAATAATTACTTTATATAAAGAAAAATGAAGTATAATAAATTAGTATCCATGAGTAAAATTATAAAATACATTCTTGTTTTTAATTTTTTATTGTAATCCAAATTGAAATTCAGATTTATTAATTGTTTAGTGGCTTAAAACCAAGTTTCTAAATGGAATTATCCCTAAGGTAATTCTGTAGAAATGAATAAATCATTAATGTCTTGTTATGGTCTAAATTAATATTGGAGCTACCCATCAATATCACAGTTTTGAAAAGAAAATAAAAATAAAAATGAAAATAAAATAAAATAATAATAAAAAAAACCACGGAGAGAGAAATATGAATTCTTCATTACGCTAAAATTGCAGAAGGAAACATGGATGAAATTGTCTTAATGGGGTTAGTAAAAATTCTAATTCAGTAAAGGAATGTCATTTAGAAATTTAATTCTAATGTGATGGGTTGAATATTTTAGCTAATAATGGGGAGAATGCAGTAAAAAATAGACAACCCACACTCTAGTGTTTCATATACATGGAGTACAAAAATTATGCTAATAAGTTCTCAAATATTAAGTTTAATGAGGATAATTTTTTTAGAAACCTATTAGGACCGTAAGAGAAGGTAAATTTCATATGTAAAATATTCTTGATGTGGGGTATGATAAAAAATAGGTGAAAGGTACATTTACAAAAAAAATTTAGAACTGATAATGTCTTATTTAATAATGGATATACCAACTCTTTTTTGTGGAAATTATTTTCTAAGGGTATCATAGGAACACCCAACTTATTAGATACTGAAATATTAGTGAAAACTATTAATGGTATGATGATCACATTGCATGTAACACCCTAACCCCAGTTACCCAGATTCGGTGCATTATTTTAATACATTGGCACAATTACAAGGAATCAATTCCCAAAGGACTGATCCGTTTAGAAATTCTGGAAAATAGATTACATACATTAACATTAAATTACAATTTGAAACATAAAACACTGCATGGATAGTTCTTTGAGAATTCCATTTTTCCTTTTATCTTAACCCTACATATCAATCATAATATACTTCTTAGAATCCTGGGAAAATAAAACATAAGAAATGGGTGAGCTCAGATGCTCAGTAAAGGTAAATAATTTAGCGGAAGCTATAAAATTTTAAGGCAATAAGTGTAATAAAAAAATCCTTTTAAACATAATCTTGAACATAATAATGTAAAAATAAATGAAACATTACCATATAAACATGCACTTGGGTATTCTACTAGTCGAATAATCACATGTAATAACTAATTTCACAATGAGGAAATGCCTAATACCGGACATCATTACCACATAGTAAAGGCCTCGTGCCAAGACTACAAAAAGTTTTTTGTCAAGTCCATGTGATAAGACACTAGTTTTTCTCATGATACCTACCGATGCATCGAGGAGCTGTAGTGGGATCCACCCATCACTTACTAAGTCCACTGCATTCCTCATATGAATAGTTGAAACATAACATATGCATTGGTATTAAAACTGGCATATGAAATGTCAATACATTAACCATAAACCATGAATGGTATAAAAATAGAACATTAACAGTCAAACATATCATAACTCATTTAATTCAATATAAAATATTGAATTATAATAAATCAACCTCAATACAAAATAATAGCATGTAAAGATGCTGACAAAGTTGAAAATGATGAGTAAAAAATTTTGAGAGAAATATCCTTTTTGTAAAATAATTTAAAAGTCACACATTTATAAAGGAAGTAATTTAAAAGAGAGTTTTGAATTAAATTTTCCCATACCACTTTGAAACTTTTTAAAATAATTATCATTTCAACACATTCATGTCCATATAAATAAATCCTTAAAATAATTTTAAAATCATGGACATTAATTAAAAATATTTAGAAAGTTAAATCTTTAAAACATATAAAATTATGATCTTGATAAATAGTACCTTAAAAAATACTTAAAATATTCATTTTGAAATCATTATTATTAAAAATGGACAAGGAGGATAAAAATTTCCCAGTAAATACTTACACATAAAAAAGCTTGGATAATAATGAGATTGAGGAATTAACACTTACCTTGCACTTTCAATTAGTCGAGGGTACACTTAACCTCCTGTATGAAGATCGTAGTATGTTATTAAATTATACCATAACCATATTAATATTTATGATATCATATATGATTCAGATATGAATTTATAATACCCATTTAATAATAATTTATATGTTAAATAAACATTTCGGGTAATAATCGCTTTCTTTATCATACATGTTTTAACTTGTTACTCTTTATTGTATCACTTAGATCATGATTTAAATACTTCCAGAATATAAAACAGGATTTATGTAACATATATATTTAGAAAATAAATATTTATAATATACATATATATGAAATGGAAAACACCATTTATGGAGACGGTAGTCCGTACGTATGCATAAACTTTGTTTCCATTTTCATATAGTATTGAACGTAAGTAAATGAATAAGATGTATGCGTGTACATAAATACTTATATATATATATATATATATCTCAGGTATCATTATTATGTAACATATTACATACTTATTAGTAATATATATTTTTATAATCGTCGATGAATGGTGCACATGGAAATGAATCTCATCACGACGTGGAGACGGTAATCCGTACGTAGGCACGAGTGAAAATATCATTCTTTTGATATTAAAATAATTTATAATTTGATGGTATATCATATATAAAGAATCATTATCATGTTATATTTATTTTTTACATCAAATACACATCATTATTATTCCCATCCAAATAATAATGTATCGAATAATAATTACACCAGAACGTGGAGACGGTAAGCCGTACGTACGTACGTATGGTGACATGTTATTCGAAGGATGGATAGAATACTGAATATGGTTGTACCATATTTATAATAAAATCACAGTATATAGAAGTTACTGGAGTTATTATTTTTTAATGGAAATAACAATGAAGGAAGAAGTGGAAGAAGAAAGGAACATGAAAGAGGGTGATGAAATCATTACCTCTTCTTTGGGTTCTTACTTTTTATTTGATCAAAAGTGATCCTTAGGATGGCTTTATGATCAAAATAATGCCTATAGATTAAAGTGAGGGGAGTTGGGAGCATATTTGGGTAGATTTTGGCTGCGAAAAAAGGCTTTGGAGGTGTGAATTTGGAGAAGGGGAAATTCTGTTTTATAATAGGGGTGAGGGGAACCTTTGAAAAAACATAAAATATTATTTTATAATAAATTAATATTCGGTTTATAATGGCTCCAAAGTGACTTATTTCAAGGATTGGGTGGGTATGGGTCTAAATCCTCTCAACTAATAGGTTTTAGCCAAGTTTAGGTTACCATTTTAACCTTATATTTTAGATTTAACTCTAAGTTAAATAATTTATCTTTTACCATGTCTTCTTGTATTCTTACACTATATGGTTACTAAACTTACTATATACTGACAATAGAACCCCAATTGGTTCATTAGTGTCATATATATTATTATATAAGACTTATGGAAGAACCTTAGATTTTTGGGACCATTATATCAATTAATAATATAATATTTATTTTAAAAACAATTTTATGTCAATTTTGACACTATTTGGTATTTGTTTTTTGTTAAAATAATAAAAGCATGATTACTTTAAAAAAAACTCATTGAATCAATCCTAACATGTCATATTCACCTAGAAAATTCGTGGATTTCATAAAAATTTTGAAATTATATTTATTTTAATATTTATAATACCATTTATTTGATTCTTTCATTAATAAGGTAATTACTGCATCACCATTTTATCATAAATAAATTAAATTATTTAATGTCTAAAAATTATAAAGAAAATAATATTACATAGGAAATATTTTTATCTTTCTAATTAATATTTATAATATAATTTATATTATGTATAACCCTATATTAAAAATGTTTAAGTTATTAAACATTGATTTTAACTCTTTTAACTCTTCTTTGAATTAAATAATAATAAATGTTCTCATCTAATCCAAGTGGACATAAATGATAATATTTTATTCTTAGGTTTTTTATGGTCGAGATAAACTTGTCCAATAGAATTAGGACATGTGTTAGGGTAATATGAATATCATTTTTACCCTTAATTACCCTATTCACTTTTAACCGTGGTAAAAAAAGTAAGAAGTTACTATTCACCAAAAATTATTTTTACCTTATTGAACCACATTTTACTACTTGATATTAACTGTGTCTCTCTGATTTTTGAAATTATAATCACAAAAGTGGTAAAATTATGTTTTATGTGAATTTGTAAATTCTCCTAGGAGGTGGGTAAAAGACGGTGAAAAGTTCAACAAAATTTTTATATACCTAAAATTATTCGAAACTAACTTCAATGAATTAAATTGAACTTATATAGGTATTATGTATTTATTTTGACCTTAATTAAATTTAAATAAAATAAATAATTATTTAAATAAAAAATTCGGTTTTAAACTATAACTTAGTGTTTTTTCACTATTCATAAAAAATTTAATGTTTTCATAAAAATATCAAAAATTCACCCTAAGATAATTTCGATATTCCGAATCCACAAATGAATTCCATTTTAAAAAATTCAAAACATAGAAGTTGAATTTATTAATTTAATATTAATTCCCGTTGTCAAAACCAAAATGCGTATTTTTAAGAAACATTATCTATTAAAAGATTGAAACTTGTTTATGACCAATCTCAAAGTAAAATTTCTTAAAATGACCATCATTTGATTAAATGGTAATAATATAATCTATTTATACTTTCAAACCATTAAAATATATAATTTAAAACTATAAATTATTTTGATTTAAAAAGTTGAATTCAGTTAAAATATAGTATTTTTCACTATTCACCCAAATATGAAAGTTATCAGAAAAGCACCAAAAATTTATTGAAACTAAATTCATATGTATTGATTCTAAAGAAAAGGTTTATTTTTTCAAATATAATATATAAAAGTTTCAAATATTGGATTTAAAAAGGATTCATCATTAACTGGAGGTAAAAGTGCATTTTTGAAATAAATACTTCTTTTATCTAAAAAAATGAATTTGTTCTTAAATTTTGACTAAGATACTCATAAAATAAATTCTAATGTTATAAGGGTTATATATAGTTCAATATTTAGTTAATACTATTCATTACGGCTTTTGAATGTCTAGTTTGGTAATCTTATGGTGCGCTCGAACCCGTTGTTGTGTGTAGTGCAAGTTATTGAATTACTTCGAAAAAATAATATACTATGAAATCTTGGGGTGTTACATTCTTCCATCCTTCAATAAATTTCATCCTCGCAATTTGAAATTATTCTTCTAATATAAAAGGTTGAAAATAGGAAATACCTTTGTGAAAACCCACATATGAAATTAGGTTAATAAAATTTAGTGTTAATAAGAGGAAAAGGAAAATTAATGGGTCACTACCAAATTTTGATCTCAATTAGGAGAAAATTGGTGGCAATTAGTGACATATAATTGGAGGAAAAATGTAAATATTTATTGGTAGTGATTGTGGTAATCAATCACAAACAAGTGTAAAATTGATGGCCTTAAATTCATCAGTCTATGATGCTTTAAAATACCATCAGTTCAACAAAACATTAGGTATTAAAATAACACATTTTTGGTTTTAATATCCCTTCACTAATGTTTGAGAATTAACTTCTTCATATAATAAGAGAAGAAGAAAAATATATACATGACACGTAGAGTTCCATCCTTTAACAAATTTCTACCATAGACTCATATTTCACTCTAAAAGATAATAGAACATAAATATATATATTATATTTATCATGTTCGTATAGGGTTAAAAAAAGAATTTATAATTCATCTACCAGACCCATTAAAAATCTAAATTATTCAATCTAGGACATCACGTGGGATAGTGATAGATGATACATCGTTTTCTCCCGTCGATTGTGGGTTCAAGTCTCGCGGCCTTTCCAAATGCGAGAGGTTGCCGCCTGACCTCCGGGTTTTCCTTTTTATGGAAATCCAAAAATAACCTTAACAATAGTATCCAATTTCAAATATAATCCATTCCAGCCATTATAATTATCCGAAATATGTATATCCAAACTCTCAGTCCAAAATTTATAAGGAAGTTAAACATAATGAGGATCCTTTTTTCCAGGTAATAACATGTGAACGCATTCATCATGAATTCTTTTACAACACCGCAACATCTTGAATTACCAAAATCAACCATATCTTATTCAAAAAACACTACCTCATTATCAGGACCATATTAAGGATTAACTTTCCTTCAGCCATGTATTTTTTAAAAAAAGGTTAACTTGTCGTTGAGTCACTTTTCATAGTACCATATAATCTCAAATCCTCAATGAAATAGTATTGCAGTACAATCCTTATTTATCTCCATAATTCATATAACTTGTACATCATTGATACAACACTCAAATGAAATAATTCTTTAATAACAACATAAGAACACTAGTCATTCCCCTTCATCTGTGGTAGTATCATAACTTTATTATTATCCAATAGCATCATTTGGGTCATACTCTGATGATTTGAACATTTATTCATGTAGTGACCCCACTCCTTGCAGATTAAGCATTGTAAATTTTAAACCTTTTTCATTTCGTCATAATAATTAACATGGTGTCCTTTTTCTCCACACTTATATCATACTCCCATTCCCTTCAAGAATTTTCCAATATGATTTTTCCACAGTTATTACATATGGGAAAATCCTTCTTTACCCACTTCCCTTTATCTTTCCATATCTCTACCATCCTTTTCTTCTCTGGATTCCCTTCGTATCCATAGGACTCTAAGAACTCTTTACATATCTTACCAACACATGATACTATTTCTTCATATGATGATAATACGTGGTAGACTATTTCCCTTATAAATTTTGGCTTAAGACCATGAATGATATGATCCTTATTACTCTCTGGATCATGCATATTGCAGGAGTTCTCATTCCTTCTACTGGGAACCATTTCTAAAAAATGGCATACACTACATCAGTTTATAAATAGAAATACCGAATCACAAACTTGTATAACATATAACATAAATTAAACAGTTTATGGATATAATCCATAATCATAAAAATGTCTCCTTTGAGGAAGTATATAATCATAAAACCATTATAATGGTTTGTAAAGAAAATGAGAATGTCCTAAGCATATCCCCCAGGAGTTTCGTAACCAAGAGTGCAGAAAGGCTCATTGTCGTGCACCAGTTCCCGTTTGAGTCTAGATCAATGCGGTGTTTTTGGGATTTACCCCTAGGTACATAAATGCTAGATCCGCCTCTACCTGCTCGTATCCAGACATGGATATTTTTGTTTGTAAAACTCACAAAATCTCTACATTACCAAAATTCTAGGAAGTCCTTCTATATTAATCATTGATGTTTATCTTAGGTTTATGTGCTCTAATCAGAGTTTTTCTAAATCTAGCATCCAAGGTTATTGCTAAACTTCCTCTAATACCAACTGTAACACCCCAACCCCAGTTACCCAGAGCTGGTGAATTATTTTAATACATTGGAACAATTACAAGGAATCAATTCCCAAAGGACCGATCAGTTTAGAAGTCTTGTAAAATAGATTACATACATTAAATTTACATTATAATTTAAAACATAAAACACATCATGGATAGTTCTTTGAGAATTACATTTTTTTCCTTTAGCCTAACCCTACATATCAACCATAATACACTTCTGGAATCCTGGGAAAATAAAACATAAAAAAGGGGTGAGCTCAAATGCTTAGTAAGGGTAAATAATTTAGCGGAAGCTATAAAATTTTCAGGAAAGATTTGTAATAAAATCAAAAGCCTTTTAAACATAAACATGAACAATATATGGTAATGATAAATGAAAAATTACTATATAAACATGCACATTGATATTATACTAGTCGAATAATCACATGTAATAACTAATTTCATAGTGAGGGAATGCCTAATGCCGGACATAATTACTATAGAATCCCGCCTTTTTATCACATATACTTTCATTACATTTTACAAAACCGAGGATCTTTAAGGTTTAGTGTATATAGAAACCAGGAACTTAAAACATGAAAACATAAAACATTCTTCTTAAACACTTGAAAGGATTCACCTTATGTTCATTCTTGGTTCATTACAACATCTCATAACCTGGAGACATACATCAAAAGAAAGGGTGAGCAGAAGGCCCAGTAAGGTAAACAAGGGGAAACATTTAACAAGCAAACATGAGATACATCAACAATGTCATGAAAACAAACTTTAAGGAATGAGAAATAAATCATGAGGAATATCATAATAAAAATAACATTATTCATAAATTGAAGATTTGGGTACAACATTTAATATTGAGAATCATTTTTTTTTCACCAGGGTCCATCCCCAAGGTGTCATTAAAAATTACCATGGTTATTCACCAAGGCGTCGTTAAAAATAGTCATCTCTAGAGATTAAGTATTTATTGAATTCATTAGAGCGCTATCAGGGTGAACCCTTGACATGACTTTATTATCATGTGAGACAAATATATCGTCATCAATCATTTCATAAACAACCTATATAGCATAAAAGAAATGGGTTTCATCGCATAATCATAACGTTTTAAAAACTGCTTTAAAGACATGATCTTCGTGTCACTTTAAAACACACAGAAAAGGAAGGTGGGTCTCATGTATGTAAATCCCAGAATTTAAAATAGAAATTTTTTGTATATATGTGAGTACCCATATAGAATAGAGATATGTGAGTATTCACTTAATAAAATAAAAGAACTTTAGAAAAAGAGAGAGACATTTTGAGACGGAAATTCTGCAGCATACCAACTATATTTCGGGGTTTTATAAAACATTGAAAAAAGAGGGGACATGGGTAAAACATTCATAAATGACCCATAAAACAGTAGACGGACAGAATATGAAGGATATATGAATATGGTAATGAAATATGAAGGAAATTCCATTTGAAAATAAAAATATGGAAAGAAGACAAAAATTAGACTTCTCTTATGAAAATCTTGCAGCCTAACGACGTCACTTAGACTTCAACCAAAAATGAATTGACAAGATCAAATAGGGTCTCTCATCATATAAAATTAAGAATTCAGTATGATAGATATAGATATCATACCCAAACATAACAAAATGGTACTTGAAATACTTGACATGAAAATAGATCTTCAAAATGAGAAGGGTGAAAGAATCCCTTTAAAATTCGGCAGCCTAACGACGCCACTTAAAACCTCAAAATACTAAATTGAAGAGATCAAATAGGGTCTCTAATAATATAAAAATAAGAGTTCAGTATGATAGATATAATTATCATACCCCAAAATAATAAAAAGGAAATTTAAAACATGACATGAAAGTAGAACTTTGAAAAATGAGAAAGGAGAACGAATCCCTTAAAAATTCGGCAGCCTAACGACGCCACTTAAAACTTCAAAATAATGAATTTAAGAGATCAAATATGGTCTCTCATCATATGAAAATTAGATTTCAGTATAATAGATATAGATATCATACCCCAAAAAAATAAAAAGGAACTTGAAAGACTTTACATGAAAGTAGAACTTTGAAAATTGAGAAAGGTGAACGAATCCCTTAAAAATTCAGCAGCCTAACGGCGCCAATTAAACATTCTTAAAACTAATTGATGATAGGAAGAGGGTGTATCCGATCATATGGACCTAAAAAGGGCAATAATATGAATTTAAAAGAACATCCTTCTAACATAAGATCATGGAGCATAAAATAAATGACATAAAAGTGATTTCATGAAAAGAAAGTGAGAGGTCAGATCCCTTACCATAAAACGTAACTATTAAAACTCAATGTTGGGCCCTTAAGGGAATGGGGGAACCTTGGAAGGACTCCTTGGGAGGTAATGAGATCAGATATTCATTGGGGGAGAATTGGGAGTCGAATGGATGAGAGGATGGCTTGGTATTTATAGGGAAAGTGAGGGGACAAGGCATTAATGGCCAAGGGACACCTCATTGGTTGTTTTGGAAAAACCATGGGCTTTCCCATGGTATTTTCCCATGGTATTGGCCACTTGGGACACCTTATACCTTATCTTACTATTCATAAGGCGAAAATATTGATTACATACTAAATACATCATTTAATGATGCCATTAAACACCTGTAACTTAAAAACTGTATTTTCACTATTCATCGAAAATTCAACTTTCTCAGAAAAAATCCCAAAATTTCACCTTAACAAAATATAGATGCTCGGACTTCAAAACTGAACTCCATTTTATAAAAATAATTTTCTAAATATTTTTAATTTTATTTTTAAATAAATACACTATTCACTGAAAATTCATTTTTTTCAGAAAAATCCCCAAAATTTACCCTAACATAATATCGATGCTCTGCGTTCAAAAATGAAATCCATTTTATAAAAATAATTTTCTAAATAATTTTAATTTAATTTTTAATTAGAAAACAATATTCACTCGAAAAAACTAATACTTGTCTAATAATTTATGAAACTGTTATTTAACCATTTTATTGAATCTTTTTACTTAATCAAGGTGCCTAGATTATATTAATTCTTTATTTAAGTGAGATTACTAATCCATTTGGTCACATTACTAATCCTAAGCATAAAATCACTATTCATAATTTACTATTCATAAAAAATCAAGTTGATCTTATTAGACATTAAATTTAGTACTGAACATAATTGTAGAAGACCATTTTTTGAAAATCAATACACATTTTTAATTATTGAAGGATTATATAAAAAATTTTAAAATATCATTTTTCTAAAATTCATCAAAAATATGAATAATCTATTTATACGGTCATTTAAAAATACATTAACATCATCATAAGAAGAAATACCAATTTTTATTTAAAATAAAGGATTACACAAGGTAGTTACAGTCTCCTTACATAGCTCCTTATCACACCCGAATAAGACCTAAGTGTAAGGTGTGCTAAGGTGATAGAATCCGAGGGAGGCTCGGCCAACATCGTACGAGTAGTAATTTCTATCAGTTTGAACTTCTCGCGAAGGTGATTCTGTTCTAACTTCACATGATAGAGTTCGGCTTGGGTTTGGTCCAGAGAAAAGTCCAGTGGTGCTACCTCCTTCCCAAGTTCTGTTAGATGGGCTACGATCGGTCCAAGACTACTGGGTGAGGCCATAAAATCTTCTTTCTATAATAATTAACCAAGATTGCGTATATTTAGAGACAATAATCTAAATGTTTATTTTCCAGTGGTCATATTGTCCAATGGTCATATAACAGTCAAAATCCAAAAGTCTCATTTTAATTATACTCATGTTATCCAATGAAACAGTTTTGTTGAGTATATAAAAAATAAAAAATAAAATAAAATAAAATAACTCAAAAAATTAGGAAACAAGATTTATTCAAAATTTCGGGTTGTTACAATCTTCCCCCCTTAAGAAATTGTGTCCTCGCAATTTTTAAAACTGGGTTTTAAAATTTCATTGAAATTCCCACATCGGAAAAGGATTCAGTAAAACTATTACTTTAAAATAAAGAAAGGGAAGTAAAAAGGTCACTCGAGTTAACCCATACAAGGATCCCATGTTGGAAATCATGGACATTGAGGAAAAAACAAAGGATCACATTCTAAGGGAGAGTGATAGAATACATGATTAGGAGAAAGTTAACAATAAGAAAATCACAATCTTTTGATGGGTAAAACAGTATTTGATTTCCTAGTAGGAAACGTTAACAAACAACGTTTTCTGTTTTTTGTTCCTTTTCATAGTTTTGAGTAATTCATTTACTACATAGAATAAAAACATAAGGAAATATACCTACCTTCAGGTAGCGTTTAATCCTTTAATAAGTTTTTACCAAAACTAATCTTTTCTCCAAATGACGAGCATTCAAAAAAACACTTGGTCTCATCAAAAGCACAAGAATAATCTTCTAGAGAATCATGTATTCCATAAAAGAAAAACTATCTATCTTTAAACATTTATCCCAAAAACAGAAAGGGTAAGATAAAAAAACTCTTAAAAAAAAGAATCCCATAGGAAGGGAAACTACTTTTAAATCTTCAAAGTTCCATGGTACTACACAGAGTTCATCATAGACCATTCCGTAAATAACTGCCCTTAAAATTCCTTAAAATAACCCAAACTAAGATTGAATCCCAAATACAAGAAGGACTTGATAACATAGTCTTCCAATATAAACATTATTGTTCATATCCATACATCATCAACCACTCCTAACATCTTATAACAAAAGTAACTAACCTAAAATTATTTTCCCCAAGATAGGTTAATCATTTCCATAAGTAACCTATAATACCAAAAGTTCACCGTAAATTCATCGATTATTCAAATTATAATTCAACCTTTACCACTCAAATAAAATACTATAGTAATTTATTTACCTCGACCAAATAGGGTTCCCAAAATAGTGAACATATTTCAAAATAATAATCATTTTTTAATCCCCTAATCATCTCTATCATATTAATACGACAATCATCACATTTCCTATCACATTAGTTGTTGGGATATGTTCATCCATTTCCCACCATTAACTAAGGAAAGAAACTACAATTAGGGGCTTAAATACTTAGCCAATAAACATTAAAAAGAAACTTAAAGCATAGAAGGATAAAATTGTAGAAGAAAAGTATACCCTAACTGGTGATCCCCTAGGTCCCAATCTAGGTTATACATGACAATATATTATTATGTTTATCTTTAATTTATTTTATCATTGTTCCTTTAATAATGGTTCATACTAAGCTTATGAATTTACCAAAGCATATCCCCCGGGAGTGTCATAACCAATAGTGCAGCAAGGCCCGTTGTCTTGTACCCGTTCTGTTTTGAGTCTAGCTTAAAGCGGTGTTTTTAGGTCTTACCCCTATGTACATCTATGACAGATCCACCTCTACCTGCTCGTATCCAGACAGGGATGTATTTTTTTGGCAACCCCTTACTCAATACTCACCAAAATACCAGGAAGGTTTCCTATATTTAAACATTACTATAGGGTTCTTCCTAAAGTTTTAATATCCTAATTTCAACAAATAACTAAACCATCCTTTGATACCAACTATAGAATCCCACCTTTTTGTCACATAAACTTTCATTACATTTTACAAAACCAAGGATCTTTAAGGTTTAGTGTCTTGGAAACCAGGAATTAAAACATGAAAACATAAAACATTCTTCTTAAACACTTGAAAGGATTCTCTTTATGTTCATCCTAGGTTCATTACTGCATCTCATAACCTGGAGACATACATCAAAATAAAGGGAGAGCAGAAGGCCCATTAAGGGAAACAAGGGGAAACATTTAACATGCGAACTTGAGATACATCAACAATGTCATGAAAAAGAACTTTAAGGCATGAGAAAGAAATCATGAGGCATATCATAATAAAAATAATGTTTTTAATAACTTGAAGATGTGGCTAAAACATTTATTATTGACAATCATTTCTGTTTCACCATGGTCCATCCCCAAGGTGTCATTAAAAATTACCAAGGTTATTCACCAAGGCGTCGTTAAAAATAGTCATCTCTAGAGATTAAGTCTTTACCCAATGCATTGGAGCGCTTTCAGGGCACACCCTAGACACATCTTTATTATCATGTGAGCCACATATATCATCATAAATCATTTCATAAACAACCCATATAGCATAAAAGGAATGTGTTTCATTTCATAATCATAACGTTTTAGAAACTTCATTAAAGACATGATCTTTGTGTCACTTTAAAACACACAAAAAAAGGAGGTGGGTCTCATGTATGTAATTAACAGAATTTAAAATAATTTTTTTTTGTATATATGTGAAGACCTATATATAATAGAGATATTTGAGTATTCACTTAATACAATAAAAGAACTTTAGAAAAAGAGAGAGACATTTTGAGACCGAAATTCTGCAGCATAACAACTATGTTTCAGGGTTTTAGAAAACATTGAAAAGAGAGGGGACATGGGTCAAACATTCATAAATGACCCATATAACAGTAGAGGGACATAATATGAAAGATATATGAACATGGTAATGAAATTTTAACTACATACAATTTGAAATAAAAAATATGGAAGGAAGACAAAAATTAGATTTCTCTTATAAAAATCCAGCAGCCTAACGACGTCAGTTAGACTTCAACCAAAAATGAATTGAAAAGATCAAAAAGCGTCTCCAAAAATATAAACATAATATTTCAGTAGGATAGATATAGAGATCATACCCCAAAATAATAAAAAGGTTTTTTAAATACTTGACATGAAAATAGATCTTGAAAACGAGAAGGGTGAAAGAATCCCTTAAACATTTTGCAGCCTAACGGTGCCACTTAAAACTTCAAAATACTGAATTGAAGATATCAAATAGGGTATCTCATAATATGAAAATAAGAGTTAAGTATGATAGATATAGAGATCATACCCCAATATAAAAAAAAGTAACATGAAAACTTGACATGAAAGTAGAACTTTGAAAAATGAGAAAGGTGAACGAATCCATTAAAAATTCGGCAGCCTAACAATGCCACTTAAAACATAAAAATACTAAATTAAAGAGATAAAATAGGTTCTATCATCATATTAAAATAATATAAAAGTATGATATATATAGAGATCATACCCCAAAAAAATAAAAAGGAACTTGAAATACTTGACATGAAAGTAGAACTTTGAAAAATGAGAAAGGTGAACGAATCCCCTAAAAATACGGCAGCCTAATGGCGCCACCTAAACATTATTAAAAATAATTGATGAGAGAGAGAGGGGATATCCCATCATATGAACATAAAAAAGGATGTATGATAAATATAAAAGAACATCCTCTAACATAAGAACATGGAGAATAAAAAAATGACATAAAAGAGATTTCTTGAAAAGAAAGAGAGAGGTCAGATCCCTTACCATAAAACGTAACTCTTAAAACTCAATGTTTGGGAACTTGAGGGCCTGGGGGCACCTTGGGAGGACTCCTTGGGAGGTAATGAAACCATATATTCGTTGGGGGAGAGTTTGGAGTCGAATGGATGAGAGTATGGCTTGGTATTTATCGGGAAAGTGAGGGGACAAGGCATTAATGGCCAATGGACCCCTCATTGGTGGTTTTGAAAAAACCATGGGCTTTCCCATGGTATTTGCCCATGGTATTGGCCACTTGCGACACCGCATACCTTATATTACTATTCATAAGTCTACTATATTGATTACATACTTAATACATCATTTAATGTTGTCATTAAACACTTGTAACTTACAAACTGTATTTTCACTATTCATCAAAAATTCAACTTTCTCAGAAAAATCCAAACATTTCACCTTAACAAAATATAGATTCTCTGATTTCAAAAATGAACTCCATTTTATAAAAATATTTTTCTAAATATTTTTAATTTAATTTTTAAATAAATACACTATTCACCGAAAATTAATTTTTTCTAGAAAGATCCCCTAAAATTACCTTAACATAATATCGATGCTCTGAGTTCAAAAATGAAATCCATTTTATTAAAATAATTTTCTATATATATTTAATTTAATTTTTAATTAAAAAACACTATTCCCTCAAAAAAACTAATACTTGACTAATAATTTATGAAACTGTTATTTAACCATTTTATTGAATCTAATTACTTAATCGAAGTGCCTAGATTATATTAATGCTTTATTTAAGTGAGATTACTAATCCATTTTCTCACATTACTAATCCTAAGAATTAAATCACTATTCATAATTTACTATTCATCAATAATCATGTTGAACTTATTAGACTCTAAATTTCGTACTGAACATAATTGTAGAAGCCCATTTTTTGAAAATCAATACACATTTTTAATTATTTAAGGTTTATATAAACATTTTTAAAATATCCTTTTTCTAAAATTCATCAAAAATATGCATAATATATTTATATGGTCATTTGAAAATTCATAAACATCATCATAAGAAGAAATCCCAATTTTTATTTAAAATAAAGGATTACACAAGGCAGCTACGGTCTCCTTACATAGCCCCTTATCACACCAGCATAGGACCTAAGTGTAAGGTGAGCTAAGGTGAGAGAATCTGAGGGAGGCTCGACCAACATCACACGAGTAGTAATTTCTATCAGTTTGAACTTCTTGGGATGGTGATTCTATTCTAACTTCACATGATTGAGTTCGGCTTGGGTTTGGTCCAGAGCAAAGCCCAATGGTGCTACCTCCTTCCCAAGTTCAGTTAGATGGGCTTCAATCGGTCCAAGACTACAGGGTGAGGCCATCAAATCTTCTTTCTATAATAATTAACCAAGATTACATGTATTTAGAGACAATAATCGAAATGTTTAATTTGCAACGATCATATTGACCAATGGTAATATAACAGTAAAAACCCAACAGACTCATTTTAATTATACTCATGTTATCTAATGAAACAGTTTTGTTGAGTATATAAAAAACACAAAATTAGGAAATAATATTTATTCAAAATATCAGGTCGTTACAATTAAAACATAGTCAAGGCCTCGTGCCAAGACTAAAAATAATATTTTTGTCAAGGCCTTGTGCCAAGACACTAGTCTATCTCATGAGACCTACGGATCCATCTAGGAGCTACAGCGGGCTCCACCCGTCACTTACTATGTCCACTGCATTCCTCATATGAATAGTTGAAACATAACATAAACATTCATACTAAAACTAGCATACGAAATGTCAATACATTAACCATAAACCATGATTGGTATAAAAATAGAACATCCATAGACAAACATATCATAACTTATTCAATAAAATATGGAATATTCTATTATAATAAATAATCCTCAATAAAAAATAATATCCAGTAAAGGATTCTGACATAGTTGAAAATAATGAGTAAAACTTTTTGAGAAAAATATCCTTTTTGTAAAATCATTTAAAAGTCACAGATTTATAAAGGAAGTAATTTAAAAGTTATTTTTGAATCAAAGATTCCATACCACTTTTATTCTTTTGAAAATAATTATCATTTCAAAAAATTCATGTCCATATAAATAAATCCTTAAAATCATTTTGAAAACATGGAAATTAATTAAAAATATTTAGAAAGGTAAATCATTAAAACATTTAAAATTCTGATCTTTCTAAAGAGTACCTCTAAAAAATTATTAAAATATTCATTTTGAAATTATATTTATTAAAAATGGACAAGTATGATAAAAATGTCCCAGTAAATACTTACACATAAACAATCTCAGATAATAATGAGATTGAGGAATTAACCCTTACCTTGCACTTTCCTTTAGTCAAGGGTACGTATAACCTCTTTTATGAGATCGTAATATGTTATTAAATTATACAAGAACCATATTAATATTTATGATATCATTCATGATTCAGTTATGACTTTATACTACCCATTTAATAATAATTTCCATGTTAAATTAACATTTCTGGTAATAATCGCTTTCTTTATCGTACGTGTTTTAACTTGTTACTCTTTACTGTATCACTTAGATCATGATTTAAATACTTATAGAATATAAAACATGATTTATATATCATATATATTCAGAATATAAATATTTATAATATACATATATATGAAATGGAAAACACCGTTTTTGGAGACGATAGTCCGTACGTACGCATAAACGCTGTTTCCATTTTCATATAGTATTGAACGGAAATAAGTGAATAAAATATATGTAAGTACATAAATAATTATATATTTTAATATATATATATATCTCTTGTAGAATTATTATTTTATATATTAAATACTTATTAGTAATTTATATTTTTATAAACGTCGATGAATGGTGAACTTGGAAATGAATCTCATCGCATCGTGGAGACGGTAATATGTACGTACACATGAGCGAAAATATCAATCTTTTGATATTAAAGTAATATATAATTTGGTGGGATATCATATATATATAATAATTATCCTGTTATATTTATTTTTTACATCAAATACACAACATTATTATACTCCTCCAAATAATAATGTATTGAATAACAATTACACCACGACGTAGAGATGGTAAGCCGTACGTACGAACGTAGGGTGACATGTCACTCAAAGTATGGATATAATACTGAATATGGTTGTACCATATTTATAATAACATCACAGTATATCGAAGAGACTGGATTTATGATTTTAGAATGGAAATAACAAATAAAGAAGAAGTGGAAGACGAAAGGAACTTGAAAGAGGGTGGTGAAATAATTACATCTTCTTCAGGTTCTTCCTTTTGAATTGATCAAAAGGGCTCCATACGATGGATTTATGATAAAATTAATTACTCTATATTGAAGTTAGGGGAGTTGGTAGGATATTTGGGTAGAGTTTGGCCGAGAAAAAAGGCTTTGGAGGTGTGAATTTTAGAGAATGGGATGTGCCCTTTTATAAGAGGGGTGAGGGGCACCTTTGGAAAAACTTAAAATATTATTTTATAATAAATTCATATTCGGTTTATAATGGCTCCAAAGTGACTTATTTCAAGGTTAGTGGGGGGGGGGGGGGTTTGGGTCTAAATCCTCTCAACCAATAGGTTTTAGACATGTTTAGGTTACCATTTTAACCTTATCATTTAGATTTAACTCTAAGTTAAATAATTTAACTTTTACCATGTCTTCTTGTATTCTTAAACTATATGGTTAGTGAACATAATATATTCGACCAATAGAACCCCAATTGGTTAATTAATTTTCTATATATTATTATATAAGTCTTTTGGCCTAAACTCATATTTTTAGGACCATTTTATCAATTAATAATATAATATTTGTTTTAAAAACAATTTTATGTCAATTTTGACACTATTCGGTATTTGTTTTTTTGTTAATATAATAACAACGTGATCCCTCCAAAAAAATACATTGAATCAAGACTAACATGTCATATTCACCTATAAATTTTTTGGATTTCATAAAAACTTTGAAATTATATTTATTTTAATATTTATAATACCATTTATTTGATTCTTTCATTAATAAGGTAATTACTGCATCAATATTGTGCCATAAATAAATTATATTATTTATGTCTAAAAATTATGAATAAAATATAATTACGTATGAAATCATTTTATCTTTCTAATGAATATTTATAATAGAATTTATCTTATGTATAACCTTATATTAAAAATGTTTTATTTATTAAACTTTGATTTTAACTCTTTTAACTCTTCTTTGAATTAAATAATAATAAATGTTCTCATCTAATACAAGTGGACCTAAATGATAATATTTTTTTCTAAGGTTATTTTTGGTCGAGGTACACTTGCCCAATAGAATTAGGACATGTGTTTGGGTAATATTAATGTCATTTTTACCCTTAATTACACTATTTACTTTTAAACGTGGTAAATAAAAGTAAAAGGTTACTATTCGCTAAAAATTATTTTTATCTTATTGAACCAAATTTTATTCCTTGATATTAATCGTGTATCTCGGATTTTTTAAATTATACTCACAGAAGTGGTAAAATTATTTTTTATGTGAATTTATAAATTCTCCTAGGAGGTGGGTAAAAGACGGTGAAAAGTACAATAAACTTTTTATATACCTAAAATTATTCTAAACTAACCTCAATTAATTACATTTAACATATATAGGTATTATGTATATATTTTGACCTTAATTATATTTAAATAAAATAAATAATTATTCAAATAAAAAATTCGGCTTTATACTATAACTTAGTGTTTTTCACTATTCATCAAAAATTGAATTTTTTCATAAAAATACCAAAAATTCATCCTAAGCTAATTTCGATATTCCAAACCCAAAAATAAAGTCCATTTTACCAAACTGAAAAAATAGAAGTTGAATTTATTAATATAAAATTAATTCCTGTTGTCAAAACCAAAAGTCGTATTTTTAAGAAACATTATCTATCAAAAGATTGACACTTGTTTATGTTCAATGTCAAAGTGAAATTACTTAAAATGACCAAAATTGGATTAAATGGTGATAATATAATCTTTTTATACTTTCAAACCATTAAAAATTATAATTTAAAACTATAAATTATTTTTATTAAAAAAGTTGTTTTCAGTTAAAATATAGTATGTTTCACTATTCACCCAAATATGAACTTTATCCGAAAAGCACCAAAAATGTATTGAAACTAAATTCATATGTCCTGATTCTAAAGAAGAATATTATTTTTCCAAATATAATATATAAAATTTTCAAATAATGGATTTAAAAAGGTTTCATCATTAAAAGGAGGTAAAAGTGTATTTTTGAAATAAATACTTCTTTTGTCTGTAATAAATTGAATTTGTTCTTAAATTATTTCTAACAAAATCATAATATGGATTCTAAAATTATAAGTATTATATATAGTTCAATATTCAGTTAATAATATTCAAAACCAGTTTAGAATTACTAGTTTGGTAATCTTGTGGTGCGCTCGAACCCGATGTTGCGTGTAGTGCAAGTTATTGAATCACTTTGAAGAAATAAAGTACTATTAAATCTTGGTGTGTTACATTGCATGCCTATGATTCTTCTCCGATTGGATTATGTGTTAATTTAATTCCTTTAAATCTTCTTATTATATCACTATTGGAATTCAATGTTATTTTGGGAAAGGATTAACTTTCTCTAAATAAATCCCATATTAATTTCCAAGGAAGGTATGCCACATGTTATATTCAGAACCAACCTATGACCATCAATAAGTTTTAAAATAATATTAATTTCCAATTGAAATTACATCCATTATATGAGTATTGATTCATGATAAAATGGGTATTTTATCCCAGACGGTTGTGGGGAACTCAACAAAAAAGACCTGTCTATTATATGGGAATTTGTTAATCTCTTTATAGAATAGTTATTGAGTATTCATATGAATCATAATGTAATGTTTTAAATGGAACTTATATCCCGTGTTACACATATTGTAATGTATATATATATATAATGGACCTGAATGAGTTCCATGAATTGAAGAAGTAACTCTTGTATAATCTGAATAAGGGATTCATTCAGACATGTGAATCACCGTGGGGTTCACCATTTCTTTTTCATAAGAAGAAATATGGATGAAGGTGTTTCTACATTTATTAACAATTAATAAATAGTATAAAAATAAAAAATAAGTATTAGTTAACTCATATTGATGATTTTTTATCAATTATGAAGAGGTCAATATTGTTCCAAGATTGATCTTTGATTAGGGTACTATCAATTAAAGGTTAAAACTTATGACATACTCATGACCTATTTCCATTTGAGGAATGGACACTATGAATTTATAGTGATGAAATTTTACATTATTAATTCTCACTATAAATTCATATATTTAATGAATATAGTCTTTAGATATTACCATGAATATTTTGTTGTAGCCACTATAGATGATATTTTTATATATATTCAAAGACAAAATAAGATAAGGAAGATCATTTGATGATTGATTAAATGAACTTAAGGAAAGAGAATATGTTAAAAAATTTACCAATTTTGTATTAAGAACACCAAAAGCTACATTTCAAGATTTCATAATATCAAGAGATGGTATATTAGTTGATTCATAAAAGGAGGAGGTTATTGAATGTTGCCCCATACCAACCCCTGTGACTGAGATATATAAATTTCATGGATTGGATGGATATTATCAATGTTTTTTGGATAATTTAAAATGTACTCTAATCAACTACCGATGATAACTCAATAGGGACTATATTTCATTTAGATAAATGACTATTAATAACATTTCAAGGAACTAAATATAGGTTTAGTTTGTATAGTTAATCTTACAGTACCTTATAGAGGATAAGGATTTGTAATGTTTAGTTAAATATCCTATTAGATATTGTGATAATTACTCTTGAATAATGATATTTTGATATCTTATTCGTTACAAAATTTTACGGATCATGATAAATATTACCTAAATTGTGAATTAAAGATAGCTAAGGTAGTTGTTTCATTAAATACTTGAAGTCATTATACTTATGGAGAAAATTGTGAATATATATTGATCAGAAAAGTTTAAAGTATATATTTACTCAAAAATAGTTTAAAATGAACAAGAGAAGATGATTACTATTTTTTAAATATTATAACTACTCACTAAATTATGAAACTAATAAAAAAAGAGGTTAAATATGTTCTATGTCGAAAGGATTATACTTGATTAACAATGAAGTGGATAAAAAAGATCCAATATTTATGGAATTGAAACACATATATATTGAACTCTTAATCTAATGGGAGAAATATTATCTTGATGAAATTAGTTATTAACTATTTATCTAAGTGAATATTAATTAGGAACATGAGGAAGATATAGAGTTGAAAAAGAATAAAATAAATATTCATGAGTTCAACCTTGATTTTGATGCAATGATAATGTTAAAGAATCGTATATATATCCCATACAAATCATATTTTAATAAGAAAATGTTGTATGAACTGCATATTCTATCATTCTCGATTAATCCCAGAAGTGCTAAGATGTATAAAAATGTTAAATAGTATTTTTTACAAGACAATAAGAAGAGAGATATTTCAAAACATACATAAGGACCCAACCATAAAAATTACACATTATAGTGACTTCAAACTAAAATTAATTTTATCACATTTAAAAATATATTTTATTTTATTAGTAATATAGATTTTGGTCATAAAGTATCATAATAAAGCCATTCATCTTAAATCATAATCCTCTATTCAGTATACATTTTTTCCACCATACAAAATATTTAAAAATAAACATGTATTATTTTACTAACACGCCTTTACAACATTAAAATCAACTTCTTAATTTCTTATACCCATCCATAAAATATGTTATTTTTATAGAATATTGGGTAATCTTAAAAAATATTAGTATAGTACATAAACAGGAATGAATAAATAAATCTGTTAGTTCTTGAATAATTATACTGATTTTCCTTTTTCAAAACAAACATTGGGATCAAAATAAAAATTTAATTATTAAATATAATAAATTTTCTTCCCAAATAATATCATAAAATATATCAAATGAATAATTAATGAAAAAAATAAAAACAATAATTTTTTCATTGAAACCCTGATAAATCATTAAACGTTTTTACAAAGTTAATGTTTTCACCTTTAAATAGTAGAATATACATTCCTTTAAATATATAAACAATACCTTACCATAGAAAATCCTAATATTTTTATAAATAGATATATTAATAATAGATAAAACATTTTGGTAACTTTATAAATAATTTTCATATCAATCTTAAAAATTTCATTACTATACAATTGACTTATACACCAAATTCATTAGAGGTATTTCACGAACCCACCTATCCTTGGTTTATCAAGAAAACACCATTCCTGGGTTAATACAAAAACAAAATTGTTTTTAAATGGAACCATATACCATAATAATAATTCCAAATAACCCTAACATAATCACAATATATATAAGAATTATTTTTCCTACATTACACTCGCAAAAATATTCATTCACCCATAAGAATAAATTTATGAATATTAAAATATTCATTCCATTTTGAAGACCTTTTGAAGTTTACCATAACAAAAGGAAATTGGTGTTTTTTTAATAAAATATTAAATATTTTAAAGAAATAAAAATATCAATTAATTATGGTAGAGGATAATTTCATTATCCATATATATTTTAAAATAAAACATTACTTTTGTCTTTTATAAAGAATTTCAAAATAATTTGTAAAACGATTCCTTTTGAAAACAGTTGAAATAAATTCAATAGAGACATAAAATTTCATCTATAATTATTTTAATTAAATATAAATACATTCAAAAATAATTTTAAACATATGTATTTGGAAGAAAAAAAATTGGAAGGAAAACAATAAAATAATATTTTTTAATAGAATGTCTATTACCTCAAGCACAACTCGTCGTGTGGGATCCTTATCTTCTTGAATAATAAAATTATGTTCAAAACTAACTTACTTGAGAACCATTTTAATGTTTATTATTTACTTTATTTCACATATAACCATGTTATATACAATTAATTAATCAATTATGTTCACATCAAAAATCTTGACGATATTCAACCCATGTGTCCAAAATTACTTTGAGAGGCTGACTATGGTCAAAGAGGTAATAATTTTATAATATTAAAAATAATAATCATGAAATAATTATATATTTATACATATATTATAATTTTTTTAAAAAATAATTAAATATGGTTATGAAAAATTAACTACATTAAAATCATGGAAATGGTAAGTCGCATGTATGAGTGAGTAATATTTCAATTTTTTAATGATCATTACGAAAAGAAGTTATGTATTATTTTCCATTTATAGAATTTAAATTATATAATAAATAACATATTATATTTTATAACATATTTATATGTATCATCCATGTAATGTGGTATTGAAAAACAAATCACATCACTTTATGAAGGTGGTAATACACACATAGGAAAAAAAAGACATTTTCTTTTCCAATGAATTGATAGGTAAGATATTAAATGATATATTATATTATCAGAATGAAAAAAATGTCATCAACATCATATATAAAATTAATTTCATCATTTTAAAAAACTGTGAGGGATGGTTATGGAAGATGAATTACATCGATTCACACAGAAATTGTCCGTTGTACACACGAATGATGGTTTCATTTCACATTTAATTGAAGAGGATATGGATATTGGGTTTCCCATTTACATAAAAAAACTCAGTATATATACAATACTAGTTTTATTATTCATTAACGGTTGAATAATATATAAAGGTGGTAGAAGGATAAATAAAATAAAAATGCCTGATTAAGAACTATACAACTTTTTTTGAAAAACCAAATTTTCTTTACAACTTAAAACTTCTAATGTTGGGATTATAAAATAAATAATTCATATAGGATGTAAATATTTTATTAATATATGTATTTAACATGAATTTTTTGAATTTTAAGTATTTTTATGTATGAATAATTGATAATTTTAGGTGCCATTAAAAAGAGAGGGAAGGGGAACTCTTATAATTTAATAAAATATTAAATTAAAATAAATTCATTTTGTTATAAAAACAGAATTTTTTTGATAAATTTATAATTTAAGGTGAATATGAGTATAAATAATCTTATAAAATATGTTTTTAGATGTTTGGATCACATTTTTTCCATTACCATTTTATTTTCACCCTTTGTTAATATTTTTGACAATTACGATGATATTAACGTTTTTTACACTGAAGGGGTTAATAACATTGCTATAAAAAAAATTCCAAATTAATGGAACATGGTTTATGTAATAAAAATATACCATTCAATTGGATTAATATAATTTTTCTAAATTTTAATTCATTTAATAAAATATAATTAATTATTAAATATCATTAGTGTTAATTTTAGATCAATTCCTTTAATTTAAATTTTAAAATTATAGTAAAAATTTTGACTTTAAATAAAATTCGTCACAAAATCTATAATATTACATAATTGTTTTTTCAAAAAAATAGTGGAAAATAATAATAAATCGAATAAAATTATTTTTAGAGTCTCCAAAATTATTTTATGGATTTTTTTACTCCTTACACAAGAATTGTGTTTGTGTTGCATATGAATTTGTGAAAATTATTTTTCAGTTAAAATTAAAAATAAATTACCACAATGGAGAATATAATTTGTATTTAATATTAATATCTATAACCAATCATTTAAATTGTTTATTCATATGTGAAAACTTTTAATTATATAAAACAAATAGGATTTCATTTTTTACTTTAATTTATATAAAATATTATAAAAGGTCAAAATCATAAAATAATAGAAAAAAACTAAATATATTTTAATTTTGGATAATTATTGATTATATATAATAAATCTATAAAATTAATTCTTGTGTTGGGTTCACTCTTTAGTCCTTATCATTTTAATTTTAATGTTAATTACACAATTTACCCTTTACCATGGTAACAAAAAATTCTAAAGTTACATTTCACAATGAACAAAAATCAAAGGGGAATATATAAAATTTAAACCTACTAATTACAAATATGTAATCTATTTTTTAATATTCAAAACACATTATTTAAATAAATTAGTTTACAATTTAAAGTAAAAAATGTGATACAAATTTTTTATAGAAAAAAGTTTTTTAAGTATAACATGTATTTTATACTAAATTGAAGTATAAAATTAATTTAATAATCCATAATATGATTAATTTAAATAAAAAGTAAAAATTTATAATTTTAAAATAATAAAAAACATGATTTTTATTTATAAATAATCAATAATAAAATTCCATTTTCAATGAAAATCAGTATTTTACATTATTCATTCAAAAATAAAATATTTCAATTTTTGTAGAAAATTAAAACATAGAGTACATTGAAACAATGATTTTAAAAGTTAAAATAAAATTTTGAAATTAAAAATCTATAACATGGAAATAATTTTTTTAAAATAAATCCACATAATGAACGAAAATGTAATTTCATTAGAAATAAAGAAGTTTCCATTTTGAATAAAAAAATCACCTAATATTATTTTAAAGAATGTAACTAAATAAAATATAGCTAATAAATATTAATAATGGTTGAAAAGAATATATTATAAAAATAACATGGTTTTTACATTCCTCTCCTCTTTGGGAAATCACATCATGACAATTTAATTTAATTATTGAACAAGTGGGATATCTTTCCTTAATAGTATTTTCAGATTCCCTTATCTCTACTTTAACTATATAATTTTTCAAAAAAATTAATTAATTAATTAATTTTTTTGTTCTGAATCACTTAATATTTATGGTCCAGAATATAAATAGGTCATTCCTCATAAGAAAGGATATATTCATACTAAACTACCTTAGGGATCAAATCATGATATGAATTTGGAATATAATTTCTTAATATTGAAATATGGTAAAACTTTTGCACAAAGGATAAACTCAATAGAAAGGTTAATCAGTAAGAAATTTATCCTATATTCTCAAGGATTTCATATGGTCTACTAAACTTTGGACTTTTATTCCTTTTTTACTAAAACACATAACACTTTTCCAGGGTGATATTTAAATTAAAACATTACTCCATATATAGGGAAATCAACCTTAAACATTTCAAAATAATTTTTTTTAGTCAATAATTTACTTTCATTCACTTTTAGTATCTATGTAGGTTTATAGTTTTATAGAATTAATGTATAACTCTTACATAAAAAAACTATAAAATACCAAATGGACACATCTAATTAGTATCCATTTTTACCAAAATATAAAAAATTTAAAATAAAGAATTATTTATTTTCATGAATAATCTTCTTGAATTTAAAATTTAATTATATATTTCCCATATCCATCCTCAAACATTGGGAAGACATTTCAAAAAAAATAGTATGATAAAAAAATTTTATTAAGGGATATTAAAAAATATAATTCATTAGTTATGTAAAAGCCTAAAAACTTATGTAATGATTATCTTGATGATAAAAGTTCTTTAAGAATTTGAAATAAGAAAATTTCCCTTGAAAAAAACTCACCTTTTCTGTCAAATAAAACCATTAAAATCCATATCAAATAATTAAACAATATTTTTGGTGACTTAAAGCCTTATATTCATAAAACCCTTTTAAAACGATTTTAATTGGAATAACCATATGTAGAACTTCCAAAATAATCATTACCAAATTCATTGGAGTGTTATAATGGGGATATCCCTTTATATAAGCAATTTTGGGCTCTCCCGTGAGCTATAATGGGGAAAAAACCTTCGTACAAGCGATATTGGGTTTACCCATTTTCTAGTACCTATAATGGGAATCAACCCTTTATATAAAATAAATCAGGCTCAACCATGAGATATAATGGGGATAAAAACTTTGTATAAGATTTCCCAGGTTCAACAATTTCATATAATTATAAAAGAACATATAATGAATAAAAAACTCTCTTCCTAAAACCCTTTGAATTTTTTTCATCCCATTTGAAAAATAATTTCACAAAAGATAATATCATTTTATTTTTCAATTCAAATACACCATTTTCATTGAAAACCGCTTTTCAAAACAAAAATACCGACAAAAAATATATATTATTTTCCAATTAAGAAATCATGTAATCTTGAAAGTGAATCTAGATATAAAATAACATTAATGTGGGAAAAAATTCATTATCTTCATGTACTTTAAGAATAGAACACCCCTCTTGACATTTAACACAATGTTCCGTATAAAAAAAATATTCCCTTTTGAAAACAATTTACAAAATGTAATGGGTCATAAAATTTAATTTATAAATATTTTAAAATCAAATAAAATTATTAATAATATCATTTTTAAAACATGGACATGGGAGAAAAATAGAGTCTAGGGGAAAATCTTTAAAACAAGTTTTAAAAAAAAATTCCCTTATCAAATTTGAAATAGTTAAATCATAATACCCATGAAATATTCAATTGTGACAGAGCCCCTTAACCCATGTCTGATTCATCACATGTGTATTTGTATTCATAAATAATTATCTTATGTTAATTATTTAATTTATTGAAAATAATTTTTCATTTTTTTATTAAATTTTATTTTACTGATTAATAAGTATTATATACAAATATATAATCAATTAATTTTGATTTTGATATTTTACTATACTTGGCTTATGTGCCAAAAATGACATTAGGTTTACTATAGTCAAAGAGGTAATTATTCAAACATATAAAGAATAATAATCCTGAAATTTTTATCATATTTATACATCAATTAGACTTATAAAACCAATCATGATATATTTTTATGAAAAATGAACTAATGTTACAATCATAAAGATAGTAGGTTGTGCACTTTCATAAGTAATGTTTCTATTTTTCAATAATCATTATAATATATAGGTTAGTAAAATTTTATCTTTATATAATGATATTAATATCATAAATAACATATTATTTAATTATATACACTTTTATATATCATTATTTTTTAGTGGTGATTAAAAAATGAATCATAATGCTTTGTGGAGGCAGTTGTCCACATGACCATGAACAATGTTATAACTTTTTTAGTGATTGAAAATATAAGACATAAAATTTTATAATATAATCACATAATTATATTTATTTGATCAATATAATAATATGTCATATATGTCAAATATATTAATTTTATTTACCTTTATTACATTCCATGTAATGCGTTAATGAAAATTAATCACATCGCATCAGGAGGCAATCATCCACCATACAAACAAACTGCATTATTGTATCTCTTATGAATTGGAATATAAAATGTTATGTATTATACAATGACTAAATGGGTATATAATATCATTAGTATCATATAAAAACTTTATATAAATCATTATTCCAAATAGTGAGAGGCGGAAATGGATAAAGGAACGATATCATTTCGCGAGGTGGTAGTATTTCGTAAACACAGATAATAATTCCATAACCCATTTGATGGATGTGTGTGTGGGTTTTGGAAATATACATAAAATAAAAACATATAATTATATTTATGACAAATTGTTTATTATATAATCATTTTATGAGAATATTTTATAGAGCTGGAGAATGAAATAAAGTAAAGATGCTTAATGATGAACATTACGTCTTCTTCAGTTATCTTCCTTTGGTTTGCAGTATATCCTTTCAAGGATGGATCCATAACCAAAATAAGTCTTCTAGAATAAGGGTATTTAATTTTTTTTTGAGTTATTTGGGTATTTTTTGAGTATCCAAATGGCTTGAGAGGCATGGATAAATGGGGAGACTGAGTGCCCATTTATAGTGGAGGAGTCACATTCATGTAAATACCAAAAGTAGTCAGTATTGGGTGGTCTACCTTACCTAATGTTTTCTAAAAAATAAAACAATAATGTATTAGAGGGAAATTTTGGTCTATAAATAATTACACCACAAAAAATAATATTCTAATATTTTTGTTCCATAGTCTTTATGTTTAATTAATTTTACCTTTTTTTAACATGGTAACTAGTCTTCTAAAATTGGTAATTTATCATTTAAGTCTAAATTAAAGTGAAAATTATTAAAAAAATTGGAAACATTGATTCCAAATATTATACCTAATATTTCAAATAAAAATCTCAGGTGTGTTAGAAATTAAGTAAAAAAGAAGCACACGTAATGTGAAAAAACACTTTTTAACCCTAACATTGATAACAAAGTTTTTACAATTTAGGGTTAAATATGTTCATCATAAAATATAAATTTGTATATAAATGGAAAATATTTTATATTTATTAAAATTTTAAAATAACTTGGAAGATTATATGTTTTTTAGATATTCTAAATCAATTAATAAAATATCATTTATTATAAAAACATTAATGTAAATTTTGATATTATTTATTTAATTTAAATTTAAAAACACCAAGGCAATGATAGAATTTGAATATAATAATTTAAAACCTAAGTAACATGTTATATTAAGATAAAAATTTAATAGAAGAAAAAAATTCATTTAATTTTCATAACATTTTATATTTTATGTAAAATTATTTTAGTTATTTATTTACTAAATAATTACGGTGTTGGTGTTTGTCAAGGATTTTAAGAAACTAATCATATAAAAAACTAAAATAAGAATTATTATAATGATAAAAAATAATTTATAATTAAAATAGAATGTATTACTGAACCAATATGGGTTTTCCCTATCCCAAAAACTTATCGATATGAAAATCAAGGAAGCTTCTTTTTCATCCTTTTCATTACATAAATTGTTATATAGGTAAATTTCCTAGAATAATATCCAAATAAATAATAAAAAATAATAAGGTTATAATGGTATAAATATATCAATAAAATGAGTTTTATACAAATTGGTAGGTCCTTTCACACCTTATATTCTATGATTAGCCACTATTAGAACTCTTTTTTTACAAAATCAGTTTAGTTAATTATAACTATTTTCACAAGTCATTTTTATAAAAAAAATAAGATTATATTATTAGATAAAATAAATATTTCCAATTAAAAATATTGAATTCAATTCAATGAATTTGCAGAATTTAATTTCAAATAAATCTCACAAATGTTACACGTAAGTGGGTTTTTTTTGTTTAAAAGATCAAAAGTCCATAACGTTTTTATATGAAATTCAAAATCCAAATTATTAAAATAAACTATATTTTATTAATATATTTATAAATTAATAATTATGAAATTTGAAAAAAATAATAATATAACATATCAATTAAAAATATTTAAATGAAAAGAAAATTTTTAATTAAAATCTAATATTTTTTAATATTTATAAAAAATAAAAAAATTCATAAAAATACCAAAAATTCAAAAAAAGTAAATTTTGGTATTCTTATCTATAAAATTACTGTTATTTTGAAATATATTTTTTCTAAAAGTGGAAGAAGTATATTTTAAATTATGTGAGTCAAGCATGATTGAACTATCTTTTCAAAAAATAATGTTTTTATGAAAATATATCTTTTTTAGTTTAAATGATAATTATTTTATTTATAATAAATATATATCTAGTAAAAATGTCAAAATATGGATTAAGATAATTTATTCATTTCTATTCATTCTACATATTCAAATTTTTAGGCAATAGATATTATATTAAATAATATTATTAATAATATATTATTGTTCGGTAAAACTTACTCTGGAGTGTAACACAATCTTTTTGAAGAAACTCTTTGTTACGTGAACCAAAATATAAGTTTGGGTTGCACATTTTTATGCTATTAAAAACAATTTTCTTCTTTTAAAATCTCAGGGGGTTACCTCTTCCACCCCTACATAAATTATTTCTTTACAATTTGAACATTATCCCGATCATCAAATATAGACATACTTGAACTAAAATTAATCATTTCATATCCTTTTTACTAATGTTTTAAATAATTTTTTTAAGAAGGTATAATAATATTATTTTGGTCTTATTAAATAGCAATTAATGATCTTATTAAACCTAATGGTTATCAATACCTTTAATATTATGTCAATAATACTTAAAGATATCATTCCTAAAATAACACTTACACTAAAACATATACTTTAGATAAATAAGGAAACTCAAAAAAGTATCACAATGTACTTACATTACATAAAAAACCAAAATATAGGTTCCTATTTTACTCATATTATCATCATACTTTAAAAAATACTGATTTCCTTGGAACATTCACCAATTCACTAGTTAGTCCAACATCATCTATAGAAGTAGAATATAAAATTTCCACCCCTTTTTTATTTTTATCATGATGATTTCCACCCTATGTAAGTAACTTCAAACACAAGTTTTCATAATGTACAAACACAATTTATCTAAATCATCTTACTATTGAATGGATAGCTATTATCCAATTCTTATATTTTTTAATACTTTTTTCTCTATATTAATGAACCTTGTGACAAAACTCATCACACTAAAAACACATTCTGGATCCTGATATACATTCCCCAAAATTTATTTTATCACACTTGGAAGAAGTGTTGGGATTAACAGAAAAATTGTTAATTGGTTTCTTCTCCATTTCCTACCACATTGACTATTTCTTACTTTTTTCATCTCGTGAAACATAAGTGTCTAAAAAATCTATCTCAACATTCTCATCACAACAAATAAATTTCCAAAATCTTTTAAATTATCATGAAGAAAAAACACATCATAATATTTGGTTTAATCGTGAGTAAAATATAGTAATTTTACCATCATTATATCAAATAAGGTCGAGTACATACCTGAAAAATATTATGAAGTTTTCATTTAAAGTATCCACAAAATATTAATCTTTTTACATCAATTATACGAATTGTTTCTCCATCCTTAGATTATACTTAATAAGGAAATATTTTTCATGTATAACACTTTTAAATGTGTCCCATTCCAAAAAATAGAGATCATATTTCTCTATTTTATTGTTATGGAAGGAATGCTATATTTCGGATTCACCTTCAATACAGTATATTTCAAGATTTTCCTTTTGAAATTCCATGCATCCCATGACATTAAATATCTTCTCTAGGGAATTGATCCATCCTTTGGCTACCACTGGGTCAGATGATCCACTAAATAATGGGGGATAATTCCCTATAAAATTATCCACTATAGAGATCTTCTATTGTTATATATTGGAATCTTCTATAGCATGGAAGCCACATTCATTTATATCTAGTTTCAAAATATCCATCAATAAAAAAACTATCATATTCAAATTCCAACCATCTCAGGATACCGATTTGGATTGATATTCCCCAAATTAGTTCCTTTATAATATATATTTCTTATTTATACCATAGAAAACCATTTTGAAAAATAATAATTTTGTTAAAAAACATGTAAAATTTTAAAATACTATATCATTTCAACATAAACATAATGTAAATCCTCCTACAAAAATGCTATTAACACTATCCTGACCTCTGAAGTTGTTTAAACTGTCATATTATACCATCTAAAAGGGCTTGTCCTTAAAAATGACATGATCTTCAGTTTTAGTCAAGAATTTATGTCCTTATATTTGGAAAATTATATTACGTTTATAGTTTTATATAATTATGCCATAACTCACACATAACAAAACTATAAAATTCTGAGTGGATACATCCAATTTGTATCCATTTTCCTTTGATGTAAAACTTTTAAAGTAAATCATAATTTCTATTCATAGAAAATGTACATGACTTTAACCTTGAATTATTCCTTTCCCTTACCCATCCTAAAACCCTTTGAAAATATATTAAATAATTAGGGATGAGCACAAAATCTCGTCGAGGGATATAAAAAGAAAGAAACCCATTACTTATGTAAAAACATGAAATATCACTAAATGTTTATCTTTATCCTAAATGTTATTTGGGGATACGAAATAAAACATTTTCAAATGAAACACACACAAACCATTTTTCTCAAATAAAATCATTAAAACCCATAGGATGAAATTAATAGTCTTTTTTGGGGACTTGGAGTATCAGATGCATAAAATCCTTTCAAAACCCTTTTAATTGGAACAATCATATGACCGACTTCCAATATAATAATTATCCACTTTATTAGAGAGATATAAACGGGATCAATCATTTTACAAGCAATATCAGGCCCAATCGTGAGCTATAATGGTAATCAACCCTTCGTATAGGATATATCGGGCTCACCCATTTTCATGAGCTATAATAGGGCTCAACCCTTCGTATAAGCTATATTGGGATCATTCGTGAGCTATAATGGGGACAAAAATTTAATAAAAGATGTACTAGGCTCAACCATTTCATATAATACTCAATTACCATATAACTAATAACACAATTTCATCATAAATCCCATTAAAAACTTTTTTAATCCCCAGAACAAATACCATTTTCTTTTAAAAACACATATTAAAAACCAAAACCCCATTTTATTGGAAATAAAATTCCGCACCAAAATAACCAAAAGAGTGAAATTGGGACATTCATTTAAGAAAACATGTAAAATTTTAAAGGATGATATAAATCAAAAAACATTCCTGGTAGTGAAAAAGACATTATTTCCATGAACATTAACAATAGAACATCTCGTTTGTCATTTTTCAAAACATTCCAAATAAAATAGATAAAAATACTACTTTTTAAAAACCATTGAAATAATTTAATGAGAAATAAAATTTACTTTATGAATATTTTAATTCAATATAAAATCATTTTACAAAAACATGTAAGATAAATAGAGTTTATGGGAAAACATTAAAAGATTATTTTTAAAGGAAAAGTCCCTTATCACACTAGAAACACTTAAATAATAATCCCCATGAAAGAATAACCTTAAAAAACATTATCTATCATGTGAATAAAAATATTCATGATATAACACTTCAAAGGGTCTATATATACATCTTATAAAAGAATATAGGTGCATAACATCATAAAATTCCCCAATAAAAGGAAATTGAAAGGACGACCCTTTCCTTGAGTTAGATTCATGATGTGTGTTTTTATATTCCGAAATAATAAAATTATGTTAATTATTTAATTTATTAAAAACCAATTTCATGTTTCTCATTTATTTTATTTTACCTATTAACAACTTCTATACAATTACATAATCAATTATGTTTATGTTTGATTTTTTGATCATACATAGATTATGCCTCAAACATTAATTTGGTATGTTGAATGTAGTCAAAGATGTCATTATTTGAAGATCATGAAAATAATATTCATGAAATAATTATTTTATTTATACATAAATTATTCTTTCAAAACGAATCCTGAAATATGATTATGAAAAATCATTTAAGGTTACAACCATGGAGGCCGTAGGTAGTACGTACGCATGAGTATTGATTCTATATTTCAACGATTTTTAAGTTAAGAAGATAAGTAATATTCTAAATTTGTATAATTATATTAATATCATAAATACTATATTATTTAATTATATATATATATATATATATATATATATCATTTTTGTGATGTTAGGATGAAAAAAGGAATCACATCGTTTGGATGAGGCAGTAGTCCACACATCCACGAATGATGTTATCATTTCATAGTGAGTGAAATGGTAAGAAAAGAAATGTTATATTATTCAGAAAAAAATATTAATTTTTCATTAAAATTATAATAACTCATTTTTATCACATATATTAATTATATTTGCAATCATGTCCTATCCATGTGGGGACCATGCAGCGACTCCCCATGCCTCCTTCTAATAGTCCAGGGGCTGGTGACTAGCACCGAGTAGGCATGTCACTATCATGGGAGGCATTTTCTAAGTACCTATACACATGCACAAATCTCAAAGACCACAAATGTTGAGAAGTAAAATCTAACAAGGAAAAACATGCAGGCATACTACTAAACCCAACCAACATAGTACAATGGAATGTAATGTGTTGAAAAGTCAACTGGGCAAGAATAGAAGCCCACTAAAAGAAAGAGTATAGAAACTACAATATAAAACTAGTAAATAAGATAAGTACATGGAATAATTATCAAATCCATAGGAACACCTCATCTTTTATGGAACTCAAAAAGCTATATCTGGTCCTGGTTCACTATGGACCCCATCAAAAGGTCGCTCATCTACACAAGAAATGACATGTGTGGGAAAAGCCTTTGAAGGGGTGAGTGTGACAACACTCAGTAGGAAACCCTGAAACCCCCCAAATAAATACACAAAGTAATGAAATAGTTTTATATACATAGTATATGTCTATAGTACATATAACAAGAGCATATGAAGATATACTCGAAACCCAGACCTATAGTCTATAGGTAAGTCACAATAACAACATTCCCATGTAATGTATTCAGTCTAAAGATTCCACAATGCACTCATCCATGTGAACCAACTCAAGGGGCTGATGAAACTGATGATGTTGGTCCAATATATATTGTTCTTTAGTAACCTTCATGAGATATAGATACACTAATATATTAGAAGAAATAACACGATACACTTGTTTCGTTAGAACCAAGTCCATGAGTGAGGAAGATCACGACACATGGACGAGGATCACTACTAGGGCCTTGAAATATACCACGAATAATCTAGATTCAACTTCAATGTAGAGGAACCGAATCCTATAGGGTTGGTCACTTCAAAAACATGAGTCTACCTAGGGAATAATAAATGATAATGGATCCTTATCTAGGCATCACAGAGGGGACCCCCAACTCTATCCATAACGCACTACTAAAGGGGGTCATGGTCCTATAGATTGGAAATGATACCAAATGAAATTTTGGTTAACGAATAAGGGGATCCAACCCAAATGAATATTGTCTAAGATATGATGTACAAAGAGATAAATACACACTGTAAAGATTACACGATGTGTAGAAGGGTCACGTATCATGTCCATTGACCCAGAGTATTGCTCTTGTACAAAGAATCTGGTCAAAAGAACTTGTCAATAGAAAAAGGTATACATGGGATGTAGAGAAGGTCAAATGTTGTGTCCTGCTATATGGGGTCTGCTCTAGGTACGCTGGCCATGGTCCATTACATGGCTTCAAACCGTGTATACATACCTATGTACCAGTACATGGGTAGACCGTGTATCTTGTTGGGGTCTGGCCATGTGGTGGAGTACATGTCTGGTACTGCACCCCGTGTATTTATATCCTCTAAGATACATGTTGAGTTCTGGGTAAGGTCCCACATGATATGAAATACATATCACTTTCCGTGTTCCAACTACCAATCGCCCGAGACCTTAGAAGCCGCTAGACTAGTCCCACATGCCGTGTATGCTGAGATACACCTCATGTTCATTGGGATTTTCTAGAATCGCAATTCTTCCTCCAACACTATGGTTGATTTCTTGGTGTTCAATCAAATGATCTATCCACCATGAAATTGAATATCCATGGTCATCTGTTCCTTGAAACACTGATTTGGTATGTTTCGAGCCTCCAATCGGGTCTGAAAACTGATTCCGATCATATGAACGATGAATGCTCGAAGAAATACATATCTTGGAATATTTCAATATGTATATCACCATCACCTTTACACCTTCAATAGGTCATCACGTTGAAAAATCTATGATTTCATATCGTTGCTCCGTTAAATGGATGCACTCCGATCTTTTGTTCATAACCTCGTGATGAACAAAGAACATGACTGGATATAGGGGGAAAAAGAATCACATAGAAACAACCCAAGGAACGAATCTTAACCTTTGTTTTTAGGGCCATTATCTACTCCCATTAGAAGAATAAAGAAACTAAATCGACATAGAATCAAATACCCAAATTAATCCCACAATCACCCATCCTGTGAGAATGATCGAATTGTTGGTCAAGTTGTTCGTGGGTTGATACACATTCATATTTGAATCTAAGAATAAGAAATAAATAATTAAAATCACACTCCATACCTGGAGTTTGGATTGAAAATTAATGAAGACTGAATACACTATCATCATCGATGATAGACTCCAACTCATCCGGAACAACGATTCTTGATCACTTGATTCATTGTCGTTCGTCGTTGAGAGGTTTCTATAAGGGCATCCTCTCCAATTCCCTAAAAAATTCAAGAGTTTTATGGATAACCCTGAAAATTCTGCCTAACAAATTATTTAAAATCTTACGTCATTTCATTAGTAAAATTTAAAAAATAAATAAATATTGATTTTATATTTCCATAAACATCCAAAAACTAACTTTTACCACCGATCCACGCTGGCCAATGTTAGGCCTTACCAAAGGTAAAGTTGTTGCTCCAAACACAAGAGTTCCCTACGATTTCTAATGTGGGTACCGATTTAGATGTTATTTCACATTTTTAAGAAAACCAATCACGTGTTCTATTTAATGTTTAATTTATTTCAAACAGTTATTCGGAGAACACTGGACCTTGGAATTTCACATCGTATCAACTCATGATCTCAAATTAATTCCATATAATATTTAAAAATAATACACAATAAAATCTGAGACATTACATTCTCCCCACCTTAGAAAATTACGTCCCCGAAAAGACAAATCAAAAGGCTATATAAAGAGATGTTGTTACTACACATGAATATAAGCCTCCCACTCCCACATGCTCTCCTTGAGATTCATAGGCTGCCACTGGACATGATCAAGGGAAATCACTTACCCATGAAGGATTCTCTCATACCGATCCTCAATCTCTACTGGGTAGTCTCCAAAGGTCGATACATCGTCAATATCCTGATAGCCCTAATCGATGATCTGAAATAGGTCATGCACGTACCTCCTTAGTTGCGACCCATGGAAGATATCATTTACCCAATTCAAGTATGGGGGTTGAGATAAGAGATATGCCACCTCACAAACTATACACATAATCTGAAAAGGGATGCTAAACCTCAGAGATAATTTGATGCCTCAGACAACCCTTTGTAACCATCATTGAGTTGAGACCTGAAGGAAGACATGGCCACATTCCGGTAATCTAAAGGTATATGCCATTAGTCAGCAGGAGAATGTTGCCGACTCTGTGTAGTATTCATCTTCTCTTAGATTATTTGGAACTTCTCGATAGTATCTTGCACCAACTCTGTGCCTATGAGTGCTGACCCTCCCTGGTCAGTCTGGCAAAGTGGTGATCGATAGGGTCACCCATAAAAATCCTCAAATGGTGTCATAGAAATGGTGGAGTTATAGCTATTGTTGTATGCGGACTCCACCATTGGTAAGTGGTCGGCCCAACTACCACCGAAGTTGAAGATACAAGACTAGATCATGTCTTATAAAACCTAAATGGTCCTCTCTGTATGACCATCCTCTTGGGGATGAAATGTTGTGATCAAGAGTAACTGATTCACAAACGCATCCTGCAATCCCTTCCACAACTGCGATATGAAATGAGCATCACAATAAAAAACTATCATCGATGAGACTCCATGAAGCCGAGCTATCTTCTTAATGTAGAGGCGTACAAACCTCTTTACTGAACTCTTCTCCCTTATAGCTAGGAAGTGGGCTAACATGGTGAGTTGATGAATGATCACCCAGTAGAAATTGTGCCCGTAGATGTACATGTTAATCCTGTCATAATTTATATCAATGTTCGATCCCACTTTGATTCTGGAACCTCTTAGGGTGAGGTAATCCCTCGAGAACTGTGTGCCCTGCCTTTACCTACTAGCATGTAAGGTATCGGGAAACGAACACTACCACTGCCTTCTTCATCCATATCCACCAAAACTAACATCAGTAGTCCTGGAACATCTTCGCCACACCAGGGTGTACTACCAAAGGGGAGGAATGCCAATCCCTCAGAACATCCTCCCGCAACCTCATAAGTAGAAAAGTGTGTCCCTTAAAAAGGCGACCACTACGAAAAAACTAGGCTATTGCAAAGGGTTATTAGTGGAAAGATAATAACCCTTTGCTAATAGACCTTCATAAAATGGTTTTACGATGGGAGAAACTGCCCTTCACAAATAAGAAGGGTTTTGGATGGGTTTGTGGTTCCTGTGGAAAAAACATTGGTGTGCTTTGCATGCCAAAACGTGGGAAAGGGTATTTACAATAGGAAATAGTAGCTTTTCATAAATACCCAAAGGCATTTTAATTATTTGCGATGAGATATACATCCCATCCCAAATAGTATGTTGGCATGTGGTCCTTCGCGATGGAACCCATCACAAAAGACTTTTTCGATCAGAGGGTATTGGCTACAGGAGATCCGTCACAAAAAACCCCGCGTAATTAATCTTTCTTATATATACTGAACCCATTTTTTTCTTTATTCCATTCCATTCTCTACAATTCTCTCTTTGTAGTGAAAAAATTTCTCTCAAATTTTTATATAGTTTAATGTTTTAATTTGGAGCAGTTTTTCGCATCTTATATCCTTCAAAGGCATCAGTTTTAAGGTATTTATCTATTTTTTTTATTTTTTACATAATTTAATTGATTTTAATTACAATTATTGTTAATTAACTGTAGTTAAATCAAATTATAATTAGATATTTTTATTTTTTTATGTTTATTTTTACAAATAATTAAGTGTGATTATTATGAATTAGTTTTAATTAATAGTTGTTATATTAATTTGTAATAATTATTGTCAAATTATAATAACTAGTGTCAATTTTATATAATTATAAATAAATTGTAATAATTATAATTAAATTGTAATAATTTTTATTAAATTTAAATAATTATATTAAATTGAAAAAAATAGTATTAAATTGTAATAATTCAAAATAAATTTCCACAATTGGTAATAAATTGCAACACTTAGTAATAAATTCCAATAATTAGTAATAAATTGCTATAATTGGCAATGAATTCTAATAATTAGTAATAATTATTATTGAATTCTAATAATTAGTAATAAATTATAAAAATTAGTAATAAATTAGAATAATTAGTAACAAATTCGAATAATTAGTAATAAATTTGAATAATTAATAATGAATTTGAATAATTTGAAATAAATAGAAATAATTAGTAATAAATTGTTGTAATTAGTAATAAATTGCAACAATGACTAATAAATTCGAATTATTAGTAATAAATTGCAACAATTAATAATAAATTCAAAAAGCTAGTAATAAATTTTAATAATTTGTAATAAATAGCAACAAATAGTTATAAATTTCCATAATTAGTCATAAATTCAATAAAAAGTAATAAATTGAAAAAATTAGTAATAAATTACAATAATTAGTAATAAATTATAATAATTAGAAGCAATTAGTAATAAAATCGAATAAGTAAAAATAAATTTGAATAATTAGTAATAAAATGCAGTAATTAGTAAGACATTCCAATATTTAGTAATAAATTGCATTAATTAGTGAAAAATTAAAATAATTATTAATAATTAGTAATAATTAATAATAAATTCTAACAATTATTAATAAATTCTAATACTTAATAATAATTAGTCATAAGTATTAGTAAATTATAATAAATAGTAAAAAATTCTAATAATTATTAATAATTAGTAATAAATTCTAATAATTATTAATACATAATTATAATTTGTAATAAATTATAATAATTAAAAATAAATCCGAATAATTAATAATAAATTAGAATAATTAGTAAAAAAATTAGAATAATTAGTAATAAATTAAAATAATTTGTAATAAATTCGAAAAATTATTAAGAAATTTCCAAAATTAGTAATAAATTGAAACAATTAGTAATATATTGCAAAAAATGGTAATAAATTGAACAATTAGTAATAAATTCACCAATTTGTAATAAATTGAAACAATTAGTAATAAATTTGAACAATTAGTAAGGAATTGTAATAATTAGTAAAAAAATTGTAATAATTACTAATAAATTGAAATAATTAGTAATAAATTGAAGAAATTAGTTATATGTTTTAATAATTAGTAATAACATGCAATAATTAATAATAAATTTAAATAATTATTAATAAATTTTAATAATTAGTAAAAAATTCTAGTCATTATTAATAAAATCTAGTAATTAGTAAAATATTCCAATAATTAGTAATATACTCAAATAATTAGAATTAATTAGTATTAAATAGTAATAAATTATAATAATTATAAATAAATTCAAATAAATAGTAATAAATTCTAAACATTATTAATAAATTCTAATAATTAGAAATAATTTGTAATAACATCAAATAATTAGTCCTAACTTGTAATAATTAGTATTAAATTGGAATAATTTGTTATAAATTGAAATAATTACTAATAAAATAAAATAATTATTAATAAATAGAAACAATTTGTAACAAATTTGGATAATGAGTAATAAAATGTAGTAATTAGTTTTAAAATGTAGTAATTGGTAATAAATTCCAATAATTAGTAATAAATTCTAATAATTAGAAATCATTAGTAATTATTAGCCATAATTCAAAATAAATTATAATAATTAGTAATAAATTATAATAATTAGTAATAAATTCAAATAATTAAAAATATATTTGGATAATTTGTAATAAATTCTAATTATTTGTAATAAATTTTAATAATTAGTAATAAATTGCTACAATTAGTAATAAATTGAAATAATTAGCAATGAATTATAAAAAATTATAATAATTAGTAAAATATTCTAATAATTAGTAATTATTAGCAACAATTATTTTTAATTAATAATAATTAGTAATAATTAGGAATATATTGTAATAAATTGTCATAAAATGTATTAAATTTACATAATTTCTAGTGGATTGGCACCTCTATTTTTCCGGATGCCTTATCTAATTGTAATTTTATGCCACTAATATACCTATAATTTTTTTGGATCTAAAGATAAATATCTTAATATGGACAATAATGGAGAGAAGCGTGGCGAGGCCTTCCTACTCTTCATTCTTGTGCATAAAAAATGGATATGCATACATCATAAATATTTTTCATACTGATTTCATTCAGAGAATGATTCAAGGGGTTGAGATGTCGAGAAAATGATGATCATTTTTCTGAGGACTAATCTCCACTATCATTGACTGAAATCACTATAAAAGATTATACACACCGATATCTATTTCAGTATGCATGATGATGGAACAAAGGGAGGCCTCACAATGATTCTTTCAATATTTTTGCATATAAAAATAGATATCCGTATATCTGAGATAAATTTTCCTAGTGATTTTAGTCTAATATAGTGGAGATGAGTCATTGTGAAAAATAGTTTCCGCCAATCCATTAGAAATTGTTTCATCAATAATTAACAATTATTAGTAAAAACTATCTATAATTAATAATAATTAGGGGTAATTAATAGAAATTATTATATTCTAGTGTGGATTAGAATAAAAGTTTAAAAAATACTATAAATAACTTTGAAATAAAATAAATTATTATAATATGATTAAAAATTGAATTGAATTTTTTCCTTTTTTAGATATTGCCTTTCTTATTTGAAATTATATAAAAAAATAAATATTTTATTTTTTTAGAGAAACATGGAAGAATAAAATCAAGAAAATCACTATTAGATGATCATTCTGGGATAAATCTTCACAATAATCCAAATGGTTTTGATTTAAATCCTGTATATATTGAGTGTGTTGAAGCTTTCGTATCATTTTCATCCTCAAAACCATTATTAGTTTCAGTATGTAAAATTAAGTGTCTTTGTAAAAAATGTTCTTTGAGGACGTATGACACATTTGACATCATTAAAGGTAATTTATTCAATTTTGGATTTCATCTAGATTTTGTTTTTTGGTATCAACATATTGAATATAGTTCTGGAGAAGATACTAATAATTTGGTTCAAAATATAGCATAGTTTAAAAATTTAGTACATGATGTTGGTGGTCCATCCTTCATACAAGTTGAGTCTCATGATGATATTAATTTAGCTCCTGAGTCGGAACCATATCATTTTTATGATTTGTTGAGGTTGGATGAGGATTCCTTATATCTTGGTGGAAAGATAGGAAAAATTAAAGCAGCTATAAAAATTATTCCTATTAAATCTGATAATGGAAATTCAAATATCTACTTTGATAAGATATTATCTTTTGTAAAAATACTACTACTAAAAGGAAATGGGTTTCCTTCAAATTTTTATGAGATCAAGAGGCTGGTTCGTAGTCTGGTTCTTGGTTATAAGAAGATTCATGTATGTTCAAATGGATTCATGTTATATTATGGTGAAAATGAGTCGTTGCATAGTTTTCCCACATGTGAAAAAATGAGGAATAAAGTGGCTCAAAAAGGAATGTCTAGATTGATTCTTGTAAAAAAATTTAGATATTTTCCTCTTATACCCAGATAACAACATTTATTTGTTTCTGAGAACATAGTGACACTGATGACAATGCAACAAACCAATATTCGAACTAGTAAAAACATAAATCATCCCTCTGATGGTGATTCCTGGAAAAATTTTGATCAAGTGCATCAATATTATTCTTTTGAAGCTAGATACCTGTGATTGGGTGATCTACTAATGGTTTCTGTCCATTTGGTTCTTACAATAGTCAGTATACATGTGGGAATGACTTTATAACTCCGTACAATTATCCTTTGATGTTGTTAAAGGTGCTATATATCTTTTTGACTTTATTAATTCTAGGAAATTTTAAAAATAATATTGATGTTTATTTGAATCCATTGATTGATGAGCTAAATTCATTGCGGTGTAATGGTGTCTGTATATTTGATATTACTGAAAAACAAAATTTACTACACAAAGATGCATAGATGTAGAAAATTAGCGACTTCCCATCATATTGAATCTTATATATCTAGATTAAATAGTGTCCAAAAATCATGTCTATATTGTTTGAGAGACATCAAATCATTAATAACCATCAATGGAAAAAACGATGTTTTTTCGACTTTCATCGCAGATTCCTTCCAATTGAAAATCTATTTCGGAGGAAAATAAATCATTTCATAATTGATACCACTGAATTATAGGGGACTCTAAAATAGATCTTAGGTATATATTTAAGATAAATTATCTATTCATTACCTCTCATCACATTTGGAACAACAATAAACCAATATATAATTAATGTCTTGGGGAAAGAACATAGTTGGATAAAATAGATCTTTTTTGGGATATGCTAAATTGGATTGATTTTCTAGTCAATCACATGCTGGATTTCATTCATATTTATAAGAAGTATTATTATAATTTATTTCATATAGTTTTGAATACACCAAGTAATGCCAATGAACATGTATATACACGATCATCTCTTGCCCAAATTTGCAGGTGACCAGAACATGAACTGTATAAAAATGTCAGATCATAGAAGTTAATGAAGCCAAAATAATCATATACACTCACCAAATAGAATCTATTATTATTTTGTAATTGGATTGTGGACTTGAGACTATCAGATGGTTATGCTTCCAATTTGGGAAGTTGTGTTAGAAATGGTCATATTATGGGATTAAAAAGTCACAACTTTTAGGTCATAATGGAAAATACTTTTGAGGATTTAATTAAGGGTAATGTTTATTTATATGATTTTGGATGTGGTAATAGACATATCATATTTTTTCTGAGATATTTTTGTGGTGAAAAGTGACTATAATTCATTAAGCAGACGACAAGGAGGGATTGTTTTAATTTTATGTAAACTAAAAAAAATATTTGTGTTGGCATTGTTTGACTCAATAGAACATTTGATATTAAATTTATAGCATGAAGAAAAAATATGGAGTTTTGGTATTGTTATGATGGATATAACCATTTTAGAGATACATGGGGAAATTGAAAAAAAGTACATAGCAAAGCATCAGTTAAATATTCAACTAAAGAAGCTTATTTGAAAGAGAAAATTTCTTTTTTCTGCTCTAATTAAATTCAACCTGAATATACCTCAAATCACAACCATTGAACCTCTAATGAAGTAATTCGTGACAATGAAATGGGAAATCAATTATTAGTTTTCAATTAATTTAAACATGGATTCTGTGGAGTTCATGAACAATGAATTTTAGATGATTTACATCAAAGAGCTCGTACATATGTTCTGCTCAATTTTGAAGATATGACCCCATTTGTACAGTGAGTGCTCCTATCACTTATTCTATAATATGTTTTATATTAAATTAATATTGATTTATTTTTAGGTTATATGATAATCATATCAAGAAACAACTTCTACAAATTACAACAACTTCTCTTGAAGAACGTCGAGAAAAAAACTTTTCCAACTAGTTTGAAAAACTGGTAACATAACTTATTTTCGGTATAACATATAAAATCAGTTTATTATTTTTCATATTGATAAAGATTTTACAAAGTTTCTAGTATCACAACATGTTGATAAAATTTATAGTCGATTTATTTTATTTCGTAACTAACCATAAAAAATTATTGAAATTTATAATGCATACATGTAGAATGGTTTTCGATTTCATAGACAGGAATATGGGAAATAAAAAAATTAATAGTGGTTTTTTCTTGAGAGGATATCATCATAGAGGAACTATAGATGAATTTTATGGCATGTTGGATGATATTATTGATTGATATTATATGGGAAATATTACATAATGATGATTAAATGTCAGTGGTTGGATACTGAGAGAGGCTTATGTGTTCATTCGACCCATGGAATCACTGATATTAAATATAAATGTATTCATTGTTTAAATGAACCATTTTTATTATCTCATCAGGCATATAAATTTTTTTATTATATATATTTTGATACATCAAGTGAATTGAGTGATTAGTAAAGCATACAAAATTAAATTAAATCTCTAAAAATTTAGTTTACTAAAGGAGAACGTGGTTCCGTTGAAATGGATGGAATTGAAATTTTTTAAGAGACTAATTCCTATAAATATTTTTTATGAATAGGATCAAATATCGATGATGAAAACCCAATTTTAAGGGTGGATGGTGACAATGATGTTAATGATGTTACAAAGGAATTTGAAACGACAAGGGATGATGAAATTGAAAGTCATATAAAAATTAATGATGTTTGGAGGAATATGAATACATTGACATAGTTAGATATGAATATGAGGATGAAGATGAACATTGATATAGTTAAATATTGGTTATAATCACATATAATATATATCTATATTTAATAGTTATTTTCATGTGTTTTCTAGCAAAAATCATTTCATATTTCAGATCGAAGAGGATTTGTATCGTCTGTTACAGGAAGCTGAGCTACCTTAGGATGAGCAGGATGTTGGGTCATATCACCCATAGACTACTGCCTGTTCAAGGGGGACTTTTAGGGGATGCGATCTTGTGTGATTGATGATTCCTGACCTGATCCCCATGTGACGTCCATGTATTGGCTAAAATCCATGTGGGCAGAGGAATGTTTACTTGTATATTTTAGTTAGTTTTCAATAATTTATTTATATACTAATTGTTTTATTATTGTTCTTCTTTTTCACAGATATACTCATATAGTTACTAGACAGAGGACCACTTTACTGCACAATTATTTTTCTAAAGCATGGGTCTCATGGGATCAGATTCCCATTGATATGCATCAATACATGTTCGATCATCGGAAGGTATGCAAATAAGTAATATTTATTTTGAAACTAATTTAATTAATAACTTGATATTATAAATTATTTTTATGATTTATGGTATCCCATTGATGAGATCATTCATGGGGTTATCTAGAAGGAAAGACATTGAACTATATGTCAACATTGTTATCAGTTTTTTCTCAATTTGAGAAGGAAGAGAATAGAGAATAAAGGAGTGACAGTGTTTGATGAGTCTTGTCACTTCCGCCGAAATGATTACATTTAACCTTACGTTTGGGATGGATTATGTTCACACTGGTTGTGTGGTCATTTTTAGAAGATATTATCAGTAGGGTGACAAAACTAGGGGAGACAATAGGTGACACCTCAAGCTGGTAGTCATACATTTAGTTCACATAGGGAGTATATGGTAAGTATTTTTTTAATATTATATATAACTTTAAAATTTAACAGTTTATTTTATATTCATACATGCAGTCGATCACCTTGATATTTCAGAGTTTGACATTTGTAGGAGGATGTATAGTGTTCAAACCACTGGAGATATTAGAGGTTCTCACCAGCATTAGATTGTAGTGATTATATTTTCTTTTTGAATATCAAATTTAACTACATAAAATATTTAAACAACTTTACCTTTAAATAGAAATTGAAGGAGTCGTATGAGGCTGTGAAGTCTTAGAAACACGTTCAGAGTAAGGAAGAGACTTATACATCGACCAATGCACATTGATATGCTGAGACAACATGGATGTGGGTGACCTAGTATGCCTTCGAGAAAGGACAGGTTGTTAGTATCAGATCCCAGTCGAAGCATGTGGATTATTATGGCACCACTGCGATGTCAGCATATAGATAAAGAGGAGCTCATGGTGAGTCATCTTCTTTTTCTGCATAGTATGAGGAGTGAATGAGAGCTTAAAATGAGATTATAGAGAGTATGTGGAAGGAGTAGGATAATTTGTATCAATGACAGCATTATCATCACAATGATTATGCACGAATGTAGAAAAAACATCAGGGGATGTTGGAGGAGATTCATCGATGGCGGCAGTAGTAGGAGCCGAATTAGTTGGAGTACATGTTATATCTATCTCGTGGTTTAGTGACGGAGTTTCCTCCACCATCTCATCTAGACGACCCCCATCATGGGTGATGTATTTATTTTTTATAATCAAACATTTGTATGAAGTTTTTTTATAATATCAACTATCTACAATATTATATAGTGCATTTTTCATATTTTGGTGAATATTATATTTTTTGTTATTTTTTTATTATTTTATTACTTCATTTAAAATTTTAATTATTATTATTAACTAATATTTTTGATTATTTAATGTTTAATATTTTTATAGTTTTATTAATTATTTTTTTATAATTTTAATAATTATTATTTTTGATTATTATTTTATTATTTACTTGTATTTTATCATGAATTTTAAATTTTTAATTATTTTTTATTATATTAATAATATTGATATTATTAAAAATATTATTTTAATATTATAAATAATATTTTTATTATAATTAAATGAATATAATTTTATTATATTATAATGTAATTTAATTTACAAATATTAATATTATTATTTCATTAATATTAAATTTATTTTAGTATTATTTTTTTTTATATTTTGTACTATTTGTGATAATCTCATTGCTAGTAGTATTTACAACTAATTTAAATAGGACTTTGAAATAAGGTATTTGTAACGCCCTGACCCCAGTTACCTAGAGTCGGTGCATTATTGCGTAACATTGGCATGATCACAAAAGATCAAGTCTCGAAAGACCGATTTGTTTAGTAGCCTTGGAAACACTAGATACATTCATAAATGTTACATTTAATCATAAAGTGAAAAACTACAATATCAAAGTCTCCATAGTCCACACTCATATCCTCTTCTGACTATCCCTATTGGTCAATCATAAAATACTTCTTCACGTCCTGGAAAATATTAAAACATTGAAAGGGGAGAGCTCAGATGCTCAGTAAGGATAACAAAATAGCCGAAGCTTTCATAAATAAACATAAACATTTAAGGAAAAGTATAACTAAAACAAAATCCTTTTAAACTTGAACTTCAACATAATATGGCAAAAGTAAAATGAGATAATTCCATTTACTTCTTCACATGGATATTCTACTGGTCGAATAATCACATGCAATATCAATAACCACTTTCATAATGATGGAATGCATAATGCCAGACTATCATAACCACGTAGCCAAGGCCTCGTGCCAAGACTACAAATAATATTTTGTCAAGGCCTCATTCCAAGACACTAGTTTGTCTCATGAGACCTGCCGATGCATCGAGGAGCTATAGCAGGATCCACCCTTCACTTATTAAGTCCAATGAATTCCTTATATGAAAAGGTTTAAAATTATCAAAAAACATAACATAATTGTATCACATAAAGAATGCATAAAAAACATAACATTTCTATATTTTAATCACAAGATATCAATACAAATCATGGATATAATAAAAACACTTTCAAAACCATTTTTAATACCAAAATAAAAGAATAGTAAAACATGGTATTTATTTTTCATTTTAAATGAAACTATGGCTTGTAGAGGAAGCCGAAACTCAAATAATGATCACAGCGGTGGAGAAGTCGTTGTCGCCGCATACGTAAGACAAAACATTCCTTTTTTTGTTTAGTGAAAAATCTTCGTATAAAAATATACCTTTTGAATAAACGTAAAAGTCAAAGGTGTTTATACACCGTATAAAAGTAAGTTGTGTATAAAACAAAGTATGCCTCAATGAAAAGAGATTGAGAAGATGTACCTTACAAAGATCATTTTTTTAAATAAAATAGATCTATTAGGTGTATTCACTATAATTACACATAAAGAAAGTACAAATACAAGATAGGATAAAATAATATCATGACATAATTTGAATGTAGAAGATTAACCCAAAGAATGGAAATTGGGTTAAGAAGTTCCCTTACCTCGTGTCCGACTTGACTCGACCATTCTTTAATATCCTGAATAATAAACTAGAGTTAATATATACTTTCTTAAGAACCTTTCTCAAGTTCATTATCCCTTTTATATCATTTATTACAATGTTATGAAAATTATGTAGTCATTTATGTTAATAACGGTCGTTTTGTCGATCTTTGGTACTTGAGTCAACAATAATCATCTTATAATTAAAAGTTGTTTATGTGGTAGAATATCCATTATATCTTTAATTATATTCATGATGTAGATATCATATATATCCAGTATACACATTCATTCATAATATTACGTAACATTTAGAGGTAAGAAATGAAATGCACCGTTCATGGAGACGGTAAGCCGTACGTATGCATGAACGCTACTTTCATTTATATTTCATATTTAATGGAATGAAATCATAATGATATAAAGGTATATTATAATCCCAGTATAATATAATAGAATTTACTCCATCCTTTATAAATCCCACATATGGCATTAACGATTGAAAACACTTTGATCGGGCGGTAGTCCGCACTTCCTAAAATGAAGATATCACGTTTACCCATAATGGAAACAATAAAGGTATGCCATAAATGAAAAATACAGAATCTTAAGTAAAACATAAACATATTATATATCCTATATAAATATAGTGACATATTAATGGAAACCTTTGAAGGTGTTATATTAGTGTTGAACAATCATCATTTCGTGAGACAGAAATTCGCCATCCACAGAAACAGTATGTTCTTTAACCATTTGATGTAGGTGTGTGTAAGTGTAGATCGAATAATTATTATAACAACATAATAGTATATTGATTATACTGTTTTTGTTAAAAAATAAATGAATAAAAAGAGTTTAGGGGGTTGGAGAAGAAAAATAAAACATAAGAACACAAGAGAAAACACTACCTTTAAAACAGGTAACTCTTTTTGATTTGATCTCAGAGGATTCCTTGGGAAGACTTCTTCCCAAAGTAAGGCTTCTAGGAGTAAGATAGGGAAGCAGAGAGAGAAAATAGGTAGGTTTTGGATGATCCAAAGGCTTGAGAGGTGTGGTTAAGGTGGGAGTGGTGGGAGACTTTTATAAGAGGAGAGGAGGGGCACTCTTGGAAATTCATGAAATGTTACTTTATTATATAATGAGTTTCAGATTTTAACGGATCCACACTTAGATATTTCTAGGATAAGGTGATTAGGGTTCTAAATATACTCATCCAATAGGGTTTTTACAAGTGTAAGTTTTAGATTTTACATTATGTTTTAATTTTATTTAAATCATTAATTAATGAGTTAATCGCTGCATCATCATGGTGTCATAAATAATTTAATTTATTTAATGTCTAAAAATTATAAACAAACTATCATGATGTAAGAAATCTTGTAAGATTTATAATGAATATTTATAGTAAAAAATATGACTTGTATAACCCCATTTAAAATTTTTTTAGTAAAAAAACTCATGTATGTGACATTTTTATTTTAACATTAAATTAAACGTTTTTAATGTCATTTTCCTACCAAAGTGGCTCCATGTGGTCCCCAAGATGACCCATGGATTTTCTTGGTCGGCCTTGACTCATCCAATAGGTATAGGAAAACTTTAAAGGTATTTTAATATTTTTATAATATCATTTTTACCTTAAATTTCACTAATTACCTTTAATCGCGATTAATTAAACTTAATAGTTACTATTCACCAAAAAATTATTTTGATCCCATTGAACAAAATTTTACTTCTTAATGACAACCATGTATGTAGGATTTTTTAAAATCAAATCACAAAAGTGGTAATGTTTCATTTAAACGGAAAATCAGTTATTTAACTACCACTTAGTTGTTTCACTATTCATCAAAAATTGATGTTTTTCAGAACAATGCGAAAATTTCACTCTAATCTATAATTGATATTCCGAATTCAGAAATGATGCATATTTTACAAAATTCCAAACATATAAGTTGCATTAATTAATTTTATAACTAATTCCCAATGTCACAACAAATAGGGTGTTTTTAAGAAACAATATATATCAAATGATTTACAATTGTTTATGTCCAATTTCAAAGTGAAAATAATTCTAATGAAAACCATTGGATAAAATGGTAAAAATATATTCTAATTATACGTTAATACCACTAAATAATATATTTTATCACTATAAGTTATTTTAATTAAAAAATTTTTTTAAGTATTTTCAGTATTCATAAAAAATTGGATGTTCTCAGCAAATTACAAAAAAAATCAACTTAGGATAATTTCGATATTATGAATACAAAAATGAAGTCCATTTTGAAATATAAAATTTCAATAATTTTAAAAAGTGGTTATTACTAATCAAAACAGCTACTTTGATTAGTCGCAGTGTGTTATAACTCAAACATGCATATAATGCAAGCTATTGAATTATTGAAATAGAGGCGTATCGTGGAATCTCGAGGTGCTACATTATACCCTCCTTCAATAAATTGCGTCCTCGCAATTTGAAATTTTTCTTTGTAAATAAAAGGTTGAATATAGAAAATACCATTGTGGAAAACAAACATCGGAAATAGGGTTAATAAAAACATAACATTAAAAGAAATAACGAGAAGTACAAAGGTCACCCGAGATAGCCCATACTAGGATTCTATGAAAATATGGATATAGAGGAAAAACAAACCATCAAGGTCTAACGGAGAGTCGTATAAAACAGGACTAGGAGAAAGTTAACTACAAGAAAATCACAAACTTGTGATTGGTTAAACAGTCATTGATTCCCTAATTGGTAAAGTTAACTGACAACATTTTGGTTTTAAGTTATCTTTCATAAATTTGAGGAATTTATTTAGGATATTTACTAAGAACATCAGGGAATATACATACTTGTAATGTAGACTTTCATTCCTTAATAATTTTTTTACCACAAACCCATGATTTCACTTCAAAAGGTAATAGAAGTCAATAATATTCTATTTATCATAATTGTATAAGGAGCAAAATATTAACACATACCATTTAGATTAGGAAAACTATTTTTCTATAACCAGGGACTTCCTGTAGGCTAGTGGTAGGTAATAAAGGCCTATCGCACTATGGTTGTGGGTTCGATTCCTGCAGCTTTGCCCGATGCGACAGGTTATCCCCCAACCTTTAGGTTGTCATTTTCCTAAAACTATATTATTATAATATTCCAAAAATAATCTTTAGAAATTTTTTAACCTTAAACAATACAATCCAAGGTTCAACTTAATCCATTCCATCCTTTATAGTTATCCAAAATACCTCTATCCAGACTTTCTCTAAAAGGTCTCTAAATTCCAAAATCAATTGTAACATCAGATTCCCCAAACAAAGTAAAGTTTCTCTTATTGCCACATAATAAAAATATGATTACCTTGATCATATTAAGACCTTAATTAAAAAACAAGTACTGCAGTACAATCCTTATATATATATATATCAAATTATTCTTATAACCAGAATCTAATCCTTGAGTCCAAAAGCACCACTACATTAATTATTCCACATCAACTGTAGTAACAGCATAAGACTGTCCTTGATCCCTTGGCCTTTTTTGAGGTAAGTTTCCCCGATGCTTAGGACATTTATTTTCATATTTCCCCATTTCCCTACAATTTTAGCATTCAACATTGATAGCCTCTTTCTTTCCTTTGTAATCACGAGCCTGGTGACCTTTTTCTCCACATTTGTAACAAACTCCCATTCCTTTTAGGCAAGCACTGGGGTGATTCTTCCCACAATTATCACATAATGAAAAATCCTTCATTCCCTTTTCCCTTTATTTGTCTCTTGTTCCACCGTTCTCTTCTTCTCTTGCTTTACTTTGTTGTCATAAGACTTAGAGAATTCATTTTATGTCTTGATAGCACACGAGGCAATATCTTTGTACGATGAGAAGGATTGTGATACTAAAGCATGATGGAGAAATGGTTTTAACCCATCAAAGAAACGATCAATCTCACTTCTTGGGTAACGAATATAATCTGGATCATGCCTTGATAACCTTGTAAAGTTAGCCTCATACTTTGCGACATTCTAATCCTCCTTCTGCCTCAGACTCAAAAATTTCCTTTCCATATCTGCTCTACGGTCACGAGGGAAGTATTTTTCTAATAAATTCTCTTTGAACTCCCTCCATTCAATATTTGATACTTATTCATCTTCTTTCATGTTTTGAATCAGCGACTACCATTGATCGGCATCTCCAGTGAGGCGGTAAACTGCCATGATAACCTTTTCCCATTCGCTACTACACAAGGCATGGAATATTTTCTATAAGGAGTATATCCATTGCTAAGCTACTAATGGATTTGTACCCCCATTATATGTTGGTGGTTGTTTCCTCATGAAGCGGTGTAACATTGATCCTCCACGTTGCGGATCAGGGTGCTCCATAAGAGTAAGGTTATTATTCATTACCTGAGTGAGTTGTCCCAGTATGGTGATAAGTTGATCAGCACCAGTTGTATCTCCAGCTCCACAATAATTATCTTGACCAGGAGGAAAATCCCTACATGAAGTGTGTGCATTGATACAGTTTCCATTCCTCCCACTAGGCACCATTTCTAAAAAATTGCATAAACTACATTAGTTTTGAATCAAAATACATAATTCTTTACTCGTAAAACACTTAACATAAATTGAATAGTTTAGGGATATAATCCATATAAATAAAAAGAAATGTTTTCTTTGAGGGTGTATATACTCATAAACCCTTAATAATGATTTGTAATGAAAATGAGAATTATCCTAAGCATATCCCCCGAGAGTGTCGTAACCAAGAGTGCAGCAAGGCCCATTGTCGTGCACCAGTTCCCGTTCGAGTCTAGCTTAAAGTGGTGTTTTTGGGTTTTACCCCTAGGTACATCTGTGCCAGAGCTGCCTCTACCGGCTCGTATCCAGACATGGATGTATTGCTCGGAAAACTCATAAAAACCCATATAATACCAAAATTCTAGGAAGTTCTTCTATACTAATCTTCATAGTCTATCTTAGGGATATGTGCTCCAATCAGAGTTTATATAAATCTAGCTTCCACGGTTAGTACTAAACTGCTTCTGATACAAATTGTAACGCCCCGACCCCAGTTACCCAGAGTTGGTGCATTATTTCGTAACATTGGCATGATCACAAATGATCAAGTCTCGAAAGACCAATTAGTTTAGTAGCCTTGGAAACACTAGATACAATAATAAATGGTATATTACATCATAAACTGAAAAACTATAATAAAAAAGTCTCTATAGTCCACACTCATATCCTCTTCTGACTATCCCTGCAGGTCATTCATAAAATACTTCTTCACATCCTGGAAAATATTAAAACATTGAAAGGGGTGATCTCAGATGCTCTGTAAGGATAACAAAATACTGGAAGCTTTCATAAATAAACCTAAACATTTAAGGCAACGTATAACCAAAACAAAAGCCTTTTAAACATGAACATCAACATAATATGGAAAAAGTAAAATGAGATAATGTCATTTACTTCATCACATGGATATTCTACTGGTCGAATAATCACATGCAATATCAATAACCACTTTCATAATGATGGAATTCATAATGCCAGACTATCATGACCACGTAGCCAAGGCCTCGTGCCTAGACTACAAATAAGATTTTGTCAAGGCCTCGTGCCAAGACACTAGTTTGTCTCATGAGACCTGCCGATGCATCGAGGAGCTATAGCGGGCTCCACCCATCACTTATTAAGTCCAATGCATTACTTATAGGAAAAGGTTTAAAATTATCAAAAAAACATAACATAATTGTATAACATAAAACATTCATAAAAAACATAAAATTTCTACATTTCAATCACAACATATCAATACAACTCATTGATATAATGAAAACACTTTCAAAACCATTTTTAATACCAAAATAAATGAATATTAAAACATGGTAGCTATTTATAATTTTAAAAAAAACTATGGCTTGTAGAGGAAGACGATACTCAAATAATGGTCACAACAGCAGAGAAGTCATTTTCACCACATACGTAATACAAAACATTCCTTTTTTCATTTAGTGAAAATGCATTGTATAAAAATATACCTTTTGAATAAACGTAAAATTCAAAGGAGTTTATACACCGTATAAAATTAAGTTGTGTATAATACAAAGTATGCCTCAATGAAAGGAGATTGAGACGAACTCCCTTACAAAGATAATTTTTTAAATAAAATAGATCTATTAGTTTTTTTCACTATAAGTACACATAATGAAATTACAAATACAAGATAGGATACAATAATATCATGACATAATTTGAAAGTAGGAGATTAACCCAAAGAATGGAAATTGGGTTAAGAAGTTCCCTTACCTCATGTCCGACTTGACTAGAACATTATTTAATATCCTGATTAATAAACTAGAGTTAATATCTACTTTCTTAAGAACCTTTTTCAAGTTCATTATCCCTTTTAGAAGACTTATTACACTTTTAAGAAAATTATGTAGTCATTTATGTTAATAACGGTCGTTTTGTCGATCTTTGGTACTTGAGTCAACAATAAACATCTTATAATTAAAAGTTGTTTATGTGGTAGAATATACATTATCTCAATAATTATATTCATGATGTAGATATCATATATATCAAATTGATCCATTATATACATTCATTCATAATTATACGTAACATTTAGAGGTAAGAAATGAAATGCACCATTCATGGAGACGGTAAGCCGTACGTACGCATGAACGCTACTTTAATTTATATTTCATATTTAATGGAATGAAATCATAATGATATAAAGGTATATTATAATTCCAGTATAATATAATATAATTTACTCCATCCTTTATACATCCCACATATGGCATTAACGATTCAAATCACTTTGAGGGGGTAGTAGTCCGCACTTCCTGAAATGAAGATATCGCGTTTACCCATAATGGAAACAATAAAGGTATGCCATAAATGAAAAATACAGAAGTTTAAGTAAAACGTAAACATATTATATATCATATATAAATATAGTGACATCTTAATGGCCACCTTTGAAGGTGTTATATGAGTGTTGAACAATCATCATTTCGTGAGGCAGAAATTCGCCATCCACAGAAACAGTATGTTCTTTAACCATTAGATGTAGGTGTGTGTAAGGGTAGCTCGAATATTTCTTATAATAACATCCTAGTATATTAATGATACTGGTTTTGTTACAAAAGAAATGAATAATAAGAGTTTAGGTGGTTGGAGAAGAAAAATAAAACATATGAACACAAGAGAAAAAACTACCTTTAAAACGGGTAACTCTTTTTGATTTGAGATCAAAGGATTCCTTGGGAAGACTTATGCCCAAAGTGAGGCTTCTAGGAGTAAGATAGAGAAGTGTAGAGAGAAAATGGGAAGGGTTTGGACCAGCCAAATAATTGAGATGTGTGGGTAAGGTGGTAGTTGTGGGGGCCTTTTATAAGAGGAGAGGAGGGGCACTCTTGGAAAGTCATGAAATGTTACTTTATTATATAATGCGTTTCGGATTTTAAAGGACCCACACTTATATATTTCGAGAATAAGGTGATAATGGTTCTAAATATACTCATCCAATAGGTTTTTGACAAGTGTATGTCTTAGATTTTACATTATCTTTTCATTTTATTTAAATCTTTAATTAATGACTTAATCGCTGCATCATCATGGTGTCATAAATAATTTAATTTATTTAATGTATAAAAATAATAAAAAAACTATCATGATGTAGTAAATATTTTTAGATTTTTAATGAATATTTATAGTAAAAAAATGACTTTTATAACCCCATTTAAAAATTGTTTTAGTAAAATAACTCATGTTTGTGACATTTTTATTTTAACATTAAATAAAAAAAATTTAATGTCATTTTCCTACCAAAGTGGCTCCATGGGGTCCCCAAGTTGATCCATGGATTTTCTTGGTCGGCCATGACTCATCCAATAGGTATAGGACAACTGTAAAGGTATTTTCATATTTTTATAATATCATTTTTACCTTCAATTTCACTAATTACCTTTAATCACGATTAATTAAACTTAAAAGTTACTATTCAACAAAACATTATTTTAATCCCATTGAACCAAATTTTACTTCCTAATGAAAACCATGTATGTTTTATTTTTGAAAATAAAATCACAGAAGTGGTAATGTTTCATTTAAATGAAAAATCAGTTTTTTAACTACCACTTAGTGGTTTCACTATTCATCAAAAATTGAAGTTTTTCAGAACAATGCCAAAATTTCACCCTAAGCTATAATAGATATTCCAAATTAAAAAATGATGTCTATTTTACAAAATTACAAACATATATGTCACATTAATTAATTTTATAACTAATTCCCGCTGTCACAACAAATAGCGTGTTTTTAAGAAACAATATATATCAAAAGATTGACAATTGTTTATGTCCAATTTCAAAGTGAAATTAATTATAATGAACACCATTGGATAAAATGGTAAAAATATATTCTAATTATACTTTAGAACCACTAAATAATATAATTTATGACTATAAATTATTTTGATTAAAAATGTTGTTTTAAGTATTTTTCATTATTCATAAAAAATAGGAAGTTCTCAGCAAATTACAAAAAATTCAACTTAGGATAATTTCGATATTATGAATACAAAAATGAAGTCCATTTTGAAATATAAAATTTCTATAATTTTAAAAATTTGGTATTACTATTCATAATGGATACTTTGATTAGTCGCAGTGTGTTAGAACTCGAACATGCCTACAATGCAAGCTATTGCATTATTGAAAGAGAGGCGTATCGTCGAAGCTCGGGGTGTTACATTCTCCCCTCCATCAACAAATTGCGTCCTTGCAATTTGAAATTTTTCTTTGAAAATAATAGGTTGAAAATAGAAAATAACTTTGTGGAAAAACAACAATTGAAATTGGGTTAATAAAAATATAACTTTAAAAGAAATAAAGAGATGCACAAAGGTCACCCGAGATAGCCCGTACTAGGATTATATGAAAATACGGATATGGAGGAAAAACAATTCATCAAGGTCTGATGGAGAGTCGTATAAAACAATATTAGGAGAAAGTTAGCTACAAGAAAATCACAAACTTGTGATTGGTTAAACGGTCATTGATTCCCTAATTGGAAATGTTAACCGATAACCTTTTTGTTTTAAGTTACCTTTCATAAAGTTGAGTAATTTATTTAGGATATTTACTAAGAACGTAATGGAATATACATAATTTTCATGTAGACATTTATTATTTAATAAATTTTTTACCACAAACCCATCTTTCACTCAAAAAGGTAATAGAACTCAAAAATATTCTATTTATCATAATTTTATAAGGATCCACATATTAACACATACCATTTAGATTAGGAAAACTATTTTTCAATAACCAGGGACTTCATGTAGGCTAGTGGTAGGTAATAAAGGCCTGTCGCACTATAGTTGTGGGTTTGATTCCTACAGCTTTGTCCGATGGGATGGGTTATCCACCAACCTGTAGGTTGCCCTTTTCCACAAACTATAGTATTATAATATTCCAAAAATAATATTCAGAAATGTTTTAACCATAAACAATACTATCCAAGGTTCAACTTAATCCATTCCATCCTTTATAGTTATCCAAAATACCTCTCTCCAGACTTTCTCTAAAAGGTCTCTAAATTCCAAAATCAATTGTAACATCAGATTCCCCAAAGAAAGTAAAGTTTCTCTTATTGTCACATACTAAAAATATGGTTACCTTGATAATATTAAGACCTTAATGAAAAAACAAGTACTGCAGTTCAATCCTTATATATATATATCACATTATTCTTATAACAAGAATATAATCCTTAAGTCCAAAAGCACATCTACATTAATTATTCCACTTCAACTGTAGTAACATCCTAAGATTGTCCTTGATCCCTTGGCCTTTTCTGAGGTAAGTTTCCCTGATGCTTAGGACATTCATTTGCATAATGCCCCATTTCCCTACAATTGTAGCATTAAACATTGATAGCTTCCTTCTTTCCCTTGCAATCAGGAGCTTGGTGACCTTTTTCTTCACATTTATAACAAACTCCCATTCCTTTTAGGCAAGCACTGGGGTGATTCTTCCCACAATTATCACATAATGAAAAATCATATTTTACCTTTTCCCTTTATCTGTCTCTTGTTCCACCATTCATTTCTTCTCTTGCTTTACTTTGTTGTCATAAGACTTAGGGAATTACTTTTCTGTCATGATTGCACACGAGAGAGTATATTCATACGATGAGAAGGATTGTGATACTAAATGTCGACGAAGAAATGGTTTTAACCCATCAAATAAATGATCATTCTTACTTCTTGGGTAACGTATATAATCTAGAGCATGCCTTTCTAACCTTGTAAAGTTAGCCTCATACTTTGCGACATTATTATCCTCTTTCTGCCTTAGACTCAGAAATTGTATTTCCATATCTGCTCTATGGTCACGAGTGAAGTATTTTTCTCAGAAAAGATCTTTGAACTCCCTCCATTCCATATTTGAAATTTCTTCATCTTCTTTCAGGTTTTGAATTAGCGACCACCATTGATCGGAATCTCTAGTGAGGCGGTAAACTGCCATGATAACCTTTTCCCTTTCGCTACTACCCAAGGCATGGAATATTTTCTCTACGGAGTTTATCCATTGCTCAGCTACTAATTAATTTGTACCCACATTATATGTTGGTGGTTGTTTCCTCATGAAGCGGTCTAACATTGATCCTCCATGTTGCGGATCAGGGTGCTCCATACGAGTAAGGTTATTATTCATAACATGAGTGAGTTGTCCCATTATGGTGATAAGTCGATCAACACCAGTTGTATCTCCAGCTCCACAATAATTATCTTGAGCAGGAGGACAATCCCTACATGGAGTACGTGCATTGATACGGTTTCCAACCCTCCCACTAGGCACCATTTCTAAACAATGGCATAAACTATATTAGTTTATGAATCAAAATACATAATTCCATACTTGTAAAACACTTAACATAAATTGAACAGTTTAGAGATATAATACATATTAATAAAAAGAAATGTTTTCATTGAGGGAGTATATACTCATAAACCCTTCATAATGATTTGTAAAGAAAATGAGAATTATCCTAAGCATATCCCCCAGGAGTTTCTTAACCAAAAGTGCAGCATGGCCCGTTGTCGTGGACCAGTTCCCGTTCGAGTCTAGCTCAAAGTGGTGTTTTCGGGTTTTACCCCTAGGAACATCTGTTCCAGAGCTTCCTCTACCTGCTCGTATCCAGATAGGGATTTATTTCTCGGAAAACTCATAAAATATCTATAATTACAAAATTATTGGAAGTTCTTCTATACTAATCCTCAAAGTCTATCTAAGGGCTATGTTCTCTAATCAGAGTTTATCTAAATCTAGCTTCCAAGGTTAGTTCTAAACTGCCTATGATACCAACTGTAACCCCTCGACCCCAGTTACCCAGAGTCAGTGTAATATTGCGTATCATTGGCATGATCACAAAAGATCATGTCTCAAATGACCGATTAGTTTAGTAGCCTTGGAATCACTAGAGACATTCATAAATGTTACATTACATCATAAAGTAAAAAACTAAAATAACAAAGTCTCCATAGTCTATACTCATATACTCTTCTGACTATCCCTGCAGGTCACTAATAAAATACTTCTTCACGTCCTAGAAAATATTAAAACATTAAAAGGGGTGAGCTCAAATGCTCAGTAAGGATAACAAAATAGCGGAAGATTTCATAAATAAACATAAACATTTAAGGCAAGGTATAACTAAAACAAAATCCTTTTAAACATGATCTTCAACATAATATGGAAAAAGTAAAATGATATAATGCCATTTACTTATTCACATGGATATTCTACTGGTCGAATAATCACATGAAATATCAATAACCACTTTCATAATGATGGAATACATAATGCCAGACTATCATAACCACATAGCCAAGGACTCGTGCCAAGACTACAAATAAGATTTTGTCAAGGCGTCGTGCCAAGACAGTAGTTTGTCTCATGCGACCTGTCGATGCATCGAGGAGCTATAGCGGGCTCCACCGGTCACTTATTAAGTCCAATGCATTCCTTATATGAAAAGGTTTAAAATTATGAAAAAACATAACATAATCGTATCACATAAAACATGCATAAAAAAAGATAAAATTTCCACATTTCAAACACAAGATATCAATAAAACTCATTGATATAATAAAAACACTTTCACAACCATTTTTAATACCAAAATAATAGAATAGTAAAACATGGTATTTAATTTTCATTTAAAAAAACTATGGCTTGTAGAGGAAACCGAAACTCAAATAATGGTCACAGTGGCGGAGAAGTCGTTTTCGCCACATACATAAGACAAAACATTCCTTTCTTCGTTTAGTGAAAATGCTTCGTATAAAAATATACCTTTTTAATAAAAATAAAAGTCAATGGGCTTTATACACCGTATAAAAGTATGTTGTGTATAAAACAAAGTATGCCTCAATGAAAAGAGATTGAAACGAAGTCCCATACAAATATCATTTTTTTAATAAAAATAGATCTATTAGGTGTATTCACTATAAGTACACATAAATAAAGTACAAATACAAGATAGTATTATATAATATCATGACATAATTTGAAAGTAGGATATTAACCCAATGAATGGAAATTGGGATAAAAAGTTCCCTTACCTCATGTCCGAGTGGACTCGACCTTTCTTTAATATCCTGAATAATAAACTAGAGTTAATATCTACTTTCTTAAGAACCTTTATCAAGTTCATTATCCCTTTTATATCACTTATTACAATGTTACAAAAATTATGTAGTCATTTAAGTTAATAACGGTCGTTTTGTCGATCTTTGGTACTTGAGTCAACAATAAACATCTTATAATTAAAATTTGTTTATGTGGTAGAATATCAATTATCTCCATAATTATATTCATAATTTAGATATCATATATATCATATATATCTATTATATATATTCATTCATAATATTACGTATCATTTAGAGGTAAGAAAAGAAATGCACCGTTCTTGGAGATGGTAAGCCGTGCGTATGCATGAACGCTACTTTCATTTATATTTCATATTTAATGGAATGAAATAATAATGATATAAAGGTATATTATAATTCTAGTATAATATAATATCATTTACTCCGTCCTTTATACATCCCACATATGGCATTAACGATTCAAATCACTTTGAGGGGGCGGTAGTCCGCACTTCCTAAAATGAAGATATCACGTTTACCCATAATGGAAACAATAAAGGTATGCCATAAATGAAAAATACAGAAGAATAAGTAAAATGTAAACATATTATATATCATATATAAATATAGTGACATATTAATGGCCACCTTTGAAGGTGTTATATGAGTGTTGAACAATCATCATTTCGTGAGGCAGAAATTCTCCATCCACAGAAACAGTATGTTCTTTAACAATTAGATGTAGGTGTGTATAAGTTTAGCTTGAATACTTATTATAACAAAAACCTAGTATATTGATGATACTGGTGTTGTTACAAAAGAAATTAATAAAAATAGTTTAGGGGCTTGGAGAAGAAAAATAATACATAAAAACAGAAGAGAAAACACTACCTTTAAAACGGTTAACTCTTTTTGATTTGAGCTCAAAGGCTTCCTTGGGAAGACTTCTACCCAATGTGAGGCTTCTAGGAGTACTATAGAGAAGTGTAGAGACAAAATAGGAAGGGTTTGGATGAGCCAAATGCTTGTGAGGTGTGGGTAAGGTGGTAGTGGTGGGGGCCTTTTATTAGAGGAGATGAGGGGCACTCATGGAAAGTCATGAAATGTTACTTTATTATATAATGAGTTTCAAATTTTAAAGAACCCACACTTATATATTTATAGGATAAGGTGATAAGGGTTAGAAATATACTCATCCAATAGGTTTTTGACAAGTGTAAGTCTTATATTTTACAATATATTTTCATTTTATTTAAATCGTTAATTAATGAGTTAATCGTTGCATCATCATGGTGTCATAAATAATTTAATTTATTTAATGTCTAAAAATTATAAGAAAACTATAATGATGTAGAAAATAGTTTTATATTTCTTATGAATATTTATAGTCAAATAAATGACTTGTATAACCCCATTTAAAAATTGTTTTAGTAAAACAACTCATGTTCGTGACATTTTTATTTTAACTTTAAATAAACTGTTTTTAATGTCACTTTCCTACCAATGTAGCTACATGGGGTCCCCATGTTGACCCATGGATTTTCTTGGTCGTCCAGGACTCATCCAATAGGTATAGGACAACTGTAAAGGTATTTTCATATTTTTATAATATCATTTTTACCTTAAATTTCACTAATTACCTTTAATCGCGATTAATTAAACTTCAAAGTTACTATTCAGCAAAAAATTATTTTAATCCCATTGAACCAAATTTTACTTCCTAATGACAACCATGTATCTCAGATTTTTGAAAATCAAATCACAGAAGTGGAAATGTTTCATTTAAACGAAAAATCAGTATTTTAACTACCACTTAGTGGTTTCACTATTCATCAAAAATTGAAGTTTTTCAGAACAATGCCAAAATTTCACAATAAGCTATAATTGATATTCCGAATTCAAAAATGATGTCTATTTTACAAAATTCCAAACATATAAGTTGCATTAATTAATTTTATAACTAATTCCCGCTTTCACAACAAACAACGTGTTTTTAAGAAACAATATATATAAAAAGATTGACAATTGTTTATGTCCAATTTCAAAGTGAAATTAATTATAATGAACACCATTGGATAAAATGGTAAAAATATATTCTAATTATAAATTAAAACCACTAAATAATATAATTTATCAATATAAATTATTTTGATTAAAAATTTTGTTTTAAGTATTTTTCATTATTCATAAAAAATTTGAAGTTCTTAGCAAATTACAAAAACATCAACTTAGGATAATTTCGATATTATGAATACAAAAATGAAGTCCATTTTGAAATATAAAATTTCTATAATTTTAAAAAGTGGGTATTACTATTCATAACGGCTACTTTGATTAGTCGTAGTGTGTTAGAACTCAAACTTGCATACAATGCAAGCTATTGCATTATTGAAAGCGAGGCGTATCGTGGAAGCTCTGGGTGTTACAGTATTTGAAAAATATGTGGAAACTATTTGCAATAGACCATTGAAAAAAACTCTTTTTGTGATGGACCATTGGGAAAACTATTTTTGCAATGCCATTTTCTGCAAAGGTTCATTTGCGATGAGATCCCATCACAAATGGACCATCAAAATATTCCTAATTTCTGTTAGTGGACATGCTCCCCACCTTTTGAATATCCTTCATGACCATTCCTTGTTGATATCTGACCACGTAAGGTCTCTCAGTCGACATCCCCAAGATGTGATTCCCTAACATGATGTAAGAGAAGAGGGGTGACAAAAATCGACTAGAGGTAAGATGAATCATCTTTATACACCAAGGAAATTTATAAGAAGGCCAACCTCTCGGATTCCTCATTCAGCAGATGTGAACGAGATCTCCTTTTAAGAACATCTGCCATCACATTCCCCTTTCTAATACTATAGAAAATCTCATAGTCATAGTCCTAGAGGAACTCTATCCATTACCACTATCTTAGGTTCAGATCATTATGTGAGAATATATACAAGAGATTCTTGTAATCAGAGTAGATGATCAACTACTCTCTTATTAGGTAGTGTCCCCACATCTTCAATAAGAAGATTAACACTGGAAACAAAGGATCATGGGGCACATTTTTATGAACATGTGGACTTAATTGGTGTGAAACATAGGAAATAAAATCTTTCCTCTACATCATAACACAACCATGTCCAGTCTCTGATGCATCGCATAACACTACGTACTCGACGTCCGCCTCTTGCAATATCAAGATTGGGGTGCTTGTCAAACTATGCCTCAACTACTGAAAATCCTACTGGTAGTTATCCATCCATTAGAAATGATTTCCATTTTTTTTCAATGATGTCATCATTACTAATATCTTGGAGAAATATAGTATAAAACACTAGTAATATCCTGCTAGCCCAAGGAAGCTCCCCACCTTCGTCACGCTCCTAAGTGGCTCCCACGCTAACACTACTTCCACCTTGGCCAGGTCCACTACCACACCATCTGATGAGATAAAATGTCCCATAAAGTGGTCTTCTTAAATACATATCCAGGACATCAAGAGTTTTCCATAAAAAAGATTCTTTCAGAGTATGTTTAGAACCATCCATATGTGTCTTGTATGCTCCTCCTTAGAATCTGAGTACACTAGGATGTCATCGATGAAGACCACTATGAACGGGTCTATGTATCGATGAAAGATCTAGTTAATTAGTCCCATGAACAATTATGGAACATTCTTCATTCCAAATTCAATCACTAAGTACTCATAATGAACCTATTTAATTCTAAAAGAAAACTTTGTAATATCCTCATCTCGTACTCGCAGCTGGTGATAGCCTGAACGAAGGTCAACCATCGATAACCATCATGCCCCTATCAACTAATCGAAGAGGCAATTGATCATGGGAAGTGGATAATTATTCTTTACCATAACCTAATTCATCTATCAACAATCCACATAGAACCTCAAGCTCCCATTTTACTTTTTGGAAAACAAAATTGTATCCCCCTTGGGTGAAACACTGGGTCTCACAATGCCCTTTCTCTGTAAGTCCTATTGCTTCTCCCTCATCTTGCAAAGCTCTAAATGATAAATTCAATATTTTGGTGATGATACTGGTGTCATACAGGTGTGTAAATTAATGCCAAATTTTTTCTCCCAATGGGTAGGTAATCCTAGAACATCTTCTAGAAAGATGTCCTCGTACTCCACCACTACTATTGAGAACTGAAAACTCACAACATCTAATGCCCAGTGGGTAATGCTAGAAAACTTGTGAGTGATAAGCTGCACCCTCTTATGCACAAGACCATCTATGCCTCATAGGTTTCCATTAATTATAAAAGGAAAACATTTTCCCATCTATGTGGCTACACCACTCATTCTACAAAAAATAGTCAATCAATGCATGAACTGAAGATAGAAAATCAATACTGAGAATGATGTCGTAAGGCCTCAACGTTTCCGCCAAGAGGATCGAGTTGAAAATATCACCTACAAGGTTAAGAAAACACTACTAGAAAGGTGAGTGATCATCATGTCTTATCCCCTAGCTGTATCCAAGAATAAGGGTTGAGTCGACGGTTCTATTGTAATATTAAGGTATCGTATAAGGTATGTGGTGAGGAATGAATGACTAACACCTATGTCTATAAATACAGAATCTATGATAGAGAAGACATAAATTGTACCTTGAGTCATCTCTAGAGTCCCTTCTTCATACACCTCAACCACATGTAGCTATCCCTGCACTTTTCCTCCATCTCCCTAAGCTTATCATGGACCTCCTGGCGGTAGTGGTGGTAATATGAAAAAATTCCAATCACCTCCTATAGCTCTCCCTGATCCTTTTGCACATTTGCTGTCTGGTGTATCTTTCTTCACTACTCATTGAATATACCTTAGTGGCACATAAACAACCTCCCTATTAGAATATCAATGGTTGGGAAAATATCTAGCGAGATGTACTCTACCATCACATGTGTAACATCACCTCTCTCTAGGCTAACTAGATCCATCCTAAGAGTCATGGACTGTAAATCCCTTTTCTTGGGACATCTTTTGATGTCTACCACATCTTGATCCCTATGTCTCACATTGGCTCTCTCTTGATGAAGTCTCATCACTTGTCTACCTACTGCAGACTGTCATTGGATTCTTCTTCTCATCCAAGAAGCTATCGACCACCAAGGCTCGGTCGAGCACTCTGGCATAAGTTATAATGCATATAGGTATTATGATGGCTTGGATGTTCTGACATAGACCTCAGTTGAAGGTCCAATCTGTGAAGTACATATAAATGAAAATATCAGTCAAGTACCTGGAGAGGTTGGTGAACCTCAATGAATAGACATCCCTCATCATACAACCCTATTGGAGATGAATAAGATCATGTATATTCACTGCTCTTAGTATAACTCTAGAGAACTACTCTCTAAAGAGACACTATAACTCCATACATAAAGGATTCTCCTCGTCGTAGGATTGCGTGGTCAAACTCCACCATTTCCCTATAGAACCCTAAATATGGATCACTACAAGGATCACCATCTAACTCACTGATATCCTCTCTAGATGGAAACCCCTAGTCACAACCTAAAGCTAGTCCCCAGCCACCTGAGGGTTGGGCTCACCTCAAAACCAAATGGGTATCTATCTCTGGATCTCATAGAGTAAGCTCATCCTATGATCCTTGTCATCTGGAACTATAGGTACCACACGCTTATCCACAAGTGGATGTATAACTGGTGCGCCACCTAGGGGTAATGTAAAGTAAACTAGTCCCTATATAAAATACTCATCTCTATAGGGGTTATACTCATGATCTAGCTTGTAAATCCAAGTTGGTATGTACCACATAAGCATCATGTAAAGAAACAAGATGTACCATGGGAAATGAGGAAATATGTAGAAATGACTCAAGAAGGAAATGGAAACCCCAAATCATTCTTAAATGATTCATGTACAAATTTTTTCCTGCAACTAGTGTTCCTTTGTACCGAGTTGAAAAGAAGGTTATCAAAGTTCTGGTGTATGGATACATCGACTGCCCACACCAACATTGGAGTACCTGGGATGAAATATGAACTAGAAACACTCAACACCATTTCCCCAATCCAACCTCACAAACACTTAGTCCTAAGGTAGAAATGACCACCTTTGATACCACTCTATGAAGGAACGTCCTAGTGGGGATTGTACCATGACTCCCCAAGCCTACCTCCAATAGGGCATGGGCTGGTGAATAGCACAGAGTAGAAATTTCACTAACATTGGAGGAATTTAAAAAGGAAATGTAGACACACACACATAACTTCCAACCCAAAAATGTTTAAAATTAAAAACCAGCAATGAAAAAAATGCATCCATAATAATAAACCCACCGAACAGAGTAAAACAGAATGTAAAGCTTAGAAAAGTAAACTGGTCTAAAATAACAACACTAAAAAAGATAGAGTTTGAAAACTATAAAGTCAAACCTATAAATAAGATAGTTATTGGGATTTATACTCAAATCCATAGGAACACCACAACCTATATGGAACTCACAAAGATCTATTTCATCCCGATATTCCCTGAAATCCGTCAAAAGGTCACTCGTCTACACAAGACACGACATGTGTGAGAAATACCATGTATGGGTGAGTATAAAAATACTTAGTAGGAGACAATGAAAACAAAAAATAAATACAAACAGTAATGGTACATTTATCTCTACATGATATATGTCTATAGTACATATAACTAGAACATATCAAGATATACTTAGAACCCAAACACATAGTCTAGAGTTAAGTCACAACGAATTTATATTCATGCTAGGGATTCAGTTCGAAGATACCACGATGCACTCATTCGGTAGAACCAATTCCTATGTATGATATCACTGATGATGTCTATTCGAGAAGTACTACTCATAGATAACCTCAATGAGAGAGAGAGATAAGAAGATATATCTGAAGATAGAAAATGATACACTTATTATAGGATAACCAATTTCACGTGTGGGGAAGATCATAATACAAAGATGAGGATAACTTATAGGTCCATGGCGTATATCCCAACTCATAAATATTTACCTTCTAAGTAGAGGACTAACATTTGGTTGAATTGATAATGGTGATAAAAGGACTCGACCTTGGGAAAAAATGGATAGAGGATCCTTCCCTAGGCCACTCGGAGGGGACTCCTGACACTATCCCGAAAGTCCCACTGAAGGGGGTCATACTTGTATAGATAGGAAATGATACCAACTGACATCCAGGTGAATGAGATATGGGTACCAACCGAACTAAATCCTACCCAAGATACAATGGGAAATGAGATCAAGACATGTATGAAAGAGTACACATCATGTAAAAGGGTCACAAGTCGGGTTCCTTGACCCTGATGACTGCCCTTATACAATGTCCAATGTCAAAAGAATTTGCCACAGGGAAAAGGTATAAATGTCATATAGAGAAGTTAACATGTTGTATCCTACTATCTAGGGTCTTCTCCATGTATCATAGACGTGTGCCAATACACGAAATTAACCCGTGTACACCTACCTGTGTACTAGTACATGGGGTTGCTCATGTATTTGATAAGGGTCAGTGTCGTGGAGTACATCTGTTGTACTAAACCCCATGTATGTATATCCTTCTAGATACATGCCGAGTTCTGGGTACGGTCCCATATTCCGTGTGATATCTATTAGACACCGAGTTCCAACTTGATATCGCTCGAAACCCTAGAAATAGCTAGACTTGTCCCACATCCTACATATGCCGAGATACACATCATGTTCATTTATATTTTCCAGAACTACATTTCATCCTACAGCTCATTGTTTGATCCCTTGATGTTCAATCCAATGATCTATTCGCCTCGAAATTGAGGATTCATGATCATATCATCCGTAAAACAACTATAAGTTATGTTTTGGGCCTTCAATCAGCTCCAAAAAAAATTTATATCATCCACATGAAGAATAATCGAAGAAATATATCTCCCAAAATATATAAATCCTCCTATCACCATAATTTTTTCACCTCTGATTGGTCATCACGATTCTATATCTATTATTTTAGATCATTGCATCGTGAAACAGATTCACAACAATCCTTCATTCATAACCCCACAAAGAACAATTAACACGCGGGGATAGAGGGGGAATAATAATCACATAAAAAAACACAAGGAATGAACCTCATCCATTTTTTTGTTAGGGCCTTTATTCACTCCCATTATAAGGATCAAGAAACTAAATTAAATCCTAATAAATTTCCCAAATCAAACCCACAATTACCCATCCCACAAGAACGATCAAATTTACAGACAACTAGTTCGTGGGTTGATCCATGTTCATCGTTGAATCTTAGAATGATTAAGAAATAATTGAAATAACAAGTCCTACCTCATGTTTGGGTTGATCATTGTTGAAGAAAGATTGTATTTTCATGATCAACGAGACCCTATAAATCTGTCGGTGTTGTTATTCACGATCTCTTGATTCATCGTCATTCATTGTCGAGAGGTTTTTCTAAGGGTCTCCTCTTCAATTCCCCATATAATTACAAGGTTATATAGCTAGACTTGGAAATTTTTCTTAATAGATTATCTAAAATCATAGTTCTTTGCATTAGCGCAATAGAAAAATAAAATAAACATTTAATTTATTGTATTTTCTTAAATATCCAACATCTAACTTTTACAATCGACTCCACTGTCTGATGTTAGGCCTTGAATAATGTATAGTCCCTAATACAAATGCAACGACGCCCTTAGTTTTCTAATTTGGGAACCATTTATAAGTTATTACACTTTTTTAGGAAAACATCTCATGTGTACTATTTAAAGTTTGATTTATTTCAAACATTTATTCTGGACCCACTTGGCCTTGAAATTTCAAAACATCTTAATGAATAGAATCGAATTAATTCCATATAATTTTTAAAATTAATACATAAAAAATATAGGACCTTAAATTTACACTTATTTCTTTACATGTAACACATTAATGAAAATGAATCACATCACTTCGCAACGTGGTATTCCACAGTACACATGAACAACGTTGTTGTATCCTTTGGGTATTGGTATATTAAAATAGTATATATGATACAATGACACCTTATTAATATTAATTTGATAAACATCATATATATACTTTATATCCTTAAATATCCCTGATCTTGATAGGTGGTATTTGAAAAACAAATGACATCATTTTGTGAGATGGTAATCTACCGTACACATGAATAATGATTTTATAACCCACTTGATGAAACTGTGTGTGTGTGTAGAATATACACATAATATTAAAAAAAATTAAGTATATTTATGATACTGAGTTTATTATATAGTTATTTTATAAGATGAAGTTATGGAATTGGAGAACGAAATAAAATAATGATGGTTGTTGAAGAACATTAAATTATCTTTGGGTATCTTCCTTTGGTTTTACAAAACACTTCTTAAGTTAGTCATCTTACAAAAATATGGATTATAGTATAATGAGATGGACTTTTGGGAGTCATTTTGGTATATGTTTTCCAATCCAAATCTATTAAGAGGTGTGGAGAAGTGGAGCTAGTGAGTTCCCTTGTATGTGGAGGATGATGGGAATTCTTCTAAATACTCAGACGTATTCACAATTTTGGGGTCTCTATTACCTCATGTGATTCCAAAATTAATAAACAAGGGATTTTAGGGAATTGATGTTTGATACAAAATTACACCACACAAAAATAAAATCATTTTTATCATTTTAGTTCTTAGTCATTATGTTTACTCAATTTTATCCTTTTTGTTTTCCGCACGGTAACTAGTTTTATAACCTAAGTAATTTATCTTTTAAGAATAAATTAAAGTGATAAATATTATAAAATTGATACAAACTTATTTTAAATATAATAATTAGTTTTTTAAATAAAAATCATATTTGGGATCGAAATTAATTTTCACAGAAGTGCATGTTCCCCGCAAAAACACTACTTTAACCCTAAGAGTGCTAACAATATTTTTACTATTTTGGGTTCAATATGTTAATCATGAAAGATAAATTGATACATTAATGGACCATATTCTAAATTTATTAACATTTTAAAATAACTAGGTATAGTTTATGATATTTAGTAATTTTAAATTATCTAATTAAATATCATTTACCATAAAAATATATTAAAATCAATTTTGACATTTTTTATTTAATTTAAATTTCAAAACATCATGAAAATGATGTAATTTGAGTATATTTTTTACAAAACATATTTTAAATGATATATTCAAATTCAAAATTAATTTAGTAAAACAATTAATTCAATTTACATTCCTTTTAATTTTTTTAATATCATGATTTTAGGTAATTAATTAATTAATTAATTACCGCGTTGATGTTTCTTAAGAATTCAAAGTAACTAATTCACCTCCAAAAATTAAATCTAAATTATTTTGATGATATAAAATCATTTATTATTTAAAATAATATTTATAACTGAACATGTATGGGTATTTCCCAATCCCAAAGCATTATAGATATTAAAATCAAAGAAGTTTTCTTTTTGTCATTTTCTTTACTTGTCTTATTATATAGGTAAATTTCAATGAATAATATCCCATGAACTCATAAGAAATTACCTTAAAGTGAAAATGGTCGGAATAAAACAATAAAATTAATGTTTTAGAATGTTGTAGGTCATTTAATACATTATATTATATGTTTAACCACTATGTAAATTCATTTTTATCTTAATCACTGTATTTAATTTTAATATTTTTCACTAATAATATTGGTAAAAAATTAATGGTAAATTATTTGATTATATAAAATTTTCACAATCAAAATATGGAATTCGTATTTTGAAATTAGATTCACATAATGGGTAGAATTTAATTTAAAATTAATCCCATAGATGTGATGAGAATGCTAGGTTTTTAGTAAATTTTTTAAAAATTCACAATGTATTATATCCAAATTCAAAATTAAAATTATTATAATGAACTATTTTGGATTAATATATGTATAATAGAACTATTTTTACATTGAAAACAAATTAAAATATAATTTAACATTATTAATAATTTATATGAAAAGGTTGTTTTCAATTAAAATACTTTATTTTTCATTATTCATCAAAAAATGGAAATTTTTTGAAAAATATAAAACATTAACCCTAAGTTGAAAATAAAAATTATTATTTTATATTATTTAAAAAATAATTTTATATTTATATATAAATTTTGTAAGGGTGGTTAAAATTAATTAAATTATGTGCACCAAACATGTTTAAATTTCCTTTTAGAAAAGAACAATTTTTCAGAAAACATTTATTTTTAATTTAAATGATTAATTTTTTTAAAAATAAATAATAACAATGGTAAAATATAAAACTATATATTTTAATATGTTATTTAATCATATTCATTCACCCTATTCCATCTTCTAGGAAATAACTATTTTACTAAATAATAATATTAGTTGTACATTGTTGTTCGGTAAAACCTGGTCTTGGGGGCAGCAAATGATTTTCCAAGAAAATCATTGATACATATAACATAAGATAATTTTATGCTTTAAATCATTTATTGTATTGAAAATTATTTTAAACTTTTAAAATATCATAGTATTACATCATACCCTAAAAGAAAGAACTTTCCTTCCAGTATCTATATAGATTTTCCAGATACTATGTGCCATAATCATATGTTTCAGAATCATATTTACTATATACACTATTTATCCTACCATTTTATAACCCCATTAACATAATTTATACCTCTCCATCCAATTTTTTTTGTCCAACACCACTTTCCATATAACTCCCCTAATGGTTCCATCTGTATACTTGAATTAAAACTGTTATTATAAGAAAACTTAAATAAATAAAGATGGTGATAGAAACATTACATATAAACCATTGAATAAGAAGAGTGGATGTATTTCATGGTCCATACAATTATATTTTATTTTCCATCATATTCAGCATAAAATATTTTACTAAAATTAAATTTAGTACTTAATGGATTCTGAAGTTCTTTTCCAAAATTAGTAGTGAAGGTGGGATCACAGTTTGATACAACAGAGAAAAGAATTACTTGTAACCTAACTATATCATTGAGGAAAAATTAATAAAGGTGATATAATTAAATTGGGTCACAAATGGGTTTAAAATTTGTATATTTATTTAGTCAATCAATAATAATCCACATCACATTTTTACTTTGAGATTTCTTTGGAAATCCAACAATGAAATACATATATTTACACCCTATGACTAATATAGGCTGAAGCACCCCCTCAGGTAATTATTACTATGATTTAATATGTTTACGAGTAAAATAATTCATGTTAACGTTAGAAATATCTGTTTTTAATTCCATCCCATTTTTAAGACTCTTAAAGGTATATGTACATAATAGTGATACCAAGATGAATTTAAATTTGGGAACTATGATATTTATTTAACAATTCTATCTTATAATCATAATCACTTGGCACACATAATCTTTTTCCAAATATGAAAACACATTATTAGATAAAATTAAAATCAATGAACTTAACCTTATTAAATAATTTTACCTTTCCTTATAATCCATGTTCTTCCTTATGAGCTTTCTTAATTCTTTTAGATAGAGATGATTGTTCAGAAACCTAAAAATATAGAGGATATTCATATATGCATAATTTTGAGGCCAAAATTCATCAAATTACTAATGAAATGGTCAATTTCAAAAATAACATGCGTAATGATATGTGAAAGTTTCATATCATTGCATCTAATATTTTTTTTTATTTTCCAAGATTTTAAAGAAGTTGGAAATCATAATCCTCTATCAGTTCTAGCCATGTTATTTTCCTCATGATCAACTCCTTCTAAGTTAATATATACATCAAATTTTTTTGATCAGTATATTTTTTACTCATTACTCTATTTAAGTAATACCTCCCAATTTAAAAATCAAAAACCATAAAATATATTTAAAAATCATGTTTAGGATAATTTAACAAATGAGGTATCAGTTTTCGTGTAGTATAAGAATTTACGTGATCATTTTGTATATCAATACATCCAATTCACTTCAAAGAATCATCATTATAGATGGAAAATTCACTATTTATAGAGGTAAATTCCAAAACTAAATCATTCAATTCTTATTGATTTTGAAAACAATAAAAATATTCTTTTATAATGGTGAATTAAACTAATTTTTTTGTAACCTTAGTCTGTGGGCTAAAAAAGTGAGAACATTTTTAAATAAACTACCGATAGTATCTCACCAATACAAGGAAAATGGTAATCTCTATTAAATTTTTAGATATTTAACACTCCTCAACAAATTTAGTTTTAACATGGTCAATATTTATTTCATATTTATAAATAATATGGAAGAAAAGAAACCTATTGCATCCAAAATGCACACTTACTAAATATTACATAGAGTTTTTTTTCTATTAAGGTTTGACAAACAATATTTATGTTTATTTCATGACCTTAATGATTTTTTTAATATAAAAACTTGTCATCAATAAACAAAACCAAAAATGTTTCTAAATAGCCGTGAAAAAATACCTTCATAAGATCCACAAATACATGTGACACATTTGACAACCCAAAGAGCATAACTAAAACCCATAATTCCTTTATATATTATGAAATTCCATCTACAAAATTTATTAATCCATCATATTCAATATATGGTAGCCAATCCTGAGATCAATCTTTGATATTTAATGTGATCCTTGGAGTGAATCAAAAAAAATCATCAATATGAGGGAATGCACACTTCTTCTAAAAAGTGATGATATACAAGGCTATATAATCAAAAAATATATTCATAGAAACATCATTATTATTAATAAAAAACAATAATACACCACGTTGAAGTGATAATATGAATTAAATATTTATTTATAAACTCCAAAATTTTATTTTACAATTCTATAAGATCTTATTGACCCATTAGATAAGGGGTTTTTGAAGCAATCTTAGCATCAGGTACTTAGTAAATAGTAAATTTAACATATAGATCATGAATAAAACTCGATGAATCATAAAAAAAGCATCTATATATTATTTATATACTTGGATGTTACCAATAATTACTTTTTCATTAATTTCAATTACATGTGCTAAGTAACTTTCGCTGCAAGTCATCGAAATTCAAAAATAAGGACGTTGTATTTGATAACGTGTATGATACACAACACCAAGAACAATAATGAATATAATATAACAATAATTTAAAATATATATATCATTTTAAATAAATTCAATCTATTTTATATCTTGAAATACATGTAGTACTGAGTTAGCTTGCATCACATGGAACAACAACTTATTTTGATGACTAGCATTATACACAAGATCGAGTTTTACTTAACACCAATATATTAATAAAAATTTATTATATAATATAATAAGACATAAAATAGATATAAAATTATAATTTAGAAAATCTATTTACTGACATATTAAAATATATGGTCTATAAAAATATAATATGCATTCATTGGTAAGAAATTAATTAGAAATGAAAATATAAAACGATTGAATATAAAGAAAATATTTTAATTCTCCCAAAGACGTGTTCCATTAATAAATTAACTTAATTAATTTTTTGAATGATATTTATTAATATATATGTTATATATTTAATAAAATATTTTTTATATTTATCCAATTGATTTTGTTGGCATAATATGTAAGAAACCCAATTTTACGCAAAAAACCCTATACATTTATAAAGTCACTTTTGTCACCTTCTAATAGAGATCCTTTTTTAAATAATTTCTTTGAAACTTTTATAAATATTAAATATAAGAATTAAAATTAAATCATAAATAGGAACATAAAAATTAGCTTAGGGTTAAAGTTGGTATTTTTTAGTGAGGTTTATGTTTTTTGATTAATAGTAAACAATATTGAATTTTAATTCAAAAATGAATTTCTTCTAATTTATTTATATGGTTAAATAATATTTTTGGTTTATTTTAAATTTTAAATAGATATTGTTATTTTATATTAATCTAGTTTCAGCCTTTTTAATCAAATCTAGTTTGAAATTGAATATATAATCGCAGAAAACTTTTGAACATTTTACTTTAAAAACATGTATGGTTGTCTTATCTACATGATAACATTTAAATTACTTTCTAAAAATTATTTGAGGGGAATTTTAAAAAATGGATAACATATTTGTAATCTTAATAATTAATAATTTATAATAAGATCAAATTAGTTTTTTACCAAAAATATTAGTTAATGTAATTAAAATTAAATACTTATATTAAGAGAAAAATTAGCTTAATAAGGGAGTGAACCATAAAACTAAGGGCCACAAAGACTTATAAAATTTTCCAAAATACATTTTATATCCATATTCATACTATTTGATAACTTATATATATATATTTTTATTATTGGATCCCCAAGTCATGAATAAATGTGGGAGGAATTCTCTTTTCAAATATTTATAAGAACGCCACTCCTCCTCTACTATACAACGAGACTCACCCATCATATGTATTCACATATATCATTCCTTTTCGATAACTAAAACCGTACAAAAATAATATCCCAAAATCCATCCTATAAAACAATAATCGTCACATTGGGAATATATCCAACCAAGGATGTCTCTTGGTATAAACTAAAATGAGTTACTAGGAAATGTGGTAACATTATTCAAGGATAACATTTCCTTCATTATTTATATATCAAAATTGTATAAAAACAGAAGTATACTAAATATAATTATATTTCATAATTATAATTGTTAGACATTAAGTTTCACACACTTCTTTCTAATGGGTAACGAACTTACTGTTCAAGGGTACGACATACTACTGCCTCATGAAATGATGATTTTTCGTTCTTTATTTAACACCTATAGTGGTAAAAATTATGAAAAACATTCTATTTATATATATGATATGTATGATATTTATAAAGTATAAATTATTTTTTGATTTTTTTATATAAAAAATATCTTTAGGATTTCTATTATTTGGGAATATGATAACATCGTTTGTGGAAGTGTAGACTACTGCCCACTAAAATAGATGTAATTAGTTAACACTATCAATGGAATTCATAAAGGATGGTTTTAATAAACCTATGATACATATGTGAAATAAAAATGATAATGGAATAATAATATACATATATATAATTTAATTTTCATTCTTTTGAAATATGACAATGTAACTGTATTCACATTCATGTGTACGTACGACCTACCTTTTCTATGAATGGTGCATTTCATATACTATCTGAAAATATTATGGATTATTCAATGTAAATATATACTTAATATCTATAAAATTTAATTTTTTTTAATTTATTGAGATTATTAAATCATTGTATAGTTAATAGGAACAAAAATAACAAGTTAAAACATTCCGTACAAAATAGGTAATTGAAACCCAAAATAGTGAAAATAATGAATATTTATTAACAAATGGTTAATAAGATATTATAAGATGTTAATATTGATAAATTGGAATCTTTTAGTCAATGATTATATTTTATAATGATCATTATTGATGGGAAAAATCAATTATTCGGTATATGTGGAAATATTTGGATTGGTTTGAAATTGGTGGGGACTGAATATAGATAGCACATTCATGCATCAGTAGTCTAAAAAGATGAATTAGTTGGATATCCTAAGCTAATGGGGTTTTTCAACAGGCATGTTTTAAACCATCTTGTGAAAGGTCTTTATAGTAAAGGTACCATGTACCTATGAAACATGGAATCTAATAATTAAGAACAACCTTCACATTGATTCAATTATTATTATCCATGATATTTTCACCATGAAAAATATATAAATTCATTTAATTCTCATTTTATTGATCAAATAGCCTAGTTTTTAGATATTTAGCTTTCTATATTTATTATTCCTTATACATTTATTTTATATTTATTTTGTGTTCATTTATTTAACTCTACATATTATTTACACACTCCCTATTAATTATTTATCACATGGAACATGTGTTCAGTTATAACCTATCTATATCAATTATGATTATTGATTTATTATTTCTTCCACATTGCATATCCCTTACTAAAAATTTTAGCTCAACCTTTTTTTTTCTTTTACCCGATAATCCAAGAAGTTTACTAAGAAAAATATTCAAGGATATACTAGATGTAATAAATTTATTTTCCAAGAATTTTTTTTGCTATAATTAGTGTATTAATTTGTAATAGAAGAATTATTTATGTATCTAGTTTTCCAAGACTAATAAACTATTTGGTTATTTGGGATTTAATTCCTTTTTATAATATTATTGTAATTATAATAGGAACCAACTCCAGACATACTGTGGTTGGGTGGATATAGTTGGTATCAAAGGAAGTTTAATAGCAATCATAAGAACTTGATTTAGGAAAACATAAATTAGGGAACCTGGCCCTAAGGTTGACTTGGCAGATAAGTCTATAATTACATCCTGTAATTTTGGTAAGGTGGAGATTATGTTGGTGTTTCTTGAAATACATCCAAATTTGGATACTATAAGTGGTTGTGGTTCTAGAAATGATGTAAATAGAGGTAATAACATTGAAATGGAGTTTCGGGCCTGAATTGAGCATCCCCCAACACATGACAATGGGCCTTACTTCATAGAATGTTTAACACTTTCAAGGGATATGTTTATGATAATTCATATTTTATTGACAAACCATGATGAAGGATTTGAATTGATAATGAAAATGAACGACCAAAGGTTAAACATATACTAAATAAAGACCTATGGGAAAATAAATGGATGAAGTATTTATGTATTGATGTCGTATTTAAAACCTTAGTTATAATGGTATGTAGTTATTAACCTTATTTCAAGGATGTTCATTGTATTTATTTTAAAAATTATTTTAATTTTTTTTCTAAAAAAGAAAAAATGTATTTCAAATGACAACCCATCATGTCCGAAAGTTCATGGGACATGAACCCATGATCGAAAGACGATAAGTGTTTAATGCCAACCACTAATGCACCGAATTCCCTAGTTAGTATGTTATTTTTTTGTTAAAAAATTAGACAAATAAAACATAACAATGTACCAATAGTATCAAATTTTAGGTTTTGAGATTAATATATTGTCGATATTAACATTGGAGAATAGTTAGAGAAAAATATTTAGACATGCCACTCTTTTATGGGCCTTAAGACCCCTTAAAAGGGTATTTTAGTACTTCCATCATCAAAGTAAATTTTTTGATTTCCATTTTTAGATGCAAAGGATGACTTGGAAATTGATTGTTGAAAAACCAACAGATAACATTGTGTTTATATAAATATATCATGTATGTATATTTCCTTATATTCTTAGTCAATAAAATAATTCAACAATATTTGGAAAAGTATCTTAAATTAATATTTTTTCATAATAACATAATTTTTGTTGAACAAATGGTCATTTAAATCGTAATAGTTTTATGAATTTGTGGCTCTCAATATTCTATAGATCATTTTCTTTTTTTATTTATAACCTGAATCACTCTATATAAATATTTATGATTTTTCTACATATATGTATCTCTACTTGCCAATAATGTTATCATTCCTATAGACATTGTTATATGTTAGTCTATGTGAACTTCGTAGATCCCATTATATCTTTTCTAGAGGATGGTTTAGAAACCCTTCTCACGATGTGGAATTTATAAAATGGAATTTTAAAATATAAAAACCCACAATTTTGAGATCAAATTTAAATTGTTATGATTAAATTTAACTATGGTGAGGAGAATGTGACACACAAAAATTCTAATATAAGAACTCTATATTCTATATCATGTATGAAACACAACACCTAGATCGTAAGAGAAAATAATATCCTGAGACTTTAAAATATTCTTAACATTTTAAATAAATTCATACCAGGATTTATATTTTAATTCACACAATACTCTGTTATCTTATCCTGTATGTAATATGAACTTTCTTCGATTACTTACGTTACATGAAAAATCGATTTTTACAGAAGAACAATATATTAATAAAAAATTATTATTTAATATAATAATATATAACATAGTCATTAAATGATAATTTATTATGATTATTAACTAACTTTTGAAAATATATGATATATAAAAATATAAGATGAATTCATTTGATAATAATTAAGTATAAATGAAAATATAAATAGATAGAATATAAATGAAATATTTTTATGATCCCAAATATGTGTTGTATTAATAAATTAAATTAATTAAAATTAATGAATGATATTAAAGAAATATAGATGTTACATATTGAATAAAATATTTTTTATATTCATATAATTATTTATATATTCATAACACGAGAACAAACTCATTACTCATAAAAACCTATATTTTTATAAATGCAATTTTTCTACCTTTTAATTGAAAACCAATTTTAAATACATAATTTGGAAAATTTATTTATTTTATATTTAAATTATTTTTTTTAATAGGAACATCAATATTAGATTAGGGTGAATTTTTTGTATTTTTCTATGTGGTTTAATTTTTTGATGAATAGAAAAAAATTCTGTATTTATATTCAAAACTGATATTTTAACTAAATTATTAAAAGAATAAATTATATTTCCGATTTGTTATAATGATTAATTATATTAATTTAATATAAATTAATCAAATCTATGTTATTTTAATTAATTTAACTTTGAAATTGAATATGCAAGCATAATTTTTTTTTTAACATTTTACTTTGAAAACCCGCTTTGTTATCCCATCTACGTGCTTTAATTTAAAATAATTTATACCACATAAATGATTGGATGTTTGGAAAAATGTATTCAAAATTTATAATTAGAATAATTTATAAATTATAAATAGTTAAACATAGTTTTTGAAAAAGTAATTTGTGAAAGTAATTTAAATAAATTATAACAATTAAGAAAAAAATAGCTTCTCTCGGGACTAAACCGTAAACTTAAGGGTCAAAATGACTTTGAATTGTGTCCAAAATCCAATGAATATCCTAATTTTAACCATATACGTTACACCATGAGACTTAATTTCATATCTAATTTTTTTTTGTTGTTTTTTAATCTACACAATGTTAAGTATACACTACACTGAACAATGAGTTGGCTTGCATTACGCACAAGTCCCAGCTTTACCAAAAAACAATATATTAATAAAATAGTATTATCATTTATGAATAGTATTAACCACATTTTGAATATTATATATTGAATATAATTCTAACAATCATCACATGAATTTTCTAGGCATGGTATATGAAAAAATTCTATTTTTCGGATGAAAGAAGTATTTTTCAAATAAATGTGGTTTTACCTCCTTTTGATGGAGCACCCATTTTAAATTAGGTGTTTGAAAATATATTATATTCAATAAAATAAATTTATTATTTTTATTGTGTCATGAACCATCCTCAGGGCCCGTGTCGAGACTACCCCCAGCCCGCCTCCGTAGGCCATGGGCTGGCGACTAGCACCAAAGGCACAAATTCCAAAGCCGGGAAGGCATTGTCTTTGTAAAAAGTAAACACACATAATCAGAGTACACAATTGTAAGCAAAACACAAAACAATACTGTATACAGAAGATGTTCTAGAATGCAAAAGGGGCCGAAAATACAAGTCCAACAGTAAAGCACAAGTACAACTGAAGTAAACACAACTGAAAGGTAAAGAACAGCTCCTGGATCGTCCTCTGGGGTTCCTACCTGAGGGGTAGGTACAGAAGGCCACCTCAGCACTCCACATTTGTTAGACTCCTCTATGTACCGACTCGTAATATGGTCCACTTCCGGGTACCATCCAGTCCTGGCGCTCTCGGCCTCCGTCAGCACTGTTCGTCGTCTGCATCCAACACAACAAGGTGCAGGCATTGCCCATGAAAGGGTGAGTATAACCATACTCAGTAGGGACCCTAAGACTCTCAAGGTTACAAAGAATCCATTTAGTATAACCAAAAAGTATGAATTCAGCGGATAACCCTTACTTAGGTCTATGCCCATACATATATCTAAGTTATTTAGTAACCCATCTCAATTATGAGGAAAACACGAAAGTCATTGACTCAGCCAAAACTAGGATTTTTATTATCGAAACCATGGGTGGTGAAGTATAGATGTACATATGATTAGTCTAAATGCTATATCATCTTATTCTGTTAATAGGCACTACTTCTGACCATACAGAGTCTGACCCACATAGGATCGATAGGTACTAAACCCCACAATGACCCACATAGGATCTGACCTACATAGGATCGGTATGCGCTGACCCACATAGGATCGATGAGCGCTGACCCACATAGGGTCTGGCCCAAACAGGATCTATATGCGCTGATCCACATAGGATTGCTGAGCGATGACCTTCGTATGATCTATCTCCAACCACCGCCTCACTGCTAGCTACTAGGTCTTCGTTCTCTACACGCTTTTCTCTGGGAGGATTCGATCCACGATCTAATGTTTGATACTCCAACTGTCACGTAGTTTTGTGTAGAAGTATCTCAAATTTCCGTCACGTCATAGGGGTCTCAATGCAATAGACAGCTCATCAATTGGATGCCCAGTTTGTGAGTTACTAGCCTTTTAGTCTCAGTGGCCTTGTTGGATTCGTGTACAAACCAACCTGACCGTATCTCAACTATACCCTGAACTCCAGTGGAGTATTCTCAATGGTACCATCTGTCATCAAGATTACCAGTGTCGCTGACGGTTTGTCAAATGGACATCTGGTGCCAAAGATATGGTCAATGTCAACCAAGGGTCGGTAGTGGGCCCAGGTCAAGGCCGACCCGATCAGACCGACTCGGCCCAACCCAGTCTGGGCCGACCTGGTCTGGGTCAACCCGGACAGACCCGATGGGTCTGACCCAGCCCGTTGGGCAGGTCAGCCTGGTATGTTAGACCCGGTCTGCTGGGCCCGACCCAGCGGACTGCGAGGGCTGATCGTTCCAGATGCCGCCATGTAGGCGGTTTGGCCCGAAGGCCAGGGCTGGTTCGTCCAGTGCCGCGAGGGGCGCAGCTCGAGGGGTCGGAAGCTGGGAGGCCAGCGGGCAGGTCTTGCGGGGTGTGGGCAGGCCGGCTGGACACCAGGTAGGTCACAGGGGTGCTGAGCAGGGCGTCGGGCATGCCGCGGCTGGGGCGGGGCAGGCGGGCCATGCACCGGGCAGGGCGCGGGCAGCGTGCCGGGGTGCGCCGGGTAGGGTGGCATGTTTCCACTTGGGAGGGGGGCACCAGACAAGAATGGGATAGGAGCCGAGGTGGGCTGGGAAGCGCGTGTGGGGTGTCGGGTTGAGTTGGGCAGGGCGGCAGGGCACCGGGCAGGCCATAGTGGGGTCGGGCAATGTGTTGGAGGGGCAGCGGGGTGTGCAAGCAGTGCGCGGGTCAAGCTGTGGGCAGTGCAGCGATGTTCAACCCGGGGTATCGGTGCACCGTGGGTGTGGTGTGATTCATGGAGGTTGCGGGTAGCGCAACCTTTGTTCGCTGTCTTCATCACTGTCGCCACATTACCATGCCGTCATGGAGTAGTCAAAAATTGAACAACAGAGGGGTCAGACCATGTTGGTTTGGCCCACACCCTCCATGTTTAGGGTGGTAGCAATTGGTTCATAAGTATGAATCAAAACAATTCCATGTTCTTCATTTTTGAGAGAAAGGAAGAACATAGGTAAAGATCATACTTAGTCAAAAGTAATCCCCTACCTTTGATTCGATGGTCTTTGTTCGTCGCATCCGTCGCCTGTCTCAAATATTGAGCTGCGTCGGCTCGTTGATGACACTCCATGTTTGTAGGATTTGATGATGGAAGTCAAAGAACAAAACGTCGCTGATGTGCTTCACATTCCTTGTGGAGGAAGCATAATCCTCCAAGTGTTGGGCGTCGCATCACTTTACTAGCGCTTTGTCTCTTGGTGAAGTTGTCCCAAATCCTCCTCCTAAACTACCTATATATAGGAGGGGGGAGGTATGTAACCATCATAGAATTTATGACGATTCATTTATTAGGATACTTCCCAAATTACAAAGATGAAGTTACTTAATTTAAAAATGGGGTTATGTGAATTAAAAATCATTGGCACATAATATTAATTGACAACAAATTAATTTTATGTTCACACATAAAATTAATTTATAGCTTTACTTTTATGCTGACATGTTGCATTTAATTTTATGTAGACACATGAAATTAATTTGACAGCAATTAATTTTATGTTGACACATAATATTAATTGAGGGGGTTTGTGAGGTTTCCTCTCCCTCCCCATTAATTGGGGGTTCAACCTCACATGGTCCCCACGTCATAACCTTTCATGGGATGTAATGCTAGGGTGGGCCCCACTACCATAACCTCTCATGGAAGGTTATGGAGTGGTGGTCCCACCTTCAACTCCCAAGAGGATGTTTTAACCAATAACTACTCACATGGTAGCTTAAAACAAAATAAATTTTTGTACACTTTATTTTATTATGTTATTTTATAAAAATCCAAAATCTAACTTTTATTCTCGACTAACTTCCATCGAAGTGAAAGTATCCTTAAGAGAATATCGGCACTTCAAGTTCAACTGTGCCCTCAGATTTCAATTCCGAGCACCGTTTCAGAAGTTACAAAACGCCATTCGCGCGTTTATTGAACGTACTTGAAAAAAAGTTCGGAAAATTATTATCAGTCACCCTCGACTCGTGACGGTCGAGGTTAGGCTCTTTATAGGCGAAAGACGCCCCAATGAACCCAATATTACCCTTGGATTTTCAATCTGAGTTACGGTTTAGAAGTTATGAATTTTAAAAGAAAATAATTGTAACTTAATTATTTTATTTTCATCCAAAAACTAACTTTCTCTGGTGGCACATTCCGGCCAAATTTATTATATTATTAAAGAAAGCAGACTCTCACGAGTTCAGTGGTGGTTCTAGATTTTTTATCTGAGTCACTATTTCTGTGTTATAAGCATTTGAAAAATAAAATAATTTTTTTTATTTTTTTATTTACAATTATGCCATTTTTGGGTTTCCTCACAAGAGGCCCACACCGACTAATCTTTTGCCACGCCAAGGGTAAAACCACCATCTTGAGCACAATGGTGCACTCATATTTCTGATCCGAGTTACCGTTTAAGAGTTATTCCACTTTTTCTATAAAACTTCTTACACATGTTATCTTAAGCTTAACAAAAACTTTGACGGATCATTCTGGGCACTATGGTCCTTGGAATCGCGTGTTTTCAAATTTCAAAGACCTGTAAAATTTCCATTTAAATAAAAAAATTACATGGAAATTCCAGGTCTTTACATTCTCCCCAACTCCAGGATCTATGTCCCTATCAGCCAAAAATCACAACTAAGGGAACAAGTGGGGGTACTGAGCATGCATCTGAGCCTCCCGAACCTCTGTGCTCTCCTGGAGGTTCCAATGCTGCCAACGAATGCACACTAGAGTTATCAACTGTCTATGAAGGACCCACTGCTGTTGATCTTCAATCTTTAGTGGAACTTCTGTAAATGATTCCCCATTGTCAACACCCCGCTCGCCATGGTCAATAATGTGGGAAGGGTCATGCATGTATCTCCTCAACTGGGATACGTGGAAGACTTCATGCACCCAGTGCAACTGAGGTGGAAGAGCTAAGCGGTATTCCACCTCGGGAACTCTTTTGAGGACCTGAAAAGGTTTTATGAATCTCAGATATAACTTTCCTACTTGCAAAAATATCCATATACATTGTTGAGATGAGACCCGTAGAAAGACGTGGTCACCATCCTCAAACTCTATAGGTATTTCTCTCTGTTCAGCATACAACTTCTGTCTACTATGTACAATCTTCATCCACTCCTGGATGACCTGCACCTTCTCCGTGGAAGCTCGCACCATCTTTGGTCATTAGGAAGTGAGCCGACTTTGTGAGTCGGTCGACGATCACCCAAATAGAGTCATGTCCCCTAGTTGTATGTGGAATACCCATCATGAAGTCCATGGATATCTCAACCCTCTTCCACAATGGGTCCACTAAAGAATGAACCAAGCTTGCTGGTACTTGATTCTCTGCATTCACTTACTGACAAGTGGGGCTTCGAGAGGAAAACTCTGTTATTGCCTTATTCATATCTGACCACTAGTGCTATCGTCGAAGGTCATGGTACATCTTTTCCACTCCAGGATGTACTGCTAGAGGGGATGTGTGGAACTCTCTCAACACTTCCTCCTGAAGTGACAGTAGTACCAAGGTACATCCTCTGAAGAGGATTACCTACTCCCCACCTTTATAAAATCGATCAAATACCTGCCCTGTGGATATCTAAGCACATCGCGTCTTGTTTTCAGTTTCTCCACGCTGTGCCTCCCTGACTCACTGAAGAAGTGGAGGGGTGGATGTAAGATACTTTAGAAAGGATGCTCCGTATCTATCCACCAAGGATATCTCTAAAGTAGCTGTATGCTTTGTCACCTCTCCTAGCAGTTGTATACCAGTCCTCCTACTGAGCTCATCCGCAACAACATTCCCCTTTCTAGGAGTTTAGACTATCTCAAAGTCATAATCCTGGAGGAACACAATCCATCTCCACTGTCTTAGGTTCAGGTCCTTATAATAGAAGATATACCTAAGACCCTTGTGATCAAAGTATATGGTAAAACGTTCGCCCATAAGATAGTTCCGCCACATATTTAAGGTGAAGACCACTGCTGCTAACTCCAGGTCAGGGGTAGCGTAGTTCTCTTCATGCTGTCTCAGCTCCCGAGAACCATATACGATCACTGCTTTCTCCTATATCGGGACACATCCGAGTCCAGTCCCTAATGCATCCCAGTAAACTATGTACCATACGCCTACCTCTAGAAGCCTTAAGATGGGGGTGCTAGTCAGCCTCCACCTTAGCTTATGAAATTTCTACTGGTATCTCTCTGACCACACGAAGGGTTTCCCCTTTTTTTTCAAGGCTGAAGGTGGTGCTGCAACTCTGGAGAAGTCTGATACAAACAATCGGTAGTATCTAGCCAAACCAGACATCCCTTCCCCTTTGGGGGGTAATCCTCGATACATCTTTTGAAAAGGTGTCCCCATGTTTTGTCACTCCTATTTGGAACTGAAAAATAAAAACACCTGCTGCCACGAGGGTAAGGTCAGTCGACTCAAGAGTTATTGACTGCACCCTCCTATACATGAGTTTATCCTCTGCTGCCTGGTTTTCCTTTTCACAGACCAAGGGAAACCCCGACCTAAAGTTGTATATAAACCACAACCTCTTTGCCCAATATAGTCAATATGTGTGTGAACTATTGTTGCCCAATCCATACATAAACTAATGACGTAAAGCCTCAACGTTGTCACCAAGAGGATCCATATGAGACTCTCACCTCAAGGATCAGATCAAACCATCAACGTTAGTGTGATTTATCGAGTCTCCTTCCAATGTTATCTCTAGATGTGGGGGTCAAGTCAATAGTTTAACAAGAAACTCTAGGTCTTGGAAAAGATTTGTTGGAGGAATGAATGATTAGTACCTATGTCTATTGATTCGACAGATATTAGTAGACACATACCGTACCTTGAATCATTCCTAGAGCCCTTGGGTCACACTCATTGACCGAAAGCAGCTACTCTCTTCCCCTGCCCTCCAGCTCATTGTGCCTGGAAGGGACTACAAAGGAGGGTGCTTGTAACATGTCAAAATGTACACCAACTCAAGTTGCTCTAGTAGCTTTGTTTCCACATCTTCTTCCCTACAGATTTATCTATCCGTGTCACATCCTTTTCCCGAAACATCTTGTACACCTAAGTCTCTGAGACTGGTGCATGTTTCCTACATTCCCACTACTAACATTCACTGGTTGTATCTGCTCAGCCAAAGAGCATTCAACCACTAGGGTTTTCTCTAGAACCCTAATTTAAGTAGGAATGAAAAGAGGAAAAAGTGATGCCTCTAATGTAATTAAACACACCTCTCCCTGAGGGCCAAGCTCTAAAGCATTGATCGTATCATAATCATTGAGTACCAAAAATGATTGGTACGACTTGATGAATACTCAGCCACCGACTTGTCATCCTGTTAAAACTGTAGAAGCTGTAGGGAACTCTTGACCACCTCCACAAGCCAGTCCTTAGATTCCTATGCGTTGGTCTCTCCTAGAAACCTGAGGGGCATCTGATGCTGAAACACATGTAAGGAACTAAGCTGACAAGTGTCCTCTACCAGTATCGCCGGTAGTGTTTGCTGACTAATGGACTGTGATATAGTTGGCACACTCCCCGAAGGTACCATCTCAGGAAACAGTCCATGTACCGAAACCTCATCATGAAGAAAACCATACTCATGGTCAATAATTGAAAATGAATAGTATCTAAGATCACCATTTTCTCTATAGGTGTCTCAACTAGGCGGAAAACTCTAGCAATCGCCTCCATCCTATCCTATGATGTCTTGGAATCCGTCTCGCCTCAAAACCTCAGAGGCCTCTACCGATGGAACTCATGAAATGCACTCAGTCAGCGTGCATCGTCCTCCAGTGAGGCTATTGGAATATTATAACGAACGAGTGGTGGTGCTTCTAGTACACCACCCGATGGTTCCAATATAGAAAGAGGTCCCTGCACCAGATCCTCGTCGCTCGATGGTCCGTCATCGAGTACTCTCTCGGAACTCCAACTGGCTGTCTACGTGGAGGAATTTTGGACAGATGTGAAATAGTCAAAAGATTACACCTGGTGAGCTATCCTAGTTGAGATGACTTAAGAAAAATTTTGAAAACACACACACAAATAGTGTTTTAATGCACTGAATCGGAAATCAGTAGTCAGGGTCCTGGTGTATGGATACGTCGGCCGCCGCACCAATACTGGACTCCCTGAACTGAGAACCACACTCAGTTTCATTAACACTATTGCTTCATAGAAATTAAATATTAGAGTTCTCAGTTCTGCGGTAGAACTGACTCCTCTGATACCAATTTATCACGACTCGTCCCCAGGGCCCGTGTCTTGACTACCCCAAGCCCACCTTCATAGGCCAGGGGGTGGTGACTAGAACCAAAGGCACAAATTACAATGTTGGGAAGGAATTTACTTTATAAAAAGTAAACACACACAATCAGAGTACACAAATAGAAGAAAAACACTAAGAAATACTGTATACAAAAGAAGTGCTGAAAAATAAAATGGGCCGGAAATACAGTCCCAACAGTAAAGCACATGTACAACTGTTGTAAATATAACTGAAAGGTAAAGAACAGCTCATGGATCGTCTTATGGGGTTCCAACCTAATGGGTAGGTGTAGATGGCCACCTCATCACTACACGACCATTAGACTCCTCTGTGTACCGACTTGTCGTATGGTCCACCTCTGGGTACCATCCAGTCCTGGCACTCTCGGCTTTCGTCAGCACTGTCCATCATCTGCATCCCACAAAATGAGGTGCAGGCATAGCCTGTGAAGGTGTGAGTATAATGATACTCTGTAAGGACCCCGAGACACTCATTTTCTTAGAAAATCCAACTCGGATAACAACAAAGTATTAATTCAATGGAAAACCCTTAGTTAGGTATATGCCCATACATATACCTACATTATTTAGTAACCCATCGCAATCATGAAGAAAACACCAAAGTCATTGACTCAGGTCAAACTAGGATTTTTATAATCGAAACCCTGGCTGGTGAAGTATAAAAGAACATATGATTAGTCACAAAGCAATATCATCTTGTTCTGTCAGGAGGCACTACTATTGACCATACAGAGTCTGACCCACACAGGATTGATAAGTACCAACCCCTAAAATGACCCACATAGGATCTGACACACACAGGATCTTTATGCGCTGACCCACAGAGGACCGATGTGCACTGACCCAGATAGGATCTGACCCACATAGGATCGATATGCTCTGACCCACACAGGATTGCTGAACGCTGACCTCTATATGATATGTCTCCAACCACCACCTCACTGCCTGCTACTAGGTCTTCGTTCTCCGCATGACTGTCTCTAGGAGTATCCGCTCCACAAGCTATAGGTTGATACTCCAACTGTCACGCAGTTTTGTGTAGCAGTATCTCAAAGGTCTGCGATGTCATAGGGGTCTCAATGCAACAGACAGCGCGTCAATTGGATGCATGGTCTGTGAGTTACAATCCTTTTAGTCCCCAGGGCCCGGTTGGATTCGTGTACGATCCAGCCTGACCGTATCTCAACTATACCCCAAACTCCAGTGGGGTATTATCAAAGGGACCTTCTCTCATCGAGATTACCAGCGCTGCTTACGGTTCTTCAACCTAACATCTGGTGCCAAAGATATATCCAAAGTAAGCAAAGGGTCGGCAGCCGGGAGGCCAGTAGGCAGGCCGTGCTGGGTGCGGGCAGGGTGGATGGAATCCGGTTAGGCCACAGGGGTGCCGAGCAGGGTGTCGGGAAGGCCGCAGTAGGGGCTCGGTAGGTGGGCTGCACACTGGGCAGGACTCCGATAGGGGCCGGGCAGGCAGGCCGTATGACGGGCAAGGCGCAGGCAGCGTGCCGGGGGGCACTTGGCAGGGCGGCAGGGCGCCATGCAGGGGGGGGGGGGGGGTGGGGGTGCACCGGGCAGCACGAGTAGGGATCTGGGGGCACCAGGCATGGTTGCAGGCCATTGCGGGGGGCGCCAGGAAGGCCGTGATGTGGCTGGGCAGCGTACCGGAGGGGCCGCGGGGCGCGCAGGCAACGCGTAAGCAACACGTAGGGCAAGCCACAGATAGCATGGCTGGGTTTGGCCCGTGGCATTAGTTCGCTGCGAGTGTGGTGCGATTCACGAAGGCCGTGAGTAGCGCGGCCTTTGCTCACCATCTTCGTTGTCGTCGCCTCATTTCCATGTCATCGTGGAGTCATCACCAAAAGTACAACGGAGGGGTCGAGCCATGTTGGTTTGGACCGCACCCTTCATGTTTAGGGTCGTAGAAATTGGTTCATAAGTATGAAGCACACCAATTCCTCGTCCTTCATTTTTGAAGGAAAGGAAGAACATAGGTAAAGATCATACTTAGTCCAAAGTAAACCCCCTACCATTGATTCACTAGTCATTGTTCTTCGCGTCCGCCGCACATCTCAAATCTCGGGCTTTGTCGGCTTGTTGATGACTTTACATGTCGGTATGATTTGATGAAGGAAGTTTAAGAAGAAAACGTCATGGATGTTCTTCGCGTTCTTAATGGTGGAAGGATAATCCTCCAAGTGTTGGGCGTCGCGTCACTTTACCAGCACTTCGTCGCTTGGTGAAGCCATCCAAAATCATCCTCCCAAGTTCCCTATATATTGGAGATGGGGAGAGGTATGTAACCATCATGGAATTTATGATGGTTCATTTGTTAGGAACCTTCCTAAATTCCAATTATGTGGTTACATAATTTAAAAAGGGGGTCAAGCGAATTAAAAAGAGTTGGAGAAAAAAATTAATTGACATCAATTAATTTTATGTTGACATATAAAATTATTTGATAACATTAATTTTATGTTGACATATAAAATTTAATTTCACATTTACACCTAAATTAATTTGAGAGAAATTAATTTTACGTTGAAACATAAAATTAATTGAGGGTGGTTGTGAGGTTTCCTTTCCCTCCCCATTAATTGGGGGGTTAAGCCTCGCGTGGTTCCCAAGTCATAACCTGTCACGAGTGGTTATGCTCGGGTGGGCCCCACTACTATAACCTCTCATCGGAGGTTAGGGTTTAGTGGTCCCACCTAAAACTCCCATGCGGAGGTTTTAACCAACTACTACTCACATGAATGATTAAAACAAAATAAAGTGTTGTACACTTTATTTTTTTATTTTATTTTACAAAAATCCTAAAAGTAAATTTTATTATCGACTAACTGCCATTGTAGTGATAGTCTCCTTAAGAGAATATCGACACTCTGAGTTCAACGGTGCCCTTAGATTTCAATTCTGAGCAATAGTTCAAATGTTACCAAATGTCGCTCGCTCATTTACTGAACGTACCTGAATAAAAGTTCAGAAAATTATTATCAATCAACCTCGACTCATGCCGGTCGAGGTTTGACTCTGCCTATGTGAAACACGAACCAAATAACCCAATGGTACTTTATGATTTTCAATCCATGTTACTATTTAGATGTTATTAATTTTAAAATAAAATAATTGTCACTTAATTATATTATTTTCCACCAAAAACTAACTTTCTCTAGTGGCCTGTACCAAACAAAGTTAGTATTTTATTAAAGAAAGAATACTCTCGCGAGTTCAGCGGTGGTCTTGTATTTTTAATCCTAGTTACAGTTTGTGTGTTATAAGAATTTGAAAAATAAAATAATTTGTTTAATTATTTTATTTACAATTATGCCATTTTTGGGTGTTCTCATAGGAGGCCTGCGCTGACTAAACTTAAGTCGCACCAAGGGTAAACTGGCCATCCTGAGTGCAACGATGCCCTCAGATTTCTAATCTGAGTTACTGTTAAAGAGTTATTGCACTTTTTTCAGAAAACTTCTTACACACGTTAACATTAACTTAACAAAAACATCGATAGATCATTCTGGGTACTCCGATCCTTGGAATCGTGCACCGTCAAATTTCACAGACCTGTAAAATTTCAATTTAATTTAAAAAAACAATTACATGGAAATTCTAGGTATTTACATTATGTATGATATAAAAATTTATTTGTGGAGTAATTTTTGATATTTTTTGATAAGATTAATTTTTTATGAAAAGTAAAATTATACTAAATTTTAATTAAAACAGCTTTTTTCATCAAAATAATTTATATGGATAAGTTATATTATTGAATTGTTTAAAATTATAAATATCATTTAATATAAATTTTTCCACTGAAATTTCTTTTACCATGAATTCTGATTTAAAAACATTTCATTTTTTTGTAATGTATTAACATTTAAAAACTTGTTTTAAATTCTTACAATGAGATTCATTTTAAAATTAATTTCTAAAAATTTTTTAATTTGAATTTTAAAAAATCAATTCCATATTTTAAATTAGAATATCCAAATTATGTAAATAGATACCTTTTATTTTTAGATATTATGAATATTATCTTCAGTAATTATCATTATTTACAACGGTTATAGGGTAAATTATGTAAATAAGGGTAAAAATAATATTATAATAATGTAAAAGTACCATAAAACATGTCCAAATATTATTTTATGAGTCATGGGAGACAAAACAATTTATAAGTGGAACGTTTGGTAATTGGGAGACACTTGTGTGTGATAATGACATGTTATTAAAAATTAATTTAAAGTAAATAAAAATGTAACATAAACATGTATTTTCTCACTAAAAAAATTAAAGTGGGTTTATATAAATTACAACATACACTGTGTATATCCATTAGAAATATTAAAATATTTCCAACATAATGATATTTTATTTATTATTTTTATACATTAAATAAATAAATTTAATTACGACACAATGATGATGCAATGATTGCTTAATTAATAGAAGATTCAAATAAATGATATTATTAATATTAAAATAAATATTATTTAACAAAATTTTTCTAATCTACGAATTCTATAGGTTAATTTGATATGTTAGGATTGATTCAATGTAATTATTTCGATGTATTCTAGTTTTTAGGAATTTTTACAAATTCAAGTATGAATACTGTCAAAAAATGACATAATTCATAACTTTAAATATAAAATAATTTATTAAATGTTATAAAATACCTAAAATGATATTATTTCCCCATGTGGTTCGGATAATTCCTAATATGTCATAAATGACACTTTTTGTAGTCTGTAGAGATGTTATAGTAATTAAATTAACACACATATTTTAAATAACATGATATCATGGAAAGATTAAAAAGGGTAAAATAAGGGTTCAACCAAAATGATAAAGTCTTCAATATATACAATACAAGTCTATAAATTATTGGATGAGCTTATTTTGAACTAACCTCATATTATATTCGTATTAAATTAGTTTTGGACCATTTTTAATCTAAATTGAATTTATAATTAATTAATATTTGATGAATTTCATAAAGTGAAACTCCTTCCTCTTATATAATACCACTCCCTCTACCCCCTTACTTACAACTCTCGAACCCCTTGGATTGAGAAAATTGTGCTCAAATTATCTCCCAAATCCTTCAGTTTCCCTATTTAGAGGTAACATATTCTCTCAAGATCCTTTCATTTATTTTTTCCTTATCCAAATATATAACATATAATCATTCCATATTTTATAAAATAACTGGGTAATAAATATAATAAGATGTTTTTTGGTAAGGGTTATATGAACACTTACACACACCTCCAACAAAATGGGTATAAAAAATAGTGTTTTTGTGTACTATGAAATACTACCTCACAAAATGTTGATTGTACAATTTTCTCCCACCATCTCTCAGGATGGACATTATGATGGAAACTCTGTTTATACATATCATATATATTTTATTTATAATTTCATTATTCTTCTATATTTTTTATTTGAAACATACTTTCATGCCTTCCATGTTGGGTAAATATGATACCTCTTTTGAGGAATTGTGGACTACCGCCCCTCAAAGCGATATGACTCATTAACTCTATACATAAAACACATGAAGGATGTTTTTATTAATGATATTAAAAATATATTTCAATAATATAATATTGGAATTATAATATACATGTTTATCATTTAATTCTTATTCAAAAAAAATTAATGTAGCATTCATGCATACGTACGACCTATCATCTCCAAACACAGTGAATTTCATTTCTTATCTTCGAGTATTATGGATTATTATAAATACATATATATAGGATATGTATATATATATATATATAATATTTAAATCGTTTTTTACATTCTCTATATGATGAAACCATGATCTAATTATTGGGAAAAAGAAATAATGAGTCAAAACTTACTCGAGAAACTAAGCGATTAACACCAACATAGTTAAAATAATAAAATATTACTAACAAAAGAGTAATAAGATATTATAATAGGATCATATATGATATCATAAATATGTATATGGTTTTTTATAGTATACTTTAATAAAAATTCAATCCATTATACAGGAGGTTAATGCACCTTCAACTAAAAGAAAATACAAGGAAATGGTTAATTTTAGAATCTCAATATAATCAAAGACTGTTTATACGTGAGTATTTACATGGACAAATTTTTCTTCCATGTCCATTTTTATTGAAAATATTCTCAAAAAGTGTATTTTTAAGGTTTTATGTAATGAAATATATAACTAAAACATCATTTTAAATGTTTTAAATAATTTTTCTGCAAAATCATTCTCACTAATGTCCATGTTTTCAAACTGGTTTTAATGATCTATTTATATGGCCATGAATGTTTTAAAATGATAATTTATTTCAAATTTTTCATAGTGTTATGTGAAAATTTGATTAAAAAATATCTGTTAATTGTAATATTTTTAAAATTTCATGACTTTGAATGTTTCCATTGCAAAATTGTGATATTTCTCTCAAAGAGTTTTAATGAATTTATATATTATTTTTCATTTATGTCAACATCATTTATTGTGTTTTATGCTTAAATAATGTTAATTTGTTATAAAAAAATATACAATATTGTATTGAATGTCATATTATATGTTTGAATATGGATGTGATATTTTTAAACTATTTATATTTTATGGTGAAGGTGTTTACATTTCATATTCTAGTTTTAATGTGAATGTTTATGTTATATTTCACCCTTTTCATATGGGGAAACCATCGAAATTAGTAAATGAAGATAGGGGCACACTACACCCCCTAGATGAATCAGTACAAACTAGATATGGACTTGGCCAAGGCATTTCCCATTTATTTTCATATATGGATTTGTTCGAGGCCTTAACCATTTATTTTTATATGTCTTGGTCAAGGCCTTGATGATATGTTTAAGATGTCCAAAATTATGAATTCCCTCATAATGAGATTATTTATTGATATTTCATGTGATCAATCAATTATTATAATATATATGTGAATGTTAAAATGGAACTATTTTATTTATTCTATACATATTATGTTCAAGAGGCTTGTGTTTCAGTTTTATACTTTCATTAGATTTTGTGGTTATTTATGATAGATTATGTTATAATGTTTTACCTTACTAAGTATTTAATCTCATCCCTTTAATATGTTTTATTTTCCTAGGAGGCCAATACTAGTTTTATGATTGATATTTTGTGTTATGCTATATGAATAGTGAAATTCTCATAGAATGTACAATTTTTCATAATTTGTTTTGAATTGTGGTTAATGGTTCATATAATAAATTTATTTTCCAAGACTTATAAACTGATTGGGATTTAAAGACTTGATTTATTTTATCATTCTAAGGAATTAAAATAATGCACCTAATTTAGGCTTCTGGTGTCGGGGAATTATAATTGGCATCAGTTGAAGTTTAGCAACATCTTTGAAAATTAGATTTATAGGGATTTGATTATGAATCATAACCATATGATAGAAGTTTAGGGTATGTTTAAAAGACCATCATATAATTTTGGTAAAATATAAATTATGTGAATTTTACAAGAAATGAATCTCTGTCTGGATCATTCAAGTGGACATGGATCTGGAACAGATGTACCTAGGAGTAACAACTCTATCAAGGTGTTTTAGGCCTGACTCAGGGTAACCTAGTACATGAAAACAGGCCTTACTACGTACCTATATTGACACTCTCAAGGGATATACTTAGGATTATTCACATGTTATAAAAAACAATTATGATGGAATTTTGAGTAAATATGTCCCCAAAAAAACCATTTTAACTATTATGGATTAAATCGGATTTTTTGTTCAATTTATGTTATGTATTTTACTAGTTTTGAAATATGAATTATGATTCATAACCCAATATTGTGTATATCATTATTTAGAAATGTCACCTAGTGTAAGGAATGGAAACCGTATCAACACCTGTAATCCAAGTAAGGATTTACCTCATATTGAAACTAATTATAATGGAGATAGAGATATAACTAGTGCTGAAAACTTATAACCGTGCATGGATCGATGAACCAGGCTATGAATAATAACCTTACACGTATGGAGAAACCTGATCCATATCATGGAGGATCAATGTTAGATCGTTTCATGAGAAAACAACCTCCAATATTCTATGGGACTACAAATCCATTTGTATCTAAGAAATTGATATGTTCTATAGAGAAAATATATATTTTTTTGGGAAGTGATGAAATAGAAAATGGTGTCAAGGTAGTTTTCTGTCTCTCAGGAGATGAAAATAAATTTTGGTCATTAATTTAAAACATGATGGAGGGTGATGAAGTAGAAAAAATGTAATTGTGGGAGTTTAAAACAATCTCATAGAAAAATAATTTCCTCGTGAAGAACGAGATGATATGAAGAGACGGTTTCTGAGTCTGAGGAAGATAAAGGATGTGAAGGTTGCAAAGTATGAATCTAACTTCACCATATTAGCAAGGCATATATTAGATTATATATGTGTCCCATGAAGTGGGATTGATCATTTCATTGATGGGTTAAACCCATTTCTATGAAAGGCATTGGTCACCCAAAAATTATAATCATATGATGATATAGTCTCTTGTGCTATCAAAACAAAGAAATAATTATCTATGTATTATGAAATTAATGGAAAGAAAAATAATAAGGGAATGGTGTAGAAATATATAGACAATGGGAAGATGGGGAAGAGGTATTTTCTCACAAGTGACAATTTTGGAAGGAAACACACTGGTACCTGCTAAAAAAGAAAATGTGTTTGTTTCAATTGTGGTGAGAAAGTCTATTATGATCAGGATTTTAAGAGAAATAATTAAGCTGCAAGTGTGAAATGTTATAATTGTAAAGAGTTGGAACATTATTCAACAGATTTTTCAAATATTTATGTAAATATGGATCAATAGAAGATAATGGATCATGGTTAAGCTTATGATGTTACTATAGTCGAAGTGGAATAGTTAATGTAATTATGGTTTTGGATTCAAGAATTGTGTTATTATATAATGTGATATATTAGTATTATACTACAATACATCTTCTTTAATGATTTTGAATCATCAATCATTAAAGTTGTTGAGGATATAAAAGTATTTTTCAATATGAGATACATTATCTTCTTTAGGGAATTTTATGTCAAAAATGATTTTAAAAATTTAGAGACCCTTTTAGACATTAAATTTGGACAAGAGTACTTTGGAAAATACTTAAGGTTGGAATGGAGTAAGTTGAAATTATGATATTTTTATGGATAAAGTATGATTTAGTGGGATGACATTCTTGGTTTCAGCAAAAATTTAAAGGATTACGGAAATTTTAAAAAGCCTTAGGATTTATCAAAAGTGCCTCAGGTTTAAAAAAATTCATTTTGAATATTCATTTCCATGTGTAAGGAATGATGTGAAAATAGATTGAAGTACAACCAAAGGTTGAGATTATGATTCTGACTTGAAAAGAAATCAATTAAATGATTGACTCATAATTCTTCATATGAAAAGGATCATGAAACTAAAAATGAGATCATAGTAATTGTTCCTAGGAATCATGACCACTTAAATCATTGCATATTTATTGCTTTGTTATTATTAACTTTTTCCTCATTGTGTTCCCTATCACTCTCCATCAGAACATGGGGGTTATATTTTTCTTTAATTCCCATGTTTTATTACATGTAACCCTAGTATGTATTATCTATATTTACTTTCATAATTTACTTTCTTTATTATAAAATGGAGGTCTCGTTAATACAATTTTTGATGTGGGATTTCCACAATGATACTCTGAAATGGAAAACCCCTAGTTTTTAATACCGAGTTTAATTTGCAAGGAAAATATTTATTAAAGGAGGGGAAAATGTAACACCCCAAGACTTTATAATATTTTCAAATATAAATAGAATTAATTTATTTTCTTGTTTTATTTTTATGAAACACCATGTTAAACATACACTACCAACTATAATGAGTTGGCTTGTGTTACATATAAGAACCAATTTTAAAGAAGAAAAATATATTAATAAAATTTTATAAGAAATTATGAATAGTATTAACCACATTGTGAATATTATATATTTAATATAACTTTAACATTCATATTATGAATTCTCTAGTCATGATATAGCCAGAAATTCATTTTTTGGGTAAAAGTAGTATTTTTCAACAAATATAGTTTTTCCGCATTTTGATGGGAATCCCATTTTAAATTAGGTTTTTGAAACTGTAATATATTATTTTAAGAAAAATACATTTATTACTTTTAGAAGGTATATTTTAATTTACCATGGAGTAATTTGATATATTTTTATGATAAGTTATAAATTATGATAAATAGTAAAAATATACAAAATTTTAATTAAACATTTATGTTGATAAATTATATTATTGAATAATTTCAATGTATAGATATAACATGTTTTATTCTATTAATATATTTTTTATCTTAGAATTAAATTTACAATGAATTTTGATGTAAAAACATTACAATTTTTTTGAAATGTTTTAACATTTAAAAACATATTTTTTTATTCCGACAACGAGATTAATTTTTATATTATTTAATTATAATTTTGTGTTTTGAATTATGAAAAATGGATTACAAATTTGGAATCAGAATCTACAAATTATGTAAATATATAACTTTTATTTTTGGACATTATGAATAGTAACTTTAGTAATTATCTTTATTTACCACGGTTAAAGGGTAAATTAATTAAATACAGGTAAAAATAATATAATAATAATATAAAAATACCCTAACACATGCCCTAATGTTATTGTAAGGGTAATTGGAGACATAATAAAATACTTAGCCTGAACATTTGGCATTTGGTATCCATTTGGGTGTGATAATGACATGTTATAATAATTGATTTAACGTAAAGAGAAATATAACATAAATAGGTATCTTCTCACTATAACAATTTTAAAATTGGTTTATATAAATAATAATTTTGAATATTATTACTAATTAAAATTATAAAAATATTTCCTACATCATGGTATTTTATTTATAATTTTTATACATTAAATAAATAAATTTAATTTTGAAAAAATGATGATGCAATGATTTTTTTCAATAATACTGGAATCAAATAAATGATAATATAAATATTCAAAAAACCTATATGTGACATAATTTCTGTCATCCATGACTTTTTAAAGGAGAATATTACATTTTAGTATTTATTAAATGTATTCTTCAAATGGAATAAAGTTGTTATGAATTTGTAAAAAGTTAATTATGCATACTGTCAAAACTTGACATAATTCATAACTCTAACTATAAAATAGTTTATTAATTGTTATAAAATCCCTAAAAATATATGATTCGACCATGTTTTCCAGATCATCCCAAATATGTCATAAATGACACTTTTTTATTCATTTAACAAGTTATTCTAATTACATTAACAGAAAAAAATTTAATAACCCGATATCTTGGTAAGAAAAAAAAGTAAAATAACGGTTAAACCAAAATGATAAGGATTAAAATGATATTAAATACGCATCTAAAAATTAATTTATGAGAATATTGAAAACCATAATCATATTATATTATAATTTAAAGAGTATTACATCATTTTAAATCTAAATTTAATTTATAATAAATTAATATTTGAAGACTTTCTTAAAGTACCTCTCCTCCCTCTTGTAAAATGACACCACCTATACCCACTTACTCACACATATATAACCACATATATCATCCAAATTCTGATAAAATAATATCCCAAACTTCCCTAACATTATTCTAGAATCCATACATTGGGAATAATGAAATTCAAGAAAGCAGTTTGGCTCAAATCATAAGGAGTTACCCGATTTAGAGGTGGCGTCTTCTCTCATGTTTGTTTCATTTATTTTTTCCTTCTCTAGCCCCTAAACTCATTTTATTACATTATTTTATAACCAAAACAAGAATAATAAATAGAATAGGTTTTTTTATGGTAAGAGGTTTACCTACACTTACACACACATCCATTCAATTGATATAGAACATATTGTTTCTCTGTACGACGAACTATTGTCTCATGGAACGATGATTGTTTAGTTTTTTCCTACCACCTCCCACATAGACCATTTTGTTGGAAAATATATTTATATACATAATATATGTTATTTATAATGAAATTATTATTCTATAATTATTATTTATAACATACATTTATTCTTTCCATGTTGTGTAAATACGATAATTTCATTTGAGGAAATGTGGACTACCACCCACTTAACGAAATATTACTCATTCAACCTATACATGGAATGTATACATGATGGTTTTATTAAAAATATAAGAAATATATGACATTAATAAAATATTTACATTATTATATACATGAATATCATTTAATTCTTATATGAAAATGAAATGAAAGTAGTGTTCATGCGTACGTGCGGCCCACCATCTCCATGAATAGTGTATTTCATTTATAATCTCAATATATTGTGGATTATTATAAATAAATATATAATGGATATATATATATAAATTAAATTATTTAGTTGATTAATCCATGATATAATTAATGGGAATAACAAATAATAAGTCAAAACATACTCGAGAATCAAATCGATTAACACTGAAATAGTAAAAATAATGAAATATTACTGAAAATGAGTAATAAGATATTATATGATAATCATTTGTGACATCATAAAAATGGATATGGTTATGGTATAATTTAATAAGATTATTTAACCATTATATAAGTGGTTAAAACACCCTTTAGAAAATGAAAATACAAGGTAAGGGTTAATTTCACAATCTCATTATTATCCAAGATTGTTTATACACGAGTATTTACTTGGAATTATTTATCATCCACATCCATATTTCATAAGAATATTATCCAAATGAATATTTTATGTTTTTATGTAATTGAATATTTATATAAAACATCATTTTAAATGTTTTAAATATTTATTCTAAAAAATCACTCTCAATAATGTCCATGTTTTTAAAATGATATCAAGGATCTATTTATATGGACATTAATGATATAAAATGTTAATTCCTTTCAAAATTTTAATGTTCAATGAAATAATTTGATTCAAAAATATATTTTAAATGTATTGTTTTATAAATTTCTTAAATTTTAACATTTTCTATGTGAAAATGGAATATTTCTCTCAAAGAGTTCTAATGATTTTATTAGATTATTTTTCCTCTATGTCAACATCATTTATTGGATTTTATGGTTAAATGAGGTTGATTTGTTACGATGAAATATAACATATTATATAAAAGGGATTATGATTTGTTTGACTTTGGGTGTGCTTTTTGTATACCATTCTTGGTTTATGATAAAAGTATTAATATTTCTTATCATAGTTTTAAAAAAATGTTTATGTTATGTTTCACCATTTTCATATGAGAAATGCATTGGACTTAGTAGGTGATGGGCAGAACCCAATATAGCCCCTCGATGCATCGGTAGATTTTATGAGACAAACTTGATATGTAACTGGTTGCGGCCTTTCCCCTTTATTTTCAAATATATACTTGGTCGAGGCCTTAACCATTTATTTTTATATGCCTTGTACAAGGCCTCAATGGTATGTTTCAGATGTACGATATTATGAATTCTCTCATTATGAGATTAGTTTTTGATATTACATGTGATCATTATACTATATAATATCATTGTGAATTTTTAGATGGAAAATTTTGATTTATTCTATCAATATTATGTTCTAGGGGTTTGTGTTTCAATTTTATACTTTTCTGAATGTTTATTGTTATTTATATTGGATTCCTCTATATTTTTTAACTTTAATGATCATTTTATCTCACCCATTTTGCATGTTTTATATTCCAAGGATGACGAGAAGTGTATTATGAATGATATAAAAGGTTAATATTGGAGAATAATGTAATTATAAATGAATGAAACATGTTTCATATTATGTTTTTAATTATAAAGAATGGTTCATGTGTGAAATTTATTTTCCAAGACTACTAAACTGATCAGTCCTTTGGGACATGATTACATGTATCCTGGAAATGTATTAAAATATTGCACCAAATCTGGGATTCTAGTGTTGTAGATTTATAATATACATTCTTCTGACAAATTTGGTTCATTATTTAATTAATGTGACATGTAAATAATGTGGGATGGATTCCCTTTTATAAGATTTAAAAGAATGCCACTCCTCCACTATAAAAAAGAACTCACCCATCCCACTTAATCGCACTTATCAATCCCTTTGGCTCAAATAAACCATCCAAATAATCTTCTAAAATCCCACCTCTAATAATATTATCCTTGCCTCAGCCATAAAGACAAATGAGGATGTCTTTTCATATAAACCAAAAGGAGTTACCTAAAAACAATTTAACTTTATTCAATGATCAATTTTCATTCCTTATTTTTATATCATGATTATATTATAACATCAGTATCTTAAGTATAATGAGATTTCTTATTATAATGTTTCAACCTAAACTTACACACATTTCCATCTAATGGGTAACAAACATTTCGTTCGTGTGTATGGTGGACTACTGTCTGGGAAAACACTGATTGTTCATTCTTACTTTACCACCTCCCATGATGTGAAATATGATGGTAAATTTTTATTTTTATGATATATATAGATGATATTTATAATGTATTTATTCTACTATATTTTTTTTAAATATCACATACCCTTATGATTTCCATTTTGTGGGAATACAATAACATCGTTTGTGGAAGTGTGGACTACCGCTAGAGGTGAAATTCGTTCACACAATACATGGAATGTATAAAGGATAGATATTATATAACTATGTGAAATTTATGAAATATGATTATAATTTAATTTTAATATACATATATATCATTTAATTTTTATTCTATTAAAATATGACAATGAAATGGAAATAGCGTTCAAGCGTTGGTATGCCCTACCGTCTCCATTAACAGTGAATTTTATTTCAATTCATCAAATATTATGGATTAATAAAAATAAAAATATATTGAATATATATAAAATTGAAATCATGGTTCACATTTTTAATATGATTAAATAATTATCTATATAATAGTAACATAAATAACAAGTTAAATCATACATGACAAACAAATCAATTAACTCCCGAAATAGTAAAATTAATGAATGATTATGAACAAACGGTTAATAAAATATTATAAGTAGTTAATCTATGAAATTTAAAATATTAATATGGTTATATTATAAGTTATTTAAATATTAAAAACTATTATACATAACGATAAGTTATGTTCACCTATAAGTAAACACAATGCAAGAAATTCTTGTCTCACTTTTCATTTTGTGAAGAATATACAGTTTTCATCACTTAATTCATTTGTGTGGTGTATCTAGCACCCCTATTGATTTATTATTTCATGAATTTTTTTATCTTCATGGTATTTACATTTTAATTTTAGGATATCTATTTCATGGGGCTTATGATTTAATAGTTACCAACTAGTAGGGGACTTCGTCTCAATTTCCATTATTTGAGATGTACTTTATTTTTATGAAACTAATATTTAATATATGGTGTAGATAATAACAATATAATGTTTAATATCTTGATTCAATAATTATTAATGATATTTTTACTTTAAATTTGAATTATTTCATCTATGTAGATTTTAATTAATCATTATGATGTGAAAAATAATTTAATAGCCCAATTTCATTTCTTTGGGTTATATTACTTACTCATTTTCATTAATATTATATGATTATGTGTATAATAAATTTTTACTATATATTATGGTATTTAAAATTTATTATGTGTATTTATATTTGACACACATAAAATGTTTTTTATTGATTCTCATATCTACATAATGGTCATTACAATAGTTTACGTCACAATATCATTTTTTTAGGATTATTTACACTTGAATTTACAATAAAGGAATTTATTGGATAATTGTTTAATAAATCCATTAATATTATAATAATCAATTTATTAATGATTTTTTCCAAGTAATAAAACTATTTTCCAATCATTGGTACTCAAAATTATTTAGAAAATGTTTTTATGAAAACCCGCCTTTATTTATCCTCTTAGTTAGAGAACCCATTTTCTTATAAAAACCACATTCTCTATAATTTTTTAAGAAATGTTTTTATCATTTTCAAATTGATTTATTAATGAAATTTTTACCCTTTTTTTCTTTTTCAAATGTTATGAAATGAATATTCTTGTTTCTTCTTAAATATTTATCTTTTCCAACATTTTTACCTTGCAAAAGAAATGTTATGTTTACCTTGTATGACATGTATAAATTTACCTACCATCATTTCTTATAAAATTTATTTTCAAGTTTAAATAGTTTATTTTTAAAGAATGTGTTTTCAGAAGTAATTTTCAAGGAAATTTATTTAATAAAAATAAAAATGAAAAATACATTTTACTCATGAATGTTTCTATATGTGCTTTAAATAGTATGACCATTCATTGATGAGAAAACATATTATTTTACACAAAATGTGATATTTTTTCTAGATTCAACCATTTTTCTTCCTATGGATGGTTTATAATTTCTTTGACCAAGGTTATTACTGATATTAACTACCTCAATTTATTTGTTAGTCCCATTTCAATTTTCAATTTCATATGGTCATTGAAAACTAAATTTTCCCTAAATATCCAAATCATTTATCATGGATATGATTATTTCATAAACCATATAAAATATTTAAATATGTTATTCACATCAAATTAATATGATTTATGGAAAAATATTTATAAATTTTTACCATTTACTCAATGAAAATATTTGATAAGGCATAATATTCCGGAATAAAATTAATTATTTTATATATAAGGAATGCTTTAGACAGGTATGACATGGTTGGGGCATGGTTATAGATATCCCTAGATGCATAGGTAGACTCATGAGATGAATCAATTGTCTAGCCTAAGATAACGGGGTTCTCACCAAGTATGATATAAACCGTTTGGTAAAAGGTCTTCATAGAAAATGTACTATGTACATAGTACACAAATAATCCAATAATTATGCATTTCCATTATTTTGATTTTGTTATTATTATCCATTATATATTCACTATAAAAAAATCTACGGATTCATTTTATTCTCATTTTATTGATTACATTTCATGGTTTCCAATTACTTACCCTTCCATACCGATTAATACTTATCCAATTATTTTTAATGTCATGTGTGTTATGTTATTTAACATTACATATTCTATATGCATTCCCCCTCAGTTTATTGATTACAAGGAATGAATGTTAAGTTATTAACTTTCAATATTGATTATGGTTATTGATTCATTACTTATTCTTCCATGAATAACCATTACTAATAATTTGATCTCACAATTTTTTTACTTTCCCAATGATTCCAAGAAGTGTACATAGAATGATATGGAAAGATATTCTAGATGTGATAAAGTGACTATCCCAGAAATAATGTTTTTTGAAACTAATGTATTAATTTTTATTACAAGATTCATGTATGTATCTATTTTACCAAGAACACTGACACTTAAATCGTCGAGATTTTATTCTATGTAATAATACCAATGTAATGGTAGTAGACACTGGTTCTGGGATTACTGGGGTCATGTTACTACATTCAAAACCATTTATAATCAATTTTTAGGCTTAATGGAAGGTTATATAATTTATTAAATCATTTCATAAAAAAATTTCAGATCTGTAATATATTTTATAATGAAAATCTAAATGGAAATATTTACCTAAAATAACATTAAACTCTACCATGGAAAATTCAACCAGATTTTTAGGAACAACCATTCCATTGAAAACAATTTTAAGATTCTTGTAAATACTGGATGCTTGAATATTTCCACCTTGACTTTACACCGAAAGTAAAATCATAATTTCATGATCTGATATTCCCAATTTTCTTGAAAATTTATCATAAATGAAGGAATGTGAAATTATGGAGTCAAACAGGGTATTGGCAGAATTCAAATAAACAAGTAACATACTTTTAACCACATCAATTTATGAACTAACATAAACCCTAGTAGTATAAAAATATTTTTTAAACAACCATTTTCTTGAAAGGTTAATGATTTCCACCATGAGTGATAATATTTAGACATATCTTAGCATAATGCCCCAAATAATATTAAATAACGAAACATTCCTTCAACTTTTCTTTATTTGTATGATCATTTTACGTACAATCATGATTTATGTGACCAAAAATTCCACATAAAACGAACTTCCGAGATTTGTTAAAATATTTCATAAGGTGATTTTTACCACACCTTTCACAAACTAGATTCCAAATTTTCTTACCTTTAGATTTATTTGAGAAAATATTACCAAATTCCTAACAAAAAGACATTTTATTTATGATTTTTTTTCATGAAATAAATGATCATAAAAAACTCCAATTCATCTCTCTCATCTGCCCAAAAACGTTTATCATAAATTTTATACTCATGGGAAGCCACCATTATATATATTAACAGAAATCCTAAAAAATATTGATTAAATTTACTATAATGACCCTGGATAAACTTTGGTATATACCATTCCAAGAATGTGAAGTTTTCTTCATAAAAACCCATTAAACATTCAATTTTTATCTCAATTAAAAGAACATTTTTCCATCCCAATATGAAAATCCATAGCAAAATATTCCACAAATAAAATATTTTTAATTTCTTCCAATTCAGAGCTACCAATCTCTTTAATTTATCTATAATTGTTCAACATTATCCACCATTGATCGACTTCACTTTCAAAAATATAAATAGAATAAATTAAATTTTTATTCTATGAAAAATAAATAACATTGAATATATTCTCCAAAGCATTGATCCATACTTCAACTATCACATGATCAGAAGGTCCACTATATGATAGAGGATGTTATCTCGTAAAATGATCCACTACCATCATTATAATATCCCAGACTTCATGAAGGCATGTACTTATTAAAATTTTGGTATGAATATCTTTATTTGAATTAAATTTTTACTAGAGTTATGAGAGGACTCAGGGGTTTTCTAGGGGTTCAGGACACAAAATGAAGGAAAATAACACCATCCTTTACAAGGCACATGGTTTATGCATCGTTAAGTAAATTGTTCGGCCTACCTAGGTAAACTGTCAAACCATCGATAATGGTGTATCACATAACTAATGAACAATTTTTCAAATAGTGGGACCTACCTGGGTAACCGTGTGACCTAGTTCCCCTTAGATAGTGGCTTGTGCATAGTTTGAGAATGGTTTGGAAAACTGTGCTTGTAAATAGTGGGCCCCAATAAAATTTGGAAAATATAAAAAAAATTCCATTATGGGACTTTATGGTTCCCACTATTTTCTCCCCTAATTTCTTACCTTGATAATTATTTATTAATAAGAACCATCATGGGATTGCAATGGTTGATCTCCTTCATTTATTGGTTATTTATAGCACCTTCAGTTACAGATTTACGATCAGGGTAATTGTAATCTATTTCTTCCTTTTATTTTATGGATTAGGATTTGTATCAGGGAAGATCGTATCCAAAATATCTAAAACAATTGATTTATGGTGAAATATAATTTTATGCTTAAAGATATTTTTGAATTTGAATCTAATACCATTTTTATGTGTGTCTTAACCATTGGGTTTATGGTAGGTTGTATACCTGTTATATCCCATAGTTTCATTGTACATTTCTGCATGTTAGGTTTTGTTCTTGGATATAAATTCTTGGAATTTTGATTTCCTGGGATATATTTGGTAAAATGGGACTAAATTGTTAATAGAAATCCGCAGGGCCCCGACGGGACACATAAAGGATGATTTCACCAATTTAGGGCCACCTAGGGGTACATTGATTTTCCTGGACATTGGAATTAGCTAAACACAATCTAGGTTGATGTGTGATAATTTAGATCCCATGTTTAACATGTTTATATGTTTTTATCAGTTTTAAATGGAATATTGATAGTCTAATAGACTTGATAATGGATTTATCAGTTGTTTGACATAGAATGGAATTAGGTTACTGGGGGTAATTAAGATAGTGACATGTGAATTATGAATTAAGTTAGGATTACTAGAGAGAGTTAGTGAATATGAAACAAATAATATATTAAATAGTTAACTTCATGTTATGTTAGAGATATTTTAAATGGATTTTCATAAGGGAATTGATGAATATGTGAAATGGGTTGATATAAGAGAGTTATTGAATAGTCATAGTTATCTAGGCATGAGAATGGGAATTGGGCTAAATGGGACACGTAATGTAAGTGAAAAATGGGTTAATGGGTTTTGTTATAGTATTAATATCCATGTTGATTGTTATAAATTCTTATTTTATTTCTATTAGTTTTATTTGGTAGAGATATGGTTGTGTGTGGTGAATGGATGGATAGTCATGTGGATATGGCTTGGGGTGTAGGATAACATACTGATTCTATTCCCACAGGTCGATTTAGACCAATTCTCTAAACCCAACCATAATGAATGAGTTAAGGAAGGGGATGGAGCTATGTTACCCTAATGGTTTCATACCACCTATATTGACGCTTCGTGGTGCAGATATTGTGTCTGTTAGGATATGTTATCCCCAGTCAGATAGGGACTTGACTTATTCCCCATTTTTGAATTACCAATGCCATGAATCTTTTTTTAATGATGTATGTTCCAACCAATGGATTATATTTTGATGATGAAATTTGTAATTAAGTGAATAAAAATATTAATTTTGGAACTATAGTTACTAATATCTATGTACTGATTGTTACCTAGTTTTCCCCAAACTATCCTTCATCTATTTTTCATTCATTTAATACTTTAATGAACAATATTATTAGACTAGATATTTTGTGAAAACCATTGGTGGTGGCCCACTGTGTTTTACTCACACCATGATTAGTCTCTTATTGGGTACCTAAAGAAGATTTCATGCTTGAAGGATAGGATAATGGAAGAGGCCATGGGATTAGGAGTTGAGTCATGTTTCAGAGGTACATGGATGAGGTTCCAATCTTGGAGTCAATACTATTTTTGGGATTTTGTTATTTTTCTTTATTTTGGGGTTTTTTCACTTGGCATTGTTACATGACCTGACTTATTTAATGTCGGTTGTGGTTTGTACCTAGTTATGGAATATTGTAGTTTATTTATGCACTTTAGTCATTCTATGTTGTTATACTATTCTAATTATTTATTTTGTAATTTCTTTGGTAAATTGGGCATAGTCTCTTGACATGAATTTTTGACCCTAACAACTAGTTGGAAACCTCTGGCATACATGGAGGAGCACTTGAGGTCATGTGGCGACCCACCTTGGGGAATCAATTTAGTAGACCCCTGGTCATGGATGTTACATAGGGGTATCAAAGGGTTATTTTTTAGGCCTTACTATTTGGTGAAGGTTGAAAGGAGTTTAGGAAGAAGTTAAGTATTTGTAATGATCTCATGCTTGAGAGTAGATAACCCATGTATGAGGGAAAAACCCAAGTCACGCAGGGTGGAAATTATTTTTCTTATAGTCTTCTATCACATCTGATGATATTTTATAATTTTATGATGCACTTGTTGTGTGTTTTAATTCTTTTGTGGAATTTTTCTCATAGATATAATGGAATGATTATGTCCATTTATAAAAAATTCTCGGAAGAAAATTATATAAGTGACATGTGTCATGGTAGGCATTCACATGGGAAGAGTTTGTTGGGAATAAAGGGTATGGTGCATCTAATTTAATGAAATTGATGAAAATGGTGTCTCATAAAATGATCTAAATTAATAAAAAGGGAAGTAATTTTTTTAATATTTAATAAATAATTGTTCTTAATAAAGGGTTGTAGGTGAATTAAAATGTTTTTTATGCATGTTGTCATAAGGGAATAGTTTTGATATTATTTAAAAAGTAAGACATGTATCTTTGTGATTTAGTCACCATATGTTAATCATGGTTCTTTGTAGGGATGGTCAAGGGTAGAGTTATCGGTATAATAATGCCCTTTGGATAGTGTATGTGAAATGGATTGATTATAGATAATGATGATCCCTTCTTTAATTTTTGTAGAATATTTACATTTTTTTCTCTAAATATCATGTTTGGTATTGTAGAGAAATTAAAAAAATGATGATGTGTACCAATTAGGTGACAACAGAACATTTCCGAGAATTCTCCCCTAGTTGTGGAGCAAGAATAAAGAGTGTTTCAAGAAAATAGAGAAGATTATTTACTATAAATATTTTCTAGTTGTATGAAGATGATGAAATAGGACCCAATTCAAATTTCACAGAGTATATTTGATCTAACATGGGAGATTCAGCTACAAAAATCTCTGCCTTTTACTAGATAGGGTGGGCCATAGGTAGCTGAGTTTTTGAGAGAGTATATCCATATGATTATTTATCACCTAGATATTCCTTTTGAAAATCAAGTCATGTTTTTGGCCAAGATGTTGTGGGCACAAAGAAAGCGTTGATGGGACATTATGGTTTAGATAGAGTATGATAAAAGAATGGTATAAAAATATTATTTTGAAATAATTTTAGAACACTACAACCATGATACCTTGAGGCATGAGAAGTGTGTGGAGTTTATGAGTATTCATCTGCGATAGATTATTGTTGTTATTTCACTAATCTTTACCGATTAATTCAGACATTGGAAAAATATTTGACAACTGTGGGAAAATATTTCTAATATGGTCTTAGGCATGAGATTAGGTCAAAGTTGAATATATTCCATCTAAAGTGGTTTACAGAGGTGTTATAATAGTCCCTAATATTATAAGGGAACATAAAGGGATCTTCAGGTGGTGGAATTGTGGCTCCAGCAGAGTGGACAAGTGGTACACCATCAGATTGTAGAAAGGATCATTTTTCATGTTTCCAATAGGGTGAGAGTGAAGAAAGTAATCATTATAGAGGTCTAGTCCATGTTGGTGGTGATTAGGTGGTCTCTTACCTGTGTGGTAGGTTGAGGCACATGTGGGGTTAGTGTCCCCAACCAAAAGTCATGTGTCGATCATTTGGAAGGTTGGGACATATAAAATGTTCTATAAAACCCTCGACAATTGGTCATAGATGGACTTCATAGGCAGATACCAAGTGCAAGAAGGGTGTTGGTTAACCCATATCCGGAATGAAGTTGGAGCTCCATGGGTTTCACTAGTAGTGGTGGTGGACTTGGAAATCCAAGGTGAGATCATCCGTAATAGTATGGAAATGCAATGTAGGGTGCATAGGTTTGAAATTAGGGTAAAAGGGATAGTCATCTTCATCTAGTTTAGTCTACACAAAGAGGTGGTGTGGATATAGAATCTAATGTTTGAGGTATGATTGTTATAGATTCCATGATTTCTAGTTATTTTCACACAAGTTTTACACATTATATTATTTCTATATATTTTATAGTTGTGTTGGGCCTAACCATGGAATGTGTGACCAGGTTTACATAAATTGATTCTCTTTTGGGGGTGCGAGTTGAGGATATTAGGAAATGTAAGTGTCGTTCATTGGATTATGTTTGATATGGTTTTATATAGAACCTATTTTTCCTTGAGATGTCAATTTTTGACTTGATTTTTCGTATGGAATAATTGGTGTTGTATCAATGCCATATCGATTTTTATCGACATTTAGTAATATTCACGTCTCGTGACAGAGACACTTATGTCCTTAGGGGTGAGTAGGATGTTCGATTAGGTCATGTAGGGCCAATTTTCCAGTAGTTGGGAGAACTCATAGCCCATGTGGCTTCTCTAGTTTTGGATGAATTAGGGACGGAGAAACCAATATTTCCTCCCATTTTAGAACTATTTCAGGATGCCTTTCTTGAGGACTTCTCAGGGCTACCTATCACGACCTGTCCTCGGGGCCCGTGCCGTGACTAACCCAAGCCCGCCTTCCATAGGCCAGGGGCTGGAGACCAGCACCAAAGACCTAAATCTCGATATCTGGGAAGGCATTTCCTTTATAAAAAAAACACATCCAACTAGAGTAAAAGTGGAAGTAAAACAAAAAGTACAAAAGATAGTGCTGAAAAGTTAATGGGCCAGAATACAAACCCAACAGAGGAGTACAACTAAAACTAAGGGAAAGTAAAAAAGAAAAGACAAAAAACATGAAGATAGAAGCAGCTCCTGGATCATCCACCTCAGATCCTAACTGAAGGGTAGGTACAGATAGGCTCCTCAACGCTCTCGCCTACCAAACTCCTCCGAGTACCGTCTCGCCGTGATGTCAACCACGGGGTACTGAATTGTCATGGGGTCCACCTCTGGGTACTAACTCGTCATGAGGTCCACCTCCGAGTACCGTCCAGTCCTCGTACACTCGGTCTCTGTCAGCGCTGTCCGTCGTCTGTGTCCATCGCAATGAGGTGCGATCATAGCCCGTGCTGGGGTGAGTATAATGATACTCAGTAGGGACCCCGAGACCCTCATGGTCTCACTAAATCCATCAATAATAAACACTAAGAAGGATCTCAGCAGATAACACTTATTTAGGTATATTTCCATTCATATATATAAGTTATCAAATATCCCATCTCAATCATGAGGTAACACATAGGTATGCAATCAATGGATAACCACTACTTAGGTATATGACCATACATATACCTAAGTTATCAAGTAACCTATCTCAATTAAGAGGTCAAAACAAAGGTCATTAACTCAAATCAAACCAATATTTTCTTTATCAAAACCACAACTACTGGAGAGCTCCTCCTCTGTCGAGTACAGTGGCCCTGTCACGACTCCAAGGCGCTACTCACTAACATTAGACTGCTGATGTACTTCTCCCGTCGAGTTCCACGAGTCTGCTGCCAAACACCGGGCGGTCCGTCCACTGTGGGTCTGCCGCCAAATACTGGCGCTCCACCTAATAGTCGTTAGAGGTACTCCACTTGCCGAGTACTGCGGGTCTGCTGCCAACTATCAGGTGCTCCATCCTCCTTGGGTCTGCTTCCAAATACCAGGCGCTCCGTCCACTAGGCTAATCGAATCACTCTGACTCGAATCGTTCAAGCAGTCATCAGGTCTACAGCTACTATGTCTCCACACTCCGTACGCTCGTCTCCAAGAGGGTCCTCTCCACGATCCATTGGTCAGTACTCCGTGTATCACCATGTCCCCTGAAGAAGTATCAAAAAGGTCTGCATCGTCACAGGGGTCTCAACGCAACAGACGACGCGTCAATCGGACGCCTGGTCTGTATGTTATTAGCCTTTTCATTCCGGGGGCCCAGTTGGTTTCGTGTACGAACCAACCCGACCATGTCTCAACTGTACCCTGAACTCTCATAGGGTATACTCAAAGGGATCATTTCTCAACATGATTACCAACTCTCATAGGGTATACTCAAAGGGATCATTTCTCAGACGTCCGCAGCTCAGGTTATAACATTTTCCGCTCTGAGGGCCCGGTTAGTTTTGGGTTTGAACCGTCCCGACCATACCCAAACGTTACCGAAAGCTTGAGTGTAATATACCGAAATGACCATCTCGATCCAAGGATCACTACGCATTTGACGGTGTGTTGACAAGTGGTTTGTAACCCATGATATAGGCATTTGAATGGACCTGGTCCAAAAATAGGGGGACTGGGACAGGTCCGACCTGGCCCAATACCCCCTGGGTCAGCCCGAACTGTGTCGACCTGTCCCGGATCTGTGTCCGGCCCAGATGGGCGCAGCCTAGCCCAGCCAATACGGCCCGTGGCTAGGCACGACCTGCGGTCCGGCTCAGAAGCTGGCTGTGGCTTGGCTCGCAGCCGAGCGGGGTGCAAAGGGGGCGCGGCCCACTTTGTTTCGGAAACGGTGCCCCCCGGTGGGGTCCACCATAGGTAGTTCAGGGGTGGGGGGGGGGTTACACACCCCCTTGGTTCAGGTAACTGCCGGCCAGTTGTGAGCTGACGTGGGACCCGCGGGGGTCCCGCCTGCTGGAGCGCCGGAGGCCGCCCGAGCACGACCCCCCTGCTGAAGACCACCGCGGCCTTAGGTCGTGGCTCCCTTGATGCTCTGGCGCAGAGTTACGGTACCGCGCACTGTTGCCGTCGCCTGCTCCAGCCGTGGTCCATTCGGTCTCACCAGCACCGCGCGACGGCACCGCTCACCACCGCCGTGGCCCGCTCCGGCTACGGTTGTCTTCATCCCCGCGTGGTGAAACATTACCGCGCCACCTTCCCCACAATGATCAATGAAGATCAAAAAAATGGGGAGGAGGATAGGTCATGTTTTTGTAGTCCGATATCCTCCCGTTATGACAATAAGAAGCGGCCAAATTTTTATCCACAAAGGTTGATAAATAAAACTTGAACAAAGATGACCCCTACCTCGTGTAATTTGACGTTCGTTGGATTTGATGCGGGGAAGATGTTAGAGTCAATGTAATTCATTGCGCCCACACCAACCAAATGATCCCTGCTCGTATATCTGTGTCTCGTTGGAGATGATGGAACATCGGTATTCTTAGATGATGAGGCGATGTTCTTTGCAGAAGGAAGATGTTCTTGGTTGAGAAGCATGATCATTCTTCGTGGATGAAGAAAGCTCTCCCAAAATATTTTCCAAACTAATATTTCATTAATCCTCATTATTTTAAATGATCTCCAAGAAATTCAAGAGAAGTCAAGGAGAATTGAAAAATATAATTAATAAGGTAATTTATTATCTTAGTTGGCTCATTAAGCCTGGGAGTAGGAGAGGCTCCACTTCAATAAAAGAAAAAGTGGAGTTGTCATGTAATAAACAAGGGTTGGGTTATAGGGAGGTTAAGGGGGTTATGGGGAAGGTGAGGAGTTATGGTATCGTGTGGGCCCCACCACACTAAACTCGCCTATGGGAGGTTAGGTGGGTTTGGGCCCCACCTCTAACGCCCCCTTTGATGATAATAACCACCTTCCTTCAATAAAATTGTTCACAAGAAAATTTTATTTAATTTAATCTAATCCCCAAATATTAATCATCAACCCACTCGAAACACAACTACGGAAAAGGTCCCTTAAGAAATTACCAGAGCTACGAGTTTATTAGTTCCCCCATATTTCAATTCCGAGAACCGGTTCAAAAGATAGAAAACCCCGATCGTTCGTTTACTGAACGTACCCGAGTTGAACTACATAAATTGATTCCAGGCACACCGGGCCTCAGAATAAAATGCCGTCAGAAACTGCGCACTTCTAAATTTCGAAATAATATAAGAAAAAATTTCCCTTTAATTTTGAGGGTCTTTAAATTACTCCCACCTCAGGGCTTTACGTCCCTGAAAAGCTACAACACAAACTAGGAAAACTAAAGGAGGTACCGAGAACACATCTCAGCCTCCTACTCCCATGTGATTCCATGGAGGTTCTCATGCTGCCAAAAAAAGCGCACAAGAGGATTCGACCGTCCCTGTAGGACCCACTCATGTTGATCCTCAACCTCTACTGGAACCCCATGTAAGTCGCCCCGTCATCGATATCTGGCTCTTTGTGGTCGATGATAATTGAGGAGGTCGTGAACACATCTCCTCAGCTGAGATATGTGAATGACGTTGTGCACCCGGTGCATCTGAGGTGGAAACACTAGGTGGTAAGCCACCTTTTCTACTCTACATGGGACCCAGAAAGGATCATTGAACCTCGAAGATTACTTTCCACTTCATCCACATCTCCGTAGACCTTGTTGCAGTGAGGCCCGTATAAAACGTGGTCATCACCCTTGAACTCCAATGGTCTTGTCTCCTATCAGCATATGAATTTTGTCTACTCTGTGTAGTCTTAATCCACTCTTGGATGATCTGCACCTTTTCTATCATAACCTAAACCATATCTGGTTCTACACGAGCTGACTCTATCACTATCAACAGAGGATATCTGAAACGCGGCCAGTTACTGTCTCGCCACTCTTAACAGGTGAATGTCTGATCTCCTACTAAGAGCATCTGCTACAATATCCCCCTCTCCAAGAGTATAAACAATCTCAAAGTCATATTCCTGGAGGAATTCAAGATATCACCGCTATCTCTGGTTCATGTATTTCTGAGAGAATACACACATGAGACTATTGAGTTGGAGAGATCCGTAAACCGTTCTCTCAACGATCAATGGGTGAGACTAGCCAATTGTAAGAACTTATTCCCACCCTTAATTGTTTACGTTATTCAAGAGCTGCTGAGATTTCGCCTCTACCGAAAAGAGAAATCTGGTCTCATACCCTATATGAACCACATTCTTTGCCTAATACAGTCAATCCTGACCTGAACGGTACTATTTCATACCATGGATGATGCCGTAAGGCCTCAATGCTACTACCAAGAGATCCAACTGTTACTCTCAACTCCAAGGGTTGAGTCACACTGTCGGCAGCAGTGTCTGGTCACTAGGTCTCCTCCAGTAGGTATCTCGAATGTGAGGGTCAAGTGAACGATTTTAAATCGGAACCTCTTAGTATCTACTATACAGAGTGGACAGAAAAGTAATCATTACAAAGAAAGTTGTCTTTTATTACTACAGCTCAAAGTACAAAGACACATACAATCACAACAACAACAAAAAGGAAGCTAGAAGCACCAAGAACAAGGGCCTCTATTCCTAGACCCGCTCCTGTCCACTTGCTTCTGGAGCTACGTAGTCATATGCTTCAACTGCCTAAAGCTGAGATCTCCCATGTCCACCCGTTCACTACGGCCGGGGTGGTCCTCCGGGTGGTGGTGGGGGCAACACCTCAAAGTGTCCCCACCTCCATCTACATGACCAACTCCTATACCTCTTCCTCCTGCTGCTTGCGGTCCTCCTCGATCAAACCTCTACCTCTACCTGGGAGTTTCTTCATCTATCTGCGGATCATCTGTACGGTGTGTCGGATAGTCACGTGCCATGTGACCAAGTCCACCGGAGGAGTAACACTGCCCTCTCTTGGCACGAATGGCTCTAAAACAACTCCGGTAGCCCCACACAACTGAACCTGTGTCGTGCAGGCAGCCACCTGTGGGTCTGGTCCTCTTCGAAACCTATGTCATCTGTCTACTGCCAGCTGTAGAATACTCTACTGCAAGTCGAATAGTAGTGGGTCATGCTGTAGAAGTCTGCTTAGCTAGGAAAATCTCCACTAAGAGTGCTCTCTCCAACACCCTTTCATGAGTCGGGATGCTGATAGAGATCGATGAAGCTCTGGTCTCGTGCCTCAGTCCCTGCTCGAAGGTACGGGCCCTGAAGATTGGGTCCCGTACTATGTTTGTAGAGCAGCGCAAGAGGTCTGTGAACCTCGCAGAGTACTATGCTACTGTCATGTTTTCTTACTGCAGGTGCAGTAGCTCCTGTATCTGCACCGTTCGAAGGGTGGCTGGTACAAACTCCACTCAGAACAAGCTCTCGAAGTATGCCCATAAGAGTGTCACCTCGTCGTGCATCTGGAGCATCAGGCTCCACCACTTACATGCTGCTGCCTGAAGGGGATAGAATCAAGGATCACCGTGAAGTCCTCTAGTGTACCTACTAGCCTGAATAAACTCACCACATCCTCCAGCCAATCCTCAGCCGCCTGTGGGTCTGTCTCTCCCCGGAACCTGGGATGCCTCTGGCGTTGGAACTCATGCAGAACGCTCAAGTGGCGTGCATCGCCTACTGCTGGGGCTGGTGGCATCATTGGCCCAACTAATGGTAGTACCGTTGGTGCCTCATAAGAAAGAGGGACCTATACTGAGGCCTCGTCGCTCGGCAGGCTATCAGTACGTTGAACTCTCGGGGCTCTAGCTGGTCGTCCGCAGGGAGGCATCTTGAAAGAAACAGATGCAACATGGTCAAAAGACTAAACCTGTTTAGCTGACCTGGTTTCAGCTGACATAAATAGATCATTGAAAACAAACACGCAATCAGTGTTTTCAGGCACTGAGTTGGAAATCAGAAGTTAGGGTCCTGGTGTATGGATACGTCGGCCGCCCGGGCCAACACTGGACTCCCTTAACTTAAAACAACACTTAGTAGCCTTAACAATGTTGCTTCATAGAAAGAAAATATAAAAGTTCTATGTTCTACGGTAGAACCGACTCTTCTAATACAAATTTTTCATGACCCGTCCTCGGGGATAGTGCCTTGACTACCCCAAGTACTCCTTCCATAGGCCAGGGGCTGGCGACCGGCACCAAAGGTGTAAATCCCGATATCTGGGAAGGCATTGCCTTTATAAAACAAAACACATCCAACTAGAGTACAAGAGGATGTAAAACACTAAGTACAAAACATAGTGCTGAAAAGTAAATGGGCCAGAATACCAACCCAACTAAGGTGTATAGCTACAACTGAACGAAAGTACAATAGAAAAGATAAACAGCTGGAAGATAGAAGCAGCTCCTGGGTCGTCCACCTCGGATCCTACCTGAAGTGTATGTACAGATAGGATTCTCAACGCTCTCTCCCGCCAACCTCATCTGAGTAATGTCTCGTCGTGATGTCCACCTCCGGGTACTGACTCATCGTGGGGTCCACTGCTGGGTACTAACTCGTCGTGCGGTCCACCTCCGGGTACCATCCAGTCCTCGTACACTCAGTCTCTATCAGTGTTTTCCGTCGTCTGCATTCAACACAACGAGGTGCGGGCATAGCCCGTGCAGGGGTGAGTATAACGATACTCAGTAGGGATCCCGAGACCCTCATGGTCTCTCTAAATCCAACAAGGATAACCACTAAGAAGGAAATCAACAGATAAACCTTACTTAGTTATATGCCCATACATATACCCATGTTATCAAATATCCTATTCAATCATGAGGTGACACACAAGTATGAAACCAACGGATAACCACTACTCAGGTATATGCCCATACATATACCTAAGTTATCAAGTAACCCATCTCAATCAAGGGATGAACACAAAGGTCATTGACTCAGCTCAAACAAGGATTTTGATTATCAAAACCACAACTGCTAGAGAACTCCTTATCTATCAAGTATAGTGGCCCTGTCATGACTCTAAGGCGCTACTCACTAACCATAGACTACTGATGTACTTCTCCCGTCGTGTACCGCGGGTCTGCTGGCAAATACCAGGCGCTCTATTTGCTGTGGGTCTGCCGCCAAATACCGGGCGCTCCCCCTAATAGCCGTCAGAGGTACTGCACCTACCAAGTACCACAGGTCTGCTGCAAACTAACAGGCGCTCCGTCCGCCGTGGGTCTGCCTCCAAATACTGGGCGCTCCGTCCACTGGGTTAATCGGATCACTCCGACTCGAAACGTTCAAGCAGTCATCAGGGATACAACTACTAGGTCTCCGAACTATGGACGCTTTTCTCCAGGAGGGTCCACTCCATGAGCCACTAGTCAATACTCCAATTATCACATAGTCCCACGAAGAAGTATCACAAAGGTCTTCCTCGTCACAGGGGTCTCAACGCAACATACAACACATCAATCAGATATCCAGTTTGTAAGTTATTAGCTTTTTTGGTCCGGGGGCCCAGTTGGTTTCGTGTACAAACCAAACTGACCATATCTCAACTGTACTGCTAACCCTCATAGGCTATACTCAAAGGGATCATTTCTCAACATGATTACCAATGCCGCTTATGGTTCATGAAATGGGCATTCGGTCTGAAAGTTATCGGCTTTTCCGTTCCAAGGACACAGTTGGGTTTTAGGTATAATCCTACCCGGCCATACTCAAATTGGGTCCAACCTCGAGTGAAGTATACCAAAATATCCGTCTCACTAAACGGAATCCAACAAAATTGATGGCACTTTAATTGGACGTCTCGAGCTGAAGTTATAACCGTTTCCGCTCTGAGGTCCCGGTTAGTTTCAGGTTCGAACCTCCCCGGCCATACCCAAACTTTACCGAAAACATGACTGTAATATAATGAAATGACCATCCCGATACAAGGATCTCTACACCACTGACGGTGCATCGATCGGAGGTCCGTAGACCAAGATTTGGGCATTTAAACGAACCTGGTCCGAAAATAGGGGGACTGGCTCCGGTCCGACCCGGCCAAATACCCCCTGGGTGGGCCTGAACTGGGTCGACCGGACCCGGGTCCAGCCCTGTTGGGCGTGCCCCGGCCCGCGGCAGGGCACGGCCTGCGGCCCGGCTCGAAAGCCATCCCCAGCTCGTCTCGCGGCCAAGCGAGGTGCGAAGGGGGCACAACCCTCGTTGATTCGGAAATGGCGGCCCCCCAGTGGGGTCCTCCCTATGGAGGTCAACTAGGTGGGGGGGGGGGTTACACACCCCCTGCTTTGGGTAACGGATGGGCTTAAAGGCTGGACAGTTGTGATCTGCCGCGGGACCCGTGAGGGTCCCGCATTCCTGGAGCGCCGCACCTACTAAAGACCGCCGTGGCCTTAAGCCTCGGCTCTCTTGAAGCTCCAGCGCGGCGCGATAGCACCGCGCCTGGCCACCGCGCCTGGCCGCCGCGCCTGGCCGCCGCGCCTGGCCGCCGCGCCCGGCCGCCGTGCCCGGCCGCCGCGGCTAGCTCCGGCCGCGGTCTTCTTCGTCCCCGCGTGGTGCAAAGACACCACACCGCCTTCTCCAAAATGATCAACGAAGATCAACAAAAAATCGTAGGAGGATCAGCCGTGTTTCTGCGGTCCGATCTCCTCCCGTTATGACGATAACAAGAGGATAAATTTTTATCAACGAAGGTCGATAAATAAAACTTGAACGAAGATAGCCCCTACCTCATGTCATTTTTCGTTCATTGGATTTGACGCGAGGAAGACGTCAGAGTCAACGTAATTCGTTGCACACACACCACGCTACCGATCCCTACTCGTATGTCAGTGTCTCATCGGAGAAGATGGAACCTCGTTATTCTTCAACAATGAGGCACCGTTCTTTGCGGATGGAAGATGTTCTTCGTTGAGAAGGATGATCATTCTTTGTGGATGAAGAAAGCTCTCCCAAAATATTTTGCAAACAAATACTTCATTATGATTCATTCTTTTAAATGATCTTTAAGCAATTAAATAGAAGTCAAGGAGATGTGACAAATATAATTAATAAGGATAATAATTATATTAGTTGTCTCATTAAGCCTCGGAGGTGGAGAGGCTCCACTTAAATAAAAGAAAAAGTGGAGTTGTCATGTAATAAACAAGGGGTGGGTTATGGGGAGGTCAAGGGGGTAATGGGGATGGTGAGGAGTTAGGGTTTCATGTGGGCCCCATTACACTATACTCTCCCATGGGAGGTTAGGTGGGTGTGGGACCCACTTATAACTCCCCCTTTGTTGATAATAACCACCGTCCTTCAATAGAATTGTAAAAAATAAATTTTATTTAAATTAATCTAATCCCCAAATATTAAACCTCAACCCACTTGAAATGCAACAATAGAACAGGTCCCCTTAAGAAAATAACGGTTCTGCGAGTTCATCGGTGCGCTCGTATTTCAATTCCGAGCACCGGTTCCAAAGATAGTAAATCTCGCTCATTTGTTTAATGAACGCACCTGAGCAAGACTTCAAAAATTTATTCCGAGAATACCGGGCTTTAGAATCAGGTGCCATCAGAAACTGCAAACTCATAAAATTCCAAAGAATTTAAGAAGAATAATTCCTTGAATTTTTAATGCCTTTAAAATAACACACAAAATGGATTTTGAGTTTACAGTCACGTTTAAACATGTGGAAGAACTAGTTTTCATTCTTCCATAATTAATACTACCGACAGAACATTAGGATCATAAGGTTTAGATGGATGTGTTGGAGATAAAGGGGTTTTATTCGCCCATATACTTCACCTTGGGGATCTTTTATGTCATTTTACAAGAAGGTAGACAGATCATTGAGGTTACGTATTGACCATAGAATGATATTAGATGATGATTAAGAATCAATACCCACTTTTCAGACCCGATGAAATGTTTCACCAACTAAGGGGTGATTTAGTGTTCTCTAATATTTATTTGAGGTCAAGATACCCTATGTTGAGGGTGAGAGCTTACTGTATACCATGGATAGCTTTCCATTTATAGTATTGGTTGTACAAGTTCTTGTTTATTCAATTGAGGTTGACCAATGAAATGACTATGTTCATGGATTTAATGAACCAAATATTTAACCTAATCCTATAATTGTTTTTATTCATCTTCATTGATGATATATTGGTGTACTACATAACTCATGATGATCATGCCAAACACCATGAAATTGTCCTAAGTATAGTAAGATAGAAAATGATTTATGACAATATATAAAAATGTTAGTTCTGGATTGTTAAAGTGTATTTAATGGGGCACATCATTTTTGAGTTATTTGTTACGGTGGATCTAGGGAAAGTGTAGGTTGTGGTGTCCTGGGAGCAGCCCGCAAATGATTCTGATGTTTGGAGTTTTATGGGATATACCGATTATTAATGAATGATAATTTAGGATTTCTCCCATTTATCAGCACCACTCTCATGAATAACCAATAAAGAAGTTATGTTTGAGTGGTCAGAGTCATGTGAGAATGAATTTAAAGAGGTGAGAATGTATTTTATTGTCTCACTGATCTTGATCTTACCCGAACCATGTAATAGGTAAACCTTGTTCTATGATACATCTAGTGTTGGACATGGGGAAGTATTTATGTAGTATGATAGGGTTGTAGCATATGGGTCAAGACAATTGGAGACTCATTAAATAAATTACCCAACTCATGATATTGAGTTGGATGTCATTTTTTATTTCATAAAGTGTTGGATTCATTACTTATTGGGAGAGTGGTTTATCATGTATACCAATCATTAAAGTCATAAGTACATATTCTCTTAATAGGATTTTAATCTTCGAAAATGAAGGTGGGTCAATAACCTATAGTCATATGAATTTGAGTTGGTTTACACAGCAGGAAAAGGGATAAGTGTTGTGGACTCATTGAGATGAAAGAATTATAATCACATGGTTTAGGAATCTAACTTCGAGTAGAGAAAGGTGGCCTAGTATGATGAGATTCACCTAGAGGTGATAAATGGGCATGCGAAAATGACTCTAATGTATATAGTAGTTGAGTATGTGATTTTGATCCAGGTCAAGGAGAGTCCTCTAGAGGATCTAGAGTGATTGGTTGTTAAGGAAAGTCTTAAAGGTGGGGATTCACCTTCCAGTTGGGCTATTGGTGATGGTGTGTTTGTCAGTGTTTTTGGACACGTGGTTGTACTAGTGTTTATATGGGAATATTTGATGTTTATGTTCAATTTATCAAAGTGGGAAGTTAATCTAACGATGAATAAGATGTATCATGGTATTCATAGGTTGTATTAGTGGTCATGAATAATGAAAGAGGTTGTGATTTTTGTGGTGTGATGCTTTACATGTCAGTAGGAGAAGGTCGAGCGCCAGTTCCCATGTGTTTTGTTATATGAATTTGTTGTTTTGGAGTGGAAATTGGTTAAAATAATGACGTACTTCATATTGAATATTCTAAGTATTCCTCAGAAGAATAATGAAGTTGTGTATTTTTGGATCGATTGACTATGATGGCCCCTTTCATGCCGATCCCTGAGACTTACATAGTTGATCAGTTGGGTGAGTTATATGATCGAGATACAATGTAGTTTTATGGGGTTCCAAGAACTACGGTCGCTGATCATGATCCATGTTTCAAATCATATAGGTAGAAAGAAATTTAGAAGGTACTTGATACCATGGTTTTTTTGTGTATGGATTATCCCTAACAGATAGACTGATGACAGAGCTTACAATTCAATTGTTTGAAGATATATAGAGTTCGTGTGCCCTCAATTTCAGTGGTTCATGGGAAAAACACTTATCGCATGATGAGTTTTGCTACAACAATATTCTTTAGGATAAAATTACAATGGATCCTTTTGAGACACTCTATGGGAGAAAATTTCAATATCTGTAGTTTTGTTTGGGAGTTGGGGAGTCTGAGATATTGGGACCAATCCTCATGTCGGAGACGTCATAAAATGATCAATTGATTCAAAAAACCCTACTAAGTGGATTAAAGTATATAGAATTCATATGTATATCAGAATCATAGACCTCTTGAGTTTATGGTGGGTGATAGTGTGTTTCTTCTGGCGTGTTCATGGTTGGGTCACTATTGAATTTGAAAGTAGGGAAAGTTGGTGCCCAGGTATATGGGTCTATTTGGAATTGTGGAGAAGATCATACTAGATGCTTACTAATAGCCTCTTCATAGCAGTATAGTGGAATGCACAATGATTTTCATGTTTTCCAAATCCGATATTATCACCCTGATCCATCTTATGTAATAAATGTTGATGATATCAAGCATGAGGTTGAGGCATTCTTTACGGGGTATCTGATTTGTATTATGGACCACAGTGAGAATGTATTTTGATGAAACATTATACCCTTAGTTCGAGTTTAATGGAAACATGGAAATGTTTAGAAAAATACTTGGGAAAATTTACCAGATATGGGGTCTTTATGAGAAGATCTATTTTCATTAGAATATCAGTAATTCTTGGGAAGAGTGGTTCGAGGACGATCTGTTTGAAGGTGGGGAGGTTATAAGATCACAAACATTGTGGAGGTATTCCCTTATTAAAATTTATATTTAAAAATAGTTTTTTTTCTAATGATAATTTTTATTGATGTATGAGGCACCTGAGGAATAATCTGGTGGTTTGGGACATGAAAGGGAAGAAAACTGGTCCAAGATGTGCAAGGTGCATGATTTGTACATGGTTAAGTAAACAATATGGCCTACCCAGTTAAATCTTGCAACATTAGATAGTGGAATATCATATAGATGGTACATAGTTTTTCAAACCATGTGCAATTCCCAAGTATCCTTGTGAACCAACTCCCCTCAGATAATGTCTTGGGAACGGTTTGGAGAACTGTAATTGAAAACCATGTTCCCATGTAATAGTTGGAAAAACTAAAAAATTTCAATTAAGTTATTTTAATCCTTCTCCCAATTTTCTCCCCTAATTTCTTCCCTTAAACCATAATGATGAACAATAACCCTAAATGGATTCCAAGTGTCAATTTCAATATTTTTTTGGTTGTTTGGAGAGATTTTGGTTGTGGATCGAAGCTTCGAGTAAGTCTAATCTCTTCATTCCTTCTGTTTTCCATATCAGCAATTTATATCTGAGGTGATATTTTTCATAGAAATTAAATTAATTTTTTTTTAGTGAAATATAGGTTATGGTTTAAAAATTTGTTTGAATATGGATCTAAGACCATGTTTAAGAGTGCATTCACCAACAGATTCAGGTAGGTGTTTAGATAGTTATATCCTATAGATTCATTGTCGATTTGTGAATGATCAGTTTTGTTCTTTGTTATCTGTTATTTTCCATTTAATGTATTTGGTTATATTTGGTAAAATGGGTGTCTAATTGGTTAATAGAAAACCTCATGGCCCCAAACGGATTCATTAAGGAATATTTGGCCAATTTTGGGACACCTATGGGGTATGATGTCTTTTCTGGGCCTATAAATTTAGATAACGTATGCTAGGTGGATTTGTTATATTGTAGACCCATTGATTAACATGTTTATTGGTTATTTGAGTTGTAAATGTAATATTGGTAGTCCAAATCCATTGATTTAAACTACTCTAATTATATGGGAGATATTTCTCAAAAACACCACATCAACTGCATTTATCGCCTAGGCCAATATAACTCTAATTTCCATACTGATATGGTGCAGATGATCTCATTCCCACAACCTAGTTCTGTCTAGCTCCTCCATCAATATTTACAACCATGGGTTCCTATAAAACCTATGCAGATGTAACACCAGTGATTCACTGGACTTCATATAATTTAGGGGAAAACATGATCTTATTCTCAGTAGGAGCCTCCAAATGATCAAGTGTCATTTTGATGGACTCAACCCAGAACTCAGTTCCATTAGGTCTACCCTCCCTAGTAAAATATAGAGGGTTCTATAGTTAAAAAATCCATCGTCAAGCCATAGATTATTTTCTTAGCTCACCCAGGGTCTCTTAACAGATCTTCAGAGAATTTAAGGGTCCAATATGACCCTCTTCTCTATAGGAGTCTCTAAATGGTCAATTATCATCTCAATGGGCTCTTCATATAACTCTTCTCCCTTTGGTTTACCCTCTATAGTAAATGTCAGAGGGTGATACAACTAACAATCCCTCATCAGTCCAAACATGCCCTTCACCACGCGCCCTGGGTCTCTTTCATGAATTTCATGAAGGTAGAAATGTTCTCTTGGAACTACTCCTCTTCTTCTTCACCCATCATTATCGATGACTCTAGTTCCACTCATTGTAAATAATCTCTAGTCACATACTCCTTTCTTCCCGCCAATAGGCATCATCTTGGAGGAATATCTATACAATTAAAAAAATGTCCTAGGACTCATTACACAAATTTATCACAGTTACATTAGTGTAATATCACAAAAATCCAAAACAAGTTTTTCCCCCAAACCTCACCATGTTATCAATACCGAGGCTACCTCACTACCCTTTACCACCATAGAACTAGGTCCTAGTTTAAATGGGTAAACAAAAATCATTTCAATTTTCTCAAATAAACACCCATTTATTCTCATTTCTAGTCATTGTACCATTATAATAAGTTTTATATTAGCTACTATTATCAATTAAATTTCACAAACAATTAAAATAAGTTAAATTTCAACAAATTTCCCAAAGCCAATTTTCCCATGAATGCCTAAAATGTTGAATATCAAAAAATAATGCCGAGTGACCGGAATTATTCATTAAAACAAAAATATCATTCAATAATGGGACTCAATTTAGATCTCATAAAATTTCAACGTCAATAATCATAACACAAAAAAGTGTGCCACCCAAGGTGAAATAATATTCAACTGCAATCGCAAACAATAATAACAAAAATCCCACCCTAGGTAAATTATATTTCTCCCATACATGGGTTTCTAACTCCCATGAACGAGCTCATTACCATGTATTTAATCTTCATAGTATTCAATATACCATTCTAATACAGTAATAAAAAGAAAAATGAAATGAAAACTAATATTTGATACCACATTATAACATCCCACCATGAGTGCCACACACATATGTCCCGAGTCAGTCGGTCACCTAACCTCAAGCACATCTCCTTATAGGCCAAAGGCTTCTAACTAGAATTGAGGTTCAGATAAGTTAATCATAGTGAGACTATAATCTATTTTATCAAATTAATACACTAGTGGAAATAATAAACAATGGAAGAATCATATATGACTATAAACAATACCATATTTGAGGAAAGTCAATGAAAAAAATACAACATCAAAACTAATTTACAAAACATTCCATGCTTATATACATATCAAGAGTCTAAAATGAAAACTGAAAATAAACACACAAATGACTCCCATGTGGGTCCCCAAACACTGATAGTTCCCTAATCCAAGATCCATAAAAAACATCCATCTAACATATGTCATTTTCCTCTAACCAAGTCTACAATAATAAAGTCTATTTGGGTACCAATAATTCTTGCCAAGAACAGTGTGAGTACAACTCAGTAGGCCACCATCAAGAGTGTCTAAAACAATATCTAGTCAATAAAAATTGTATGAATATGTGTAAATAAATAATTTAAATTCATATGTAAACATTTATAACATTACCAATTAATATTTATTAAAAAAACATAGGCCACTAGGTTTCCAAGGACACTCATACCTCAATACTTGAATTGGACAATGTTAGGTCTGAACCATGATAATCAGCCAGTTCACATTTTATTATTAATGGCACTTGGAACCATAATCCAATTCCAATGTTTTGGGTGTATAACATAATTTATAACACCACATTTAAAAATCATGAATATATATCATTGGTGTATAATTTCATGTTTATCTCCCCAATTCTCCGTCGTGAATATTTTTTCATTGGTGTAGATAACTATGTCTATCACCCCATTTATCAACCATGTATATATTTCATTAGAATAGATAGTCATGTATAGAACACCATTTATCAACCGTGTATTATATCATTGTCATAGATCACGATTTCTAGCACCCAATTTATAAACCATGAATATAAATATATATACATGTCGCTGGTGTAGATCATCATGTCTAGAACCCCATTTATCAACCATACATACATATATCATAACATATCACAATATCACATGTATATCATTATCTCATGTTTTCATACTACCATGTCTTCCAAGATTAAATGACATTATTTCTATTATAACAATTAACCACCATAACATACATTAATTATTCATAAATTTATTAATACTAGTCCATTGATTAATTCAAAAAATTAATTTTTAATTTCTATTTTCATTAATTAATTCAACAATTAAATTACCATATTATTCCAATTAATTAATTAAAAATTTATTTAATCACATCTCTTATGTTAATTATTTCAATAACTAATTAACCATTTAAAAAAATCAACATCTAATAATTAATTCAATAATTAACTATTCTCAATTTACAAATAATCAATTTAATAATTAAATATAAAATTATTTATCTGAAATATCACAATTCATTACTTTGATAATTAATTCACCAATTAATTATCCCTATTCCACAATTCCAATTTTTCTATCAAATCTACAATTCCTCAATTAATTAAATGACTACATTAATTAATTCAATTTTTAAATCCTATCTCTTAAAAAAAATATCGATTCTAAAATCAAATAAACATAATTGGTAATAAGACTGTAAGATTTGAATAATAGCCCAGCTACACCGATTCATTGGAAATGGTCACCCAAAAGAAATACGAAGAATTGAGAAGCATAATGACATAGAACATGATCTGGATGTAAAACATTAAATCATGAATAACAAAAAATATTCCTTAATTCTATATCTGTATCCACAATCCTAGATGAAGATACCAAAAATTCGGATCTAGATATAGAAAAAATAGAATATAAATTCCCACCAAAAGAATATGAGAAAGAATGAGGGTAATCCAAAAAGCAATATGATAGGATCTACTTACTGAGAGAGGAAAATATCTTTGACATGGGATTTGAATTGTAAATAATTTAGGTTTTATAGCCTTGGAACCCCCTATGAAAGCATTTAAATCATCCAAAATAATAAAGGTTTGAGTTTGGGTCAAAATGTGTGAGTTTTAGTGGTTCGGGGGAATTAAAATCTAATTTTATGCCACATTAAAAATTGTGCATAGTTTCCCAGGCAGGGATGCACGGTTTTCCCTAACCATGCTCCAACCTTGTGCCACTTTTATTTTTATTCAAGGTTACTCATTTTAGGCCAGACAATTTTTTAAACCATGCACTATCCTTGTGAATCCCCACTTCCCGAGTTCGCATGGTCAGCTAGGATGGGGTACACTATGTTCTATAACCCTCAACCAACCCATCACAATCATATTTCCATCAATGTTTCTAAAAATTCACCCAAACACACCACAAGGTAAAACCCAATCAAATAATACTCACCATAAGAAAAATATTACATAAAAATATCTGAGATGGCACAAGAAAAGGACAAGATCTTACATGAAAATAATGGTATAAATGAATATTACTATAAAAGGAATAAAATAAATTCCATAGATCAATTTCTCCCTTGTTTGGTATTTTAAAAAAGTTTTAATAAAATATGAAATTCACTAAAAAAATTAGAACACAAAAAGAATTATCATTAAAATATTCAATTGAATAACATAAATAAGATACAAAAAAATTATTAAAAAAATATCCCTATAAAAGATTAAAATCCTAATATCAATGCCTTTGGTGATGAGATTTAGGATAAATAGGTGCTCTGTCCTTCCCCTTGTTATAGTCATTTCCTTCAATAGATGGGGTCGATGTAACTATTGGGATAACTATAGGGATAAAAGGTAGATACTGAGGCTCTCTGATAATGATTGAATTGAGGTGTCCAATTTCTATTCTTGGAGTGTTCCTAAAAGGATTTAAATAATATTAAAAGAGTGAATTAGGATCTTGGGTGACACTTGGTCAAATGACATCAGGATTAGAAGCTGGCGGGGTCAAATGAGTTGTAACATGAATAAAATCCAGAGTTACCACTACAGTTCAAAAAACAAAGAGAAATGGTTTCATGAAATTTATAAAGTTGATAAATAGGTTTCATCCCCTTTCCATTTAACTAAAGAAATAAATTTTCTCCTCCATAAATATCATAATTACTAGAGTCATCACCTTCAATTGATTCACTTTCTTTATAAAAGGTAGAGACATGGGAGGCATTATTACATTTTAAGAAAGGAACGTAAATTGAGGATTCTGGTAATTCTTAGTATAAATATAAGCTAGATAATATATATTAGGTGTTTGGTGGTTCAATTATATTAAACACATACACACCATGAACACAGGAAGGAATGGTAGGAAATAACTCTCCCAAGGGATAACCACACATCATTCCTTATTTATTCATTACATGGCCCAAAGACCCAATAGCATTGAAACCCATTACAAGGCCCTATGGTATTATGCAGTTTCAGGCCTAAATCATACTCCCTATGTCATCATGAATGCATCATTCTTGCGTCACCACCTACCTATGTCATGTGCACCTTCATAATGCTTGCATCACCACCTACCTGGGGAAATTTGCTCCTGTCAGATTTCAACCTGGGTATGATGCAGGATTACAGGGAGCCTTTACCCCATGGGTAAGAATCCAACTAATTTATGAAGGATAATAATTTATGTCTATTTTATTGTCTCTCTATAAAATTGTATATCCTTCATATACTCTCTAACCATCATTCATAGATGTTCATTTCTGTGTATGATTTTTCCCAAGCATTCCTTAGGTATGTCATGTGCATTTCCCAAAACAACAAAAATATTCTCCCTGACAGCTATCTTGATCAAGTAATCATTAAAAGTAGGAGGTGGATTACTTAGAGATGAATCCATAGAAGTAAGATTGTATACCCTCTTAAGAAAATCTACCATGGAATCTACAAAGGAATACCTTATCTCATCAGCTATGGATATCAATGATTCCAAATCATTTTCCAACCTTATGTTTTAAATTTACTCTTCTTAGATATGATGCATCATCTTTGGATGAACACGATTCATCACATGTTCAAATAGATACATTTCATTAATATCACATAACATAGTGACATAAGGTTCTTGATTTGTAAAAAATAAACTAAAATCACAAAGAAGCCTTTCCCTAAAGGATTCCAAGCCATATCTAAGGAAATAATCCACATACATAGATGCAACAAAAGGTTTTGAAACTATATAATTATAAGGTTAATGAACATTATATGAAAAACTTCACAATTCACCTACAACATCAATATGATCTACCAATTAAACCTTAGGATCCATCACTCTCGACTAGCTGGTCTCCCATCATCTGAGTCTGAGTAGTCTAGACTAAGTCTGACAAACCCCAGAAGCATATCACATTATTTAAGAATTGGGTCCACAAATCAAATAGAAAACACACCATTGTTATTAAAAACATTATTATCTCCATATATAGACTAAAAATGGAAGAAAAAACACCCAACTACTCATCAGATCTCTACAAAACCTCTATATTCTCAGCAGTAGTAGGATTAACCACTACCTACTCATTAACATATTGTTCAAAAGCATCCTACTAAAAACAATCTTAACATTAGTTATAGGCTCACTATGAACACAAACAATAGTAGGATAAATATGATGAATTTACAAACTTGGAGACTCTTCCCCCTCAATGGATACTTGCTTCTCATATTTGGTTGTTCTATCAACATCTTTAACCAGGATAGGTCTCTCATCAGATCTAGGTACTTCATGAGAATATGTATGTATATGATCAATCTCAATATCCTCATCCCTAATATTATAGATAGGTGCATCATGGTCTAAACCTACATCATTTTCATCATCATCTCCATATTAATTAACATTTTTCAACATCATCTAGTCCTTATTCTTATACATTTTCATCGCCATTCTCATTACTTCCATTTTATTCTGCGGACTGATAAGTTATTTTGAGATTATCTTCACATGAAACATAAATTTATTCCCCATAAATTCCTTCTTTAAAGAGATTATCTCAAACATGGATTGACCTAGGTTGACTAGACGCACCATAAGTGATAGAAGGAGAACTTTGGGGTAGATCTGGGTCACTTACATTATCCACTAAAAACTCCTCTTCCCTATCACCAATGGTTGAAGACTCTACTTCCTTATCTAAATACTCCACCACCTCTTCTGGTTCCAATAAAATATCAAAAAAATTATTTGATCTAGTTGGATGATCAACCATATTTAAATCATTATAAATAATTTCACTATCATGAAAAGGGTATTTATTCCATGGGTTTTAACTAGTAATAATCCTTTTTAAAGTCACTATTGTGTGGAAAAATATTCTACATTTAACTTATATTTATTCCATTTCGTATACTAGTCCCTTGGCCTCTATCAGGGTTGAAATAAACATGGGGTAAATAACTGTGTTTGAACCTGCAGATTGATTTCACATCTCCATCACATGGGTCACCCGATTTCTACACAGTCTAATCTTATCACCTATATTCACAATACATAGAATAAAAACTTTTTGATACCTCATTGTATAAAAAATTCCCCAAACATGGGCATATCAGATGTTAGATATATTTGAATAACATGCACCATTTTTCATCTTGCTCAGTAGAAATTGGTCTTCTCACTATCCCATTTACAGTTAACTCTACCATAGAATCCTCATACACATTGTTATCACTAACACTAGGGATGGTTACTTGATAGTAATTTGAGACACCCTAATAAGGTACTCTGAAAAACCATGCCCATTAAATCTATGAAAAGACAACCTTATGACCATTTATCCTAGTTATTACCCAGTTTTAATATTCCCTGAAACTAAACTCAACTAACTGTTACAATAGGTGAACAAACATAGGATAGAAGGGTAGAAATTTAGAATAAAACCATTATAACCATCCCTATTATTTAAAAAATTACACCACTAAATACTTTCTTGACATAAACTATTCAACATGAACTTCTTTTTTAGGAACCAAAACTCTCTTCAAAAGATCTGTGTTCACTAGATCAATATCTATTGAATGACTAAATTCTACTTTCTTATTATTTGAGGGATATGAATCATATTAGATAGATTTAGATCCCTCTTTATTCTATCCTTGGAAATTAGTTCAAATGATTTTGGTGAAGGTGAGGGAAGGATTAAGGTTGGGAGAGAAAAGAGGTTGTAGTGAGGATTGAGAGAAAAGGAACGGGGAAGTGATATCATTAAATTTAGAAAGGTGTATAATTTAATATAATTATTTGATTTAGTAAAAAATGAAAAATGAAATATAAAATTAAATTTGAATCAAATTAAAGATGAAATTAGTATGTTATATATATAAATAAATTAGAAATAGTGCCTTAACAACAAGATAACAACAAATAAAAATTGATTCCAAGGGTGGGTAACTCTAGAAATGGGTTATTCGAACGATAGGTAAAACTAACATGAGGAAAAACTAAATTCTGGGTAAAACCAATGGTGGGTAAAACTAACGATCTGTAAACCTCAATGATTGGTAAATCCAATAGTGAGTCTCAAAAACTCTCAGTATGTCCCAATTATGGGTAACTCCAATGGTGGTTAAAACCAACAGTGGGTAAAACCAATGGTATGTAAAAATAATTATAAGAAACACTCAATTATGGGTAAAACTCAATGGTGGGTGAAACCAATGATTATTCGAATGAAAATTAACTTTAACCAATATTAATTATACCAAATTTTGTTTGATGTAGTTTATTCTCTCAATATACAACAAATTAGATGAAATGTTTGCAAGATGATGTTCTGTACCGATGGATTCTAGAGTCATATCACATTTTTGAAATTTTTATCCAAAAAGTGATGTCTTATATCAATATTTTTTGTTCTAGAGTGAGATACATGGTTCTTATAAATGTTTATAGAACTTTTATTATCATATTTTATAGGTACATGACATAATTGATATCCATAGTATAGTAACATGTTTTTCACCTACCAAATTGTTTCACAGTAACCAACTATAGTGTTATATTCATCTTGAACAATAGATTGTTCTATATAATTTTGATTCTTACTACACCATGATACTTGTGAAATTCCCAAAAAGGGGCATGTTCTTAAAGTAATGTTTCAATCTAACATACAACCACAAAAATCATAATCTAGATAACTAACTAGGTACAATTATTTTATTCTAGGGTAGAACAATCCTAAATTGGTTGTATATTTATTATTTTTAAAAAACATTTTGATAACAATTAAGTGTGACTCTTTCATGTGTCCTTTAAGAAAAGCACACATATACACACCAAACTTAATGTCTATTCGACTAGAAATTAAGTAGACAATAATTCTAATCATTCTTATATAACTATTTTTATTCATTGACTTCTAACATCATCAAGATCCAATTTTTATGTGGTACACATAAGAGTGTCACTACACTTAATTATATCCAAATAAAAACATTTTAAATGGTATTTAATATATTTAATTTGATAGAAATCAAATAATTATTCATTTTGAATAATCGAAAAACCATGAAATAATTTCAGTTCACCAATTATACTAATTTTAAACTCATTTTTCATATTTTTTGAAAATTCAATTCATTAAAAATTGTTTGAAAATCAAAAAATTAAATAATCTTCAAAATATGAACAACTAAAACATCATATTAAATTCCATTTATAAATAAGTTATGACTAGATTTACCATTTGAAAATCCATTTAAAAAAAATAAAAGATCTATTCCTATTATACAATGATCTAGGATGTTGTTTTAAACTATATAATTCTTTTTTAAACGTGGAAACATGATTTAGAAAATAGGGATTTTGAAATCTAGGGGGTTGTTGAATGGAAATTTCCTAAACTATATACCCATTTAAGAATATAAATTTTAAATACATTTGTTATATTTTTAAATTTACATGTTTTGTTTGGAAAGTAGTATTGTAATGGATTCAAGTCTGGGTACACGTAAAAAGATCTCTACATTATTTATACCTTCTTTTGGACTACAACCTTTCACAATAATTCTAGACTTGTTTCTGATTGTTGTGCCAGATTCATCCACCGTGTTTCTAATCACTAATTTAGTTCTTATAGTCAAGGTTTATTTGGGTCTATCATCATGATCCCAAAATATATTTTTTTTTTCAAATTTATTATGTTTTTCTTACATAGAAATTACCTTGAATTCATCATTAATTACATCATTGAGGTAATAAGGTTCAATCTGTGATAAGAATGATTGAAGTTCAACCTAGTTTCTTAGAAAAGTTCTAGTTTATGGACCTATATTAATGTATAAAAAAAATCATATATTTATGGTATTTAAGAGTCCTTATAACTCTATAATAAGAAGGTCTTGTCACCTCAAGATCCTCTATAGGTCTAGGTTTTGATTTTCCTTAAAACAAGATGATTTTTCTGCAAGTTTTATATTAGAATCATAATGTTTTGAATTTATGTTCAATGTTGATAAATAATACCCTAGGATTATTGAAGGGGTTTTATGTATATGTGGACATGTATCTTCAAACATGTCATGGAAAGACTCTTCCACTATCTTGGTTCTTTTGTTAAAAGTTCTATAGAATTTACTAGATGTTGAATATCCCAGGAAAATTTCTTCATCAATTTTAGAAGAAAACACGTCAACATTATCCTTATTGTTGATAAAAATTAAACTGAAACTAAAAACTCAAAATTAATTATTCTTAGGCTTCATAATATTTCAAAGTTAAATATTGTTTATTTTAATATATGTCTAATTAAAACACTATTATGTATATAGGATGTAGTGTTCATAAAATTTACCAAAAAGTAGACATGTATGTTATATTCATTAATAATTGTCTTGGATATCTCTTGAAATGTTCTATTTCTTTTTTCTACACATCAATTTTACTGATGGGTCTTAGTAGAAGAGAATATATTACTATATCCATTGTGTGAGAAAAAATATTTAATGAAATTATTTTCAAATTCACATCCATGGCCACAACATAAGGTCTTAATTATAAGTACACTTAGGTTTTTCATGATTTATCATACATGGTAAAATAATAATAACCTTTACATTTTTGAGAAAAAAATAATACCCATGTATACCTAGAAAAGTCATCTATAAGTACATAAACATATTTCCTCCCATTTAAACTAGAAACTCTTGATGGTCTAAACAAGTACATGTGAACCAACCCAATTGGTTGAGAAATTGAAAAATATTTCTTTAATTTAAATTAAATCTTGTGGTGTTACCCATATTGATTGGGGTTAAAGAATTTTTCATTAGGTAATTCAGTTTTGGGTAGATTCATGACTAACCCTTTGATACTAAGATTTATATGTGAGTGAATGTTATTGTGTCCTAGTCACATATTCCAAGGCCAATATCTCAATTAAAGAAACCTAAGAAAGATAAATTTTATGAAATAAAAGATTCAAAATTAGTTGAATTCACATTAACATATATCAAATAATTAACTACCAAATAATTGTATAATTTAAAACATTACAATAATCGATTTGAAATTTCACATGGAAACCAGCATCACATAATTATGATATGCATAGAAAATTTTATTTTAAACCATTGAATAATGGTAATTTAGAAATTAAAACAGAGTTGGTGATATCGATTTAGCCAAGTAAAATGAAAATTATTTTAAAATTTTAAACAAAGGTGACATGAACATCATCAAAATTTATAAGGTTAATGAAGCGTGATTAGTCTCTTGAAATTTTTTGGGAACATCCACTGTCCAAGAACAACAGATTTATATAGGAGGTTATTAAGCATATTTCCTATAAAAAGAGCTTATACCATGAATGATTTTGGTACCCAGATTTTCTTGGGTCCAGATATATTAGTAAATATGTATTTAGGAACATTTAATTTCTTAATAGTCTTTATAGAATTATATTGTATACTCTTTGAAATAAAACCTTTTTTAGGCCCCCTTGAATAAAAACTTGTAGTAGAATTTTCATTACTCGACATAGGAACAAAATTTATCTTAATAATTATTCATTGACCAGTTTAGTAATCTAGACCAATAATATATTTAGGAGAAATTAGTTTTCCTCATATTTTAGTAAGTTTATCTCTTAAATTTTTAAAATCATTACATTTATGTCTTTAGTTTCTAATTTGAAAATTTTAGTTTAGTATGTTCTTTCATCAAATGATCATTATTCCCCTTTCTATATTGAGATAAATTACTATTCTAGTAGGAAAGACATGTTGTTTATTAAGAATATTTTATTCAATTTGAGTTAATTATTAGTATATTAAAGAATAATTAAATAATCAATAATTTCATTCCTTGACATATCATCATCATTTTGTAAATTTTTAGAATGATCTGATTTAAGTACAAGAGATACAATAGGTACCTAATATATATTTTTCATTAAGAACATATTTTATATATAACGATTTTATTCATTAGTTGAGTTGAGGTTACTAGAGGTATCCTTAAGGCACAACATGTGAATTGTTTATATTTATTATATTGTTTATATATATCCTCATATTTATTCTTGTTTTTCAACTAAGAAAAGTTCTCCTTATATTTTCATTTTCTCTTACATTTAGAACTTGTTATATAATTTGAGTTTTAATCCCTTTTCTAGTAATTTTTCTAATTCCCTATACTATCTTGTTTTCCATTGTAGATCATTTTCTTAAAGAATTTTTTATTCTCAATGAAATTCATACACCCTATGGAAAGATATGCCATTTCCTCATCACTATGAGTTTGTTATTCATTATCATCAGATCATTAAAATGGAACTTTTTCTTTCACTTTATTTTTTTGAAGCAGTAGTATTGAAATATAATGATTACCTCTTAGGTTCATAGTCCTCTTCACAATTGACTTTAATATCTTACTCTTTTATAGTAAACATCCTAATAAATTAATTAAATTTTAGTTCACTAATTTTACATGATTTCTTTATTAAAATTGACGTCATTATCCATCTTTATGAGAGATATCTCAACAGTTTAATAATTTTATATCTGTCTCATACTAGATTCACTATGTATCTAGTTGTGTTTACTATATCATTGAATCTACAATACAAAACCGAAATCAACTAACTTGGGTTTATCTTAATTGTATCACATTCTATTGTTTAGGTATTAAATATCATTTCCTTAACATTAGTAGATCCATCATAAGTATTAGCTAATGTATCACACATTTCATTTGTTGTTTTACTAGTATATATCCTATTAAATTATCCATCTTTTAATGTATGATAAATTGAAATAATATATTTTCAATTTTTATTATAATCATGTTTAGTAGAATCATCCCATGTATTGCTAGAATTTTTAGGTAACTCATATTTGTCTTATATACGAGACCAAATTTCAAATACCCTACTTTCATTATGCATTTTCATCTTTATTTTCCATTGAGAAGATTTATTTAAATTATTTAAAGGAGTTATGTTAGTACAAAAACCTTCTTGTATATTATCCATTTAAATATATAAATTTGTAATTTAAATAAATTTAATATCTTTAAAACAAAACGAAAACCACAGTGGAAAATATTTTTAAAATAATTTAATATTAAATGTTCGTCGGAGTTAGTAGCACGAGAGGGGGTTTAATTGAGTACCGAATAAAATTTCCTTCCTAATTTTTTTAAATAAAATAACTCATATAATTAAAACAACCTAGTTAATTATAATATAAAACAAACATAATTTTTTACCTTTTATAAGATTTCTCAAAGATTGATTAGGTATTACATAAAAAAATTATGAAAACTACTTTAACTTTTGAAATCAATTTACATAATCAAAACCATATATAAATAATAACTAAGACTATATATCAAAGTAGTTGTTTTGTTTATAGTTAAAAACAAATTTTGCCTAAATAGTATAAATAAAACAAAAAATATAAAATAAAGTAAAACCCAAAATGGAATAAATAAAATAGGTTTAGTATCAAGACAATACCTATTCCTTTAAACTTAGAAATTGTCTAATCCCAAGAAAATTATATAAAATAATATTTTTTTTGAAACCTAAATTGGGTAAATAAATGAAAATCTATCCATCCCAAACATGACCTCTTCCAAAATAACAATGGGAATAAAATAATCATAGTCCAGACAAAGAACAATTACACCACACCATTGGAAAACAGAGGCTTAGAGAGTAGGGAAGATTTAGAGTATCTTCCAGTTAATTTTTAAGAGATAGTGTGTGCATTAAAATCCATTGTTTGTACACAATTCTAATAATTTAAATATAATAAATATATATAGAAAATAAATTATGTAAAGAAGATAATTTTGATTGATCTGATGTACTATGGAGCTCGTAAATCCAAGGATGCAGCATGAGTAGAAACTTAATTCATGTTTCTAAAAATCTCAGTAAAAAAGTGTGTCTGGAACCCTTTTTTTATAACTATATAAAGAAACTAGATGTTTGTAAATATTCAATCTTCCACAGTTGGTTGTTAGTAATGATGGTTCGTATAAGGAAAACTTCATAGCACTGTATTTTTGGTTCATAAAATATTGATTCATCTCAATTCACATGTATTTATATGAATATATATTTCATGTGGGAGTATTTTGATTATTTTAATAGAAACATGAATGAAGAATCATCCGGATCCTCTACTCCATATACTAGATAACTGGCACAAACATTAATGCATATCTCCAATAGTTTAAGAACAATAATTAAATTAAGTGTCAATATTAAATACTATAATAAATACATTAGAAATATTTTATTAAAAATAAAAAAAATAATGGTGGCTCCTTTGAATGGTGAGATAATTCTCATAGAGACTTGAGCTGGCGGTGACTTAGGCGGGTGGTGAGTCATGGTAGTTGTGACTCATCTCAGTTGTAAGTCATTACAATAAGATTCCATACATTCATATGAGAGGAAATTATTTTATAATGGTTATACTTTTCCATACCTTTTCCTTTTTTTGGCCATATCTAATGTTAGGTGTTTTCCACATTTAGCTAAAATGTCTATTCTCATGGTGTGCCATACCCTGGCGGTGAGTCTTTCCCATACTTATCCAATATTTCATTCTAGTGGTGACTCATTGATGATGGTTGGTCATTCCTAAACATATCCAACTTTTACTTTTGGAACCATTCTAAACGATGAGTCTTTCCAACACTTTCCCAAAATTTCTATTCCTAATGGTGCACCATCCTTGGGGGTCACTCATCTTCAATGTTGATTCATGTCTAGTTGTAATTGTTTTTGAACACTTCAACCAATTTATTACCAATATTATTTATATTATTAAATAATTTCATAACACATAAAACCCAATAAGTGCATAAGAATCATTATTTTGTGATCATTAAAATAATGGTTCCGACATATGACATTAATCCTCTTGTATTATCTCATTTTATAGAAAAGTGAATGATTTCAAACTTATGTTTTTAATAACTACTACATTTTTAGTATATGTTTATTAATAATATATCTTTGACTATAAACAGTAACATGAGATCTAAAACATTAACCTTCATCAGGGTAATTTTTTTAAAACTTTTCTTATAGAAATAATCACCTTAAATTCTTACATAATGATGATGCAATAATTGTTTAATTAATAGAAAAATCTACAAATAATATTAAAATATTAAAATAAACATAGTTTGAGATAATAAATGTCATCAATTTTTTAATATAATATAGAAATGTTAGTGTTTTTTATAATTATGTTTTTTATTTTATCTTTTTTCTTGTAAAAGTCATGATAAAGAATTGTGTCAAAATTGACTTTAATGGTATTTTAATAAAAATAATATTTTATTAAATGATATATAATTTCTCAAAATAAAACATTCTGTAAACTAATTGGTAAAAGGTTTAAAATGTCCTCAATAATTCATTTATGGTTCTTTTTTCATTTTATAGTAATTCTATTTACCATTAAAGTGGAAATTACATGTTGTCATGATAATATTTTAATGAGTAAAATAAGGGTTAAAACCAAGAAGTTATAGGTAAAAAATAGTCATTACATGGATAATATTTATTGAATGAGAGGATTTAGACCCAATATCACTCTATATTAAAAATAAATCTAATTTTAAGTGTATGTATTATGAGATTAATTTCAATTAATTTAATATTTTTATAAATTCATATAGTTCCCCTCCACTATCCTATAAAAAAGAAACCCATTATTCTAATTCCAACACACATAAAACACAATATATTTAGTCAAAATATTCCCAATTCCATTACTAGAATAACTCCCCATATTTTATAGCTATTATTTTATGTAGAACACCATCCTTAGTGGACTTAAGGTGTTAATAAATGAAGGATTTGTAATGAAGAGGTATCATTTTTAGTTAAGTGACTCTATATTTCTATTCTTCCAACTTATTAAAATATCATTAAAACATGAAGAAATAAAAAATACAGTATCCAATATGTAATTATAATTTATTTTAACAATTTAATCACTTAAATCTATCCCAAATTATTTCAAAGGTTAAAGGAATTAATCGTTTGTTTGTACGACAGACTACTACCTCACGAATCTTGAAATTCATTTTCCATCACAGTCTCTCAAAAATAGTTAAAATTATTGAATTAATGAATATATATGTTCAATAAATATTTATAATTATAATGATATAATATGAAATTTATGTTATTCTCTTTCCATGTACATAAAAATTGTAACATCGTTCATGCATATGTGTGAATTATCACCTCAAAGAAAGAATGTGATTCATTTTTCATTACCAAAACACATGGATAATATTTATAAGTAAATTTAAATGATACATATAATATTAATATAATTTTTTAAACATTATATGATACTTAACTTAATTATATAATTATCACTGAAAAATGATAACTTTACTCATGCATACATACGACCTACCATCTTCATGATTATAATGTAAATTATTTATCATAACTGTGCTTAATAGATTGATTTAAAAGTATAATTTATGTATAAAATGATAATAATTTCATGAATATTATTATGGAGATAATAGAATAACGAACACATTGACTATAGAAAATATAATAATGTTATTTTGGACTCATGTACGAAAAATATTCAAAACGTCTGATGTGAACATAATTAATTAAGTAACTGTTGTAACATGATAATAAGTTATATAAAATTAATAATGAATTTGAAAAATATTATAAAGAAGGTAAATAATTAACCCATGTTTATTATTTAGGGAGATAAGTACTGTACGCAATAAATCAGACCCAAGGTAATGGGCTTGTAAAAAAATCCACTTCTAATATTACTCATTAAAATATTTTTACAATAGTCAAAAAGAATGTTTTTATCATATTCAGAATGAATGATATTTCCCAATTTCATGACACCATAAAATTTTGTGGCATCCTTAAAAAGTTTCCAGTTTTAGTTTCAAATAATGAGTTTTCAATTATGAGTTCACAACATAGTATAAATGAAAAATGATACCAAAATGGAAAAGTTATTTCCCTTAAGAATGTTCTTTTATGAATGATTCATATATTACAATTATGTGATGGATATTGAGATTTTTTTATGAGTATGGGTTGTTTTGTGATAAACCATTGGTGGGTGAGCCCTTTATAGTTGTCCAATACTTTGGGTTAAGTGATGGATTTAATTGGTAGGGTTTCTCATAAGAGATTATGTGAATATACTAGAGTAGTTATTTGAAATGTAATTATGATGGTTACACCCTATGTAGTTTAGAGAGATATAATATATGTAAGGGAGGTATGAAAAATGATATCCCATGTTACCTAATTATATCTTATATTCTTTCTTTAGGAGTTTTTAAGAAAATTATTTGATTTTAAAAAAGGAATATAATGACCTTTTTGAAAAGAGGATTCCTTTTTAGAGGAAAGAAGTTATGTTTTTAAGAAAATGATTTTGGTTTTTCACCAGACTAACATTTTCATTTCATTTATTTATCATACTGAGATTTTTTACTTCATACAATGTTTTAAAATGTTTTTCACCGCATATAAGAACGAGTAAGAGAAATATGGATGTCAAGTGGAATGTTATGATGATTTATAATGAAAAAGAAATAATTTTTTATTTCAAAAGGATTATATTGTTGAAAAAATAGATACTATTTTAGTATAATTTACTTTGTAAGAATTTGGGATTTTATTTTAGAAATATAACCTAATTACTTAAATATCTAAACTGAAAGGATTTAATGAAATTCAATTCCTGTTAAAAACTTTAGAATATGTAATGGTTAAATATGGGTCCTTATAGTTGGTATTAGAGGTCTGTTTTTATAAAATTATGTGTTCTGATATAAGAAATAGAATACCCATAAATGATTTTTACATTATAGTTATGTTTCTATGATATTTTATTTTATGTTTAACATGTTGATTCATTTATGATATCTTTTTTTAGAATAGTTTTAATTTTAAGAAACAAGGAATATGTGGTGGGAAGAATCAAGGGGAAAAAATCATTCATAATAAATATCCTAAGATGGTCAGAATCAGATCTGAATTGTTTTTTAATTATATGGATCAATTGAAATAAGCTATAAATGGAGGTTTCATCTATACAGAAGATAAACTAGATCAACCAAATAGGAACATGTCATTAGTGGAGCATTTTATGAGACATCACCATCTTGAATTTAGTGGATCTTCTGATCTAATAGTATATGAAAGATGTATTAAATCCCTAGAATAGTTTTTTTATTTCAAGTGGGGTTCATAACTTCAAGTTATAGTCTTTATATTTATAATATTCAAGGAGAATCCCACTAGTAGTGGTCAATCGAAAATAATATTAGGGATAATGATGAGATTTAGGCTTTGAAATGTGATGAATTTGAAAATATTTTTCATGAGAAATATTTTCCTAGGGAGAATAAACTTAGCATGGAAAGAAATTCGTTGAATTGAGATAGGTGGAGTATTTAGTGTGTATATGTGAATCAATGTTCATTAAATTGGAAATGTATGCTCCTAATTTTATTTGGGATCTTGATAGTAAAATAATTATTTTTTATATACGATTGAAGCCAAAATATCAAAGGGAATTAGATTTTAGAGAATTAAAAAGTTATGAAAAACTTGTTTGATGTGTAAAGAATATAGAAATTATGTTTTATAATGATTATATGTTCATTGAAAACCAAAAAAAAAGTATATTATGTATAAGAAAAAGGGAATAATGCATCAAATAAGTTGATGGTATGAAAATTATGTATTTAGTTTTTCAGAATTGTGGTAAGAAACCCAGTGGGGAGTGCCTTTTGAATTTTGTTAAGTGATTCATATGTGGTATGATTGGGAATATGGCTCATAGTTACCATGAAAAAGATCATTGTAGGGGTAAGAATAATTTTGATATATAGTCAGTAAAATGTTTTAAATGTAATGAGATGGTCGATATTAAATTGAGTGTTTGGGGAGGAACCTGAATGATTGGAAGTAGCTAGACTATAAGAAAAAAAGGTGTGGTGAAATACTTTATTACTACTTTAGTAATTCTAAGTCATTCATATGAAGTTGTATCTAGTATATTGTTTTTTATTCAGATTATGATAATGTATTTTTTGATACGTGGTCTACAAATAATTTCATTTCTGAGAAATTTTATTGTAAATTAGAAATTCCACCTCATGAAATGAATCCAGAACTTATGGGAAGAATACCTGAGGAAAATATTAAGGTAAAAAGGAATTATAAGAGTCTTCATATAATTTTAAAAGGAAGTAATTTACATGAAATACTTGTTGTTTTCCACTATTATTTTTTGATATTATCTTTTTAATTGATTTGATTTCTTTTTATCATGATAATATAGATTATAGAGATAAAGAAGTTTCATTTTAAAAAAAGTTTCATTTTGTATATAATAAAGAACCCATACGATTGATAACATATCAAGTAAAAACCGAAGTTATTATAAACCATTTTATTTTGAATAAATTAAAATTTTCATTTATATCATACAATGCACTAAGTTAAAAATTCCTTTTACACTAAACCGACTTATCGTACGTTACACACAACACCGGGTTGGTGTACGATACATGAAACACTGAGTACATATTATGTTCAATGTATAAAATAACTATGTTTATATTATGTCATATGTAACACCCAAAGAAAGTTTCACTACCCGAAACACTGACTGTGATTGCGTTATACAGAAGATCAACCTTTCTTTATAGCTTGCATGATATGCAATACCAATTTTCACTAAATAATGATATATTATGAAAATATTATTATTTATTGGGATAGAATCTAGCCGTTATGAATATTATTATCCAATTTTGGAATTTTATACAACATTAAAATTAATATTTGGTATTTTGTAGACATTATATAAGAAGAAAATAATTTTTTAGATGAAAGATGTATTTTTCAAAAAATGTAGTTTTGCAGCCTTTTGATTGTGAATCAATTTAAATTATATTTTTAACAATTTTATAAAATCTATTTGAAAAAAAAAATTTATTTGGAAGCGGGACATCAAAATTTACATTTGATTATTTTTTAGTATTTTTTTGATAAAATTCATATTTTAATGAATAGTGAAAAATACTATATTTTTATTCAAAATTGTATTTTTATCAAATTTATTTATATAGTAATATGATATTTTAATTGTTTATAAATAGTAATTGGATTATTATTTTATCATTTAACACAATTTTGGTCATTGAAAGTAATTTCACAATTAAATTGTATATATACGATTGTCAATCATTTGATAGTTTTTACTTTTTAAAAACCCATTTTCTTGTTTTGAAAAGGAGAAATAATTTTAAATTAATTTCTTCCAATTATGTGTTTTAGATTTAGAAAAAATGGATCCATATTATTAATCATAAGATCCAAATTATCTAAATATATCCCTTTTATTTTTGGACAATATTAATAGTAACATCAATAATTATTTTTATTTACCATTGGTAGAGGGTAAATCTGGTAAATAAGGGTAATAAAATAATATTATAATAAATTAAAACTACCCAAAAACTTGTTCTAATCCTATTTTATGTGATATTTCAGACCATGATAATCCTTGGGTCGATTTTAGGACCTCATGAAGCCACATGGGTGTGATAATGGCCTTTTAATTATTTAAATTTAATGTAAAGAGAAATATCACATAAACATGTATCTTTTACAAAATAATTTTTAATATAAAGTTGTATAACTGATATATTTTACTATAAATATTAATTATAAACATAAATATATTTCCTATATCATTTTATTTTATTTATATTTTTTAGACACTAAATAAATAAATATAGTTATGAAAAAATGATGATTCAATGATTACCTTATTAATGAAATATTCAAATAAATGATATTATAAATATTAAAATAAATATAATTTGAACATTTTTATTAAATCCAAAATTTTTTTTGAATGAAATTGACATGTTATGGATGAATTAATTCCTTTTTTAATGAATTATGATTTTATGACAATAAAAAATCAATTAATAAATAGTGTCAAAATTTACATAATTGAGTTTTAAAAGAAATACTATTTTATTAAATGATATAATAGTTCTAAAAATCTAATATTTTCAAAATGAAATTTATAGTGTTAAAAATTTCATTAATGATCCACTTTAGGTTCCCTTGTAATTTAATTGTAAATATAGTTACAATATATTATGAAAATGCAAGAAGACATGGTAAGAGTTACTATTTTTAACTAAGGGTTAAAGATAAAAGAGAAGATATTGTTTGGACATAACTTGTCTAAAACCTATTGGTTAAAAGTATTTAGACCAGTAATTATCTTAAATTTTATGTAATGGAATTTTGGACTATTATAAACTGAAAATCAATTTATAAAAAATTAATATTTAAAGACTTTCCTAAAGTTCCCCTCACCTATCCTATAAAAGGCCACTCCTCAATATCTTTTATTTACACCTCCAAAACCCTTTATCTCCGCCAAACCCTACCAAAAAATCCTAAAATATTCCCTAACATTATCCTATAGGCGACCTTTTGGTTTGAAAACCAACTCAAGGAGTCCTCTAGAGCCAATCAAAAGGAGACACCCGATGATGAGGTAATCGTTTTTCCCTTCCTTCAATGTTCTTTTCATCTAATACTTCCACTTCCTATGTTGTTACCAATGATAAATAAAAATTCCAGAATCCTCTACATGTTTATATATTATTATAATTATTGGAAAACCATATACCTCTTTTTATCTATCTTATGAATCACAATATCACAATGCATGCGTGTGTACGACTTACCATCTCCATGACGTAGTTTAATTTGTTATTAAAAATTACTTAATTTGGATCGGAATAATGATGAGTATAATAGATTAAAATAATTAATATAACATTATAAATATTTTTTATAATTAATATACCATATAATTCTATACTATTTAACCATTATGTTAATGATTTGGTCGCTCGTGCGTACGTACGACCTACCGTCTCCACAACACGATGGGATTCGTTCACCACATTAACCATTCAGGAATGATTATAAAGCATATATAATACATAAGAATGAAATATATGTTATAATAATTATTCTATATTTATGTATATATATATATATTCTTGTTTCTATTCAACACAATAATGAAATATAGACATCGTTCATGCGTACGTACAACCAACCGTCGCCATGAATAGTGTATTCTATTTTAGTTATCTATCTATTAAATATACTTCTATACTAAATATTTATTGTATATAAATCATGTTTTACATTTTTTATGTAAGTAAATCATGATCTAATTAATAAGATCAATATTAACAAGTCAGAACACATACGATAAATAAAATGATTATTACCCAAAACATTGATTTAAAATAGAATTGATAAATACACAGGTAATATAATGTAATAAGTTTATCATATATTATATCATAGAAATTACTATGGTAATTTTAGAAGTTAATAATAACTTTTGACCCACTATATAGGAGTTTCAAACACATACAAAAGAAATTTGACCTAAGGTAAGGGATAATTTTGCAATCTCATTTTTTATCCAAGATTGTTTTTACATATGTATTTACAATTGTATATTTTCCATCCAAATAATAGTTTACTAAGTAAGTAATATTATTTATATTCTTTTAAAATTGTTAATTGTTAATATTACCCTTTGTATAATTTTTATTAAATAGTATGAATGGAATCTTCTATCGTTATTTGATTTGAGGTACCTTATGATATTTCTTGAAAAAGTATGGGAGAATGTTTTTATAACTTATATGACATTAATGGATTTTTTTTGCAGTTACATGAAACCATATTTCCATGAATATTACTCTGCACAGTTTCGGAATTATTTTTAACTAAATTCTTTTCATTTTGAATTTTGGAGCATTTTGAGAAAAGAAAACGTTTTTGAAAAAGAATGGATATTTTTATCAGGAATTATGTTCAAGTGTTTTATCAAAATTAATATCCATCATAAGGGACATAGAGTTATAATTATTATTAAATTGATTTTATTATGTTTCTGATGAAATTTTTTTAGAAAACCCATTTATTTTATATGGATCATGAGGGAACGATGCTTATGAAGCACATTTTATTTCATGGGGTATGCTATGATAAATGATTTATGTTTTTTTGTGATACATGTAAGAGTGATTTCATTATGAGATTTGTGGGACATATATATCAATACAATTCATTGGGTAAAGATTTATATTTCATGAGATACACATAAATGGAACACCATGTAAATAGGGTTCAATAAAATGTGCCTAGAATGGAAAGTAAATCTAGTTCAGTAATATAGATTTGGAACGACCAGTAAATCTAGATTAGTAATACATGGCTGGAATGACATGTAAACCTAGTTCAGTAGTGGGATTTGACCACTATTATGGGCTTGAAAGCAATTCCCTTACTAATATGGAAATCATATTATGTTCTTATTTTTTTTCCACAATTCCACATTTTATTCCAATTATATTATATTATGGTTAATGTTTTTTATGATCTATGCCTTACATACATCCAAATTTTATTTAACAACTCATGATTTTGATGTTTAAACCTTATATTCATGTTTTTACATTATTATATTTATATTTTGATTCATGTTATGCATTTTGACCCCTAATAAGAATTTTTTATCACCCTATATATGTTATTTTTTCACCAGGATATAATGAAAGGTTTTAGGTAGGAAAACAAAAGGGGAAGATCATAACGGGAGATGTTGAAGATTTTCCACCACGTTAGCAGATTATGTTCCAAGTTTCCATAAACACTAAACTAATATGGTATTTGTTAATATATTTTTATAATATGATATGTATTCTGAAAAATAAAAATACCTTCAATGTATGTCAAGATTGGGTCTCTGTAGTTGGTATCAAGCAAAGGTTTTTTCCTCCTTAAGAAAATATTTTGGGAAAACTTCAGGGAGATCCCTAGATATATTTGTTTGGTATGTATGGGTATGTCCATAAGCATAAGTATAACTATATGATACATTCCTAGAATTATGGAAGTGATCCTGAATAATCTTGGATTTAACCTAATATGTTATAGATTGAAAGTACCCCCCTTGATTATGTTGTTTTCCAAGTATTATTTTTGCCTATCACACTATTATTTTTGTTGTTTAGATGATGTATGGAACCCGAAGGAACCACGTTAAGGATTAATACACTGGAAAACACAATTATTGTCCTCAAAATCAACATAATGTTATGAGATATGGAATAGAAAATATTATTTCTATACCTAAACAACCCATGGATCATTCTGGAATTCCAAATGAGTAGAGAAGATAACAACATTTTGTTGATCCCTTCATGAGGAGTCACCCACATTCTTTCAGTGGGTCTACTGATTTACATTCTTTTAAATGATAGATAAATACCATTGAAAAGATATTTTACATCTTTCACTATTTAGATATTGAAAAATTCATTTTTTCTATTTATCATTTAAAAGGTGAAGTTGACCATTGGTCGGCTCTAATCAAGAATACCAGGAAGCAAGATGAAATTTAATATATTGAATGAGATAAGTTCAACAAATTATATTTCAATAAGTAATTCCCTCATATTCTTCGAACAATAATAAAAAAGTAGTTACTTGATCTTAAGAAAAAGGATGATGATTCCATTGTTACATAAAAAGTAAATTTTACATTACTTGCAAATTATGTTTCTGGTTTTATCATCCTATAAGAAAGTAAAGATGATTGATTCTTCAATCGCTTAAAATGAAGTCTTCGAAGGGAATTAGATATAAGATACTTTATTAGCCATGAAGAGATTATTCATTGTTATATCAAGGTAGAAATGTATTTTGTTGTTACATATCAGTCTCATGGTTTTGAAAAGAAATGAATGATAGAGTTCAAGGGAAAATCTCAAAACAACTGTGAAATGAAGATGAATGTTTCCTTATGCACAAAGTGTGGAATGAAGCATAATGGACATTGTCACAAAAAGACTAGAAACTGTTTTAAGTGTGGAAAATATGGTCTTTGAGTAGTTGAGTTCCAAATTAATGGAAAAAAGGTTGTTAATGACATGAATAGAGGAAATACTACCAAGAACACGCCACCCACAATTAAATGCTAAAAGTGTAAGGAAACCTGGAATTATGTAAACCAATTCCCTAATACAAGGGTTATGAATGATTATTGATGTAAACAACCTCTTAAAGCCAATGAAAAAGGTAAATCACATGTGATCACTATTGATGATGTTTTGTATGACAACGAAGTCATGGAATGATTAAGTGTTTATGTAATGGGATTCCAAAAAAGAGTTGTTGAATCTCTTTTATAGTATTATGGATTATTGTAAGGTCTATTACTAGGTCCATTATGGTTTTCCATAAGTATATGGTATTGGTTTGAATGAGAAGTGATTGAAATATTTTTTGAGATCACCTCAAATGCGCATAATGTAGGTATCAGGAGATAATGAGATGTTTGATAGTATTAATGACCTTATGAATAATATAAGGACAAAGTGATATCATGGTTTTTGTATAAATATGTTTTGGTATTTTCGGTGTGTGGAATGAGTTATTTTTGATAATATGCCTGTTTTCACTAAGATAATATATTATTAAGTTATTCACACGTTTTTAATGTGACAAAAAAGAACCACCTTATGAGATATCATAGATAAATGTTTATTCAATTTATTTTACCTATTCTTAAGGTTTTATATTTTTAGTTTTTTAATGGATTGTAATGCTAACTATTTAAGGATAGTATAAGTTATATTCTGTTTTAAGTTTGTTAGATTAATGTATTGTCTCAATCTAGGTGGACTTATGCATATATTTTTTACCCATGATAACAATTTTTTGAGACAAATGGAATGACCTATCATTCTATCGCATGATCTACTAACACTTCAAGAATGAAAAATTCAAAAAAAATTCATTAAATAAGAGATAATGGGGATGTTTTTTAAGGCCAGAACAATGGTAAAATTGTACCAAAATCAAGTAATAATTTATTCTCATGCAAAATTTCTCAACATTAGACAAAGGATCATGGAAAATGAAATTTTTATCTTAGTACCTTCTTATCCTTTGAATTAGATGGTCCCATAAAATATCATAGATATTTGTCTTTCTAGTTTTTAACATTCTCCAAATATTGTTCTCTATCCATATCCATTAGAAATTGATGGTTATATTTTTGTTCCAAATCTATGTTTTCACTTCCCACGGATGTTATACAATGTGAAAACCTAGTGATGAGTTACTTTGGGTAACCGTTATGCTTCTGAACTTCCTTTATGAAATTAAGTTTTAGTATTCCATTTTAAAATGTGGGTTTCAATGAAATAAAAATTGAAGTATTGAATCTTTTATAACCCTGATGAATATCAATGAAGAAATTCATTTAAGGGGGGGTAAAATGTAACACCCTGAGTTTTTATGGATCATATTTTATGAATTAATTAAAATTTTCATTTATAACTAACATTTCACTAATATAAAAATTCTGTTCACACTAAACCAACTTATTGTATGTTAAACGCAACATCAAGTTGGCATAATATACACACAACGCTGATTATAAATTTTGTGAAATGTATAAATGAAATATGTTTGGATTATATTATATGTAATACCAAAAGAATATTTCACTATCCAAAACACAAACATCACTTGTATTACATGTAAGAGAGACCATCCTATTTAACTATAAATGTATGTATTACAGATTTTCACTAAACAACGTTATATTATTGAAATATTATTATTTAATGGGATATAAATTACATGTTATGATTAATATTAGAATTTTTTTTAATTTTATGTAACATTAATATTAATATTATCTTATTTATAGAAATGATTTATGAACAAATTTAAATATTTTTGGGTAAAATAAGTATTTTTAAAAAAATACAGTTTTGCTGCCTTTTGATAAGCACACATTTAAAATGTTGTTTTTAACACATTTATATATTATATATAATAAAATACAAATATTATTTTGAATGAGGACATAATATTTACTTGGTTTATTTTTTGGTATTTTTTAGGAAAATTTATATTTTAATGAATAATGAAAAATAGAGCATTTTAATTCAAAAATGTCTTATCATCTAATTAATTTATATAGTTAGATTATCTATTAAATTCATTTTGATGTGTAATTGAATTATTTTTTTTATCATTTAATATAATGTTGTTTATTGAATTTAATTTCACATTTAAATCGAAAATATGTGCATGTCTATCGTTTATTATTTTTTACTTTGTAAAAACCCACTTTCTTGTTTTGACAACATAATTAAATTTTAAATTAATTTCTGCCAATTATGTGTTTTAAAATTATACAAATGGACTCCATATTTGGAATCATATGGTCCAAATTTTTTAAATAGGTCCCTCTTATTTTTGGACATTACAAATAATAACATTAGTAATTACTTTTATTTACCATGGTTAAAGGGTAAATCTGTAAAATATGGGTAAAAAAATAATATTATAATAATATAAAACTACCCTAAAATGTGTCCTACTCTTTTTAGATGAAATATTTTAGACCATAAAAATCCTTGGGTTGATTTTAAGACACCATTGTCCCACTTGGGTAAGATAATGACTTTATAGAATTTATAATTTAATTGAAAGTGAAATATAACATAAATATATTTCTTTTACAAAAAACATTTTAATATAACGTTATATAATCGATTTCCTTGTCTATAAATAGTCATCAGAAAGATAAAAATGGTTCCTACATCATGGTGGATTTTTTATAATTTTTAGACATTATATGAATAAATTTATTAATGACATAATGATGATACAATGATGGACTTATTAATGAGATATTAAAATAAATGATATTATAAATATTAAAATAAATAAAATTTCAATTTTTTATTGCTGTCCAAATTTTTATGAATGAAATTTTAATGTTAGGGATGATTTAATTCATTTTTTAATGAGTCATGCTGTTATGAATTTTAGAAAAATAAATTTCTAAATTATGTCAAAATTGATATAAACGAGTTTTTTAAAAAATACTATTTTTTTAAAGGATATCATAGTAAAAAGATATAATACTCGGAAAAATGAACTATATAATGTTAAAATTTTCATTAATTACCCAATTTTTTTCTCTTGTTATTTTTTAGTATCTATTGTAACCATATATTATTAAAATTCAATAAGACATGGTAAGAGTTAATGTTTTTAACCAAGGCTTAAAGATAAAATCTATAGTTAATTTTGTGACATAACTTATATAAAACATATTGGTTGATATTATTTAGACACTTAATCATCTTATATTTCAAATAATTGAGTTTTTTACAATTATAAACCTGAAATAAATTTACAATAAATTAACATATAATGACTTTCCAAAAGTGATACTCTCCCATCCTATAAAAGGGCATTCATCCTTATCTTTTATTCAAACCTCCAAAGATCCTTTTTTCGGAAATACCCTACTGAAATTTTCTTTCAACTTCCCTATCCTCATATTAGAGGCCACCGTTTGTGTAGAAAAACAAATTATGGATTCCTTTAGTGCATATCCAAAGGAGACACCAGTAGAATAGGTAATCATTTTATCCCTTTATTCAATGATCTTTTCTTCTTTTAAATTCCCTTCCTAAGTTTTTACCAAATTAAAATAATAAATCCAACGTGTTATACATTTTGTGATGTTATAAAAATTATCGAAAAACCTTATACCTCTTCTTATCCACCATAAAAATAAAAATATCACCTTGCGTGCACACATACGACTTAAGTCCTACGCAACATGGTAGAATTTGTTATTCTACAATACATAATTTTTATGGGTATACTGATGAATATAATGTATGAAAATAAAAAATATAATATGATAATTTTTCTGTATAATTAATATAACATCAAATTCCATACCATTTAACAATTATGTGAATGATATCACTGCTCGTGCGAACGTACAACCTACCATCTCCAAGATGCGATGAGATTCATTCTCCATGTTAACCATTAACAAATGATTATAAATTATATATAATAATTACATATGAAATATATGAAATAATAATACCACATGATATATATATATATATCATTTACATTCATCCATTCAATTCAATAAGTAAATGAAAACAACATTCCTGCATATGTACGGCCTACCATCTCCATGAACAATGAATTCCATTACATTTATCTATCAATTATATATATTTCAATACTGAATATTTAGGAAACATAAATAATGTTTTACATTCTGGGAGAAATTAAATAATTATCTATGTAATAAGACCAAGAATAAAAAGTAAAAACATGTATGTTAAATAAAATGATTATTACCCAAAACATTTCTTTAACTCGGAATAGATAAATAAATGAGTAATATAAAGTCATAAGTGAATCACATATGATATCCTCTATATTATTATGGTTCATTTACAAGTTAATAATAAGTTTATAACCACTACACAAGTGTTTTAGACACATTCAGATGATATCAAACCAAAGCTAAAGGATAATTTTTCAATCTCATTTTTTATCCAAGATTATTTATACATAATTATTTACAGCGGTATATTTATTATACACAACCATGTTTCTTACGTTTTTAATATTATTTAAATTCTTATAAAAAATTTTAAATTTAATTTTACCACTAGCTGAATTTTTATTAAACGATAAGAATGGAACTTTTTATCATTATTTGATTTGAGGTACTTTTTGACTTTTCAAGAAAAAGAACATCGATAATGTTTTTTAACATATAAAGAATGAATAGATTTTTTACAATTTTATGACACATTATTTTCATTAAGATTCATCTACAAGGTTTCATGATTATTTTCAACAAAATTCTTTTCATTTAAAATTTTGTGTAATTTTGATAAAAGAAAAAGTTTTTGAAAAATAAAGGATATTTTCCTCAGGTATTATGTTCATGTGTTTTATTGAAATTATTTTCCATATAAGAGAAAATAGGGTTATCACTATTAGTAATTTTATTTAATTGTGCTCATGATTGAATTATATTAATGAAATCAATTAATATTATATATATTATGAAGGAATTATGTTTAAAGAACCCCATTTTATTTCATGGGTTATGCTATGATGAATGATTTATGTTTTTTGTGTGGCATATGTAATAATGATTTCATTATGAGATTTGGGGGACCTATATCTCCCCAAAATGAATTGGGTAATGATTTATATCTCTGGAGATAGAAATTACTAGAACGAAAAGTTAATCTGGTTCATTAAAACAGGTCCATAATGACAAGTAAATGTGGTTCCACAATACATGCCTAGAACGAAAAGTAAATCTGGTTCAGTAATACATGGATTAAATTGAAAGTAATACTATTTTATTAATGGAGTTTGACCGCTATTATGGTCTTATAAGCAGTGCCTTGGCTACTATGGAAATCATATTATGTGCTAATTTGTTTCCCAAAAATTCATGTTTTATTCCAATTTTATTCTATCATGGTTAGTGTTCCTTTATGATCTATGCCTTATGAACTTCCAACATTTATTTCATGACTTGTGATTTTTATGTTTAAACATTATGTTCATGTTTTCCCATTATTATGTTTATGGGTTGTTTTATGTTCTCGCAATTTACCCTTATTGAGAATTTGAGCTCACCCTTTTTATGTTTTTTTCCCAACGATATAAAGAATGGTTTTAAGTAGAAAAAAGGGGATGCTATTTTTGGTATATATTGAAGATATTTTACCATGTTAGAGGATTGTATTCCATGTTCCCAAACACACTGAACTAATATGGACTTTTGGGATATATTTTTGTAATTTATTAAGTATTTTACAAAAGTAATGTTATGTCCATGTACCTCAAGCTTGGGTTGCTATATATCAGGAAGTGGAGAAACTGTTAAAATATGGAAATGAATAAACTCATGAAAATATTTTTTAAGAAAAAGGAATTGTTCATATTAATGTTGTTTTTGTTCTAAATGAGCATCTAGATATTTTTCTTAATGAGTTATCTGGTATTATACGTGATTAAGAAGCTCGATTTACTGTTGACCTACTTCCTGATGCTAATCCAATGTCAAAACCCACTTATTGAATGTCTCATGTAGAACTTATATAATTGAAAAAGAAGTTACTATTGTTTATACATAAATGTTTTATTAAACTAGGAACTTCACCTTAGTGATATCGTATATTATTTATTAAAAAGACAGAATGTTCTATGAGGCTTTGCATTGACTACATAGATTTAAATAGAATTAATGCTAAGAATAAGTATCCATTTCATAATATTAATAAATTTTTTGATAATACTTTGGTATATTAATAATTCTAAAAGGTTTACTAGAGATCCATGTACAATCACTTGAAGGTAAAGGAGGAATACATTCTAAAAGAAACATTCCAGACTAGATATTGGTATTATTATTTTGTACTTATTCCCTTTGGTTTGAGTAATTCCCTCACTATATTTATGGAAGTTATAAATATAGTATTCCATGAATATTTTGATAAGTTTTTTTTAATGTTTTCATTGATTATATATTGGTTTTTTAAAAAGTTATATGTATTATGAGAAATATATAGGGAATGTTTTTCAAAACCGTAATGAAATGATGTTATTTGGAAAATTTAAAAAATGTGATTTTTGGTTACAATAAATTTATTCTATTGGGATCATTGTAAATATGTATGGAATAACATTTGTTCCCACTAAAACAAAAGTGGTTGATGAATGTTCATGATAAAGAAATTTTACTGATATTTCATGTTTTCTTGGATTAGTAGGCTATTACGGATGGTTTGTAGAAACTTTTTTATCGTTATCTGTTCCAGTAACTATGATAACAAGAAAAAGAGTTAAATTTAGTTGGATAGAATAATGTAATGATTGTTTTCATGAATTAAAATGGAGATTAGGTAATGATCCTGTTTTAGATATACCCTCGAGAAATCATGATTTTTTTTCCTCGAGTGATACTTAATTGAAAGGACTTGGTTGGGTTCTAATGTAGAATTATTAGAGAATTTCTTTCATGGAAAATAGATCCTAATTAATCAAATTACCCTACATATGATTTGGAATTAGCTTTTTTGGTTTTTGATTTAACAATTTGGATGCATCATTTTTGTTGGTGAAATACTAAAAATATATTCATTAAAGTTTGAAGTATATATTCTCTCAATAAGAATTGAATATGAGGTAGGGAAGATGGATAAAACTGATTAAGGATTATGATTGCATGATTCATTACCATAATATAATATTAAATAATGTGGTTGATGCTTTGAGCCAGATAAATAATTCTGCATTAACTATGATACATTTGAAACAAGAAAATTTGGTTAATTATTTGATATATTTTGGCTTGAAAGTTATTAGTGCCAGAAATTACAATGTTTTGGTTTTAGGTGTTAGTGTAATCTTCTATATTAGACTGAATTCATAAAGTGTATTATGAAGACCATGATGTATAAAAAAATTCAAAATTGATTAAAAAGAATAATTTTTGTGAATTTATTGTTGAAAAAGATTTTGTCTTGAGATTTCAAAAGAGATCATCTGTGAATTGTGATTCACATTTTAAGAAAGATTTGTAAAATAAACCTTATAGTTCTCTATTTTTAGTTCATCCTTATAATAGTATGATTTAAAGAGATATTCATGATTATTATTGGTGTGATGGAATACAAAGATATATTTTTGAACTTACCATGAGATGTTGGACTTGTCAACAGGTAAAATCAGAATGACAATTATCGAAGGGGTAACATCATCTATTGTGAATTTCTGATTGGAAATAAGAAAATATATCCATCGATATAATAGTGGGATTACCAAATAATTCTCATGGTAACAATTAAATTTGGGAAATTTTTGATTGACTGACTAAATCTAAAACTTTTCATCCATTTTGAGACACTATGTATCCAGATAAACATTAATAGTTTTTTCTTAATGAGACAGTCGAGTTATATGGGGTACTTGATTGTGATATCAAGTTCACATATAACTTTAAAAAAGGCTTTAATAAATCTTTGGAAACTGACTTATATTTCTGTACAACCTTTCATCCTCAGTCTGATGGAAAGTGAGAAATAATAATTCAGACAATAGAGGATATGATACATGGTAATTCAATGGATTACTAGGGAAGATGGTATTAAAATATTTCTTTACTTGAGTTTTATTATAATAATATTGTTTATTATTATATATAGATGTAACCTTTTTAAGCATTATATGGAATGTGTGGTCGAACTCCAGAATTGTGTGAAGAAGTAGGTGAAAGAAGGTTGACAAGACCAGATTTAGTAGAGAAAATAATAGAAAAAGTTTATTTTATTATGTAAAATTTGAGGACAAATCATATTAGGAAGAAAATTTAGGTGAATAACTGAAAGAAGGATCTTTCTTTCGAGGTAGGTGATCATATATTTCTCAATGTTTCTCCAAGTAATTGTGTTATGCATTTTAGTATGAAGGGGAAGAGAATTCCATGATTCATTAGACCTTATGAAATTATAGAGAAAGTTGGATCTGTTTTCTTCTAAGTGGCCGTATTTATGAGTTTATCCTTGTTAAACAAAGTGTTTCAGGTTTCAATGATAAGGAAATATATTCTATATCCATTTCATGTTTTGAGTCCAAAAGTATTTTAGTTCGAAGAAAATATTTCCCATGAGGAATTTCTAGTACAAGTTATTGATTTTAAAGACAGAGTGTTATAGAATAATTTGGTTTATCAGCTTAAGTAATTATGGGAAAACTATTTTATTGATGTAGAAATATGGGAATATGAAATTTCTATGAGGGAAATATATACACAATCATTTAATAAGTGCATAAAATATTCAAGACACAATTTAAAAAAGTGGGGATGAATGTAACAAACTAGGTAATGATAGAATAATTATTTTTTTATATTTATTAATTAGATATTAATTTTATCTTTAAAAAGGTATTCTACATTCAGTAGCATATGTGATAAATCCAGTTTTTTGTCTTAAAAACAGTATTTTTTCTAAAAATCCTTTTTGTCGCATTTTAATGGATCACTTATTTTAATTTTTTTTAAATTTATATAAATTTTATTTAACAAAATAAACATATTTTCTTAAATTAAATATCAAAATTAACATCGGTTTAAGTTTTGTTAATTTTTTAATCAATTTTATTTATGATGAATAGTGAAAAAATTGTGTATTTTAATTGAAAAATCAATTTTTATCTAAATTATATATAATGTTAAATTATATTTGAAATTTGTTTTTAAGTAACACTAGATCAATTTTAAATCTATTAGTCCAATTTAGGTCATCAAAATTATTTTTCATAATGAATTTTGATATAAAAATATTTCAAACTTTTGAACGTTTTCACTTTAAAAACTCATTTTCTCACCTCGTATACATGATTAATTTTGAATTAATTTTAACCATTTCTATGTTCTGAATTTTTAAAAATGGATTCCATATTTTAAATCATAAGATAAAAAGTATAAAATATGTTATTTTTATTTTTTTATGAATTGAATAGTAGGCTTAAAATTTTGTATTACCACAGATAAAGTTAAATCAGGTAATTAATGGTAAAAATAACATTATTAATATTATAAAATTACCCTAAAATTTTAATAATTGTATATTATAGGGAATTTTCAATAGAAATCATCATTAGGATGATTTATTTTTCTCTTGGTGGCACATGTATGACATTAAGATTCTTATTGTATATTATATTTATGAAAATTAAATGATGTCATACTTATGTTTTTTAAGAACTATAAAATTTTTAATATGTGTTTATTAAGAATATATAATTTATTTAAAATATGAATTAGAATGATAAAACATTTATCTTCTTCACATTAATTTATTTTTTATTTTTGGGAAATATATAATTACATAAAATTCTTACACAATGATGACATATTAATTGTTTAACTAAAATAAATAACAAATATATGATATTAAAAATATTAAAATAAATATAATTTGAGACGATTAATATCATAAAAAAATTTTATATATACTTTTCACAAATAATAGAATTTTTATATGTATTGGATGAATTTACATTATTATTTTGTTTTTTGTGAAAATTAAAATAATGAATAGTGTAAAAATTGATAGTAATGATATTTCAAAATAAATAATATTTTATTATATGATAAAAACATGTAAAAATATCAAATTCTCCCAAAAAATTATTATAATGTTTAAAATATCATCAATTATTTATTTATAAGTACTTTTGAATTTTTGAGTAATTATAGTAACCCTCAAATGGAAAATTGAATCTTGTTAAGGTAAGAGTTAAAGAGGTTAATTAAGGGTTAAAACCCATAAAGGTAATGATTAAAATATATTTAAAACATGTATAATTTATATTTTATGATATTAATTAGTCTCAAAATTAATATATCTTCGAAATAAATAAATTTTGAGCCATTTTAATTAAAATGGTAATTTATATTAATTTAATAATTTTACAAATTCTAAGAGTATACATCCCCTCTCCTATAAAATAGAACACATTCATCTCATTACAACAAATATAAAAAACAATTTTTTCCGCCAATATATACCCAAATAAATTCATACAATCTCTCCCTACTTCATATATATCTTATTTTTGGGATAACTCCATCATTTGTGGTCTTTAGTTGTTATGAAATGAAGGATTTCAAAATTAGATGTATCATTGTTAATTAAGTGTTTCTGGTTTGTTTCTTCTTCCACCTCCATGAAATATTCTTCATCCATGATGAAATAACAAAAAATATATGCTCCATATACTGATACATTATTATGTTAATATCATCACCTAAATCATCCTCCATTTATATTAGTTGGGAAAATACTTAATATTTCTTATGTACGACAGACTACCACCTCACAAACTGATGAAATTAATTTTCCATAACAATCACTCAATAATAGATAAAATAAAGTAATTAATTCTTAAATATGATATTAATGACATATTTATCACTATTAAAATATAATATATCATTTATGTTTGTATCATTCTATTCATACAAAAATGATAATGTCATTCGTGCATATGTGTGAATTATCACCTTCATGAAGTGATGTGATTTGTTTTCCATCACCACATCACATGGATGACATATATATGTATTTTAAAATGATATATAAGATAATATTATACTTATATAATGATACATTATTCTAAAATTATTTAATCTATGATCATTTAAAAATGAAAATGTTACTTATGTGTAGTTGTGACCTATAGTCTCCATGATTATAACGTAGTTCATTTTTCATAACCATACTTTATTGGTTAGATTTAAAATTATAATTTATTTTTAAAAATGAAAAAAATTTACTGAATATTGTTTAGTGTATTATGTAATAATTACCACTTTGACTATAGACATCATACCAAAGTCATTTTGGACTCTAGTACCGAATATCATAAAAACATCTGGCGTGAACTTAAATAATTAAGTGATTATAACAACATTATAATAAGTTATATAAAATAAATAATAATTTTGAAAAATTTTATAATGAAAATAAATAATTAAATTAATATTATTATTTAGGGATAAAAATGTAGTATGAGATGAGTCAGACTCAAGGTAAGGAATTTTTTAAAAAAATCTTCTTTTAAACATAATATTTTACCTAATTTTCTAAAAAACTCAAAAGGGATTTTTTTATCAACATATACATCTTGAATGTAATTTATAATTTTAATTAAACCACAATTAATTGAATAGGACTTCAAAATTTTAGAATTTTATATTCAATTAATGTGGGTTTATTTATGAGTGTTCATCTTTAAATGATGAAAAGTGATTTCAAAATGTAAATGTTAATTTTCAATAAGAATTTTATTTCATGAAATATTTATTTATTAAGATTATGTAATAGTTCTTAGCAATTTTAGATGAGTATAGGTGGTTACATGATAAAACAATGGTGGGTGATCCCATTATAGCCATCCAGTGAACTGGGTAAAGGGACAAGTTTAATAGGCAAGGTTTCTCTGACAAGATTAAGGGAATATACTATGGCGGTCATTCCAAATGTAACTATGATGGTTACTCCATCTATAGACCAGAGATCTACAATACATTTAAGGGAGATATATAAATAGATGTCCTGTGTAACCAACTTATATCTTATATTATTTATAATTTTTTTAAATTTATTGGGTTTAATAAAGTATGATAATTAAATTTTTGAAAAGACGATTCCCTTTTTATGGTAGATAGGTATGTTTTTAAGAAAATGTTTTTATGGGATTTCACTAGACTAATAGTTTCATTTTTTTTATTTCAATTACGAAAATTTTTATGCTCATCCAATGTTTTAAATTTTTTTATAGGGTATAAGGATGGGTAAGAGAATGTAGGATGTCAAGCTGAATGTAATGATGATTTTCTCATGAAAAAGAAATCATTTTACATTTAAAAAGTAATTATGGTTTAGAAAATGGATATTGTTTTAGTATTAAAAACATTTTGTGAATGTGGGATGTTATGTAGGAATTATGAACTAACTCTCTAAAACTATAAATCATCAATTTATTGATAATTGTAATGTAGTGAAATATAGTTCAAAAACTCCTGAATATGTAATATTTAAGGGTGGGTCCTTAAATTAACAAAAGTGACGCTTCCCAGAATTATAAAACGAGACCCCTATACTCTCCCCTAAAAATAAAAAGAGCCTTTATTTCAGGAAATACATACTGAAATCACTTCCTAAAATCCATTCCCACATTCAATGGGTATTACATTGAGTAGGATACCAACCTTAGAGGGATTAAGGTATATTATTATTATACCTTCTTCAAATATTCTTCAACAATACTAAAATAGTAACATCATAATATTATATATAATAATATATTATTTTTATATTGGAATAACCTATATACTTATCCTCTTAAATCCAATAGGGAATAGAAACACTATTCATGGGTAATAAATACTACTAGCTAGAATGATGATGTAATTCATTTTCCATCATCACCTCTCATAGTTGGTTATACAGATAGATTTAATGTATATATATGATTTAAAAAAATTATAATTCTTTAATGATAATATATCATCTATTTTATTACCATTAAATCTATTGAAAATTTATAACATCATTCATGTTTACGTGCAGATTACCACCTCTAAAAATCATTGAGATTCATTTTTCATCACCGCAACATCATTATAGTATATATAAGTATATTAAAGATATAATAGGATATTTATTATATAATAATAATTTTTTAAATATAAAATTATAGTTACCTTCTTTCCCTCCCACTCATTGAAGAATGGAAATGTTACTCATGCGTTTGTATGGACTACCATTTTCATGATCATACATAATTAGTTTTTCATCACTATCATAGATGGTTGGTTTTAAAAGTATAATTAATGACTAAAAATGAATATTATTTTGTGATTTTTATACTATATATGATATGATAATGGCCACTTTGACTATGATCATCACATTCAATTATTTTTTAAATTATGAACTGAACATACTCAAAACACATTAAATATAATTTATAGATTAAGTAATTAAATATTATATTAAAATAAATGAAATAACTGGTTCAATGATAAGGGATTAAAATAGAATAATTTTATAAAAAAATTAAAAAATTAATGTTTATTATACTGGAATTTAAGGACATACTTGGAATGTAAGGAGTCGAGGTATGATATTTCATCACAATTTCTCTTCATTGAGGCATGTTTTATTATTATAAACCTAATTTAATTTATATAGTTCAAATTATTCCATTTTACATGTTATATTATTAATACTTATTAATTCATTGTATTTTATGTTATAATTCATTTTATTTCATCCAATGGGGGTCTGATTTAGAAGTTACCATACCTGTATGAGGTTTCTTAACATATTTTCCATTAATTGGGTTAAAATTATACTCCATTATCAATATTATGTCATGATTATGTGAGAAATGAAAATCTGTATGCTGAATTTATATTTCATGGATTTTAATTTCTTACAGCAAATCACTATATTCATTAATTCTCAATTCAATGATACGATCATTAGAATGGTTATTTGTCTCAAATTTTATTTCTTTCAGACATAAAATTATATTGTGAAATTGAATTATTTTATGAGGTGTATATATTACCCATTTAAAAATTATATAATGGACATACTTATAATAATGGTATTTAAAATTTTAATCCATTTCTTTCACTTGCGTAAAATAAAAAACATACCAAATTGGTAAGGTTTTTTCTGATACAATCTCATCCTTTATTAGGATAGTCTATTTTAAATGTTTATTTTTGAGGGAAAATATGATTTTATATTATTAAACCACATATATGTTATTATCCTATAGCATTGATTGCTGTTTACAAGTATATTTTCCATATACATCCTTATTTACTAAATAAACATCATGAAATTTGTTTTGTAATTGACACAAATTTGATGTCTTCTTTTAAATTAGTACACATTACCTTCTATATCAATGTTTTCTAATTTTTTCAACAATAATGATTTATAAATATAACTTATTTACAAAATTTATTTTATAGTATCATTAACCATTTTTTAAAAGGATTTAAAAGGGAACTGTTTAATATTTTTCCCATCAACCTCTTTTTAATATCTTTACAAAATTTTAAAAAGAATTTTTAATTTTTTAATGTTTACCACAAGAATTGACTTTACCAATATCATAACTGTTATATTATTTGAATGTTATTTTTAAATTTTGAATGTTATTTTCAATGTATAATATTTTCCAATATTTTATTTATTTCTAGACTTTAAAAAGTAAGTTTCAAGGTGGAATGGTTGTCCTCATAAATAATGTTTTAATGATATTTCAAAGGTATTTATATTAAAAAAACCATACAAATGAAGCTAATTTTTATTAATTGGTAGTATTTTATAATGAAAAAATATTTATTCATTCCCTTAATGAATTATAACTCTTTAAAATTTATTTTCATGTAATTAATTTCTTTTCCAAGAGTAAAAGAATATATGAAAAAAATTATTATTTTTATGTTCAAAAGTTTTTGTTTTTAATTGTTTTTATCATGTTACAGTACTTATAAATTATTTTTGAAAGTATTATTAGGGATTGAATCAAAGTCATTGTTGGAATTTTTCTAATTTTTACAATATAGTTATCTCATATCCCAATTATTTATTAGGTAATGATGATGAACTTATCAGGATATAAGTAAACCCAAATAAATGATTGAGTGGAATTGTTAATAGGTTACTCATAAGATATATTGGAAATTATATAGGTAAGGTTATCCCATCTATAATGGTTTTATAATGATAATGTTTTATTATATAAATACATTGTCTTTACAATTTCTATGAGTTTCTAGCAGATCCTTTTTTCAAGGATTGTTTTCACATGGAGAATGATTGATTACATATATTACTATTTAATTATAATAAATATTATTCCATGATCTACTTATTTATAGCTACCAATTATTTTATATTACGCTCATATTATTTGATTATATTATCATGCCCTTATTTTTATCTTTTGATCAATGATGAAATATATTTTCTAACGATAATGTTTACCCATATTTAATATTTTAGATCACCATTATTATGATTTATTTTCCTTGTCATATGAATAATAATTTTAAATTATACGCGTCTATAAATTATTCATGTGTAAAAATTTTATTAGAGATATTGAGATTTTTTTTAAAATTAATAAAATATTTGTATAATAGAAAAAATACTCACAAAAATAAATTGGTGTTTTCATATGAGATATTTGACTAAATTTCAAAAAATCTAAACAAAAAATTTCCATGTGATTTTAAGTTATTTAATATTTCATTTTAATGTTATATGGTTTTTATGGTTAAAATTGGGTCACTTTTATCAGCATCGAATCCATAAATGTAAAAATCATATTTTTATCACCAGATTTGGGATTGTGGGTATGGGGTTGTTACAGTTGTTAACAGAGAAATTTTTTAGATAAATTATAGATTTGGTTGTTTTTATGTGATTTTAACTTACAATTTATTGATATCAACAAGGGTATATAATTATAATTTTCATTATAAGTTATAATTCATAGAAACCACCTTTTTAGGGTTTATGTGATGATATTTTAAAGTGATTAATGATATTTTATGGAGAGGATTTTTTGGGATAAGTTCTAACTAAACCATAAGTGATATTTTTGTTTAAATGTTAAGTATTATTCTGGAAAAATTAAAATAAATTTTTAATTATATAAAATAAAGGGTACGATTTAACCATGGAGGATAATATATTGTTTTATTATAAGGTTATTTAGTAGATTTGGGATATTGGGTTATTTATTTATCAAATGATCTGAGTTTAATTTTTAGATTTATTATTGAATTTTGTGGATGAATTTATTATTTGTTCATTTGAAGTACATGAGCCTCATCCCAGTTGGCGAGGACTCGAAAAGTGAATCTAAAATACCCAAGATAAAATTTAGGTGGAGGCATATCTTTGAGGTATAGTAGCAGACATTGTAGCAGAAACTATAGTTGTTACTATAGTTGGTACTATTTTTCACTCTAACATCTAGATTTATTAATCCATATGGGCCTTCGGGCCACCAGTTTGGTCCTCAGGGTCTGATAAGGACTCTGGGCCACTCATGGCATTTTGTCTAGTTATATCTCATGGGCTTTGGGCCACCTCGAGGCCTTCAAGACACCTCAATGCCTTCAAGCCACCCATTAGCCTTCGGGCCATAAGAAAAATGAAGTTACAATCAGTCATATTACAAGGGACAAGACTCGAGATGAAGATTTTGGGTAGGTACATTCACTATAGTAGTGCTAAGTAGAAATGGAAGACTGAGAGGGCATGAAGTTACCTTTGGTACCAGTCTAGTGAAGATCTACACATGATAGCTAGCCGACCAGCCTTGCGATGGTGAAGTGATGATATGGAAACATTTTCTAGGGAGGGGTATTTACAGGTTGTCTTGTCTGGATTATTTCCACTAAGACCAATGGGTCATGTAATTGTTAATAAATCCTTCAGGCCTTATAAGGGTTACCACTCACCCTTATGAGGGAGATTATCAAATATAAATTAAAATTGATGGACTTCGGGCTATCTAGACAGAAATCCTCTTATAATGATTTATATATTTCAGATATTATCATACCTTGTTCTAACCATTTCTTCTTTTTTCATTGTCTAAAGGAAAGTGGAGTAACTTTTTATCCTTTTTTGGAATATAGGATCCATATAAGTTGATTTTAGTGCTTCTGGAAAGAAAATTTCCTCTTTATTACTCATCATTTGGATAAAAAGATGATATTATGGTGAAACGTTATTAATGTATGAAATTATACTTTTTAGTAAACAATATTTATTTATTATTATAGTTTAGATGGTAAATAATTTATTAAAATGAAGAAAAATTATCTTGAAATAAAAAAATTATCCAACTTCCTTCATCTATAATTAATTGATGGTATTTTTCAAAATTATTTTTTTTATAGTTTTAATATCATTTACTTTCTCTTAATCTTTCACTTTCTTTTCATCAAATTTATCTCCTACTCTCTAACATTATTTTTATATTATATTTTCCTCTATGTTCATATTTTCACCTCTCAATAATGTTCTCTTATTTTGAATCCTATTTATGTGATATTTTAGATGACCTTTATATTTCCCTTCTGTTATTATTGAAACAACGTTACATTATCCCATATTATGATTTATTTTTTCTAATAAATGTATATTTTAAATTTTAAATGAATTTTCATTTCATATCTTTATGTGTTATCTTCCACTCATTTGAATTTGTTTTGAAAATGTTGTAAACCATTTCCATAGTGCATGAGATAAAAATAAAATGATAAAATTTCCAAAAGGATGAATAATGTAACAACTTGGTTAATTTTAAGATAAATAATTATCACATCTTATAAATAAACATTAAATAGATTTTATAGAGTTATATTCATTATATGAATAGTATGTAAATTTTCAGTAAAGAATAAGTGTACTTTTTTCTAACCAAAATGGGTTTAATTGAATTATATGGTTTATTTATAATATAAATTTACAAATGAATAAATTTTAATTTTACAAAATGAACTTCATTTTTGAAACAGTCATTTTAATTTTAGATTAGGAGTATTTTTTGATAATTTTCCTTAAAATATTGTAACATAATATTTTAACATCATTAATTAACCTATGTTGATGTTGGAGATATTAAAAATAACAATTTCAAAATAAATTTTCAAGAAACAAAATTGAATCTTAAAAAAAATTGTTGATATTTCAACATCCATTTAAAAAACTGGTGCTGAAAGTGGATTTCCACGACAATGTTATTATGTAACCGACATGGAAATATGTAAAAAATAATTTTACATATTTCAACATAATTTTTATGGTAAATTTTTTTGGAATAATCTAAAATAATAATTTTATATTTTTATGTTGGTTTTTTAATATAACTGATATGGAAACAGGATTTTGACATCATCATTGGGTAAAAACAAAAATATAAAGATACTCCCCTTCAAATTCCACAACAGTTTTATTAGAAATTGATGTGAAAATATATATTTTGTTTTAAAAATAGAAATTAATATATGCTCCAAAAATGTTAAAACTTTCAATTATGTAATTTGGAAAAAATATACCACAATATTTTTACTAAATACTCATTTTAACCTTTATTTAAGAGACATAAATGATACCCTATCTAAAAATTAACCATACCAATTTTTTTTAATTTTTTAATTTGGGTAAGGTATTCATCTCAATAGAATGAAACTTCTCCGAAATCCTATAAAAATAATGAATATTATAAGATTAAAAAATATTATATTTTTATATAAAAACTCAAATAATTAATATATACAATATTATTATATTCAGTCATTGACCCATTTATGATGATCTAAAACGGGAATCTTAAATCTTAATTACCATATTCTATAATCCCTTTCGAATGATGAAATATTAGTTATGAAACATTAACCTAAATATAAATACCAATGTATTTATATATATATATAATAAAAAGAAAATATTATATAATATAAAATTTATTTATCAATATTTTCCTACATTTAACATTATTTGGATTTTTTATCAACAAGTTGTCATTAATAAACCTTTTCAATGAACTTTATTTTTATATGATAAATATGAAAACATGTATAAGAATAATAATTAAGGTCATATAAATTATAAAAAATAATAAAACATAGATTTTTTAAACAATAGTGAAATGTTTTATGAACTGAACCTCATAAAATGAAAAACCAATATAATGTGAATTCATGTGGGAAAAATATTCATATCAAAAAATGAAATAAATATTAACAATTTAAAATTAATATTATTATAATTATTACTAGTATATATTTTATTTAGTCATCACACCCATCATGTAATAAATAAACTGACACCCAATATCTGTAATTTTTAAACATTGACATGTATATGTAAATATAACATCATCACTCAGATATTACACAACTGTTGAATGTTATTACAGATTCGTTACACAATAAATGGTAGTGATTCTACCTTGAATGAAAATAATTTGTAAATAAATAATTATATAAGTATTAATTTAAGTCACTCCTAGTCATATTTTTTAATGATAGGAAAAATCAAATATAAATTAACTTACATTAGAAAAACTGAAAAAATGTCATTGTGATATCATCAAATATCATTTTTTAAAATATTATGATCTAATAGTCTCTTCCACATATATAAAAATCATTAAAAACCCATAAATATTATATATGAATTAAGATATGTGGGCTAATATTTTTATCCCATTTGAAATCTCCAAAGTATCTGAAGTTGTTTATTCATGAACATTTTTGTATTTTATACATTTTTTGATTTTAGATAGTCTGGTATAAATTTAACATATGAAAAAAATATAATTAATTTTCAATAAGATGTAAATAATATAAAAAAATCATACCACATATGTCAATTGATGAATAATAGTATCCATCTATTGTAAAAATTGACCAATATAAAAACCAACACTGGTAACCTCCTTTGTATGAAATGATATTATAGAATTTGGATTAATATTATCATGTACCAGTAATTTATCCTTACCCAACAATAGAGGAAAGGGATGTAAATAATACCCCAAAATATGTATGACTCTGTATACTAATATATATATATTGGGATCTCTAGTATATAACTCACAATATAAGGTTTTGTTGAACAAGGAGGTGGACGTTCTAAATAGGCAGGCTGCATAGGTTGTAACTATCTCAAAATTTGTTCCAACATAGCCGATATAGTTGATTTAATTTTACCTCCCATGGATTGTTTTGGTCTTCCACCTTGTACTTTAAGGAATCTATCTTTTCATCCATTGATTTCTTACATGGATGACCAAAAACATTAAAAATAATGACACATGATTAATATCATATAACATAGCTAGGGTGTAATATATTTCTTAAATTAGTACCGAGAATTTGTATCATACCCTTTGGGATAAAATTACCTTATATATCTTTTTCATGGAGGTCCTCATAAAATTATATATTAAAATGGTATATTGGTATTATTAACAAAAAAATACAAAATTTAATTGATAATAAAACATTATTTCATATAATTATGTCACCCAATTTGTTAGATATTTATATAATAAAATTTTATCATTTTTTAATCCTTACTCTTCCATTTTTCGTTGTTAGTGGTGGGAGATAGAGTACTAAATTATACATCATCAAAGACACTTCTTGATTTAGCACCGAATATATAATGTTTTTACAATCATTTACTCATCTAGTAAATGATAACCTCCATGTGATAAATTATGATGGTATAAATTCTAACACTAGTTCTCTTAGTGATATCTCATTGAGATATATCATATAATAAAATTTGATAATTAATATACATGAAATATTACAATATAAAATAATTAACATAACCTAAATTCTTCATCATTTTGGTTAATCAAAAATTTATCCTGCATCACTACATCATATAACCTATACATGAGCCATGAGTTTTCAATCTATAACTTCCCAAAACATATGTTTTTGTTAATTTTGTTTTAAAATCTATCCATTAATCCACTACTGAAGAGAGATACCTCTTATTAATTTCGTTTGATTCATAAAATTAAAATTCTATAAAAAATTTAATACATTAAATATCAGTCATATAAGATATATATTGTTTTAAGAATGAGTAAAATAACAATAAATTATAATATTTTACCTTTAAGAACTCCCAAAATTTTTCGTTCATTGTATAATCAATAGACTACCAATACGAATATAAAATTGTAATCCTATAATGTCTCTTCATAGAGATATATGCCCAAAATTATGTTGCTTTGGGGCCAGTTATTTTATTATTATTATTATTATCAAATTTAATATTTATCCCCTAAAATCCATGTAAATGTGATAGTATCAATTAACATGTAATTCCATGTATCCTAAATATAGTAAATTTGTTATCAATAGAATAAGAATTATTCTCTATTGTAGGAGGTCACTATTATTCCTACAAAAAATTCTTCAGAAATAAAATTTTACTTTCATTAATAAATTTAGTTATAGAGTATTTAATAATGTAAACAAATCATATATATAATATCACAATTATATAAAAGAGTTTTTATGTGAATAAATTTAACCAAAACATAATGATGTACATCAGATGTTTAAATCAAATATTGTTTAACTTGAATTTTTTAATATTAAATTTTAAGGAATAATTATCGAAATATTTAATATATATATATATATATATATATATATTCAAAATCTAAATTAAAAAATAGATTTTTTTCCAGTGTAAATTTAAATAAGAAAATAAAAATTAAATATTTACCAGAATAATTATGATAGTAAATTAGTGTTTTCTAAAATCCTTCATACATGATCATTTTTCACAACATGGACTATGTTTATATTATAGTAATTGTTATCATCTGGAAATCACATAATAGTTGATGAAACCTAACATAAATCCATAACTTAATCACTATACTCATCACCAAAATAAATTCATTTCCCTTTAAAAATGATTCTCTGGTAATGACCCGGACCCACCTGGTCCATTACTATGGCATAACACGGCTCCACCGTGTTGGTTGCACAGGGACAGTGGCACCATGAGGGTGGTACCGTGTCCTCACCGAGCAGTCTTCATTCTTTCCAAGTTACCAACCTTTTCGCTCATGCAACTTATCTTTTGACATAAAGATGATTTAATACCCCCTTCAAAGCCATTTAAATCATATAAATAATATCAAAAATTCCCCAAGAGTCAGGAAACCCTTAACTTACCAAAACGAGTGGTTTTTCCTCTATGTCACGACCTTCCCCGTACCTTCCTGATCCACCCCTGTTATGCATTTCATTATGGGTAAATAAAACTATTTAACGCATAGCCGTTATGAACACATCTCCAAGGATAATTGTTAAATAATAATTAATTCCATCATGCGTAACCACCCAACCATGTGGTGAAACCAAAATCTGACTTTATAGCCATTCAAAATTCCACATCCCGTAACAATGGGATCTTATCTTTATATCACCCTAGAAATTATTTCTTCTTCCTCTTGGATAGAATCCTTTTCTTCATTGGGCGTTTGGAGTTCCCCTTCTCGAGGCATGTGGGGCACATGTGATCAATCCTTTCTGCCCACCCTTGGAGTCCCCGACATTCCTCCCCTACAAGTCACACATCCTGAGTTCTTGTCTCATGGAGAAGACCTTCGATCCTTGATCAACTAGGTAGGGATTTTCCTTTGTCTCTCCTTACTATGTACCATGCGGGGTGGGTACACTACTGTTTCTTTTACAATGGATGAAATCAATCATTAACCAAGATAGTAAACAGACTGTTAAAGAAGACTGGGGTGCGTTCGACAATTCTGATGTACTATTTTATAATTGCTATATTTTGTGAACAGTATGGGCTTATGCTCACTGAAAATCATGGTCGTTGGTGGTCTTTCCTTGCGCACTAATGATACCTTGTCTTTTTGTGATGATTAAGTGACTGTAACATGGAAATTGGTTAATCATATAAACCCAGTGGATTAAATGGATACCCAGTGATCATCAATAATTGTGTGGTCACCCTGGTTAACCTACAGAAAGAAGAACCTAGTAAATGATGTGCTTGAACTTGGAAGTTTCCCTACTCTGTTTTGGTAGTAGGTGTGTTGTTCTGCTTGATGCTTATGGGGTGATGTGGATGGGGATAAGATACCCTGTTGTGGTATGGTTTTTGGTTGTGAATCTGAAGCTATGTGGGGCTATATCTCATGGCCTGGTTTGGTTCCAGTACTTTGAGGGATCTCACAGATCCCTTTGTTGTCGTGACTTTACAAGAGAACTGGGTGTGAATGTATAAATTGCTGTATCGGTGTTTCTCTTTCTCTGGCATGTGGTTATGTCTGTTAGCTTCCTAGTAGTGCATAATTTACATAAATGGGATCACTTGAACATGAAAACAATAATTGGCTCAATGGGGAATTACTTTCTGGGATGAGTGGTGACATGGTCGTGGGTTCGGTGTTACTTGTGAATGAATAGAAATGAGGGTGTTTGTGCTTATGTTGGTTTTGAAACACCTAGGTTGGGTTGAGTGCTTGTTATATATATTATATAACTGTAGTTCTTATGTTTCTTATTCGTGCCCCACCCATGTTGGGCACTTATTTCAGAACACCCCCATTTCATTAGGCATTGTGTTTTTCAAACACTCATTTGACTGGATGGTTATTAGCTCATTTTATCATCCCTTTCATGAATATACCAAGACTCTTTAGGTAGGATGTGACGGCCTGAGGTCCATTATAGCCCATGATTTTTAGGGCAGGGTAGTTGTGGTGGTTTCCCAGGTGTGTGCGGGCAGGTTGTTTCCCATGTGTCTTCAGGATGAGGCCTAGGTGTCTTCGGGCATGGCGGTAGTTTTTTTGGCCAAGGTGTTTGTGGGCGTGATTACATGTTGTTATTGTGGCAAAGGTGTGTGCGGGCGGGATGTGTGGTTGCAGCCCAGGTGTGTGAGGGCGTGGTGTGGTGGTGGGACTTCGGTAAGAATGGATGGAGAGGTTCAATGCGTAGGATGTCTACAACAACCAGTGGTAAAGTGGCACGAGGTACCCAAATATCGATGTGATATTAAAATACATTACTTGACTTGAATTATTTGGGGAGTGTGCCTTGTTGAGGCTTGGGTGGAGAGATTTCCTTGCTAGGTTTTTTGGTTATCTCTTTTATCACAGAGAATTAGAATTCCTCCCCACTTGTGCACAAGAGATTTTGGTTTTCCCTACTGCGTATACTCGTATGCTAACCCTACGTATATAAAATTGTTTTCAGGATTCTAGAAGGACATCATGGATTTTTTAGGGTCATACTAGTTTAGAGGATTGGAAAGTCTCTGTTTTTGTTTTTTTTCTTTCTTTTCATACTTATTTTTGGGGTTTTCTTTTACATTTGTATCATTTACTTTTGGAACATGCATATGAGAATGGTTTGTTTTGGCTTTACCTGTACGTCCACTTTTTGTGTTGTTGGGATTTACTATTTTTTCTCCTGATCCTATTAATTAAAAAGAGTAATTCCTTCCATTTTGTGTGTGATTCTATACCCTTGGAGTTAGTCGCCACTCCGGGACCTGTTGAAGGCGAGTCTCGGGGGTCATTATCTCTCTATCAACTCGAAGAAGGAAGGGTCTGGCAATTTTCTATCCCTTCTCTAATCTTGGTGAAGGTGGGTTATGACAGAATGGTATCAGAAAAGGTTGAGATATAGGATGGAGTTCAGAGTTTGGCACAATGAGTATTCCATGGGATGGTAGGGAAATATTGTTGGACAATCTTGGTCTGTGAAATAGGCCTGGGAAGACCGGCTAGGACATGTGATTTTAAGTCCCCCTGTGATCTGATGCAAGGACTCTAGGCCTACCGAATGTCCAAGTGAGGCCACACTGATTGTAGGATATAGACCCTAGGAAAGGTACATGCGTCATAATGACTTGTGTTCACGTGTTTCATGGGTATTTTGGTGATTTTAAATGAATAAGAAGTCTTAGAAAATATAAGAAAAATATTCTACACTACTCGGTCTTAGGAATTCATTGTTTACCTTGAAGTTACAGCACCTAGGAGACGACCATGAGTAGTGTGGGTGATCGAGGCCCATGCGGTTGACTTGGCCGATTGAAAAAAGACTGAACAAGAGGAGGACGATCAGTGAAAGAGGACGCTTCATTCCTTTTAGCGATAGACCCTTGGAAAGTATGAGGGAACCACCTCGGACCTGGAGATAGAAATTTTGCTAGAGGATCTGGTGATAGCTTTCATCTTGATCCGGTCTATGAAAAAGTACTGGGTTCCTCTAGCTGTAATCCAGATTCGGGGAGCAATGCGTTAGTGGTGGACGCTCTACCTCGGGGAGAAGTGGTAGGATGAGGTTATGTGGGCTGAGTTAGAGAGGGGGTTGCGGGAAGAATTCCTCTCTTCCACGATGAAGGCTTAGAAGAGGTAGGAGCTACTCTCCCTCCAGCAGGGGATCATGTCAGTGAGAGAGTTGGTGATCATGTTCAAGGATCTCCTCCACTTTGCTCTAGACCTCTTTCCCGACGAGGAGTCTCGGGTGAGATGTTTGGAGGTGGCACTTAGACCTTCTCTGATGTATGCTGTTACTACCTTCACATTACAGACATAGTTGGAGGTCCAGAAGAAAGATGAAGTGGTGGAGAGGATGCACACGCTGGGAGGTGTACCGTGAGAGGGAATCTAGTTGGGATCATCTAAGGGGAAGAAAGTCAGCAGCATGCCTTCAACATTAGGGCCCTGTATGTTTCGACTAGTAGGGAGGAGTCCCCAATAGTTATAGTTCATATCTCCCGGTCCTTGACCTTTTCTTGCAGGACCAGGACCGAGATGCTTCATATTCGGTAGCCATGGGCACCTTCAGAATCCATTCTTGGACTTAGTACAATTCAATGGTGGTGGTCCAGTGCAGCACCCGCCCCAGTCGCATCAGTTTCCAGCAATGGCCTTTCAGTAGCAGCATCAGGGATAGAGAGCACCCGCTCCTCCAAGGACAGACATCGCAGTGGGAGACCGACCTATGGGTGCTCCTCAAGGACCTCTACTAGGGCATGGTCGGGGAGGCATATGACAGCCGAGGGGGGGGGGGGGGCGAGCTGGGCATGGGCAATTACACACCATAGAGGCAACAAATCCACCAGGGCCTGAAGTCATTTGAGGTACGATCAACTTGTTTAGTACTCTTGCCTATGCCATGTTTGATACTAGAGCTTTGAAATCCTTTGTTGCACCCAGTCTGGCCGATGCACTGGGTCAAGATATTGAGAGACATCAATGCTCCTAGGGTTGAGTACACGAGTCAGAGGTCAGACCGACTTGTTTTATGTTTGTCGAGGTTGTAGAATGATGATAGGGCCACATCAGTCAATCATGGATCTTCTAAAATTGCAGATACGTCCATATGATGCCATCCTAGGAATTGACTAGATTTTCTCTGTATGTTCCGTTATTGACTGCTTCTGAGGAAGGATCATGTTTTCAATGTTGGGTGGATAACATGTGACTTTGATTAGCGAGCGGGGTTACAAGGAAGGTAAACGGTAAGTGGAGACCCTTCATTCCATATTAGCTGAACTGTCAGTGGATTCAGTGGACACATAAATGATGGAAGCCGTAGGGATTGTCTGTGAGTTTATGTACATATTCCCTAAAGAGGTGGCCACTCTACCCCCTCGATGTGATGTTGAATTCGGGATAGACTAGAAACCTGGTGCCCGTCCGATTTCGATGGATCCCTACCAGATGGCACCTTCTGAGTTGTAGGAGATGCGGATTCAGAATGATGATCAGATGAAGAAGGATTTTGTTTGACCATGTGCATCACCATGGGGTGCTCTTATCCAATTTTCAAGCAAGGAAGATGGTGGTCTAAGGCTCTGCATAGACTACTGGAGACAGAATCTGGTGACGATCAAGAATCAGTAGTCTCTTTTGAGGATAGACGATTTCTCTGACCAGCTTAGGGGAGAAGGATGGTTCTCTAAGATTGATCTACGGTCTAGATATCACCAGTTGAGTATGAAAAAGGGTGACATCTGAAAGAATTCCTTCAGATGTAGGTATGGACACTTTGAGTTTGTAGTAATTTCGTTCGGTGTTACGAATGCACCAGCTGTGTTCATGGGACTCATGAACTCCATCATCCGGGAATACCTGGATCAGTTCGTAGTCGTGTTTATTGATGGCATCCTGATCTATTCAGGGTCAAAGGAGGATCACACTGAGCTCCTGAGAACGGTTTTATAGGTCCTCCGACTGCACCCACTCTATGGGAAACAATCCATGTGCAAGTTCTGGACACGAGAAGTGAAATCCCTTGAGAACGTGGTGTCCAAGATGGTAATAGTGGTGGACCCATCAAATGTAGAGGCGGTTGTTTCTTGGGAAGCACCCAAGAATGTGGCAGAGGTTCGTAGTTTTCATGGACTGGCAGGTTACTACCGGAGGTTTGTTCCCAACTTCTCCCAAGTTGCAGCACCTTTGACAACATTGACCAAGAAGGACCATTCTTTCGTATGGGATGGGCAGTGTGAGGCAGACATTAGCTATCTAAAGGAGATGATGGTATGTTCTCTTGTGCTGAGGTATCCAGAAGAAGGGGCGGTGTATGAGGTGTTCTGTGATGCTCCAGGACAAGGCCTTGGTTGTGTGCTGATGAAAAAAATGGGTGTTCTCTTATGGGTCTAGACAATTACATCCCCATTAGAATAATTATTCTACCCATGATCTGGAGCATACGACGGTCGTGGTCTCAATAATGTTTTGGAGAGATTACCTCATCGGGGAGTGCTTCGTGGTCTTCATGGATCAAAAAATCATGAAATATATCATTTCCCAGTGGGACCTGAACTTACGGAAGTGATGGTGGATGGAGTTCCTTTAGGACTACAAAATTGAGATTTCCTACACCTCAGGAAAATGGAAGGTGGTGGCTGATGCCTTGAGTAGGATGTTCTAGAAGGATGAGGATCGAGAGTCCGAAGATGCTTGGAAGGAAATGGAGGAGTTGGCTTCCCTGCACTAAGATGTAAGGGAGGATGGTTGTAGAGGATTTCTTTTATAGATGAGAGTGCAATCCTCTCTCCTATGGCAGGTGTAAGAGTCTCAATTGGGAGACATAGAGAGTGAAGTAATGCGTGACTAGGTTAACCATGGTGATGTTCCAGAAGGGAGGAAGGAGGATGATTAGAATTAAATGATTTTCAGAGGGAAGTTGTTTCTTCTGAAGACGATGTGCGAGAGAGTTCTTGATGAGTTCCACAAATCACCCCTGTCAGTACACCTGGGAGACTCCAAAATGTACCGGGGATTGATAGGTTAGTTCTGGTGGCCCGGGGTGAAGCGGGCGGTGGTAGAGTTTGTTGTGAAGTGTCTCGTGTGTCCGCAGGTGAAGGTTAAACACCACATTCCAGGGGTTCTGTTACAAACATTAGATGTCCTTGAGTAAAAGTGGGACAACATCTCGATGGATTTCATCACGGGACTACCCGATGTTCAAGGGGGTTGTGATGCTATCTGGGTAGTGGTGGACCGACTTAAGAAATAGGATAACTTCTTGGCAATCAAGGAGCCATGTTTGGTGGATTCCATAACACAGAGGTACATGGATGAGGTGGTGCAGTTGTACGGAGTCTCTAGATCCATAGTATCAGATATGGATGCATGGTTTACCTCAGAAGTTTAGAGGGGATTGCAGCATGCTTTTGTCACCTAGCTATGTCTTAACACTTCTTTCCACCCCTAGACAGATGGACAGACTGATCGCACCAACCATACATTAGAGGATATGTTATGATCATGTATTCTGGACTCTAGGGGATTGTGGGAACGACACATGCCTCTAGTGGAGTTTGCCTACAACAATAGCTATCACTCTTCCATTAGCATGGCTCCATTCGAAACTTTGTACAGGAGGCCATGCTGCTCACCCATCTGCTGGACAGAGGTCAGGGAGGCAGGTGTTCATGGCCCGGAGGTGGTGCAGAGCACGACGGAGAAGGATCAGCTTATAAAAGAGAGGATAAAGGTATCCCATGACCGGTAAAAGTCATATGCCGATAATAGGAGGAGACCCTTAGAGTTCGAGGTCGTGGACCACATGTTCTTAAAGGTCTCCCCTCGGCATGGTCTACGAAGGTTCAATAGGGGGAGTAGGCTTTCTCCCAGGTTCGTCGGACCGCTTGAAGTGCTACAGCGGGTTAGTGAAGTGGCTTATCAGCTAGTGCTACCACCACCACTTATGAGACTGCATGATGTATTCCACGTGTCCCAGCTCCGATGATATCTACATGATGATTCACTTGTGCTGGAATGGGGAGAGTTGGATATCGAGGATGATGTGACTTTTATGGAAAGACCAGTGAGGATCGAGGATCGTGAGGAGAAGGTGGTTCGTGGATTGACCATTCCTTTGTTTTTGTGTAGTGGAGACATGGAGTGCTCAAGGAATGTACCTGGGAACCGGAGACGCCGATGCGCACCCAGTACCTAGAGCTGTTTGGAGTTTTGTTCTGTTTTTTTTGTACTTATTTTTGATGGAACGATTTACCTTGTTAACTATGGAACGTGATGTTTTCCTTAATATGTGGATTTTTGTGAAGAGTCCAAACTATGGGGAGGGGAAGAACTGCTCCCTAATCAAGATTCATTAATGTGGATGCGATTAAAACCATGCGAGTGAGTTAGTTCCACCAAAAACAAATAGTATCTTGACATGGAGGAAGAAACTCCCTAACCCATATGACTAGACAATTTGACCCTCAAGTGTTTCCTAGTTACTTGAGGGAGAGGTGTTCATAGATGTCGATGAGGTTAAATATTGAGAGGTATCTTTAAAGGTTGTTGTTCGAAACCCTATTTTAATTGGGACTAGTTTTGAGTCATGGGGGCGAGAATAGTATGAGAGGTATCTGATGTAATAGACCGGACCCACCTGGTCGATTACTTTTCCAAAACACGGCTCCACTGTGACAGTGGCACTGTGATGGTGACACTGTCTCCTCACCAAGCGGTCTTTGTTCTTTCCCAGTTCTTGACCTTTCTGCTCCCGCAATATATCTTTTGAAGTAAAGATTATTTAATACCCCCTTCAAAGCCATTTATAGCCCATAAATAATATCTAAAATCCCACAAGAGTCGGGAAACCCTTAAATTACCAAAACGTGTGGTTTTTCCTCGGTGTCAAGCCCTTACCCATACCTTCCAGATCCAGCCCTGTTAGGAATTTTCTTATGGTTAAAAAAACTGTTTAACACATCGCCATTATGAGCACCACTCTGAGGAGAATTATTAAATGAAAGTTAATTCCATCGTGCGTAAGCACCCAACTGTGTGGTGAAACCATGATCTGACTTTATAGCTTTTCAAAATTTAACATCCTATAAGAATGAGATATCATCTTTATATCGTGCTAGAAATACTTTCTTCATCCTCTTGGATAGTGTCATTTTCCTCTTTGTGCATTTGGAGTTCCCATTCCCGAGGCAAGTGGTGCGCCTGTGCTGAAGCCTTTCTGCTCACCCATGGAGTCCCCAACGTTCCTCCCTTGCAAGTCATGAATCCCCAGTTATTGGTGCGTGGAGAAGAACTTCGATCCATGATCAAACAGGTAGGGATTTTCCTTCTTCCCCTTTTACTCTGTTTCATGAGGGGTGGGTACACTACTGTTTCTATGGGAATGTATGAAATCAAAACATAATAAAGATAATAAATAGACTATTAAAGAATGATGGGGTGTGTTCAAAAATTCTACTATACTCTATTATAATTGATATATGCAGTGAACAGTATGGGCATATGCTCACTAAAAATCATGGCCATTGGTGGTCTTTCCTTGCGCACTAATAAACCCTTGTCTTCTGTGCTTATTAAGTGACTGTATCATGGAAATTGGTAAATCACGTAAACCCGATGGATCAAATGGATTCCTAGTGAAGATCAATACTTGTCTAGTAACCCTGGTTAACCAACATAAAGATGAACCTAATGATTGATGTGCTTGAACTTAGATGGTTACCTACTCTGTATTGGTAGTAGGTGTGTTGTTATTCTTGATTCTTATGGGGTGATATGGATGGGGATGGGATCCTCTATTGTGGCATGGTTCTTGGTTGTGAATCTGAAGCTGTGTGGGGCTGTATCTCAAGGCTTGGTTTGGTTTTAGTAATTTAAGGGATATCACAGATCCCTTTGTTGTCATTACTTTAGAAGAGAACTGGATGTGAATGCTTAAATTGATGTTTGGGTGTTTCTCTTTCTCTGGCTTGTGGTTATGCCTATTAGTTGCCCAGTAGTCCTTAATTTACTTAAATGGGATCACATGAACATAAAGACTAGAATGGGCTCAATGTGGAATTGTTTTCCAGGATGAGTGTTGACATCGTCGTGGGTTTAGTGTTTCTTGTGAATGAATAGTAACGAGGGTGTTTGTGCTTAAGTTAGTTTTGGAACTCCTAGGTTGGGATGAGTGTTTCTTATATATATTATATAATTTTAGTTCTTATTTTTCTTATTCGCATCCCACCCTAGTTGTGCACTTAGTGACGAACTCCCCCATTTCATGGGGGAGGGTGTTTTTCCCAACACTTCTATGAGTGGTTGGCTATTAGCTCCTTTTCTTCTCACTTTCCTGAATAACCCAAGACTCTTCAGGAAAGTTGTGACATCTTGAGGTCCATTATATCCCATTATTCTTCAGGCATGGTAGTTGTTGTGGTTTCCCAGGTGTGTGCGGGTAGGTTCTTTCCCATGTGTCTTAGGGATGAGGCCCAGGTGTCTTCGGGCATGAAAGTAGTAATTCTGGCCCATGGGTTTGCGGGCATGGATACAAATGGTTGTTGTGGCCTAGGTGTATGTGGGAAGGATGTGTGGTTGTGGCCAAGGTGTGTGCAGGTGGGGTGTGGCAGTGTGACTATGGTTATAATGGTGGGAGAGGTTTGATGCAAAGGATGTCTTCAATAACCAATGGGATAGTGGAGTGGGGTACCCAAATATTGATGTTCTGTTACTATAAATTACTTGACTTGTGTTATTTGGGGACTATGCCTTGGTGAGTCTTGGGTGGATAGGTTTCCTTGCTAGGTGCATTGGTTATCTCTTTTCTCACAGGGCATTTGAATGCGTCCCCACATGTGCTCGAGAGATTTTGGTTTTTCCTACTGAGTATACTTGTATGCTCACCCTATGTATATAAAATAGTTTTCTGGTTTCCAATAGGACTTCAAGGATCATGTATGGTGGTACTAGTTCAGATGTTGGGACAGTCGCGGTTGTTGTTTTTTCCCTATCTTGTGGAACTTTTTTTGGGTTTTCTTTTACTTTTGTATCATGTACTTTTGGAACATGCATTTGATAATTATTTGTTCTGGCTTTACCTGCACTCCTACTTTTGGGGTGGTTGGGATTTAATATCTTATCTCCAGATCCTATTAAATAAAAAGGGTAATGACTTCCATTTTGTGTGTGATTCTATACCCTTTGTTCTAGTCACCACTCCGGGACCAATTAAAGGCGGGTCTCGGGGGTCATTATCTCTCCTTCAACTTGAAGAAGGAAGGGACTGGAAAATTGATGTCCCTTCTCTCATCATGGTGAAGGTGGTTCGTGACAGCTCCATTGGTCATTTGATGGGATAATAACCTAAAATAGATTCTTTTATGGGTTAACATGATAAATGGATTAACTTTGAAACTAAATCTTTTCAAACCAATGAGGGTAAATCCATAATCGTCATGTTTATGCCTATATTATAATCAACTTAGTTACATAACAATTGTTACTCAAAATTTAGTAAAATAAAATTTTCTTATATCCTCAAAAACACAAAAATATTTCATTTATGAAAAATTATGTTTTATCTTTTTTACACAAAAAAATAAATTCTTCATCGATAACCTTTTTCATGCTATTTTAATGGTACTGTTATCATCATATTTTTTTACATAAAATATTTATCCATTAATCTCTAAATCAGACCAAGTGATCAAATTAATAGATGATCCCCCTACCAACCATTTTAATGTTTCTCATAAGGATAAATATGTGTTAAAGTTATGATTTAACAATGAAAAAAAAATTCGTTTTTTGTAGAATAATTCAATACTTTTGATTTTTTCAGATATCATTAAATCAATGTAGAAATATCTGATGGTATATATGGTTAAACCTCATATATCTTTTTAAAGATGTATAAATATACCTACAAAACATAATTATGAGGAACTTAATTTACCTTAATCCTTGAATCCCTCTACCTTCACTATCAATATTGGAATGTTGAGATATATTGAGACTATTGTACTCAACCTCATTTAAATAAACAGTATAAAACTGAATCAATACTTTCAATATAAATATTTTTGAATAAGAGAGCCCTCTGATCGAGGTGGGTTTTTAATGTATCCCTTAAAAAGTTTCATATATATTTCAAAACGATATATCTAGTGTAAATAAATAGGCCCACATGCTCTAATCTCTCATACCATATTAATCACTCGATATTCCATTATAATAAAAAATGTTTGTGGGAAATGAATTTATAGTTGATAAAGTGTCAGGGAATATTAGCTATCCAAGACATCTAAAAAATTGTATTAATGAAATTATAAAAATGGATTTAGATAAAAATATAACCTGATAACATTCTTTCTGAATGTTATCATTAATACAGAATTCACTTAAAACTAAATTAGTTGTTTCCTCAATACATGATAGACATTAGGTTTCATACCTATTAATTTAAAATACTTATATGATAACAAATTATTCACATTTTAAGAATATCTAATGGGTAATTTAATACCATGATGACATTGAAAAAAAACATTCTCACCCTTTATTTATGTTAGATGAGTTTGAGGAAAATATTTCATGTTCACCTTCATAGTGGGAGTTAACTCCAAGAATACTCCCATGGATATTAATTCCAATCTTGCAAGTAATACATTTTTATATTCCCTTTTATGTCTAATAAAGTTATAATAATAATGTCACATATGTTTTTATAAACATGAGTAATGTTAATGTCATGTTTTATCTCTATAAATATCAAATAAGGTAACTTTAGTTAGAAATAATATTTATTTCATTTATATATTTTTTATTATGGGAACTTCCTTTCATTCCAAATGTAAAATAAATATTTCTCACCTTGCTATAAAATTTATCCCTTGGAAATGGATTGGAGGGGAGATTATAAACATGAAAACAATTAATTTCCCTTTTTCAATGTTTTATATGGACGATCCATTCACAATAATATTAACTATCTTATGAGAACTACCTTTCTTCCATTCTGAAATTAAAAAAATGAATCATATTCTTCACATATAAGACATGAATTATGTACATTAACACAATATCTAAATAATTATCCATATTTAAGATTTTTCTTTATAGTTATTGTTTTTATTACAAGAAAATTAAAAAAAATATTTATTGTTTGATTTTTTAAAAAATATCTCCTATAGAAATTTCAAACCATCAATCAGTGGTAAAATATACACATCAATTTCTTTTCCTTTATGTTTGGTCCAAAAATCATCCAGATCATCATAATATATTTTATATTCATACATATCAATAAGTAAAATTTTTAAACTACCAAATAATAGTCCTTAAAATATGTTTGATGTTGACGATCCGATATGAAATCATTCAATATGTTCATAGTATCATTGTGTGTTTTCTATGTTTACATCCATAGTTTGGATTTTGATTTTCTCAAATCTCTTCTATTATGGTTAATTATAAGGTTGAAATATATTTACACCATTAATATTCTTATATGTATTCCATATTATGGTTTTCTATCATTTGATGTTAAAAACAAATGCTTTAAATGTGGAATTGTTGGAAGATACAAGTTTTATTTAGTGGGAGATTTGGTGTCTTTATTTGAGGATGAATTAGAGTTTATTTTTCAAAATATATTATATTTCTAAGTCCCACATTTAATAAATTTTTATAAACATTCAGATTCATTCCTATAAAACACAAAATCATTGTGGAATGTATGTATATTTTTATGCCCCAATATAATGGGAGTAATATTTTATTTCAATCATAAATAGAATCTTGAATCATGTTTCCTTCTAGAAGTAGTTCTTTTAAAAGGTAAAACAATTTAGGGAACCATATATCACTCCACCTATTTCATTATTTCAGGTTAAAAAATTTGAGCAGAGCTAATAACACTCAAAATTTATCGAAACATGATAGAAGTGGTTTCTTATCATCTCCATAAAATCGTACAAAAATTTATTAATTTTTTATGGAATCAATTTTTATATCACAAATTAATTCATTAATACAATACTTTTCCTCTTGTTGAATGTTTTCAACATCATTAGATGTTGAATATTATATTATTCCACCACGTGAGATCCAAATTTAATAACTATTATTAAAACAAAAAATTTATATGTCATTTGATTAATCTAGAATTAAGCTTTCAAATATAAAAAAATGATGCATATATTGAAAAGTAGATGTTTTTTATGATTTCATTTATTAAATTCCAAGTAACCATCAACTCTGTTTTCAAATTCATTAGTGATTGATAATAAAATTATCCAATAATGGTCCATTAAATGCCTAAGATCATAATATAAATCGTAAATATATAAAAATATATAAACACTTAAAAATAAAAATAAATAGATAAATTTAAATCATAAAAAATATAATCAAAATAATAAATAAATCATTTATTGAAATTTTTTTAATAAAAAATGTCAATTATAATAATTAATAATATAAAATTAAATAAACCTATGTTAAATTATTTTATAAAATAAAAAAGAAATGATAAAAGTTGATATCATTTATGAGGATGATTTACCAATCACTAATTTCAACACACCCAGCAAAATCATAAAATATCTATTTATCATTATCGAAATATGAGCCATCAAGATGATTTACCAACCTTTAATATCCAAATATTAAAATTAGTCTTAATATATCTATCATTAAATATCTAATTATAAATAATATTTTCTATAAAAAACTTAAAATAAAAAAATTGTCAATATATACAATTGTATATAAAAACAATTCCAATTTAAAATAAAGTATAAAAAATAGAAAATAATTAGTAATCAAAAGAAAATTTATATTCAGAAACGAAATAAAACAAAAATAATTTTTAATTAAGGAATATTTTTATATAAAAAATAATTAAATAAAATTTAAAACAAAAAATACTAAATAAATATTCTAAAAATAAAAAATTAAATATTACACTTACAAAATATAGAGATTCATTGTGAATATATGAGATAAATATATCCAAAATGTCTAATGTTGAATATCTGATTCTAAATAATGAAACAATATGTCATAATGAGTGTGAATGTTGAACATGATAATAAAAAAGAGTTTGTTGTGATGAATAAAGCAATAGAATATCTGGGAGGATGCAATTTAGAAAGAAAAATGAATGAAATGAAAAAAATAGTTAATATTAATAATATTGAGACTAATGAAGGATGGTAGAGGGTGACACATTTCATTTATTAGGGTTTCTAAAAATAGATTTATGCAGAATAGATTAGGGGAAAACTATATGTATATTTTTTTTAAATGGAGTTTGAAGCCATTTTTATATTAATAATTTTTACATATGAAAGTATTAGTTTTAGTTTTTATAAAACAAAAAAAAATGAAAGTTAAAAAATTTGACATTGGGCGTATAATAAAATTGACTTCAAATGTTAATAGAAACACCACTGACATGCTTTTAAAAAAATCGACCCTAAAGGTAAATCATGATGAGGTTTAATTTTAGTTTTAAATAAACCACTATTAAATTTATCTCCACATATATTGTGATATTAGGATTGGAAAATATGATGTTAATATTTTGACATCGAACCATATTTTTTTAATAAAGAATATTTTTTTTTCAATTAATAGTGAAAAAGAATGATTTTTTTAAAAATATATTTTATTTTCAAGTATTTAAAATGTCACTTTGTATTCTATATTTATTTTATAATATCATTATTCATTATTTATCATACATAATCTGATAAATGTAATTAGAATCAACATTATAGTGTAATTTCATATAATGAGAATTTTATACAAAAAAGGAAATTTTCAAAACAACATTTTTTCATCAAGTTTTGAGGGTTTCTATTTTAATTACATTATTCCACTAATGTTAATTTATTTTTATAAAATGTGTTCAATATTTTCAATCATGATGTTTAAATTTTTTACATAAGTCCTTTTATTTTTTCCTATTATAAATATTAACCATAATATATATTTTTCACCTCCGTAAGTATAAATCAAGTAATTATGGATAAAAATAGTTTGATAATGGATAAAAACCACCCCAAATTAAAATTAATCTATTATATGGGTGGTGTTGAACTATAATCATCATGTATTCTAATTTATGTCCATTTTTCTAATTTTCTTGTAAAATTAAATAATTATAATTTTATGCAATGAAAAATAAAAAATATAACTCTCTTAAATATAAATTTATATTAAATTTTCACATTGAAATACATATAAGTTGTGAATGAATATTTAATGATGTTTTGCGAAAAAATACCTTATTTTTATGGTGGTTTATTAATTTTTAGTGATGAAATAATTACAGCAAATATTTCATCAATGATGACAAATTGTGTGGGAAATTAGTAGAAAATCACAGTAAATGATTTGAAAACATCGAAGGTAATATTTTTTTATGTATTATAGTTTCATGTGAATTTTATAGTTAGTAATAATCTATTATTTATGGTTAAATGGATTATATTATAATCCAATTTCTTTAATGAGGTTTTTAAAGTCAAAATATGTGAATAACTCTTAAAAAGTCATTACTTTTATTTTATGTAAAATATGTTTTGTAAGGATATAAAAAAATACATTAAGATGAATATATGGATGATAAACAGTCAAAAATATCATTTCTTTAACATTAATGATCCAATAATTAAATTTGATGTAAATTTATTACTCTTTTAAATTGAATACATTGTTACAATGTTTGAGGATAAAAACACTAAATAAATGGTTATTACACAATTAATTATATAAAATGATGTCTAAAACTATAAAAATTTTATTTAATGATTATATTAACTCTATATACTAACTATATTAAAATACATGTCATTTTTGAATGATTTTACATGAGTTATGTGCATATTATATTACAATATGTTCACGTATTTCCAAAAGTGGTCCTCCCCTCACTTATAAAACGTCACCCACTCCCTTCACTTATTCAAACTACATGATACATTTGTTGATATAATAAGTAACTATAAAACTTCATAAAATATTTTATCATATTCTATAACAGTTATTTTGGGCCTAATACCAACGTTATATGTCTTAAGTTGTAAGGAAAAGTAGGTTGTCCGAAGAATATGTATTAATTTTAATAGATTGATTTAGTTTTATTTATTATTTTACATCCATAAAATATTATAAAACGTGTATGTACCATAAAAATATTACATATATTCAAAAATTATTTTTATATGGAATAACCAATATAATTTTCGATCAAATGGGAAATGAAACCATCATTTGTTTGTATGGGGGACTACCACGTAATGAGCCTATGTACTTCATTTTCCATTACTGCCTCCCAGATATGGTAATAATGATTGATTTAATGAATATAGATGATATAAATGAACTAATTATAATAATGAAATGTTAATATTCCATCTATTTTCTTACCTTTCTATCCGTTTAAAAATGATAACGTCATTCATGCATATATTTGGACTACCACCCACACGAAGTGATGCGATTCATTTTTAATAATCACAACACGAGGATAGTATATATGAGTTTATTTAAATTGGTAATAAGATATTTATTATATAATAATATTTCTATAAATATAAAATTATTCTTACTCTGTTTTCCTCATGATTTTTGAAAAAATTTAAATGTTACTAATGAATATGTAAATACCATTGTCTCTATTTTCGTAACAGAATTCATTTTTTCATATATAAATTCTTGATTAGTTACCTAAATATAGTTAAAGTATAAAAATTATAATTATTGCAAAATTATTATTAAGGATATTATGTAATAATTAAATCTTTGGAAACAATTGACATACTAAAATCATTTTGAAATTATGAACTGAACATCCTTAAAACACTGAAAGTGAACAAAACCGAATAAGTAATTAAATATTTCATTAAAATTAATTAAATTAACGATTTAATGATAAATTATTAAATAAGGAGATGTTTATTAAGAAATAAAATAAATTTTATAAGTTTATTATATAGTATTGAATGGGTAAACATTGAAATTATGGACTTGAGGTAAGGGATTTCAACTAAATTTCTCTTCATTGAGGCATGTTTTAATTGTATTCCCCAAATATATTTTATTTGGGGATTATTATTCAATTTTATATGTTATATCATTAATACTTCATAATTCATGGTATTTTAAGTTATAAATCCTTTAATTTAATGTAATGGGGTTTGATCTAAAAGTTAACAATGTTTAATGGGTTTCTAAACTCAATTTCAATTCCGTGGATTATTCATCCGCTTCATTTATTATATTTTGTAAATATTATTTTTGAAATTGAACTTTTAATTTGTAATAAATTTCCTCTTTTTTGTCGATTGTTTTTACATAATCTCTCCATTAATTATTTCTATATTAAATGATATGGTATTTGTAAGGATTATTTGTCTAAATGTTTTTCTGTATGGAACATATGTTTATGTTATAAACATATATTATTTTATGAGGTTTATATATATATATATATCCCATTTTAAATTTTATATCATGGATTTACTTATATTAATGGTACATGATGTTTTTTAATCCATTTACATTAGGTTCTAAATATTAAAATGTTACCAAAATTTAAATGATATTTATGACACGATCTCATCTTATTTTTAGATATTTTATCTTAAATTTCCCCTCAAGAGGGATCACATGATATTATATTCACGAACTACCACTATTTTATTCTACACAATTTATAATTTTTTTAATGTTTAAATTTTATTTCTTACAAAATGTATTACAAAAAGATCAATATTGAATTTTCTAAGTGAAATAGATCATATTTCCTCTTTTAAATCAGGAAACATTTTCTTCCATATCAATTTTTAATGTAATTTAACATATTTTATTTTTTAAAGATAAATAATTTTCAAAATTTATTTTATATTATATTCTACATTATTCTAAAATGATTTAAAATGGATTTTTAATGTTTTCCACATTGGTCAATTTTGAATCTCTTTAGAAAAGTTTGAAATGAATTTTTGTTTCTTTAATTATTAAGTGAATGGATTATCACACCATCAGTAATGTTATATTATTTTTATATTTGATGATACATTTTCATTGTTATTTTCATTGAAAATGATTTTCATAATATATTTAGAAATTTTAGTTTATTAAAATTTAATTTGAAAGTGTAAAGGGTATTTTAAGCATGAATGTTTTTAATTATATTTTTATAATATCCCCAAACCCACACTCTTAGATTGGAAGCTAAAATATTAAGCATTAAATTTATATATTTGATAACAAATATGGTGACCCAATTTTCCCCATCCAAAACATACCACATGAAATGTTAATATTGAATCACTTTAATACTCAAGGTCCTTTTAGGTTTAGAGTTTTTGTGAATTAGTATAAAATATTACATAATCACTACCCTCGTATTTAAATTATCATTTCTCCAAGTTATCCTTTATTTTTTTCTTAAATTAGGGAAAACTCATAATCTATATGAAACATTTATAGAAATAATTCATTTAACAATATAATTGAAATCCTAGGGAAAGAAACCTACAAAGGATTATCTAAAATGATTAATAACGTTAAACATATACATTAACAATTAAATCTAATTAATGAGTATAATATGAGAAAAATGATATGATTGCTAGTCAAAATGCATTATCATTATATAAGAATATGGAGACCCATCAATACTTGAATCATCAAACATAAAAACGTGACATAATGATCTTAGAAAATCAATAGTAATGAGAATCAATAATCATGAGTCATATGATATCAATATTGATGACATGAATAATTTATAACCATATCAATAATCAATAAAATGTATTGGTATATGGGAACCATTATCTTTAAAACCAATTTTAATATTGTGTCATAAATAAATGAAGCACAATTCCATCCATAGTAGAAACCCTCATGTAACTTCCGATTCTTGTATATTAAGATAAGGTTCATTATCCAATTCATTGATGTGATATTTAGGTTCACCAATATATAACATATATCGGGCTCACCCAACACTATCTTTTTTCTCCCATTATATAAGCTTTATTGAGATCACTCGACACTATCTACGTGTTCCTATTATCATAAAGAGATTCCATATAACATTCAAGAATAAAACTGTTTTAATATTTCATTTTTATACATTTTTTTATTTATCATCCATTGATTGATTCACCAATGTAAAAGAAACATGATCCATAACATTCTCTTTGAAACATGATTAAACAATGTAAAGGGAAGAAGTTCCATGAAAATATATAAGACTAATCTTAATCCAACCAGATAAAGAATATGGATGGTATCATTATAAAACATCCAAATTATAGCATAAGTAACAATAATTTTTTTGATATTGAAGAATTGAAATACAATAAAATGATCATTAAAATCTTTTTTTAGGAAAATAACCCTTTTCTTTTGAAAATAAATTTTAACAACTAAATTTTTACAAAATATTTTAAAAATAAATTTATTTGGAAAAAAGAAGCATATAAAGGAATAATTAATGAAAATAATGGAAATTATTGTCGGAAAATATGTACGTGTAATAAATTAAACAATTAGACATTGTTTTCAAATCAATTTGAAAAAGGGAGTAAAAAGTGATAAATTTGGAAAACCATAGGGAGTATACTTTTAAAATTATTTAAAATAAGGAAAAATATCATGTAAAATTGATTTTTGAAATCATTTATTTTTATAAATTATCAATCTTTGACTCACTTCAGAAAATAGTTATATGGAAGATAATGTTACCTAAATTAAAATAATACACATGATCAATATCCCTTATAAACACATTTCATAAGGTTTCTTCAACAAATAAGGGATGAAATTGAAATATAACCATAAAAAATTCATAACCAAAGGATAATAAAATATATATTTTTAATAGGATAATATCACATTATTTCATCTAAAAAAACCTTTATCATAAACAACCACGAAATAAAGGTTATCTCAACATTAAACCTTTTCCAATATGGAAACTCTTCAATTGTAAGGCCATTGAATAATAACAATAAAATATAAATTAAATATCATTCAAATTTTTAAATTCAAAAAATTACTTGTATAACATTCAGTAGGTATACCTCATTATAAAATATAGTTTTATACGATAACGTATGCCCCAAATAAGGAAATTTGAGATGAGAAACCCTTTCAATGATCATATTGTTGAAGTGAAAATTAATCATTGAATTGATTGTGTTTATACACTTTAAATTCATATAAAAGAATCTTAAATATAATATAATATATTCAAAACTAATTACATATATAATGATGTCATATTAATGTTAGAAAAGAAGTAATATAACCCCTTGAAATGAAATTGAGATATGAAACTCATTACCACTAGGAAAACTTCAAGTGAATTAACCCTGAATGAACTATCTCAAATATAAATATACAATACCATGATTTATGGATGAATCATGTTATTAAATGTAAATGGGAAGTATATATACAAAATAATAAAAATAAATGATGAATATGGCACATGTCTCACAGAAATAAAAATTGATTGGGGAAAACCCTTACCTCTAGTTTAACTTTCTTATATATGACTTAACTATGATATAATAATCATACATACGTTATTTTATTTATTAGGAAAAAATTTCAATTTTATAAACTTATACTTAAATAATATATAATATTTATTTTTTATTATATCTTCAAATACTTTATTAATTTAATCCGTGTTAGGTGTTTTTTAGACATATTTTTCATTATATAAAAATGGATTTGGTGTGTTGACCATGGTAAAAGAGATCAAAGTTTCCATATATATAGTATAATAATAATGAAATATTTTTCATATTTATTTATAAATTATACATATAAATAATATCATGTAACATGGTTATGAAAAAAATTTGTGTTTCAATTACAATGACGGTAGCTCATACACATGCATGAGTAATGTTTCCATTATTAAATTATCATTTTAGAAAGAAGTTCTATATTATTTTATCTTTAAATAATTATAATGGTATAATAATTACCATATTATTTTTTATATATTAATATATAAATATATTTTATGAGATTTAGTGATGTAAGAAAGTGTCACATCACTTTAGTAATACGGTAGTCTACACCTGCGCACGAACGATGTTATAATTTTTAGTATAAGAAATAGAATAATATATTATGTTTTAGGAATGATAAATATGTCATTATTATAATAATTAATTCATTTATGTAAGGTATATTCATTTAATTTTTCCTTTATACATTCCATGTAAACAATTTTTGAAAAATGAATCACATCGCTTCATGTGGCTGTAGATCACCACACACAAGAGCGACACTATCGTATCCGCAACATAATAGAAATTATGTTATTTTTTTTATAATAAATTAAAAATTTTAAATATGTTACAAATATAATATATTTATATTAAATATATCATAATATCAAGATGTGAGAGAAGACAATAGAAAAAGACTGAATCGGTTCATGAGGCAGTATTCCACTATATACATGAATGATGATTTCATGTCCCATTTGATTCAAGGGGAGATGGATTTAGGTTATAAAATTTAAATAATTTAATTTAATTATGTGATATTTAATGATGTTATTATATAATAATAACTTTTTAATTATTGAATTAGGTGGATGAAGAAATAACAAAATGGTCATTTTAGTATGATACATCTTTTTTAGAAAACCAATATAGGTTTGCTTCAAATTCCTAATATAGCTGGATTTTTGATCAAAACAAGGATTAAAGGATTTTTTTTTGGAATTTTGAAAATATTTTGTGTTTTTATTTTCAGTGAAAAATACATTTAGTGTGTAAAGATGATAGGATAGGATGTGACCTTTTATAAAAGGGGTGAGTGCACATGTAATTTTAAAAAAGCAAAAAGTGTACCCACATTTTTCACAAGGACAAGAGATAATGAAAAAATTTAAATTATCAATCCATATAAATTAAAAGGTCAACATATATCCATAAAATATATTTTATAAATTTTATAAGGTCATTTTATCCCTTATCATTTTTAGTTTAACCCCTGGTATACCACTTTTCACCTTACCTGTGATAATTTATTTTTACTGTTTCAATAATAATTTTTTTGAAAGTAATTAATATGAATTTGTTAAGAAATATAAATTATAATTATTTAGAAGTTTCAATACATTTTACCAAATTAACTACACACAAATTAAAAATTTTAATTTTAAACTAACCCGCTGACGCGATGAACTACGTGTTTCCAGGAAGATCATTTTTGAAGTGAATAGTGATTTTTTATTAACACTATGAAATATAATATTAATTATGTGAATTAAAATTAATATTTAATTATATATATTTTATAAATTTTATTTAAATCAGTCCTCATTTTTTATTTTTAGTTAATTACAGATGATACACATTATGCTCATTAAACTATTTTTTATAAAAATATCGTTTTAAACCTAAAAATAAACTTATAATAACATCCAAAATAAAGATGATTCATATATAATTAATGGGATTAAATATAAATAAATAATACCTATTTTATATTAAATCATATATAAAACATAATGGTAATTTCAATATACTAAATGTATTCAAAATAAATGATAGTTTTACATAAATTGGTATGTGTAACACCCCCAAATGATAAATGGTTAAATGACTAACTGATATGACTCATGTCAACAAGGTGATCCATTATTTTAGAAAGAATGTCTCATTAGAACACCACATTTATTTGTGCTAGGCCTAGAATAGTGATCAGGATGGGTGACCTTTTGGTAAGTTTCTCAAGATGTATGTGAGTGGGGAAAAATCACACTGGAAATGACATGTTATGGCCTATGGGGATTATCACTTGTTAGATAACCCATTCATGCATGTGGGTGGACCCAAGGATGGGGACCATGTGTCTGCGGGGAACTAGTGGTACCTGGAAGTCCAGGACCCAATGGCCATGTTAAGGTGGGGTGTCTGTGCTGTCATCGAGACCCAGTTGTTAAATTTGGTATTAGAGGTGGTACCAAACATTATGTGCGATGCACTTACTAGGTTGAGATGTAGGGCCCACAATGAGGACGTTGTACTCTAGGGTCGAGGGTGATTGTAACACCCCCAAATGATAAAGTTTTAAATGACTAAATTATATGACTCATGTCCACAAGGTGTATCTTCCTTTTCAAGATCCTGTTAGATTAGAACTCCATAGTTAACTGTGCTTGGCCTGGAGTAGTGATCATGATGGGTGACCGTCTGGAAACTTTTCCCAGGATGTGTGTGAGTGGGGAAAAATCACACTGGAATTAACATGTGTTGTCTTGTGGGGATTATCATTAGATATTTGATCTGTTCAGGCATGTGGGTGGATGCCATGGTGGGGACCTCATATCTATGGGGCAACTAGTGGTACCTGGAAGGCCAAGACCTGATGGCCTGTTAAGGTGGGGTGTATGTGCTTGAAATGTCCCAATTCCGAGTACCACTCAATGGGTGCCCCGAACCTGGTTTTTCACATGACCTCAAGAACATTTTATCAAACTCCAGAGCCTGCCTACTAGCAGCGAGGGCCAAGGAATGATAGTGGGGAAACTATGGCCTCATTTTTTAAAGTGTAGCGTAGTGGAATGAAATAAAACATACAACAACAGCGGAAGCAGTAAACTATACACAAAGAAAATAAACAACTGCAATAGATATAACCAACTAGTATAAAAAATGGTGCAATATGCCTCAAATTCTATGAAATCAGCAAGAACATGTTACACAACGATACAGTACAGTACAAGTACAGAAAAAAAACATAAGAAAACAGCCTGTAGCATCATGAGCTTGTGCTCGGTCCCATGCTCCACTACTCCTTAGCAACAATTATGTACTTGCATAAGGGCCCTTTCCCATATATACACTTGTAGAAACGTAATATGTGTGGGACAAAAATCATGACCCAAATAAGGTGTGAGAAGTAATTCCTAGTAGGCACCCACCAAAGGCACGTGCTCAACTCTGTGTAAACATTCAACAATAGTATGCAGTAGTAAATGCAATAAACTATGCAGTACTCAAAAGTAATTAACCTAACCTGTAATATTTACATTTTAATTATTCATTTAACCATTTAATATTAAGAAAACACCACAGTGAATTTCTATGTAAGCAGTCAATGTCCTCGGACAATCAAAACCTCACCCTCAGGTAATCAGAATCCAACCCGTAGGTAGTGCCCTCAGGAGTAACATAATCTCACCCTCAGGCATTTCCCTTGGGTGTATTAGAATCTTGCCCTTAGGCATACGAAGTGTTGTCCTCAAGCACAAAATTCAAGACCTCAGGCCCAAATGGTTTCCCTCAGGCGAAATAGAATGTTGCCCTCAGGCTAATACAGTCATCCCCTCAGGATATAGTAGAACACCGCCCTCAAGAATAAGTAACATATTCATTCCAAACATATAAACATGAAATTTACGTACAATTACTCTTAAGGAAAATGTAATGAATAATCTAAACATGGCATACCCTCAGGTATCCTGGCCAAACGGCTAAACAGAGGAACGCTCCCGGGGGGGGGGGGGTCCTGGATCCAAGCACTGATCCCAAACAACAATTTTAAAATTTTCATTAATTACCTATACAATTTTAGGTAATTAAAATAGCCACGACCTCAGCCACACGACACCCCAAATATGGTTTCGTAGCTCAAAACACACAAAAACACATAACAGTTGGAAAATAAACACCATGCCACCTACCTTAAACACCCACGAACGATATACACAAATGATGCCTTCTAAAACATCAAAGAACACCATATATCTAAGGTCAAATATTTCTCGCTTAAACGCAAATAAGTCCCATTAGGCGTAGAATTGGCATGAACGATTAAAGAAGAGTAGAGGGCTTACCCGTGCGGTTCCAATGAGATCATCCGAGGAAGAAAATGATTCCTAACGTGAACTAGGAGGATCTCCAAAGCTCCGACCTTCCTCTCTTGATCCCTCTTCCCATTCTAAGCCTTCCCTATGAAAATGGGAAGCAACTGCCCAATTTAAGTGAAAAAACAATGTACAGGGCGTGCATTTCCAAGTACATGGTGGGTACTTCCAATTTTTTTAACTGTTCCTCAGGTGGTTTCCCATCAGCATGGAACTATTCATCTACCGACATCACTTCACTGCATGTCTTCTTGAGTACACGGTGTGTTCTATCGCAAAACTGGCCACCACATTACTATTCGCTTGCCAACTGACTACACGACGTGTAAAGGACCACTACATGGTGTGTAGTCAGTTTTTACACCCTTCATCGCCGACATGGCCACATGCCCTATGTACTCATTCCACACGGCTAGAACTACAAAGCATGTGGAAAAGTACACAGCGTGTACATATAAAATTAAAGATTTTCCCCCATTTTCCTTATTTTCTAAAAAAAACTTAAGAAGAAGAGAATAGAAGAAACCCGTACCTCAAAGATAAGAACTGGGTTGTTATGAACTTCCCACCTTAAAGCAATTCGTCATGGAATTTCCCTTCCAATGCTGGAGAAGATATAACACAGAACAACTCTGGCCACTGATCATGTACATCGGTCTCCCGCTCCCAGGTCTCGTCATACACTCAGCCATGCTGCCATAGCACCCGTACACGAGGAACTGACCGGTCTCAGATAACCTTCGTACTCTTGTCAACGATACGAATTGGATGCTCCTCAAAGGATGCATATATCTGAATCTCTACCTCCATTGGCTGAAAGATGTGAGACGAGTCTAAATGATAGCGGCGTAAGTGAGACACATATAATATGTCGTGCATGGCCTGGTACCGCTGCGGTAACCGCAACCGATAGGCAACAAGCCCGACTCTCTCCAGAATCTCAAATGGCCCCACATACCTCGGTGAAAGTTTACCCTGTCTCCTGATCCTCCTGCATCCTAGCCTCAGGGAAACACGCAATAAAACATGATCCCTGACCACGAACTCTAAGGATTGTCTACGATGATCATCATAATATTTATGACGAGACAATGCATTAGCCATCTGCTTCTGAATCAACTGGACCTGCTTAGAAGTCTCCTGCACGAGACGTGGTCCTAGTAAAGCTGCCTCATCTACCTCTGACCAGCACAAAGGTGATCGACATGGCCTACCATATAATGCCTCATAATTTTCCATCACTATAGTTTCCTGAAAACTGTTATTGTAGGAAAATTAGACTAGTGGTATATGCTTCTCCCAAGAGCCCCTAAAGTATAGGATGCATGGACACAATATGTCCTATAGCACCTATATCGTACCCTCTGACTGGCCATCACTCTAATGGTGGTAAGCTGTGCTTAGAAGAACCTATGTACCCAGTGCCCGGTAAATTCTTTTCCAGAAACTAGATGTAAAACGGGCGTCCCAGTAAGAAATTATAGAACGAGTGACCCGATGAAGACATACGATCTCTCAGATATACAACATCCAGAGATCGTCAACACCGAAGGTCTCCTTGAATGGAAAAAAAGTGAGATACCTTCGTGAGTCTGTCCACAACAACCCATACGACATCATTGCCCCTAGGTGACCTCAGAAACCCTGTCATGAAATCCATCGTGACATCATCCCATTTCCACGCTGGGATAGGCAATTGCTGTAACAGTCCAATTGGTCTCTGATGCTCCGCCTTCACCTGATTACAGGTGGAACACCTCCTAACACAACTAGCTATCTCTCTCTTCATACCCGGAAACTAGTACTGATGTCTCAAGTCACGGTACATGTTGGTATCCCCGGGATGAATTTCCCAAGCCGAAGCATGAAACTCCAGCATCATCTTCTCGTGTACATCCCCCGTGACCCACACTCGTCCATGGAAACACGATACCTCATCATCACCTATCGTCAAACCTGGAAAAGGGTCCTCACTTTCCACCGACTCTCGTAGAACATGGCCTTCTTAATCAGATATCTGTCTCATCCTCACTCTGTTTAAGAGGGTAGAAGTCACAGCTAAATAAGAAAGATAGGTCTGCCCTTAACTGCTGTGCACCTCCAAATGCATGTCAACGAACAAATCCACAATCTGCCACTCACTACTAGACTCCTCCACTGCCTGTATCTGAGTCTTCCTGCTCAACGCATCAGCTACTACATTACCTTTACAAAGTGTATAGGCAATCTCAAAATTGAAGGACTTTAGGTATTCGACCCACCTCATCTACCTCATGTTTAAGTCACGTTGAGTAAACATATATTTCAGACTTTTGTGGTTGGTGAAAACCACAAATTGATCTCCCAATAGATAATGCCCCCAACAGCATAATGCATGAACAACTACAATTAACTCAAGATCATGTGTCGGGTAATTCCTCTCATATGGACTCAACTCTCGAGACCCGTACGCAACAACTCGATCGCCCTCCATCAACACTGCTCCCAGCCCAATACCTGATGCATCATAGTAAACTTTATAGCTCTTCCCCTGCTCTGGGAGTATCAGGACTGGTGATGATGTCAACTTTCCTTTCAAGTCCTGAAAAGCTACCTCACATGTTTCTGACCAAATGAACTTCACACCCTTATTAGTAAAACTCGTCAACGACACTGCTATGATGAAGAAGTCATGGATAAAGAGTCTGTAGTAACCAGACAGCCCGCAAGAAACTCCGTATTTGAAACACGTTCTTAGGCTTCTCCCAAAAAACTACTGCTCTCAACTTCTCTAGGTCTACTGCCACTCCTGCCTCTAAGATGATACGACCCAGGAATTGAATCTGGTCTATCCAAAAGTGGAACTTTGAGAGCTTATCATATATCTGATGCTCTCTCAGTGTAATCAATACGATCTCAAGATGGGTGGAACGGTCGTGTTGAGTGTGAGAGTAAACTAAGTTGTCATCCACGAATACTACCACAAAAAGAATCAAGATACGAATAAAATACATGATTCATCAGAGCCCTGAAAACTGTTGGCGCTTTCATGAGTCTGAATGGAATAAACAAGTACTCATATAGACCATACCCACTCTTGAAGGCTGTATGTGGTATATCTGATGGTCTCACGTGTAGCTGATGATATCCGGATCTAAAGTCAATATTTGAGAACACTCGTTCTCCTAGAAGATGATAAAAAGGATCATCTATAATCAAAAAAGGATATCGGTTCTTAAACATCAACTATTTCAGTGTCCGATAAGCCACACAATTTCTGAGGGTACCGTCTGCCTTCTTCGCAAAGAGGACTGGCGAACCCCATGGAGAAGTACTGGGTCGGATAAAAATCATTTCCTGTAACTCCTCCAACTACCTCTTGAGCACTTGCAGCTCAAGTGTAGCCATCATATAAGGAGGAATGGACACCAGTGCAAACCCTGGCACAAGATCAATAGAGAAATCCACATCTCGCTCCAGAGGTAGACCTGAAAAGATATCCGGGAAGACATCCCTGAAACGATCAACAACTGCATGGAAATCTATCTGACATGTCCCCTGACTGTCTAGATATATACTCGCAATCTGGGCTGTGACTCCACCTCTACCCTGATGCTCTCATCCAGCTCGACTCGCCTAAAAATCCCATTCACCCTTGTATAGAAACTCTCCGCCCTATTATGTCGTGAAATTCACACTCCGATGATAGTAGTCTACAAAGGCTCGAAAGGGAACTAACCCGTCTATCCCGAGAATGACATCATAAGCCATCATCTCTAAGACATAAGGGTCCCAAAGAATGTGACAAACTCCAACATGTAGGGGGCACTCCCTACACTAACGCACACCAGCTGTTCTATTCCCCAACGGAGTGTCTAGTGTCATCATTTGAGAATAAGTAGAAATAAAGAGCCCAAGGATCTCCACAATAGGTAAAAATATAAAACTTTGTGTAGCACCCATATGAAAAATTACTAAAGACAATACAGAAGCTAGTAGAATAGTTCCTCTGATTGTAGAAGGTTTGGGATCCTGCTCCTATTGGGTCTGTTGCACTGTATATGTCTGCCCAGTGTCGTGGCCCTGTGACACAGTCTGACTACCCTGAGCTGTCCTGACCTGTTGCCTCTAGGATCCTGGTGTCTTCCTACCACGTCCACGACCACCATCTATTCCTGAATTGCCTGACTTATTCCAATTTCCCAACTGGTAAGAAGCTACTACTACAGCTCCCGTACATGAAGTTTTCATAGAACCCCTCTCACTAGCCACTTGTAGAAATGCCAAGAAAAAGAGCTAAAAATGACCCATCTTGCCGCAGGCTTGACACTCCACTGGGTCTCGTGGACACTGTGGTCTCTTGTGCCCCTCCTTACCACACTGGTAGCACCTGATCGGGCCACCTGAAGAAACTGTCTGGCTGGTACTGCCACCCTGAGATAAGTCCATCTGTCTCTTCTTCTTACCAGTAGAAATAGTACTACTAACTGGTGCTGAACCGCTCTAGCCCATACCACTAGATTCCCCCAGGTTCCTCTCTGTAATCAATGCCTGGTTCAGAATAGCATATACTGAAGGCAACCTGAAAACATTCAACAGCGCTTGGATGTCATAATGAAGACCATCCTTAAAACTTCAAGCTCTCAACGTCTCATCAGCCACCATAATGGGTGTAAAGTGATGAAGCTCGGTGAAACGAGTAGAATAGTCCATCACCGACATAGCACCCTGCTGCAGATTCATGAACTCTCGAGCTCTATTTTCCCTCAGTGTCTCTGGGAAAAAGAAGTCACAGAATACTGCTAGGGAATCTTACCACACCATGTCTCTATGATACTCTGACTGGGTGGTAACATCCCACCATGTCTTGGTGGAATCACGCAGCATATAAGTCATGAGCTTGACCCTCCGCCCTGGAGGTTTATCAAGATGCTCATAAATAGTCTTCATCGACCCCAGCCAAGATTCCACATCCTGTGGTCCGCCATCCCCTAAAAACATAGGTGGATGCTTCTACTGGAATATACGAGTCATCTCAGCCATAGATTTGGCAGCCGGTGGTGCTCCCTAAAAAGTCTATATGAACCGCATAAAACATTCACAGAACTGCGCCTCCACGCATGTGTCTGGTATAACAGCTCGCGCCGCATCTTGCTCTTCCAGAGGATCCAATGGAATCCCATGGCCCACCATCTATGGAGTATAATTGTTTCCGCTCTCCTGGAGAACAACACACGGACGTCTAGGTAGCATGACACTACAAGGTCCAAAACACGCCTTAGATTCAGGATTAACAAGACTAACAACGAAGGAACCACAAAGGGAACATGAGGAAGAAGGCATTTCACAATTTTCAAAACAGGACTACACGGTGTGTACAATGACTACACGACGTGTACTTGACTTCCTTTCCCCTTCCTGGGTCCTTCGACACGGCTAAGCCACATGGCTACCGTTGAACAAATCTACACCGCGTGTATAATGACTACATAGTGTGTATGGTGTAATTCACAACTGCCCGTGTCACTTGTGACACGACCAACTACTCATCTTGAAACTACACGGTGTGGTACACCCTTACACCGTGTGTATTCTGCCCCATTTCCCAGCCACACGGTCAGGTCTACACGGGTTTTCCTCGAACAAGACTACATGGCATGTACACTGACTACATGGCGTGTACTAGACGAGCTTCCCTGACTCGTGTTGTTAATTACATGGTCGGACACATGGCTCACACTACACGACGTGTTCTATAGACACAGAACGTGTATCCAAAAGGATCACACCGACCCATGTTGTTAGTTACACGGCTGGGTCCTAAGGTCAGAGTACACGACGTGTTCCAAAGTGGAAACTGCCTGTATGTCTTAAGGTTTCATCCATCTATGTTGTTAGTTACATGGGCGGGCTCCAGGTCAACACCACATGGCGTGTGCATCTTGTACATGGCATGTTTTCCCCAAACATTCCCGACCCTGTGTCGTCGCCCACACGGTTTTTGATACGGGAAGAGACTACACGGCGTGTGCTGTGGGTACACGGCATGTAATCAAATTTTTTTCTTTTTTTTCATGAAAAGAAGGCCATACATGACGTGTTTAAAGAACTACACAACATGTATACTGGGTTTTCTGGATAGTATGCCTCAAAAACATCCTTGGATCCCAGAAAATATCGAAAAGCAACACCTAAGTGTCAAATTCCGACCCGTGAGGGCCCATAATACCCACAAATCAATGTTTGACATCTTATCTGTGTTATAAAAAAATAAACTGTCAATGATAAACCAAATTCAACTCAATAGGGGCCTATACTCCCCAAAAACTAATGTTTGGCATCCATTCTATCAACCGACTAACAAAAGAAAATACCCTATCACATAGCAGGTATTTCTCAAAGCTGCTATCACAACATCATGCTTTTCTAGCACAATAACTATCACAAAAACTTGAAATTTCTAATGCACCTATATGGAATGAAACTATGCATGGAATGTGATTTCTAGCATGTGCCTAAATAATGCAAGAGATGGCATACCCTCATCTCATCTGGTTGCAACTAAATAGAACCCATGGATAACATATAAGCAACACAATCCATGTGCATCACCCAACAGTGAAATGAAATCAACTGTAAATTTTAAAAATCAGAAGAGTTGAAACATACGAGGTAGAATGGATTTTCCCGGTACATGGGTTAGCTACGCTCAGACACAGTTTATTACCAAATACTATTCGTCATATCCCTGACTATGGATCCAAATAGTAAGTCAAAGAATAGAACCCCTGTGATACCACTTTGTAACGTCCCGGTTCCAGGTGCCACTCAACGGGTTCCCCAAAACCGGTTTTCCACGTGACCTCAAGAACATTTCCCCAAACACCAGGGGCTACTGACTAATAGCGAGGGACCAGGTCTGATAGTGGGGAAACTATGCCCTCATTTGTCAAAGTGTAGAGGAGCCGAATGAAATAAAACATACAACAACAAGGAAGCAGTAAACCATACATAGTGGAAATAAACAACTATAGTATATATAATGAACTAGTATATAAATAATGTTGCAACATGCCTAAAATTCTATGAAAGCAGCCAGAACATGTTACAAAACAATACAATACTAAACAACTACAGAAAAGAAAAACAGAAGAAAATAGCTGGTAGCATCGCGAGCCTGAGCTCGGTCCCATGCTCCCCTACTCCTCAGAAACAATCATGTACCTACATAAGGGCCCCTTCCCTTAACTACACCTGCAAAAACATAATCTGTTTTGGCCAAAAAACATGACCTAAATAGGGTGTGAGAAGTAATTCCCAGTAGGCACCCACCAAAGGCCCGTGCTCAACTGTGTTTAAACATGGAAGAATAGTGTGAAGTAGTAAATGCAATAAACAAAGAAGTACTCAAAAGTAACTAACTTAACCAGTTATATTCCCATTTTAATTATTCATTCAAAATTTTAATATTAAGAAAAAACCACAGTGATTTTCTGAGTAAGTAGTCAGCATCCTCAGACAAGGAAAACCTCACCCCCAGGTAATCAGAATCCAACCCCCAGGTATTTCCTTCAGGTGTAACAGAATCTCACCCTTCGGAATTACCCTTAGGCATATCAAAATCTCTGCCTCATACTTACGTATGTCGCCCTTAGGCACAGAAGTCAATCCCTCAGGCACACAAGGTTCCCTCATGCGAAATAGAACGTTTCTCTTAGGCTAATATAGTCATGCCCTCAGGCTATAGTAGAACACCACACTAGGGAATAAGTAAAACACCGCCCTCATTCATAAGTAATCGGTCCATGCCCAGCATATAGACATGAAATTTACATACAATTCCTCTCAAGTAAAAAGTAATGCATAATTTAAACATGGCATACACTCGGGTCTCCTGGCCAAACGGCTAAACAGAAGAACGCACCCCGGGGGTGGTCTAGGATCCATGCACTGATCCCAAACAGCAATTTTACAATTTTAATTAATTACCTATACAATTCTAGCTAATTAAAATAGACATGGCCTCAGCCACACAAAACCACAAATATGCGTTCGTAGCTCAAAACACACAAAAACGCAAGACAGTTGGAAAATATACACCAAGCCACCTACCTTAAACATTAATGAACAATATACGTGAACGACGCCTACTAAAACATCCAAGAATGCCATAGATATGAGGTAAAATAATTCACTCTTAAACAAAAATAACTCCCATTGGGGGATGAATTGGAAAGAATGATTAAAGAAGAGTGGAGGGATTAACCGTGCGGTTCCAAAAAGATCATCCGAGATAGAAAAGGATTCTTGATGTGCACTCGGAGGATCTCCAAAGCTCCAAACTTCCTCTCCCGAGCCCTCTTCCCATTCTAAGCCTTCCCTGTGAACAGGGGAAGCTACTGCCCATTTTAAGAGAAAAAAACAAAGTTCACGGCCTGTATTTCCATGTACACAGTGTGTACTTCCCATTTTTGAACTGTTCCACTAGCAGTTTCCCGCCAGCGTGGCACTATTCATCTGTCGACATGACTACACGACAAGTATTCTTGATTACACGACGTGTTCTATCACACAGCTGGCCACCACCTTACTATTCGCCTGCTGACTGATTGCATGGTGTGTAAAGGACCACTACAAGGTGTGTAGTCGGTTTTCACACCCTTCATCGCCGACACGGCCACACGCCCTATCTACTCATTCCACACGGCTAGAAGTACACGACGTGTGGAAAAGTACATGGCGTGTACTTCCAAAATTAGTTTTTTTTTTCAATTTTCCTTATTTTCTCAAAAACACTTAATGAAAAGAGAAAATAAGAAACTTGTACCTCAAAGATAAGAACTGGGTTCTTATAGTGTTATCACCAGGACCCAGTTGTAATAGTAGTTTTTAGTATTCACTAAATAATCAATATTTTCATAAAACTCCCAAAATTTAAACCAAATTAAATTTTGAAATGAAAATTTCAGAAATAATGTTAATTTTCTAAACTCGTTTTTATAGTATTTTCAATTTTCTATAAAATTATTTTCCCAAAAATGAATAAAAATCATTTATGATGGAAAATCATTTTGATGAATAATATTATTTTTCTAATAAAATGATATATAATTTATTAATAATTTATAAATAATTTATATTGATTTAGATATATATATATAATTATATAGTTAATACTATTAATAACTCCCAATTTTATAGCTCCTTCATATCATTAATATATTTCGTGGGACGTTACAAGCTTGGTGTTGCATATAGAATATATTATCAGTTTTTTTCTTTTATAAAATATCATGGTGTAACATACAATATAATTTAATTAAATTACTATTTTAAATATTTAATTTATATTCGTAATTAATGGTATGATATTTTAAAATACCTTTTTTGGAAACCGAAATCATAAAATGTTTTAATAAAACCTCTTCTTGATATTAGAGAAAAAGACATATTAAGGTGTTCTCGAATAAAAAATACTAGGTTCAAAAGTATGAAAAAATAGGTTGGAAGTAAATATTTCTATGTGAAAGTGAATTTTAATTCTTAAATAATGATATATAGGGATAAAGATAATTTATCCCAAGAACGAAAATGATCATGGTAAAATCAACAATCAAAAAACCAAAAACCAAAGAGGAGTAAAAAAAGTCATTGATATCATCTAAAATGATTATAATAAGAGATTTTTTTAAGATCATTTGATAGTGTTTTTTGAATTAATTAACATTTATTCTAGAAACATGAGGATATATACTTATATGATGTGAATAATTTTATCCTTTTATTAATTTTACCATAAGCGCATGTCTTTATCAAAATGATGACTAACCATTATGATTTTTATAATTCTTAAAGTAATAAAATATTCTTTTAATAGAATACATATATATAAAAGGAATAATAAATTAATTCCACCAATATTTAGTCATTAAAATAATCCATAATGGTTAGAAAATGGTTAGATTATTCCCAAATAGAATAATCCTTTATATAATAAAATAATATATTAATATCCAAAATTTGACATTGATACCCAATGTTAAAACGAAATCATTCCATATATAAGTAACCATATATTCCAAATAACCAATATATCCTTAAAAGTAAATATTTTTAACCTAAAAGGTTATATCATACCTTTCATCTTACATGCTATGAAAATATTGATATTCTTCTGAAATAACATAAATTACTTATTCACTAAATCACTTTTCAATACCATAGTCATATGTATGACAATACATGTGTTCAAAAAATTACCTCAATTTTCAAGATAATATAAACCCAAAATGTATCAATAACTTTTGACATAGTTTTCAAAAATTTAAAGGAATAATTCACATTAAATTTAATATTTACGTATACTTCAACCTAATAAAACTTATCTTAAGGTATCATTAATCAATTTAAGATCTCATAACATAAATACTCATTAAGGATGTATACGACTTTAAACGTATGATCAAACATAATATTTTATACTGATTTTGGTATCCATAACTCTTAAGATAACATCACATGAAATAATTATAATATAAAAAGTTATTTAAACCCTTATATGATTCCAATTATAACAGCCCCAAACCCACACTCTAGGATCCATTGCATGATACATAAACATTACATTTGATGATTTTATAAAAAAGAAGGTGTCCCAATTTTATCCATCCTTAAATTACATCATTAAAATGAAATATCAGATTACATACATTCGAAAATGGTCCATAAAGGTAAATATTAGAATTAAAAATTTAATTTCATATGTCAGAAAAAGATAAGCATAAGGGTATGATGGGATTACCAATGCGCATGAGCATAAAATATGAATATTCATTCCCATCCACACCTAGATAATCAAACATAAAAAAATTGAATAATTATTTTATAAAGGTAAGATTAATTGGAATCAATAATAGTTTTCATTATGATATCAATTTTCATCATAAGAAACAACTATAATTATGGAAAACATCAATAAAATGAGTTGGTATCTTTGACACATTTTCTTCATTACCCATTTAAAATCTATTTCATAAATAACAAGATTCTATTTAAATATATAAGATAAACCTTATGATTGCACCATAATTATTATCTACTATGATAAGGAATTATACACATTAAATTGTAGTTCAATATAGGCTCTCCCATCATATATGATATATCAAGCTCGACCAACACTATCTGGGCACATCCATCAAATAAGCTATATCAGGTTAAATTAGTTCTATCTAGGAACACGCATGATCATAAAAAATAACTAATTACAATTCTTGAATAAAAATTTATAATGATGACTTTTCAGCATAACAATTATAATTGATCTTTTATTTCTTAATTCACCCTTGGAAAAGAAACATATTCCATAAAAATACCTATAAAACATGATAAACCCATTGAAAATAAATAGGTTCCATAGAAATATATTTGAAACAAAATATATCTATATATAAAAAAATAATTGAAGAATCAATACAAAACATCCTCATTGGATAATAAGTTACAACAGGGGTTGTTTATTTTGATGAATGGAAATACCATTAAAAGATCATTAAATTGATTATTTAGGAAAATAAAGTATTTATTTTTAAAATTACTTGTAAAAACAAAAAATGTAAAAAATATTGTTAAAATTATTTTTATTTAAAAAAACTGGAAAAAATATAAAATAAACTTCAAGGAAAATAAATGACATGATGACATAATAATCTCTCAATATCATAGATGTTCGAAATAAATCTTATTTTCAAAAACATTTTGAAGAAGGGAGTAAAAAGAGAACTATTCAGAAAAATAAAGGAATATATTTTTAAAAAAATTTAATAGAAGTTAAAATATAATTTAAAATGGATTTTGAAAATAATTTATTTTTTTTAAAAAAAATTTGATTTATTTTTTTAGAAAACATGGATATGAAAGAGAAAGATACAGGATCTAAAAAATACAAGATCAATATCAAATACAAGTGAATTTAGTGATGGTTGTTTATTAAATATGAGAGGAAATGGATATCAAACAAGTGAAAACAATTAATAAATATAGGAGAGTAAAATAGATGTGGTTCATGAAAATAATACCAAATTATTTCCCTATAATGAAACTGGAACATTAAAATTCCTCAATGAAAGGAGATTGTAACATAAAGACCTTTGAATTTTTGTAACACTTCAATCATAATACATGTGAATTAATAACATAAAATGATACTTTAAATATCATAAAAATAATGATATTTATGATATATCATATCAAATGGGAAGTAGATACACCTCACAAAATAGGATAGGTTTATAACATAACATATTTCCCTAAGAAAGAAATTTTGGAGGAGAAATAATTACAATGATCATAATATTGAAGTGATAATTAATCATTGAATCGAATATGAGTATAAAATCTAAATAATTATAAAATAATTTGAAATAAAACATAAGATAATAAAATTTAATTACACACATACTCATTTAAAAAATAATGTCAATAATGATGTACTACAACCCTTTAAAATGAAATCGAGTTAAGAAATTATTTACCACTTAGTAAATTTATAGCAAACTACCCTTGAATGAAATAATTAAAATAGAAACCTAAATTACCATAATGTATGAAGGGTTCAGGTTATTAAATGTAAAGGGTTAGTATATATATAAAAATAAAGTTTTTAATATGAAATTTGTTTCACAGAAATAAAAAGTGAGATGAGAAAACCCTAACCTCTGACCTGACTTCTTTATGTATCCTTTTACTCATATATAATATGTTTAAATCTATTATTTAATTTATTATGAAACATTTTCGGTTTTTATAACATATAAATAAATGATTTATTTTTTGTATTTAAATATTCAAATACTTAATTCGTTAAGTCCTCATCGTGTGTTTTGAGGACATTCTGTTAATTATTTTAAAATTTCTTCAGTGTGTTTATCATGGTCAAAGTGGTCATTATTTCAACATAAGGTGAATAATAACCAATAAATATGTATCATATTTAAAAATAAATTATACTTTTAAAACCAATAATGGAATATGGATATTAAAAATTAAGTACATTATAAGTAATGAGACGGTATGTCATATGTACACATGAGTAATGTTTCTATTTTTTATGAGTATTATAGAAATTAGTTATAAATTATTTTATACTTGATTTTTTTTCATAATATGATAAATAATAATAAATATCTTTAAATATACATAGATATATATATCAACCAAGTGGGATATTGGAAAAAAATTCATAACACTTCATGGAGGAGGAAGTCCACACATACACAAAAACGACTTTATCATTTTTCAGTCTAAGAAATAAAATGATATATTATAAACCTAACACACATTTTAATATAATTTTTTCATATATTCAATATGAATGTCAATGTTTCAATTGTTATGACTAATTTTTTGAGAAAATTGTAATGGAGGTGTACCGTACATTATAGAAGCGTCATGAATTTGCCGTGGATGTAAAGTATAAGTAGATATAAGTTAAAATTTATAGAAAGAGAGTGCTAGATAACTCCCTTATTTAAGACAGTATGATGAATGAGGAAAAAAATAAATATATTAAAAATTATTGGTATGATATCCTATGATAATTTTAGTATGATAATTACACCCTAAATATGATGTTTTTTGATCTAGAAGTCAAGATAAGAATAATGGGAACCAAACCTGCTAAAAGATCACAATATATTATAAATAATATAAATATCACCATATAGGTTATATTAAAAATTATTATATCAAAAAAAGCTCAAAATTGAATTAAATAGATCATATGATCATGTGTATAAGCATCCATCTCAATGTTATTGAAAAACGATGTCTTGATATAAAATCATTAAATTAATATTAATTATTTTTTTGGGGAAGTGTATGATAGAAGGAAATGTTTGAATAATAGTGGAAGAGTGAAAATTATTGGAAACCAACAACATTTTTAATAGTCGAGTTCACGATGTCATGTAAAAATTTTCCACTACATGGAGTACAAATTTTTGGTGTTCTATCAAAAAATAACAATCAGGTGAATCTATAAATATTTCCTACACTAGAAAAAGAACTAGAATAATAAGAAAATAGTGATATTCATAAAAATTTGGATATAGAGACATTGATTTTTAGCATAATATATCAGTAAGTAAAAGTTCAATAATTCTTGAAAAAGATGGATTAAATATAAAAGTCAATGGAAACATGAAAAAATGAATTTGACCTCATTGAAAGTAAATAATATATCTTAGAAGAATACATTTAATTGTCCAAATAATTTCTATGAGATGTGAAACATTAGGTTCCATTGATAGGGTTATTGTAGGAATAATACTTCTCTATATCATCCCATTCTAATTAATATACATAACCACCATAGTCTAAGATATATGTAAAGAAACAAGACAAGTATCACTTGGGTTCTCAATTAAAAAAGGAATGTTTACAAATGATGGCAGTAAAGAAGGATGAAAAAGATGTCACAACAAATTGAAATAAATGATTACACCATGGTAGGAGAGGCCACACCAAGTACAAATTTTATATTACCATTATTGAGAAAGAGGACGGGAAAAAAATTCAATGAATAAGATATTCAGTCCAAGAAATAAATAATCACATTAGAATGGATTTGACACTCATTATAAATAATATGAGAAGATAACTAAAAAGGAAAAAATAAATGATAATGTAGAGGCATGTAGAAGGTGAAACAAGGATCTATATATTGATATCAATGTATTACATAGACTACTTTACAATTATTATTGATATAATCTAAAGGTGAATAACCAATGAACTCAAGTTCACAATCTTTTGTTATAAATATAAAGTCTAAAAAAAGAATGTGAATGAGAGAAATGCTATATTAATCATATGTCCTACCAAGTTTGAAGATGATAGAATAATAAATTTTGTAGAAAATAATCATTCTTATCTTATTTATCATGTATATAATGAAATCCTAGATATGAAGAAAGTTGAAAATATATATATGATCATGATTTCCCTTTGAGGTTCATGTTTGGAAATTCCAATATGGTGGAATCATGATGAGGTATAAACATTTCATATCTAAAAGGAAAGCAGTATCAAGGATATGAAATATATCTCAATCCAACTTATCAAAGAAGAATCTTCCAGGGGATCCAAAACATTCCTTGGTTAGGTTTTGTTGGGCCTTAATACTGGGAAATGTAGGTGATGAAGGTTATAGTGTATCACATTAGTGAGAGATGTAAAAGTGATCCAGTTTCTAGATATTTATAATAATCTAATTGAATCTAAATTTTGGGATTTTCCATTTAAATTCTTATGTATCTCGTATGATTTTATTATTTTATATTTGTTTGAATGTATATAAATTAGGTTTACCAAGGGGGAGTGAATATATAAACAACAGGGTAATAATTGACACTTGAAATGTTTTAATGTATTTTTTTCATGTGATTGAATGATCTTACATTTTAAAGAAAATATATACATCCAATTCCATGTTGTGAATGTGAGAATCTGGTATCACATCTAGTCAAAATATTGATAGCATTGTTTTATAAAAATTTTCACTCTTATTTTCTATAAAGGATTAGCTCAAGTAGACATTGAGTTTTTCTGTTAAGGACATAATTTTTAGAGAAATGTGATTCCATGTAATATCAGTTGATTATATACAATTATTATGTCACTATAATCACTAAAAACTTGAATGCTGTTACTATTACCAAATTCATTCACTAATGGAATCAATTGAATTGTGGATTACATGTGATATCAATAGTCAGTATCAAAAATAGAAAGAATATTGTGAAAATATGAGTAATTTAAAGGGAATTTCATAATTTAAATACTCATGGATGGAAATCAGAATAGTAGTGTAATTTCAAGGTTAAATATCCCCTATAATAAAAGTTATATCCATGTGGTATCAAATATTGAAAGGGCTAAAAAAACATACATGTAAACCCTACTATATCAAAAGAGGGATAATATATTACCATTTTTATTTATTATCATTTAATAGGGGAAAATTTACATTTATATATGAATACATATTTTTTATTTTAATTTTAATTGATAATAATAACATATAGGAATTTTTTTGTTCCCAATAGAGATTTATTGAATTTGTTATCAATTAGGCTTGTCAATATATTCATTCATCGGTGATACCTCAGTTGTTGGATATGAGTATCTAACCTTGAAAGAGGTTATGATTTATGGACCTATATGTGGAAATCATATAAAAGATTATAACTCATGTGAGGATTATAAATAATGTTGGTCTATATGTAGAACATATTTACACACTCACGTTTAAAGGCTGATGTGATAAGAAATTGACCAGAATTTATTATAGAAGGATATACCTGAGGTGGAATTTTAAATCATTAGACTACTATATTTTGAGTATTTAATATGATACAACACATCAGAAGCTTTCTTGAGATAGTTTATAATTATATTAAAAATGTTAATGATCATTGGGAGATATTTCTTGATTATTTGAGTTGTTTAGAGAAGCTTTTGGTGAAATTAAAAGGTAGTTTGACGCCATCTATATAAATATAAAATTTTATATTCCATTGAAAAATTGATAAATCATTAATGTATGAATTTTCTTATTGGATCATATAACACCAATATGAATATAAATCTTAGGTGTTTAGTGTAAGACATTAGAGTAACCATAATAATCCATCACAGGGATTTCATTCCCATTATATGACTTCAATATATTATGAATATAGAAAAATGAATGATCATAGGCCTTTATCTACAATATAAGTCTTCATTATATTAATTCAACATATTTCTTTAATATCATAAAATAACATAACTGAAATGTATTTTACTAAGGTTTAAATTTGGAACCGGAAATATCCTAAGTCTTTTGTAGATGAGGGTAATCCATCTATCACTGAGAATAAGTCTCTGAATGTAAATCTTAATTAACGTAGGTTTTTAAAGTCCCTAGTGTAAGAATTTAACAGTTATAAAAATTTCAATGTCCTGCTATATGAAAAATCATGTTTCAATATTTTAAATCTCACGAGGATGAGAAAATTTGAGGTTGTGTAAGAGTTTTACAATCATGGTATAAATATCACAAACAACTTTATTGGTGTGTGATCCAAGCATGAAAAGCATGAAATGATAATATCTTTATCTATTTAATAGGTATATAAAGTTAAGTTATGAAAAGGAATTAGGCACCCATATACGGGCAACTGGAAAACTTTTTAAAGGTAAATCAGAAAACATAAAGGCTATATAATGGTTAAGTAAATTATATATAATGTTTTCCTATTTTTATAAAGTTCCAGCTAAAGGTAGTATAGTCCTATATAATGGAAAAACTAATATTTCATAATTATTAATTTATGAGGAAATATAAATCTATTTATACTAAAACTATTCATTAGAGTTTAGAAAAGTCATAAAGCTTATTTAAGTAATGATATGTGTTTGTTTTGAGGAAGAACAAAAGAAGAGCTCCAATAAATGTATTTCTTGATTCTTAAAATAAATTTATATTTCCACCATGAATAATATAAATGATGTTCCATTGAATATTTATTTTTCATTATAGCTAAAGTGTTTGACTGATCATTTATGACGTAAGGTTAAACAACCAATAAAAAAACCATACATCAATGCTTAATTATCTTTATATGAGGATGCTAAAAATTTATTTTTTATCTATGATGGAATTATATATATTGTTCTTAGAGATATCCATTCCACAATATATTTTTTCTATGTTTCTTATATATAGGTGTATAGATTTATAAAAATTTTATTTCTATAGTGTAATGTTTTGAGATGAATAAGACTTTCCTTATTAAGAATAAAAGATTATTTTGTTTATCTATGTTTCAATAGTGATAAACATTTAAGGAGTGTATTATTTCAATACTTCATGAGTGGAAAAATTAGTACATAAGAACACATTAAAACCCAATATTTGTATTATTGTATATTTCATTTAAATTGGAAGGTATTTTATATTTTCAACATTTCAATTATAGAATTTGGAAAATATGAATTGTATTTAATTATCAAACTATTCGCATGAGAATATTGATTCTCTAGTAGACCATAGAGTTAAATTATATGAATTCATACAATAAAATGATTAAAATTTTAATGAGGTAGGTGTGGATGCAAACAATGAGAATTTGAATGAAACAATGCTCCCAAGGGAATAAGAATAATAATCTAGTGCAACCGAGAGAATGAATGAAAAAAAGAAATGTTTGTTATATCCAATCCTACAGAGTAAAATGTAGAGAGTTAGAAAATGATATGAAACCTACAAGTAATTGAGGATGAATAATATTGGAGTTTTGTTTATATTGATATATCAAGTGATGAAGTTAAATTTTTGGATAGTTTCAGAGGTCAAGTTGCATAAGATGTGTTTTAAGACATTGTAGTTGTAAATTTCACTTTGAGATAAGGAAACAATTATATTTTTTGGTGAAAAAACCACCTTAAAGAGATTTGGATCTACTAATATTAGAGGAAGGAAGAATATTTTTGATGGTATTTAAATACTTTGTAAATTAGTATAAATATCGCTTCACTTTCGTAATATTGCAGAGGATTTCTAACTATGTATCATGGTAACCTGACTTGTGTAATATGGTGGAAGTTGTTTTAGTATGATCATTGGATACAAATTTTAAATAATGGTTCTATTTAAGCAGATTATCCATAACTCAACATGAGTTGACATGACAAGGAGTATGTTTCCCACATCAATGTTTAACCATGTAAAAAATACCATGTGATAATATTTGTTTACATACTCTCATTTCATGTGGTTATAACCTATTTTTAATAGAAAACAAGATATATATATTATTTAACATGTAACAAGTGTTGAAATACCAAAGGGGTTAAGATAAAAACAATTTTTTTTTGGAAAAAATAAATAAATTACGGATATTTTACCCACCACTCACGTGTGTTTTCATGGTCTTCTAGGACACTAGAGAATCATTTTTAACATTTTACAGACATGTAAAATTCCAATTTCTTTACAATTTGTGAACTGATTTTTTGGCCTAAAATGTTAAAATATTTTTCCTCCCCCATACCCATTATTAATAGATATTAATTTTCCATGTTTTTATAGGTTTTTGTATAAAACAATATTCCTAATATTATATGAATTTTTTAAAAACAAAAAGTTTAATTATTTAGAAGAAAAATAGTGGGATTTAATTCAACTTATATAAATTTTTATCTTATACTACATGTTTCTTATTTTTAGCTAAATATATTTTCAATTCTAAAATATTTGGAATTATATTAAATTTAATGTTTTCAATGGCCCTTTTCACCCCATAAAATGAATATTTAAAAGTGACTTAGATATTTTTTTAAAACCATTTTTCTAATGCGTTTTGAAAATTATTTTCATAATTATTCATTCATTATTATCAGAATCTCAAAATGTTCTACATTTCTTAATTTTACATTTCATATATTTCCCTCTAAATTCTCTTATGAATTTTTAGTTCGTATCTCACCTTGTTCATGACACTTATGTTCTATATCACTCTTCATCCCTCCCTTGACTATATTTTTCACTTTTATGTCCATGTAATTTAATTTCATTTATAGATTCTATATCACTTCCATTATTTCTATATTATTATTTCTACTATTTTCTTATTAATATAACTATTTCTACATAAAAATTTAGTTCTTAAGGGTGGTTACCAAGAATGTTATTCGACTTATGGATTAGGATAATATTAACATTTCACATATAATTGTTTTTTTAATAGGGATATTAATTTATTACTACTGCATGTTTATTTTTGATTGTATTTTATATTAATTATTTTATATAATGAATTTATTGGAATTATTTATTGGAGGACGCATCCTAGAATAATATATTTCATTAATCCATTGGTAGGTCTCATAAGACCAGCTATGTTGGGTATTTAGTGTAAACCACACCCATTTGTAAACAATGTCTTAGAACAAGGCCTTGATAATGTGTTTATGATGTCAAATATTTTGTATTACATCACTATAATATCAATTATTGATTCTCATGTGATTTTTGATATTTTTATGTTATCAATAGATATATCACATTCTAATTTTAATGGTTATATAACATGTTTTGACTATTATTTATTCTTATCATATCTTAATGGCTTGTTTATTCTATGATAGATTCTATTGTACACTAACCCTTATGGATTATTTAATTTCACCCTTATTATACTTCAATTTATCAAGATTATGAATAAGAATGTTACATATGTAATAGCTATATGGATTTTATCTATGGTAAATTCAGTGGGATATGTTGAATACCAATTATTTAATAATCAGTCCTTAGTTTAGTGAAAAAAATCCCAATTGATAAGATAGATATGGGATATGATTGTTAATTTTTTTTCTAACGCTTTATTGTTATATTATAAAAACATCTTTAGTATAGGTTAATGAATATTTTTTATATATATGGAAATTATAAAATTTATTTTTGGGTTTCATTAGATGGTTTCAAGAGATTATGTAGAAAATATATTTTTAGCATTTGATTAGGGAGTACATGTGTAGGGTCTCACAACCTCACCTTAGGACCACCTCCACATATTAAAATGGTTTTACACTAGTATTACCTATTATATAAAACCACATGAAAAGAATAAAACCTTAGTATCATAAGAGAAAATAGTAGATAAATAACCTAAATGACAATAAATGAAATAAAATTATAATATGAAATTACAGCAAAAGGAATACCATATAAACATACATCTTCATGCTATAACATAATTAAATTCATGATGGTCATATATTTATATATTAATGAATGATAAACTAATGGGATGATCAAATACATAATGTAAAAGACCAAATAATATGGAAACCCACTACAGTATCTATAAAATCACCTCAAACTGGTTTCCAAATCTCTACTGAGATCCTCTAATATTCTTTGGTGTAATGGGGTCTATGCCATGATTTTCATTCCGACCATATGTTATACCCATCCACTATAGTATATGTGTATTGTGTGAGTATAAAACATAGTAGGCCACCATAATGGTTCCTGAAATAATAATGACTATATATGTGCATGCATGTAAAGAATGAATAAAATAAATTAACATCACATACATAAAATTATCAGACATTAGGTACTACTGAATCAACCCCAATGGCTAACACATACAAGCTTAGAATAATTTAAAAAAATGGTATTATTATTACTATGGTCATATAACAATAATATAGGTGAACATTTCATCACCAATAACATACTATGTGAATTAAAAATCACATACAGTGAATGAGTAATCACAAAATAAATAATACTTGGGTGTATGATTCATTACCATATAAATAAACATGGACGAATAAGATTAATGTGTGCCCATAATCTTGGAGAATTAGGTATCACTAAATAAAACCTTGGGTAAATTACATACCACCATACTAAAATTAGGTCAATTATATATCACCAATAATTAATTTAGTGAATGATATATCACCAATAATTCATGATACATTAACACTCATATATAATGTGAAATATATACCCTCTACGGACAAAATGAGAATTATATATCACTATATTAACATTTATAGAATGATATATCACCACTAATACCTTAGTTTAATGATATATATTATATTTTAAATGATATAACCCCACATAAGCAAGATAAAAGTGTGATATTCATTATAATTAATGCAATATTTTAATGAGTTATATTCATAATATATTAAATTTTGAATGATATATCACACATGGTGATCAGAAAAACACCAAAATTCAAAGGGTAAATTATTTTTCACTAATAAAAATACAACATGAAATTCCTTGAGTATAAATTTATATGGTCAAACAATAACCTCAAGATTAAAAAGGAAACCATGTCTCAAATTCAATGATGAAGACCCAAAATAAGAGGTTCGACCTCCATCCACCCCTTTGGTTGATTTACGCATCACAACCACATAAAATAAAATAAAATAATACTCACAATCCTGAAATTTACCTAATTTATTCATATCCTTTGTCTATAACTGACCACACCTTATACATGAAGCTTCTTGATGAACAGAAATATTAACTATTGAAAAACATCACTGACTACATCCCAAGTATCACTAAATTGATATACTTTGTATGTTTTTTCCATAACATCCCTAAACCATCACTATAGTAAACACATTTTAGTTTTTCTGGGACCTTAAGATGAAACACATAATCATAGAGAAATGGTTATGAAGTACCCTACAATTTATCATTCATACTATACGCAACCAATGATAAGTAATTTCTCACAATCCTCCATGAATAATTAGTCCATGCCATGATTCCATTCCCATTGTACTATTTATCCCTACATGGTGAGATATCCATATGGATCCTTACTAGCTTATCCCATACTCTAACCTTGATGATAAATCCACTGAGGGGTTGGTTAACTCACCAGTGTACCCTTGGCACAAATTCCAATATAACAAACATAATCCTCAAAAGGATTCACTCAATTTCTAGACTACTCAATGGTTACCCATCACGATCGAACCATAGTCCCCCAAAGTTACTAATAAACACAATATATAGTTCTCCCTAGGACATATATCTCATTAAAGAACAATATTCGAATACAATAAAACTCCTTGAGTCATTTGACCCATTTATTTGTGTAAGAACCTGGATCTTCGTTCAGGTATGTTTTTTGTTTTTCTGAAAATTTTAAGAAAAATGGTTTTCTAGGAAATTTTCAAAGTACACGCTGTGTACTTTTTGAGTACATGCCGTGTACTCTGATCCGGCTCGAAGCCGTGTGTTGGTCGTGCCTGGGCCATAGACACGATGTGTAGGGTTGACGTGGAGGCCCTTTTTGATGGTGTACAGAAAGAACCCAGTACACGCTATGTACTATAAAAGTACACACCATGTACTTTTTTTCATTTAACAGACCTATGTCACACCTATCCCCGATTTCCATCTTCTTCTCTAGTTTTCGTCCTCCCGGAAGCGACCATACGACCGAATCTTCTTCATGCTTCTGCCTCGTCGTCCGTTCTTCGATTCGAGCACGGTCGATTGCGTTGGAATCGCAGTGGTGAGTTCTTCCTACTTCTTGAGCCTCGTTTCTTGATTCCTCCTTGTATTCAAGTTGTCGTGGTATGAATGTTCTATGTGTTTTCTCAGATCTGCATCATTCTAAGGAGAATCTATTGTCAAGGTTCACGTATATCGATCTATTCGGATCGAGGTAGGTGGTTTGTGCCTTTCCGTAGAATATTGATGGATATTTTGTGAAATTTCCACCAATACCCTTGACTGTGGTATTGCGTGTTTCCTATTTTGACCTTATTTCTTTCCTGCTTTTCTTGACTCCTTTAGTAGAGGTTATTGCTTGTGATTAGAGTATTTTGTTTGTGCTCAGTTTTCTTGCCATGCTTGTTCTTCCTGTTTTGTGTTTTGCCAGTTTCCATTCCTAGTTGTAGGATTGTGGACTGTTGCCTTGTTTTGTTGTTGAGACTTAGTTGATAGCCAATTAGTTCTTGAGGTTTACTTGGACGATATATATATACGCGTGCTGAGCATGTTTAGTTATACTCAAGACTGTGAGAACCTATAGTAGTAGACTAAAGGGGGAATTGACGGAAGGGCTTCTTCAGAGTGTCTTTGAATCATGATGCGAGGCCAAAGGGGGAATTAATGGAAGGACTTCTCTATAGTGTCATTTAATTAAGACGTGGGATATAGGGGGAATTGACATTGAGTGCTTCCTCAGAGAGCCTTTAGCATGATACGAGACTATAGGGGGAATTGACGGTGAGTGCTTCCCCAGAGAGTCTACTTAATTGCATAGATGTTCCAGAGGGGTGAGACTGTGTGTGCTTCCCAGAGGGTTGCTAGTATTTATAGATTGAACAATAGGGGTTAGACTGTGAGAGATACCCAGAGGGTTACTAGTTTCTTCTTTTATTGTTGGCTGCTTACTTGTGTGCTATACTTGATAGAACTGTGGTTTGTAGCTGTTTGTGCATTTCTGTTTACTGCTTCTTGTTTTAGTATTGTCGTGTATACATTTACTATTAGGCACAAATCATTGGGTGATTTCCTACTGGTATTGTATCTTACACCCTGTTTGAGCCATGCATTTGGGCCCAAGAAGACTATGTTGCTACAGGTATAGACAAGGGCAAGCTCCCTTCTACCTTAGGATCTTGATTGCACCAGGAGCTGGGGAGCATGGGACCGAGCCGTGGCTCGCGATGCTGAGTAGATTATTTTATTTTTATTTTTCACTTCATTTAAATTTTATTTCAGCACATTTTGTGTTTTCTATTTTCCTTAGATACTTGTACATGCTGCATCATTTTCATCATAGATATATCTCTACATTGCTTCCGTTGTTTGGTTTCTATTGTTATGCATGTTGTTTACTACATCCGCTGGTTATTGCTCTTTTCTTACCTTGTATACCTTACCAAATGAGGGCATAGTTTCCCCAACAATTCACCAAGGCCCTTACTACTAGTCAGCAGCCTCTGGAATTCGGGGAAACACGCTTGAGGTCATGTGGAGAACCAGATACAGTGCACCAGTGGAGGGGCTCCAGACTCGGGATGTTACAAAGTGGTATCAGAGGGGTTATTTTCTATTGTCTTAATGTTTGGAGACCTTATACAGGGATAGGACGGATTTAGTACTTTTCATTAAGCATTGATCGGGAGTAACTAACCTGTGTACAGGGAAAGTCTATACTCCCTCGTTGACTACAGTTTTCTAGTTTTGAGATTTTCTGGTTGGTATGTTTTCACCTAGAGTGATTCGTATGACTTGTGTGGTTAGTTTTTTGATATTTCGGTTCTATTTCTATCGAAACCCGATGAGATGAGGGTATTCCATCTCATGCATCATATAGGAACTTGTAGAAATCACATGCCACACATTCTTTCCATGCCATATAGGATGCATTAGCGATTGCATGATGCTGTGATAGCCTCTGTGTAAATTATGTATGCTGTTGTGATAGATGCTTGATAGATTCTATGCTGTTATGTTAGAAAACTGTATGGTTTGTTCTTTGTTTAATGTAAACACCAATTTTTGGTTCTGCAGGTGTTATGGGCCCTCACAGATTAGAATTTGAAACTTTTCACCTTGTTTTTGTGTTCTGGAATTCTGTGTAGTTTTGGCGCTACTGCCGTGAAAAACCCAGAATACATGGTGTGTACTTTTTAGATACACACCGTGTAGTTTTCAGGTCGTGTCACTGACCATGTGAGTAGAACACGGTGTCGTAGGAGTAACTTCGGGAACACGCCACGTACCATTGGTACACTCCATTTGAGTTCAGAGCCGTGTACCCGACCGTGTCACTAACAACACTGGTAGAGGATGCTCGGATAAAACACGTCGTGTCCATATGGGACACGCCGTGTAGTCCTGTCCAGGTGCCCGACCATGTCACGAACAACATGGGCTGGAATTACCCTCCTTTCCACATGCTGTGTTTTCTCGGAACACGCCGTGTAGTCCTGTCTAGGTGTCCGACCATGTCGCGAACAACACGGGATGGTGTTACCTTCCTTTCCACACACTGTGTTTACTCGGAACACGCAGTGTAGTCTTTCCAGGTACCCGGCCGTGTCCCGAACAACACGAGACAATGTCACCATTGCCTATGCACATCATGCTTGTTCGGATCATGCCGTGTATGTTCCAGCCGTGTAGACGTCCGTGTACTCAATAACATGGACGCCGAATCCTCGTCTAGTGCACAACATGTTTGATTCGAACATGCCATGGAGTCTCGGGTTGAGTCGGACCGTGTGGGTTAGCCATGTAAGGAGACTCTGGCAGGGGAATAGTTTTCAAGTACACGCCGTGTGTGGGGGTCAACACGCCGTGTAGTTTGTAGTGTACACGACATGTAGGGCAGGAGTACACGCCCATATCAGTGGTTTAAGAAGACACGTCTTGTAGTTTTATACATGCCGTGTAGTTGTGTTTTGCAATCTTGTGTGTTTTTCTTCCCATGTTCCCATTTTTACTCTTGTGTTCTCTGTCCTTGTTTTCCTGATCTATGGTGTGCTTTTGATCATTCATAGCTATGCCTCCGAGACATCCTCCGGTCGTACGTCTGTCATCAGGCAGTGATCAGATGCCAGACAGGGCTGATCAGGGACTTCCTGTCGATCCCCCAGCAGAGCCAGCCATGGCACCAGTTGTTGTACCAGTTGCGGGCGCTGATGTGTAGTTTAGGGAGGGTTTCATGAGGTTGATGTAAGCCATCCAGGGGGAACCTCCTCCTGCCTCTTCTATGGAAGACTTGATGTGGGTCTTTCAGCAGCAGCATCCTCCCACGTTTTCGGGGGAGGGAAGACCTCAGGCTGCAGAGTCATGGCTGGAAGCCATGCTGACTATATTTGATCATCTAGATACACCTCCAGAGATGCAGGTCATGCTCACCACCTATATGCTCCGAGACTCTACCAAGAGGTGGTGGGACATGACCTCACATGCGGGTCAGTAGCAGGCTATGGCTTGAGAGGAGTTCCAGCGCGTGTTCTACGACTACTTCTACCCTGAGTCCCTGAGGGCCGATCGAGCCCGAGAGTTCATGATCTTAGAGGAGGGTACTCTATCTGTCCTGTAGTACTCCTCTCGTTTCACTGAGCTGCAGCATTTTACACCACTTCGGAATGTGAGTTTGGTGTTCTTGGTGAGGAAGTTTGAGGATGGACTCATGCAGGAGATCCGCTCGCAGGTGAACAACATCTAGCTGACATCCATTACTTCCATCGTCAACTAGGCACTGATTGCGAAGTGAAATCTAAGAGACTCTGGAGCTGCGAGTCAGGGCGGTTCTGCTTCCAGAGTTAGCTTCCCTTCAGATGATAGCAAGATGCGCCATAGAGAGCCTACATGAGGTGATGCAAGGAAGCGAGATGCATAATCATGCAGCCAGGTAACATGCTACCAGTGTAGCCGAACATGGCACACGAGGCGGAAGTGCCAGAGAGACCCTGTGGAGTGCCGATCATGTGGCAAGATGGGTCATCTTTAGCGTTTCTGCTAGATTTTCTCACCAGCAGCTGGTGACCGGGGTTCTTCCATGACTCCTCATTCAAGAGCACCCCCACTAGTCTCTCACCAGTTAGGGAACTGGTGTTCTTCCGGCCATTTGGGCCAAGGTGGAGGTCGAGGCCATGGAGGTCAGCCACCTGTCCCTCAGCACCAGCAGGGAGGTTCAGCTCAGAGTGGTCAGTCAGGGGTGCAGGGCCGTGGTGTAGGCCAGTCTTTTGCCATGGAGCAGACTTATCATGAGCCGGATCTTGACCCTTCTGCTGTTCGAGGTACGATTTTAGTAGCCTCAGTTTTATCTTCAGCCCTTTTTGATACTGGTGCTATGCATAGTTTAATCTATGTTGCCATTATCGAGATCCTTGGACTCTGCATCTTTTCTTCGGCAGGCTCGTTGACACTAGACACACCTTTGGGAATGAGGAAATCTACTGTACGTCAGTGTAGAGAGTGCCCTCTTGAGGTTTCATGGTATCACTTCTTATGGGATCTCTATTTCCTAGAGATGACAGGCTATGATGTCATCCTTGGCATGGATTGGTTGATTCCCTTCAAGGAAGTCATTGACTTTTATCGTCACAGATTAGGTTCCATTTCACCAGAGGAAGAATCTGTCCTTCATAGAGGTGAATGGGATGTTCGGGTGAGTCGGTCAGGAATCGAGCATCTTGACCTAGGAGGAGTGATGACCCAGATTTCTAGCTTTTACCTGGATGATCTGGGGCTCCATATTAGACTTTCCTCTAGTGGTGGATCTCCTCCAGGATGTCTTTCTAGGGGACTTTTCAGGTTTTCCTCCAGAGTGTGAGGAAGACTTTTCTATTGAGCTCATGCCAGGATGGGCACCAGTGTCCATTCCTCCCTATACGATGGCCACACTTGAGTTGCAGGATCTCAAGAAGTAGTTGGAGGAGCTACAGGCTAAGGGTTTCATCCGACCCAGAACTTCTCCTTGGGGTTCTCTTGTATTGTTTGCAATGAAGGAAGATGGTACCCTTCGGCTTTGTGTGGATTATTGGAAGATGAACCAAATGATGGTCAAGAACTGATATCCATTGTCGCGGATTGATTACCTTTTTGATCAACTTCGAGGAGCCCAGGTGTTCTCGAAGATGTACTTGAGGTCCGGTTAATATCAGTTTCGTGTTAGACCATCAGATATACCTCTGACAGCCTATATGAGCAGGTACGATCATTACGAGTATACAGTCATGCCCTTCGCACTCATGAACGCACCTGCAGTTTTTATGGCACTGATGAACCGAGTGTTCCATCCTTACTTGGATTCCTTCGTCATGGACTTTGTGGACGATATCTTCGTGTACTCTCACACTCGACATGACTATGCCACCCATCTTGAGATCATTATGAGTACACTGAGAGAACGTCGATTTTATGATAAACTCTCGAAGTTCCACTTCTAGATGGATCAAATTCACTTCATGGGTCACGTCATCTTAGAGGAGTGAGTATCCATGGACCAAGAGAAAGTGAGAGCTGTAGTTTCCTAGGAGAAACCAAATAATGTTTTTGAGGTACGAAGCTTCCTAGGGCCGGCTGGATACTACAGACGCTTCATTCGGGACTTTTCCCATTTAGCAACACCCTTGATAGGTCTGACAAAGTAGGGGGTGATGTTATTATGGTCAGATTCTTATGGGTTAGCCTTTTAGGAGCTAAAAGGGAGGTTAACTTCAGCACCGATACTATTCTTGCCCGAGCCAGGAAATAGCTACATTGTTTACTGTGATGCTTCATGTATCGGGCTAGGAGCTGTGCTTATGCAAGGAGATGGAGTCGTTGCATACGGGTCTTGTCAGTTGAGGCCACATGAGAGGAACTACCCTTTGCACGATCTGGAGTTGGAAGCTATTGTTCATGCCTTGCACTGTTGGATACACTATCTTATGGGAGAGCACTTTGTGGTCTTCACTGATCACAAGAGTCTCAAGTATATCGTCACTCAGCATGATATAAATCTGAGGCCGTGCATGTGGGTTGAGTATGTACAGTATTTTGACTTCGAGCTTGCGTATATGCTTGGAATGGGCAACGCCGTGGAAGATGTGTTGAGCAGGAGAACTCAAGTTCAAGCAGTTCAGGAGGCTAGTAGGGAGTGGAACCTGATGGATCTGTTCTCTGAGATGCATCTAGAGATGCACGACAGACGGGGACAGACTTTTCTATCTTCTGTAGATGTTACCTCCACACTACTTGATCGTGTACAGATGAGGCAGCTATCAGACTCGGAAGGCTTATTCCTAGGGAGAGTGTGTCAGGAGAGGACCCTCTTCCTGGATGGATAGTGGGCGAGGATAAGATCTCGCGTTTCAAAGGATGCGTATGGATGCTAGCAGACATACGTGAGGAGATGATGCAGGATTTACATTCCTCAGTTTGGGCAGTTCATCCTGGCATCACCAAGATGTATCGAGATCTTCATCGCCAGTACTGGTGGCCAGGTATGAAGAAGGATGTTCCTTGTTTTGTCATGAGATGTTCTACTTGCCAGCAGGTGAAAGCAAAGCATCAGCAACCAGCATTCCTTTTACATAATTTACCCATTCCGAAGTGGAAGTGGAACGACATTGCGATGGACTTTGTGACTAGGTTTTCGAGGTCACTGCGAGGGAACACTACTGTTTGGGTTATCGTCAACAGACTTACGAAGGTTTCTCACTTCTTTCCAATCAAGGAGACCTTTAGTGTCGATGATCTGGGATGACTTTACATCATAGAGATTGTGCATCTGCATGGAGTTTTGCGCTCTATTGTTTCAGATAGAGATGCGTGCTTTTCCTCTCAGTTCTAGTAGGGACTTTAGAAGTCCTTGGGTACACAGGTACTTTTGGGTATAGTATACCATCCCCAGACTGATGGCCAGTCCGAGCGCACGATCCTGGTGCTTGAGGATATGCTTCGGGCTTACATATTTGACTTTGGTGGTTCTTGGGAGAATCATATTCCTCTGGTGGAGTTCGCCTACAACAACAGTTTCCAGGTGACCGTTCAGATGGTGCCATACGAGGCTTTGTACTGTAGGCCATGCCAATCAACCTTATACTGGCTGGAGGTAGGAGAGGCAGCATTGCTGGGACCTCATCTTGTTCAGGAGACTTCAGAGCAGATATAGATGATTCAAGAAGAGGATGGCTACAACACAGTCTCAGCTGAAGTCTTATACTGATCAGTGGAGATGACCTTTAGAGTTTGAGTTCAGTGATCACGTTTTCCTGCATGTCACATCGAGGTTGGGACACAAGAGGATATAAAGATAGGGTAAGCTTTCACCGCAGTGCATCGGGGCGTTTGAGGTCTTGGAGAGAGTGAGGCGGGTCGCCTCTTGGTAGTAGGTACCTCAGAGGTATCAGCCCATGCATGATGTATTCCACGTCTCTCAGCTCTGATGTTACTTTTCAGACCCATCTCACGTCTTCCAGACCGAGGAATAAAAAATGGTGGAAGGAAAACATTGAAAGAGTATTTTTTATAAAAGAATGAACCTTACCTCGAGCATGACTCGTCTGGTGGGATCCTTATCTTATTGAATAAAAAAATCATCGTAACAATTAAATAAAATGAGAACCATTTTTATTTTTATTATTTATTTTATTTCAATTAAAACCATATTATATAAAATTAGACAATATATTAATTTCAGGTCAGTCGTTTTGATGATATGAAGCTCATGTATTCAAAATTACTTTCAAAGGATGACTATGGTCAAAGAGGTATATATTATATAATAAACCTAATATTAATCAAGAGATAAACATATTTCTATACATAAATTATAGTTTTTAAAACCAATCATTCAATAAGGTTATAAAAAATTTACTAAATTAAAATCATTGAGATGGTAGGTCATACGTATGCATGAGTAATATTTCAATTTTTTCATATCTATTATAGAAAGAATTTATGTTTTATTTTATCATTATATAATTTAAATTATATAATAAATACAATATTATTTTTTAGAACATACTAATACATGTCATTCATGTGATACAGTGATGACCAACAAATCACATAGCCTTATGGAGGTGGTAGTACACAGGTACGCTGAAATGACATTATCATTTTAAACGAACAGTAAGTTATGAAATTAAATGATATATTATATTATCAAAATGATAAATTTTTTATTAATATCATATATAAAAATTAATTTCATAATTATAACCACCAATGAGGAGGTAGTTCGTTGTACACACGAACGATGGTTTCATTTTCGATTTAATGCAAGAGGATATAGATATAGGTTGTTACATTTACATAAAGACACCTCATTATATGTAATATACTAGTTATATTAATTACTAATGGTTGAATAATTTTTGAAGGTGGTAGAAGAATAAATGAAATAAAAAATTTCAGTTAAGAACTATACCACCTTTTTGGAAAACCTTGTTTTCATTACCACCTAAGTCCCAAAATGATGGTATTCTTACATAACTAATTCATATAGGATGTGTAGATTGATTTAATATACGTATTCTATAATTTTTTTTCTTAATTAAAAGTATTTTTATGTGTGAATACTTGCAAATTATCGTTGGCCATGTACAAGAGAGGGGAGGGGCACTCTTATAATTTCTTAATATACTAAATTAATATAAATTAACATTCATATTAAAATGGATCCAAATTTAAAAAATTATTATTTAAGATGATTATGCGTCAAAAAAATCATGGAGAATAATTTTTTTACAATTTGGATTATGTTTTACCCTAATATTTTTATTTTATCCATTCGATAATATTTTTTACAATTACAATGATATCTCAGTTTTTTACACTTTAGAGGTTTATATAGTTACTATAAAAGAAACAATAACCCATAAATATAACATTGATAATGTAATAACAAACATCCTATTCACTTGGATTAATATAAAATTATTATGAATTTTAAATAATTCAATAAAATATTATTTATTGTTAAATATATTTAATGTCATTTTAAGAACTATTACTTTAATATGAATTTTAAAATTACAATATAAAATTAGAATTAAAAAAACTCATCCAAAAATAACTAATTTGACTTTGTATTCTATACAAATAGTATAAAATAAATAATCACTCAAATAAAACTATTTTAGTGTCATCGAAATCATTTTATTGTTTTTTGTACTACATACACAAGAAACATGTCAGTGTTTCATATAAATTTACAAAAATTATTTATATAGAAAAAATTAAAAATAATTTACCATGATGGGAATTATTTTACCTAAAATCAATATTTATAACCAAACATACCCTCTGTTTATCTCTATGTTTTAATTTTTATTCTCATAATACAAATAAAATTTCATTTTTGTATTAATTTATATAAAATAATAATATGGTCAAAATCTTGGAAAAATAGAAAGAATCCATATATTTTAATTTTTTGTTATTATGGATTATATAAAATAATTTAATAAAATTAATTTATGTGTAAGGGTCATTCGTTAGTCCTTGTCGTTTTACATTTAACCTTAATTACCAGATTTAACCATTACCATTGTAATAAAAGTTACTAAAGTTACATTTCATAATGAACACTAGTAAAAGTGAAATATAGAAATATAAACCCTTGAATTCCAAATATGGAATCGATTTCATAATATTCTAAACATATTTGTGGAATAAATTAGTTTTAAATTTACACGTACAAAATGTAATATAATTTTCTTATCTGAAAAAATAAATTATATTTCTAATCCGATTTCATAATAAAATGAAGTATTAAATTAATATTAAAAACCACAATTTGATTATTTAAAGTAAAAATAAACTAATTTAATTTTTAAACTATTCCAAAATCCTATATTAATTTGTAAATAATACAAATGATAATTAAATTTTCAATAAAAATAATTATTTTCGCCTATTCATTATAAATACAATTTTTTAAAAATATTTTTCAAAAATTCAGATATAGAATGTATTGAAATAGTGATTTTAAAAATGAAAATAAAATTCAATAATTAAAATTATATAATATGGAAATAAATCATTTAAATAAATCAAAATAATGAATTAAAATATAATATCATTAGAATTAAAGAGTTTTTCATTTTGACAACAAAATTACCTAATATTATTTTAATAAATATAACTTTATAAAATATATGTAATAAATATTAAAAATACATTAAAATTAATTATTATAATAGTACTATGGGTTTTAAATTCTTCTTCACTTTAGGAAATCACATCATTTCAATTTTTTTTAATTATTAAACAAGTGGGGATATATTTCATTCATTACATTTTTAGATTCCCACATTTTTTCTTTAAATGTGTACTTTTTCGAAAAAATATATATAAAATAACGAATTTCCTTGTTCCAAAAAAACATGATGATTATGGTTAAGAATATAAATAGACCATTTATCATATGAAAGGTTATCTTCATACTAAACTACCTCAGGGCTCAAAACATGACATGAATCTGGGACATAATTTCTTAATATTGAAACATGAAAAGCATTGTGGACAAAGGATAAACTAGAAAGAAAATAAAATCAGAAAACATTTTATCCTATATTTTTAAGGATTTCACATAGTCCACTGAAATCTATATCTATCTTACATTTTTTACCAAAATACATAACATTTTCTATGGAGATATTTTAATGAAACCATGACTACCTATATAATGACTCAACCAAAAAAAATCCATGATCTCACATTTTTGTCAAGAATTTACTTTCATTCAATTTTAGTATCCTTTAAGGTTTATAGTATTATAAAATTCGGTAAGAACTAATATATAACAAAAACATAAGATAAAATGTGGACACATCCGATTAATATCCAATTTCACATTAATATAATTTTTTTGAAATAATTATATATTTATTTTCATTAAAAAACTATATGAATTTAAAATTTAATTATTTATTTCCCATACCAATCCGTAAACCTTGTGATTTAAAAAAACAATGTATATGCAAGACATCTATGAAATGGATAAAAAATATAATAGAAATCATTTGATCAGTAAAAAAATAAATGTTCATATAATGTTTACCTGTAGGTTCAAATTACATTAAGGATATGAAATAAAACAATTTCACAAGAAAAAAAATCTTAACTTTAATCTCAAATAAAATCATTAAAACAAATATCATGAAATTAAACCTCAGTTTTTGCGACTTAGATAATTATATTCAGAAAATCATTTTAAAACCCTCTTAATTAGAATGAAAATATTTCTGACTTCCAAGATAATAATTTCCCAATGCAATGAAGATAAATAATGGGGATCTCAATTCATATAAGATTTATTGGGCTCAACCTTAAGCTATAATGGAGCTCAACCCTTCATATAAGCTATATCTGGTTTACGCCATTTCCATGTTCTATAATGGGGATTGACTATATAAGGTAAATCAGGATCACCTAAAAGCTATATCAGGGATAAAATATTTTAATATTATTTCCTATAATCACCAATTTAATATAATTCTTATGTAATACACAATTAATAAAAAACTTTTATCACAAAACAATTATAGAAATAATTTATATACATCTAAAAATTAATTTTTAAAAATAAATATTATTTTATTTTTCAATAGTAACACACCATTTCATTTGAAACACCATATTCAATAGAAAAATAGCCAAAAATATATACAGGATTTTACAATTAAGAAATATGTAATCATGAAAATTAATCTTTTAATCAAATAATGATCATGGGGGGAAAGATCTTTATCTTTATGTACATTAATAATTGAACATCCCTTTTGTCATTTAACGAAAAGTTTAATATAAAACACATAAAAATATTCCTTTTTTAAAAACCATTTAAATAATTTAAAAAGAAATAAAATTTACTTTATTAAAATTTTACATTTATATAAAATCTTTAAAATAATAATTTTTGAAACATGGACAAGAACGAAAAACATAGTTTGTGGGAAAACATTAAAAGATGATTTTTAAGGAAATTTACAATATCACTTGTGAAACAATTAAATCATAATCCCCATAAAATATTTACATTAAAAAATTTAAATATCATGATAATGGATAAATTAATGATATAAAATTTCAAAGGGGTTGGATATACACCTTATAAAACAATATAGGTTTATAACATAAAAAATGCGTCAATTGATTGAAATTGTGGCAAAGTATCTTATAATAAGTTTGATTCCTAACATATATATTTAAATTCCTATAGAATAAATATTTTTTATTTATTTAATTTATTGAAAATATATTTTCATTTTTATTTTTACATTAATATCATTTATTTTCATGTTATATACAAATATATCATTAAATAATTTTAAGTTAGATGTTTTGACCATACTCAGCTAATGTGTCATAAATGAAATAGGTTTGTTTTCTATGGTAAAATAGGTCATTATTTAAAAATATTAAGAATAAAAATCATGATATAATTATCATATTTAGACATAAATTATACTTCTAAAACATATCATGAAATATTTTTATGAAAATGAACTAATGTTACAATTATAAATATGGTAGGTCGTACAGTTGCATGAGTAACGTTTCTATTTTTCAATGGTCATTATAAAAAGAAGTTAAGTAAAAAATTTTATTTCTAGAATGCTATTAATATCATAAATACAATATTATTTAATTATATATTCTCGTATATATCATTCTTGTGTATTAGTGATGAGAAAAGTAATCAATTTCTTTGAGGAGGATATACTCCACATTTCCATTAACGATGTTATCACTTTTTTAGTAAGAAAGTATTTTAGAAATAAAATGTTACATTAAACATTCATAATGATAAATATTTTACCAATAATATTATATGTCATTTAAATCAAATAAATTCATTAAATTAACCCTTATTACATTCCATGTACTGCATTAGTGAAAATGAATCACATCGCTTCATGAGGTGGTAGTCCACTATACACATGAATGATGGTATCATATCCCTAGAGAAATAGAATTTAAAAAGGGTATTTATTATAGAATTACTAAATTGGTATAAAATTTCATTATTATCACATATAAATTTATATCCATCATTATTACCAAGAGTGATAGGGGGAAATGAAAAGATTAACAACCTTGTTTTACGAGGTAGTAGTTCGTCATACACAAAAATTATAATCATTTTACATATTTATTGGAAGTGTGTCTAGTTTTAGGAAATAAATTTAAAATAAAAACATATAAATAAATTTAGGAAACAAATTTTATTTTATAATCATGTTATAATATTAATTTATGGAGTTGGTGAAGTAAATAAAATAAATATGCTTATCGAAGAACATTACCTCTACTTTGGTATCATGCTTTGTTTGGCATTAAACCCATCATAGGTTGGTTTAATGACCAAAATAATTTTTCTTGGATGTAGTGAGGTAATATTTTGAGTTATTTTGGAAAATTTTGGATGATCCAAATGGCTTGATAGGTATGGTTATGTGGGGAGAGTGAATTCCTTTTATAGCGGAGGAGGAGTCACATTCTTTTAAATACTCAAAGGTATTCAATATTGGTTGGTCTCCCTTACCTCATGTTCTTCCAAAATAAAAAAATAATTTATTGGAGGGAAATTATGGTGTATAATTACTAACACCACACAAAAATAAAATATTTCTCAACATTCTATTCCATTTTCTTTAAGTTTAATCAATTTTACCCTTTTTGTTTTTAACATGATAACAAGATTTCTAACATTGGTAATTTACCATTTATGTCTAAATTAAATGTAAACATATTATAAATGTCATACCTATTTAATATAAATATTATATATTATATATTAAATAATAATATCATGTTTTTTGGAAATTAATTTAAATAGTAGCACGTGTATCGTGCAAAAGAAATTTTTAACCCTAACTGCACTAACAAAGTTTTTACTATTTAGTGGAAAATAGTTTCCTCATAAAAGATCAATTAGTATATTAATGGATCATATTTTATATTTATTAAAATTTAATAATAACATGTAAGAGTATAAGAATTTTATTAATTTTAAATCATTTAATAAAATATTATTTAATATAAAATAACATTATTTTCAATTTTGACCTCATTTATTTAATTTAAATTTAAAAACATCAATTAAATGATTTAATTTTAATATATTAATTTTACACCAATGTATCATGTCATATTAATATAAAAAATTAAAATAAAATAACTATTCATTTAATATACATCACTTGTAATATTTCTCATAGTATTATATTAGTTAAAAATATAAAAATAGAAACAGTGTTGGTGTTTCTTAAACATTTTAACTGTCTAATCGTATATAAAAATTAAATATAAATTATTATGATGATAAAAACTAGTTTATAATTGAAAATAAAATTTACAACTTAACCAACATGGTTTTTCCTATAAAACAACATTGTAGATATTAAAATCAATGAATGTTCTTTTTCATCTTTTTCTATACATGACTAATTATATACGTCACTTTCAAGGAATAATATACAAATATATAATAAAAATAAATAATAAGATGATAATTGTCCCTATAATTCAATGAAATGTGGTTTATATAAATTTTAAAAGTCATATTAAAACTAAAATTCAATGTTTATCCACTATGTAAACTCGTTTTTTCTTTAATCAGTGTAATTATTTTTAACTATTTTCAAAAATTATTATTATAGAAAAATAAGATTATATTATTTGGTAATATATATTATTCTAATTCCAAATATTGAATTTATTTTTAAAAGTTTTATTCAATTAATAAGTAAAAATTAATTTCAAATCAATCTCACAAATGTGATGAGAAAGTGGGTTTTCAAAGTGAAGAAGATTAAAGGAAAACAAAATTTTTATATGAAATTTAATGTGCATATGAATAAAATAAACTATATTGGATTAATATATTTATAATTGAATAATTATGACTTTAATATTAATTAATAATATAATTTAAATTTATAACTTCTTTAGATAAAAAGTCAAATTTCAATTAAAATCTAGTATTTTTTAATATTCATCAAAAAATAAAACATTTCAAAAAAATACCAAAATCTCAAACTAATGAAATTTCGTTATTCTTTTCTAAAAAATGATTTTTTTAACATATATATATTCTTTAAAGTGGTAAAGGGTTATTTTAAATTATTTTCACAAATCATGATTAAATTGACATTAAAAAAAAGAATATTTTTTAGAAATCATATCTTTTCATTATAAATGATTCTTATTTTATTCATAATCATTAGATAATGAATAATATTTGGAAAAATATATATCCTGATAATATATTTAATCCTATACTTTCATCCCATTCTAATGTATATGTAATAAATATTATATTAAATAATAATATTAATAGTATATTTTTGTTCGCTAAAACTTGGTCGGGAGTGTAACACTAGATATTAAAAGAATCTCTCCATTTTCATGTAACAAAAGTTATGTTTATGATATATATTTTCTGTTATACTAAACATAATTTTCTTCTTTTAAAATATCAGGGTGTTACAACCTCTCCTACTTAAATAAATTGTGTCCTCATAATTTTATATTTATCTCAGTCATTAAAGCATAGATATACTTGAACTAAAAATAATCATTTAATAAAAATTTTATTGTTGTTTTTAATACAAATTTTTAACAATGTTTAATAATATTATTTTGATATTATTAAAATTTCATTAAAGATTATACTAAACCTAATGGTTATCAATAACTTTTATCTTATGTCTATAAAATTTAAATGAATTATTTATCAATTAACACTTCCACTAAAACATATACTTCAGATAACTAAGGACACTCAACAAAAGTCTTACAATGTACTTCTATTAATTAAATAATCAAAATATAGGTGCCTATGTATCTGAAATTAAGTCCAAACAACAAAAAATACCCAGCTCATTGGATCTTTCACCACATAACTAGTTAGACTAACATTAGCTATAAATGTAGAAAATGATTTTGCCACAACTTTTTTATTATGATGACGTTGATTTCCACCCTATGTAAGTAACTTCTAACACATGTTATCTGAATTTACAAAAAATTGTAGCTAAATCATCATTATTTTGAATGGATATCTATTAGATGATTCTTATATTGTTTTGGACTCTTTTTTGTAGTCTTGAACCTTGAGACCAAACTTATCAAACTAGTACCTCATTCTAGATCCTTACATACACTCCCCAATAATTATTTTATCACACATGGAACATGTTTTAGGATTACCTCAAAAATGATACTTGGTTGCTTCTTAATTTTCTACCACCTTGACTATTTCTTACTCTTTTTATCTCATGACACATTATATTTTAAAAACTCTATCTCAACATTCTTAGTATAATGTAAAAATTTCACAAATATTTTAAATTCCCATGTGAAATAAAGTCATACTAATATTGGTTTTAATATTGAGTAAAATATTTTAATTTTATTATCAATATCGAAAATAATATTCAGCACATACCCATACAATATTGTTATGTTTTTTATGTATCCCAAAACTATTTCTATTTATTCCTCAATTATAAGAATTATTTCTCCATACTAATCCGAACAACCTTATGGAAATATTTGTAAAAAAATATATTCACAAATCTATCTCATTCCATAGCATTAAGATCATATTTCTATATACTATTATTAACCAAATACAACCATCAATCAACTTCACCTTCAAAATAATTTATTTCAAGAGTTTCCTTTTTTACATTCATAAAATCCCATGACATCAAATATATTCTCTAGGGATTTGAACTATCCTTCATTATCCATTTTATCAGATGATCCATTGAATAATAGGGGATGTTTTCTTATGATATTCTCTATTATAGATATATTCCTTTTCGGTAGATTTGATTCCACTCTATCATGTATATCACCACCACTTATAACTTAATTAATCTAAGTTTTCACTACAAGAAACAATTATCATCAAATTCCTACCATATGAGGGTATTAATTTGAAAGTATATTACCCTCTTGGTGACTTTCTACAATTGCCTTCATATTTATACTATAGAAAACTATTTTTAATATGCATAATATAGATATAGAAACATGTAAAATATTAAAATTCTATTCCTTTTCAACTTAACCATATAGTAAAACCTTCTAAGGGAATGCTATTAATGGTATCCTGACCATTGAATTTGTCTGAACTATCCTATTATACCATCTATAATGACAAGTCCATAAAAATTCTATGATATTGATTTTTAATTAATAATTTATTTCCTTTCACATTGATGATTTTGTTGGTTTAGTTTTTTAGAAAATTTGGCCATAACTAATACATAAGAAAACTATAAAATATCTTGTGTAATCCTACAATTAGAATCAATTTTTTCCATGATATAAAACTATTAAAATAAATAATAATTACTTTTCATGGAAAATTTACACAACTTTCAGCATTCATTTTTTTCCTTTCACTTAACGATCCTTAAAAAATGTGATTTTTTTTAAAATTAGAGATGAGAACAAAATCTATCAAAGGGATATAAAAATTAAGGATGTCATTAGTTATGTAAATATATTAAAAAATTACACAATGTTTACCATTATCTTCAATGTTATTTGAGGATATGAAATTAATCATTTTCAAATGAAAAAAACACAACCATTTTTATCAAATACAATAATTAAAACCCATAGAACGTAATTAATACCCATTTTTATTGACTTAGATTATCATGTTATAAAAAACCTTTTAATTAGAAAAACTATATGCCCGACTTTTAATATAATAATTATCTAATGAATTAGAGAGCTATAATGTGGTTGAATCTTTGTATAAGAATTATTAGGCCCAATTGTGAGCTATAATGGTGCATAACCCATCGTATAATATATATCAGACTCACCAATTTTCTATGAGCTTTAATGGGGCCAAACCATCCATATAATCTATATCGGGCTCACCCTTAAGCTATAATGGGGCACAACCCTTCGTATAATATGTACTAGGCTCACCCAATTCATATAAAACTCATATACAATATAATTAATAGTACACATTCACACAAACAAACATTGATTTTTTACCCCAATATGAAAAATAATTTTTTATGAAATACCATTTTCTTTTAGAAACACGTCTTCAAAAAGAAAAAACCATTTTATTGGAAAAACAATTTTCAACCCCAAAATAACCAAAAAAATGAAAAAGTGGGACCTCAATTTAAGAAAACATTTCATATTGAAAGAAAATATGGATATAAAACAACATTAATTTTGGTGAAAAAATTATTATTTCTAAGAAAATTATTTACATAACATCCCTTTTCATATTTTTCGAAATGTTCTAAATAAAACATGTAAAAAAATTACATTTCGAAAACCACTTAAATATTTTAATAGGAAATAAAAATTACTTTATAAATATTTTAATTCCATAAATATAATTAATAAAATCATTTTCAAAACATGTACATGGAAGAGAAATAATGTTTGAGGGAAAAAAAATTAAAAGATGATTTATAAAGGAAATGTCTCTTCTCACCTCGGAAACATGTAAATAATAATACCATGAAATATTAACATTTAAAAAACATTAAATATCATGAGAATATATAAATTGATGATATTTCTTGTTAGAGTGTCAATATATATATCCTATAAAAGAATATAGGTGTATAAAATCAAAAAATGCCTCAATGAAAGGATAACAAGACGAATCCCCATACCTTGAGTCTGATTCATCACATGTGTATTTATATTCTAGAATAATAAACTTATGTTAATTATTTAATTTCATTAGATCATTTTTAATGTTTATTATTTCTTTTATTTCACATATTATAAACTTATACTTAATCACTTAGTCAATTATGTTTAAGTCCTGTGTTTTGATCATAATTAGAATATGTGTCAAAAATGACATTGGTATGTTTACTATTGAAAAAGAGTCCACTATTTAAAATTATTATATATAAAAATAATGAAATAATTTATAAATTTATACATAATTTATACTTTCAAAAACATTCATTAAATATGATTATGGAAAATTATTTAACATTACGACCATGGAAAGGGTATGTTGTACGTATGCATGGGAAATGTTTTCATTTTTCAATCACAAGTATAGAAAATAGATAGGTAATATTTTATAATTATATAATTTAATTAATAACCTAAATAACATAATAATTAATTATATATTATTATAAATATTATTCTTGTGAAGCGATGATGAAAAATGTAATCATACCTCTTCTAGGAGGCAGTTCAAACCACATCGAGGAACAATTTTATCACATTTTTAGTGAGTAAAAATATTATAAATAAAATTTTATATTACTAATAAAAGATTATTCAAATTTCATTAATATATAAATAAGTCATTTATATCACATATATTCATTATCTTTACCTTCATTTGCATCCATGTAACTCATTAGTGAAAAAGAATCATATCACTTCCTGAGGCAGTAGTCTGCAGTACACACAAAATACGGTATCGAATCCCTAAATATAGAAATTAAAAGATATTATATATTATATAATGACTCAAAATTAAAATTACTATAATAAATATCATATATAAACTTTAGATCCTTAAATATCCCTAATCATGATAGGTGGTATTGGAAAAAAATGACATCGTTTTGTGAGATGGTAGTCCGCCGCACACTAGAATTATGATTTTACCAACCATTTTATGGAAGTGTTTGTTGGTGTAGAATATAAAATTAACACAAAAAAATGTACATATATTTATTATTTATTTTTTATTATATATGTAATTTATAATAATAAGTAATGGAGTTGGTGGGGGAAATATGACATAGATGCTTATTGAAGAATGTTAAATCTTCTTCTGGTATCTTCCTTTGATTTTCCCAATACCCTTTATAGGATAGATTTATTCCAAGCATATGGAATATTGGATAATGGGAAGGATTATTTATTGTTATTTGGGATGATTAATGAAAATCAAAATCAATGGAGAGGTGTGGATAAATGGGGAGAGTGAGTGCCCTTATATAGTGGAGGATGAGTGTAATTTTAGGTAAACACTAAAAGATATTCACTATTGGGATATCTCCCTTACCTCACGTTCTTAAAAATAAAAAATAGTAGGCTGATTGGAATTTTTTTATGATAAAAACTTACACCACAAAAAAATAAATTCATTTTATCATTTTATTTCTTATTGATTTTGTTTACTGAATTTTACCCTTTTTATTTTTACCAAAATAACTAGTTTTATAACCCAGGTAATTTATCATTTAATACTAAATTAAAGGTATTCATATTATAAACATTATAAAAACATATAACTAATATAATATATAATTTTTCAAATAAAAATCTAGTGTGTTGGAAATTAATTTTAAAAAAAATGCACGTGTCCCGAAAAACACTAATTTAACCATAACCACACTAACAATGTTTTTAATATTTATGGGTCAATATGTTAATTATAAAGATAAATTTCTACATTAATTGGAAATATATAATATTTATTTCCATTTAAAAATAACATGAAATTTATTTTATATTTAGTAATTTTATGTAATTTTCTGAAATATCATTTACCATTAAATTATATTAATGTCAATTTTTAAATTATTTATTTAATTTAAATTTAAATAAATCCTAAAAATAATGTAGTTTGAGTATATTAACTTCAAAACGTTGTAATATGAAATATTAATATTCAAAATTAAATTAAAATATCAATTAATTCTATTAACTTCACTTTTATCATTTTATGTATCATTTATTTTAGTTAATTAATAACTATCTTATTTCTGTGTTGATGTTTCATAAGCATTACAATTAACTAATGAATCTCTATAAATTAAAGATAAATTATAATGATGAAAAAAATAATTGATTCATTAAAATACAATTTATAACCAAACTAATATGGTCTTCCCCCAATCCCAAAGCATTATAGATATTAAAATCAAATAAGGTTTATTTATGTGTTTTTTATTACTTAACTTATTATATAGGTATATTTCATGGAATAATATCCCATTAACTGATAAAAATTTATCCTATGGTGTAAATGGTCTAAATATGGTTAAAAATTGAATAATGAATTTTTTTTTGTCATTTTACACCTTATATTAAACACTTATCCATTAAGTAAACTTTTTTTACCTTAATCATTAAAATTTATTTTAACAGTTTTTACAAATAATTGTTGTAATAAAATAATTATAAATTATAAGATAATTTAAAACTTATTATATTAAAATTATGGAATCCATTTTTTCAAAATAAATTCACATAATTTAAAGAATTTAATTTAAAATTAAACATACAGACGTGACGAGAATGTTGGTCTTTAAGTAATTTTGTTTTTAAATTTTCACAATGTTTTATATCGAAATTCATTATTAAAATGAATCCAATGACCTATTTTTGATTAATATATTCATAATTTTACTTTTATTATTTAAAAAATTTAAAAATATTTTTTAACATTATAAATTATTTTGATGAAAATGATGTTTCTAATGAAAATCTCATTTTTTCACTATTCATAAAAAATGAAACAGTTCCAAAAAAGTAAACAATTAAACCTCTGATAAAAATATTAATAATATTTTTTAAAAATATTTTTATTTTTTAAAATTAATTTTCTAATTTTGGAAATAATTTATTTAAATTTTGTGCACCAAGCATGTTTAAAGAGTCCTTTAGAAGAAAAAAACTATTTTTTCCAAAAACAGTTCATTTTCTTTTAAATGATTATTATTTTATATAAAATAAATAGTTAACTAATAACCATTTTAAAAATATATGTATTCATATGTTAGTTTATTTAATTAATTCCCTTTATTATAATAATTATAAAATAACTATTTTATCAAATAATAATAATAATTCTACATAATTATTTGGTAAAACTTGGTCTTTCATGAAGCACATGCTTTTCCATGACACTCGTTTTTGTATGAAATAAAAGATAATTTTGTGGTTTGTATCATTTATGTTATTGAAAATAATTTTAATATTTTAAATTATCTAGATGTTATATCCAGTGCTAAAAGAAAGGTCTTTCCTCTGATTATTTGCATAGATTTTCTACAGTCTCTGTGCCATTAACATTTTTTACTAAATCATCTTCACCTTATAAAAAATTTATCTTACTAGTTGTATACCCATTAACTTAATTTACCCCACTCCATCCCAAAATTTGGGATTCCAACACCACATTCCCTATAATTCGTCAAATGGTTACATCTGTATAATGGAATGAAAATTGTTATTATAAGAAAAATCAAATAAAGAAAGACGGTGATACCGACATTACATATTTACCATTGAATTAGATCATATCAGGTATTACATAGTCTGAATAATTATCTCTGTTTGTCTATAAGATTTAAGAGGAATTATTTTATTATAATTAAATATAATACTCTTTAACTTTTGTATTCCTTTTCAAAAATTAAATGTGAATGTGGGATCAAGGTTAGATATAATAGAGAGAGGAATTCTATGTAACCTGACTATCTCCTTGAGGTACAATCAATAAATAATATCTAATTAAATTCTATATCAAATTGGGGTGAAATGAAAATATTTATTTTGTAAATCAATAATAACCCACATCACATTATAACATCGATATTTCTTTGGCAATCTAACTATGAAATCCATAGTCATATTTTTCCCATTTCCACCATGTAACTAATAATTGTTAAATAATCCTACTAGATAATTATTATTCTAGTTTGACATGTTTATAAGTAAAAAATTTCATGGAATATTTAGAAATATATATTTTTCATTCTATCCCAAATGTAATACACTTAATGGTCTATGTATTTAGTAATGCTACCAGGATGAATGTAAAATAGGGAACTATGAGATTCATTCAACAATTATCTATTGAAATGAAAATCAAATCGATAACATAATATCTTTACAAATCATAAAACTCTTTTTTGGTTAACATTATATTTTGGGAAATTAATCTTATTTAATAACTACACCTATCCATGTAACCCACATTCTTCCTTTAGTTCTTTCATAATTCCATCAGATCGAGATTTTTGTTCATAATCTTAATAAATAGTGGATGGTGATACAATAAAAATTTCAATGCCAAAATTATTCATATCACTAACCAAAGGGTCATGTTCCAAAATATCATGGGTAATGTTATGTGATATTTTCAAATAAGAGTATCTAATACATTTGTTATCTTCTTCAGGATGTTAATAATTTTTGTAATCATAAACCTTAATCAGTTCTAGCTATCTTTATTTCCTCATGATCAACTTTCTCCAAGTTAATATATACATAAAAAATTTAAGATCAGTATATATTATAACATTTACTCCAAGTATGTAAAAACTCTAATTTTTTTAATTAAAAACCATGAAATATAATTACAGTCCATGTTTAGATTAGTTTAACTCATGAGGTATTAGTTTCCAGGTATCATAAGAAATTACATGGTCATTTTGTATCAAGATACAACCAATTACCTTCAAAGAAGTATTAATATTGATGGAAAATTCACTATGTATAGAGGTAATGTTAAATGGAAAATCATTCAAAATTCATTTTTAAATTTATTAAAACAATAAAAATAGTCTTTCATCGAGAAGAATATAACTCATTTTTGAGTTATCTTAGTCAGCTCACTAAAACAAGATAAATATGAGTCTTTATTAGATATTTTTGGTCTTGAAAGCTACCACATATTCACACATCTCATTCCATTTATATCAATAAAATTATGACAAAATTATCTCCCAAAATACATCCCATAAAACAAGAAGCCTAACCTTGGGCATAAATCCAACCAAGGATTTCATTTGGAATAATGCAAAAGGAGTTACGTAGAAATGAGGTATCATTCTTGACCGATCACATTTATTTAATTATTTATTTATCAAGATTAATTAATAAATTATGTATCTTCTATAAAATTAGATGTTATTATTTTATTTATTAGAATTACAGTTTCAAACACTTCTATATAATGGGTAATTAACATACCATTCACGTGTATGACAGAATACCGCCTCATTAAATAATGATTGTTCATTTTTCCTTTAACACCTATCATGGTGGTAATTATTATAGAAATTATATTAATATATTACATATATTATATATATGTAATGTATTTATTATTTTTTATATTTTTTATATAACACATTCCTTTAGTATTTCAATTTTTGGGAGTATGAAAACATCATTTGTGAAAGTGTGGACTACCACCTCCTCAAAGAGATGTAATTCATTAATAGTATTATTGGAGTTTATAAAAATGATTTTAATAAACCTATGTTACATATATGAAATAAAAATGATACTATAAGTATAATAAACATATATATCATTTAATTTTCATTCTTTTAGAATATGAAAAATTAAATGGAAGTAGCATTCATGAGTATGCAAGACTTTCCTTCTCCATGAACGATTCATTTCATATCCTATATCCAAAAATTAAGGATTATTAAAAATAAATATATAATGAATATATATAACATTTATAAAATGTTTAAAATTTTTGGTATTATAAATTCATGATATAATTAATAGTAACAAAAATTAAAAGTTAAAATATACCTGGAAAAAAAGAAAATTGAGACCCTAAATAGTGAAAATAATTAATGTTTATTAATAAATGATTTATATGATATTATAAAAAGTTAACATATTATATGATTAATTTATATATGGTTATAATATAAAGTTATTTAAATGTATAAAACAATTGTAAATTAAGTTAAAATATGTTAACTCAAAAGGAAATGCAAGGTAAGTGATTCATGTCTCACTTTTCTTTTCGTGAGGCATGCCCCATTTTGAAAGATTAATTCTTTTGGGTAGTGTATCTAATTTTAATTTTGAAATATTATTTCATGAATTGTTTTATTTTAATATTCTTTAATGTTTTATTTGAATTTATATTTTTCATGGGGATTATTATTCAATAGTTATGAAGTAGTATGAAACTTCATCTCAATTTCCATTCATTGAGACATTCTTTATGGTTCTGAATTGAATTTTTTATATATGGTGTAAATACTACCACTTATAAATGTAATATAATTATTAATTTATTATTAATGATATTTTGAGTTCTAATTTGAATTATTTCATCTAATGATATTTGAATGAAGTGTTTCCAAGTTGACAATAATTTCATAATGTAATTTATTATCATTGTGTAAAATTAATTCCTCATTGTCATTAATATTATAAGATTATTTATACAATAAATTTTTACTATATATAATTTTTATTCCCATATGTTTCACATGGATTTATATTTTACATAGATTATATATTTATTTATTGATTCTTATATCAGTTTTGCAGTCTTCTCAAGTGTCTACTTCACAATCTCATTTTGTTCGAGCATTCATACACATGAATTTCCATCAGAAGAAATTATTATTTAATTTCTTAATAAATCATTTAATTGTAATCTCCAATTGTTATTAATTACCTTATACAAGTAATAATACCATTTCATCACTCTATTTTACTAAAAATTATTATGAAAATGACTTTAAAAAAACCCAACTTTATTTCTCTCTTTAAGATATAATCTATTTTTATCTAAAAACTCTATTCCATATATAATGTTATCATAAATGTTTTTATAACTATTAAAAAATTATTTATTAAATAAATTCTAATCCTCTTTTCTCTTTTTTTAATTTTATCAAAGGAATCTTCTTGAATCTTTCTGAACATGTCACTTTTCCAACATTTTTACCTCACAAACTGAATGTTCTCATTACCTTGTATGGAATGTATTATAGCGACCTGTTATTTATATACTTTGATATCTCATTATAATTTAAGGATATTTTTTACAACATATTAAAAAACCATGATAGAACCGTATAGGTATAGTGTCATTAGAAATTGGGATACATAAAAAACTGGTTCATAATATATCTACATTATTTTCCATTTATTTCATCATAACTTGATTCCTTTTTAAAATATCATAATTATTACCCTTCTTCATGTCATGTGAAAAATAAAAATATAATAGGGTGATCTCAAATTCTCAATAAGGGTAAAAAATGAAATAAAAATAATATCTTATTCATAAGAACATAACATTTAAAAATATTATCCTGTACATAAAAGATCACAAAATCATATCATGAGATAAATTATAAAATTGAAATGTAATCCAAATATTCATCAAATAAGACATGAAATTTTGTGTAATACACACATAATCACATAAAATCATTTCATATTATTCAAGGCTCATTTCCAAGACCATCATAGGGGCAAATTCCATTACTGAACTGAGTTCTCTTATCATTCTAGCCCTGTACCACTGTACCAGATTAAATTTCCGTTACATCCATGTATATATCATTAGATATAAATATTTATTCAAATAATTATAGGGAGATATATGGTCCACACTTCTCCCAATGAAACCATTTCTACGTGTTCTAGAAAAATATAAAAACATTCCCTATAGCATAACCCATGAAATAAAATGGGTTTCTTAAACATCAATCCATCATGACATAATCCATTAAAAGATTTAATAAAAATAAATTCATTATTTACATAATAAAATCAATTTAATAATATTTATAGAAACCTGAAACTATGTAATTAATAATTGAAAATAATTTAGATAAAACATTTGAGCTTCATTCATGTGGAAAATATCCTTTCATTTTAAAAAATGTTTTCCTTCTTCATAATATCACAAAAATTTATAAGAAATACATTTATTTGAAAATAAACTTGTAATAATTTAGGGTAATACGGATGAAAATAATGCATTATCAAAGCGTAAAAATTCATTCATGTCATAATATTTAAAAAACACTCTTCCTGTTCTTTTGACAGAAATGTCCAAAAAGTGCGTCGTATGGTAAACATAAGAATGATTCCTTCCAAAGCTTGTTGTAAATGTAAAAATGGGTAAACAATGAATTAAAAATAAAATGAATTATTGTAATAAATTTATGATAATATTTTTATAAAATATGGGAATGGATGATAAATATACCCTTAGTAAATATTAACGTGTAAACAATCTCAGATAAAAACGAGTTTGGAAAATTTTCCCTTACATTTTTTCTTATATCCTATATATGTATCGAAATATCATTTATAGTTATATAAATAATGTTACCAATTTATTGAATAATCATAATAACTTTTATGATAAAATTTATTATCTTATTTTAATCTGTTTGTTAGTAACATTTCATTGTTACTCATTATTCAGGTATTAACTACTTTATGTTCATATGCATGTTTTGTCAGATAAGAACTTGTTCCCATTTAATGGTTATATTTATATCATTTATATAAGGGTATTATTACAATATATATCATATTTATTCATTAAATTAATTTATATAATAATTGTTTATTGACGGTTTTTTAGAATGAACCACATCACACTATAGAGATGGTAAGCCGTACGTACACACGAGCGACGATATAATTCCCATATTTGTTGAATGGTATAGAAGTTTATTGTGTATAGTATATCATAATTAGTGTCATGTTAATCATATAATTTTATTATTTCACCACTATACCCATCCATTTAAGGTTGTGGTGAAAAAAAGATTACACCACGACATGGAGATGATAAACCATACGTTAGCACGCACGATGCTTTCATTTTTTTAGGATGGATAGAATGTGAAATAGAGTTGTTCCATATTCATAATAACATATCATAATATTATGTATAGTTATTTTATTAATTTATAATTAAAACACTAAATAAGAGGAAGTAGAAGAAGTGATAAATTTGAAAGAATCAATAGAAGAGATTACCTCTTCCTCGACGTGCCCCTTTTAAATTTATTATTAGGGAAATAGTTATGATAATTTGAGAAGAACAGAACACCAAGAATTTATATTGGTAATTTGAGAAGAAAAATTTTCTAGTTATGACTGAGATTGAAGGTTCAAAATTGAGTGAATAGGAGAGGGTGGAGGTTCCCTTTTATAAGATAGGAGAGGGGTATATTAAGAAAATCTCAAAAAGTTAATTTATTAAAACGTAAAACTAGACTTAAAATGGTCCAAAAATTATTTATTTAAATTATAAGATTATTTTTTTCTAATACCCTTCATTCAATAATTTTTAGGCTTGTTGAGAATACTTATTAAGCCTTATCTATTTGGGTTAACCCTTATTTTACCCTTTTAAATCATACCGTGATATCTTGTTATTTACACATTCCGAGTTAATATAATTACCATATAATGTCAAAATTCAATCAAAAGTTTATTTATGAAATATTGGGACTTATATTCACCATTTTTGGGAATTATATATTTTTTTATAAATTTAATATCATTTAGTAAACTATTTTATTTTTTTGTTATAAATTCAGTCAATTTTAGACACTATTCATAATTGACTTTTTTTAAAACTCATTAAAAACATATTCCTTTGAATAAAAGGAATTAAATATAATATAATATTCGAATATATTCAACAAAATTAGTGTATGATATCAAAATAATCCAATTACATTTGTTTTAATATTTATAAATACATTTAATTGAATATCTCATTAATGAGGTAATCACTATATCATAATTGTGTCACTAATAAATATATTGATACAACATATAATGATTATAAATAAGAAACCATGATGTATTAAAGATATTTATATATTTTATTAAAATTAATAGACATAGATATCAGTTATATAACCCTATATTAAAATCGATTTAGTAAAAGATTTGTGTTTAGGTTATAGTTGTCTATACATTAAATTAATTCTTTTAAAATGTTATTTTTACCTCCTATTGAATCCATGGGATCCCAAAATCTACCCAATAATTACCATGGTTAGAGATATCTCATAAAATTAGATTATTACTCATTTTAGGGTAGTTTTATATTATTAATGTATTATTTCTTACCCATATTTACAAGATTTACCATTTAACTCTAGTAAATACAATAATTACAAAAGTTACTATTAAAAATGTCCAAAACTAAAAAGGTACTTATTAAAACAATTTGGACTTTATGATTCAAAATTTGGAATATAATTTGAAAAATTCATAACACATAATATGCAATAAATAATTAACAACTAATCTCATTGTTGAAATGATAAAATGGGATTTAAGAGTCAAAACATTGCAAAAGATTGAAATGTTTTTAATTTTGAATTCAATGTAAAATTAATGATAAGGGAATATATTATATTAAATGGTTAAAATATATTATATTTATACAATTAAACTATTAAATATTATAATTTTCCATATAAATTATCTCGATGAAATTATTTTTGCTTAATCAAAATTTATCATTATTTACTATTCATCAAAACATGAATGTTATCAGAAAAATATCATAAATTTATCCAAAGTAAATTTTTATTTCCTTAATCAAAATAAAATTTATATATTATCATATAAAAATTATTAATGTGTCAAAATCATAATTTAAAATGGGTTCTCCATTCAATTGTGTAATGTTAACCTAAAAAAATTAGGTTCTTATACATAAAATGGGGTTTGATTCTGAACACATGATTAAAATATAAATTGGATGAATATCGAAGATATTTTATTAAGTATATAACACATATATCTCATTAATATAATTACCAAATGTAATTCACTCAAATATACAAATATTAAATTAATTTGTATTTTTTATAAATAATGTATTGCCAATAAATTCATAATGCCTTTTCATAAGTTAGTTATAAGTATTCCCTACAATCTAACAACTATGATATAATGGAAATTAAATATTAAGGGTATATCTAGGTTTATTTAAACTCACTATTGTGTGCAATGTATGCAATTGAAGAAGAAATTTATTTAAAGAAAATATTTCATAAAATCATCTGATTGTTACATTCTACCCCTCTTAAACTGAATTTCACCCAAAAAATTATTCACTTGGAAATAAGTAAATTATGATATTTTTCCTTCATAATATCCTCAAGTTCCCATGTAGCTTCTTCAAATTGGAAGTTCCTCCATAAAACTTTAACCAAGTGAGTGGTCATCTTTTGTATAACTTTTTCGCTACGATCCACAATCTCTATAAGTTTTTCTTCATAAGAAAGATCTTTCTCTATAGGTATGACTTTTAAGCTTAGTACATGTAAAATATCCAGTATGTACATTCATAGGAGAGATACTTAGAACACATCATTACCTTGAGAAATATTTGGTTGAATTTTCAATCGTTAATCTACCTTCCCAAGTCGATTCAATATTTCAAAAGGATCAATATACCTTGGGCTCAGCTTGACCATATATAAAAATATCATTACTCTCTTCTTGGGAGATATTCACAAGAACACCTTATCACCCCCTCCAAACTCTAGGTATTTTATTCGATTGTCAAAATAACTTTTTTTTTCGACTCTGAGATGCTCTTATGTGTTTCTGAATAGGTCTAACCTTCTTTGCCATTTCATTAACATTATTATGTCCTAATAGCTATCTTTCCCCAACATAATCCCATAAAGTGGGAGTTCCATACTTATTTACATATAGAGATTTATAAGGAGCCAACTGAATACTGGATTGAAAGCCATAATTTTATGACAATCCTACTAATGGTCTATTTGGGTCCCAACCACCTTCGAAATCCATAGATCAAGATATCAACATGCCTTCTAGAATTTACATTTCCCTATTAGAATGACCATCTATCTAAGGATAATAAGTAGTGTAGAAACATAAATCTATATCTAGAGAATGTCGGAGACTTATGAAGAATATCGATGTAAACCTCTGATCCCAATCAGATATTATGGAATATTGTAATCCATGAATTCTTACCACATCATTTACATATATTTGGGAGAGATTATCAAGAGAGAAATCCCCAATAAAAGAAATTAAGTGTACCAACTATGTAATGTGATCGACTATAACCCAGATAGAATTATTGTCTTTGGATTTTTTCATATTTTTTATGACAATGTCCATAGTGATGTTTTCCTAATTCCATTATGGTGTTAGTAATGGTTATAACATCTCCTTAGACTTCTATCTCTCAACCTAATCATGATGAAAAACAATGCATCAAGAGAAACATTCAACGACATCTATTTTCATGCCATCCCACCAGAAGTACCCTTTTAGGTCCATGTACATATTTGTGCTTCCTGGGTCAAAATAGAATGAAGAATTATGAGCCACATCTAGTAGATCCATCTTTTATTCAACTATGGGTGGAACACAACCCGATTCTTGAACCTTATTATTTTATCACAATCTAGGTTTAATTCAACAATGTTTCTCACCTTCTATTATAACACTACATATTCTTTTTGTGCCTATTAAATCTTCACTTTTATAGATGGCTGAACATTCATTTGAGAAAGGTAAGATTTTTCCCATTCAATTAAAATTTAAACACCTCTCATTTGAAAATCCATTAATATTTGATCTTTTAGGACGATCATCATGGATAAGTTATCACAGTCTTTTCGATTCAAAGCATCTGCCACCTTGTTCACTTTAAAATGGTGGTAAGGTATTGAGCAATCATATTCTTTAATGAACTCAAACCATATTTGTTTGTTCATGCTTATCTCCTTTTGTGAGAAAATATACTCTAAACTTTTATGATCAGTATATACATTACCCCTTTCACCGTAATGATAATGCCTCCATATTTTTAATGCAAATTTTACAACAGCAAACTCTAAATCATGAGTTTGGTAATATTGTTAATGTATTTTCAACTTTCATGAGGCATAAGTGGTCACCATATCAGTTTTCATTAGAACACACTCCAACCCCTTCATGTATGCATCACTATAGATCAGAAACCTTTCTCCACTATAATGCAGTGTGAGCACAGGTGCACAATATTACCTTCTTTTTGGATTTTTGAAATTCAATTCACATTCTTCTATCTAAATGAACATAACTCATATTCGAGGCTACTTGTTCAGCGTATTAGATAATCATGAAAAATATTTCATAAAACATCAATAATATCCATCCAAACCAAGAAAAAATTGGATCAAACTTCCAATTGTTTGTCTTGACCATCTTTCAATAACCTCGGCTTTTGTTGGATCAACAGATATCACCTCACTTGAGATTATGTGATCCAAAAATTAAACATTTGAATCCAAAATTAACTCTTGGTAAATTTGGCAAAAATATTCTCCTTTCTTAGTTTCTTCAACAAAATTCTCAAGTTATCATCATGTTCTTCCATGATCTTTGAATTAAATAGAATATCATCCATAAAGACTACCATAAACTCATAAAGATAGTCTATAAATAATATATTCATTAGATCCATTATTATAGAGGGGAAATTTGTAAGACCCAAATGAATCAGTATAAATTCATAGTGTCTATACCTTGTATGGAATTCCATCATTAGTATATCTTCGTTTTAACCCATAATTAATGAAATCCCGAATGAAGATTAATCATGTAAATGTATTGAGCTATGCATAGTTGGTCAAAAAATCCATCAATGCGTGGGAGAGGATATTTGTTCTTGATAGTTACCTAGTTAAGTTATCGATAATCAATATAGAGTCTCATTGATCCTTAATTCTTATTAAAAAAAACACAAGTTCTTCCCATGGTGTCACACTAGGGTGTATGAATCCAATATCACAATTCTCTTGAAGTTTCTTCTTCAATTTATGCAACTCAATTGGGGTCATTATATAAGGTGACATTGAAATAGACATAGCACCCTGTATGAGTTATATTGAAAACTCTATATCAAGATTTAGTGTAAGAAATATACATTCCATTGGAAATACAATGCCAAAATCTTTTACAATGGTAGAATTTTTATCATATGTTTTCCCCAACCATTAGGGAAAAATAAGATTCATTTATTGGAATGAAGAACCTTAAGAAGGAAGAAATTTCTACTAGAAGGTTATATTCATCCATACATCGATAGATGATCAAAGACTGATATCGAATATGAAATGTGACATCCCTTCTTTGGAAATTAATATGAGTTCCATATAATGAAATCCAATCCATGCTAATAATCACATCAAATTGTACTATAGGAAGGATGACAATATTTTTTGTAAGTACTTTCCCACAAAATTTATTTTGAGAAGAACTATAAACTTTTTATGCAACTATTGTTCCATTAAGAGTTGTCATAGCTAACATAACATCTAATTTTTGAGGTAATATAGTGATACCCATATAAAATTATTTAAAAATAAAGGAGTGGGTGGATCCAAAATCATGTAAACCATTATCTAATTTAGATTGGATGGTATGTGTACATTTCACCACTCCATTATCGTACTCGACATCAGCGATAGATATTTCATGTTAATTTCCTAGGTCATTTTCTTTAATTGTTTTTGGAATCAATCATCATCAATAACCCATGTATTAGGGCATTGATTGGAATAAATCCCTATTTCCTTTCACTTGTAATATTGAAGTTTAAGAGGTTCATTCTTTGTATCCTTTCCATTATTCCCATCATTAGACATCGTTTTCCCATCACTTCAGTATTCAATTACTCGATGGTCTTCTTTTCAACACTTAAAACATGTACTACTCCCTTTAATACAATCCCCACTATGTTATTTTATGCACTTTGAGAATTCGGGGAAAATCAACTTATTTTTAGTGTTGTCTTAATATTTTACATTAAATTCCATTTTTATCTTCTTATTAAACCGATATAACTGATGGGTTACTCCAATATCCATCTAAACCTTGAGAGCACCTAAAACAATTTCCTCATAGCTATTGATGTCCCTTGTGGATAATCCACATTTGAGACATAGTTATAAGAATCTAAAGAATCTATCAAACTTAATCTCTTGTTGGATAAAAATTCTAGAAACGTACCATGAAATTCTTGTAAAATATAGTTTGTAGCTACGAACAGATTCATTATCATTTAACTTATGTGAAGGGAACTCATTATCCATCTTTGTCTGAAGAATATGTGGAAAGTAATTATTGAAAAATATACTCTCAAACTCATCCCATTCCATACGCTCAATTTCATTCATTTTCCTCATATTCTTTATTAGATTACACAATTGATCATATTCACCTTTCAAATGATATACGACTAAGTTGAAATTATCATGTTTAAATCATTGTACAATTGAAAATATCTTTTCAGTGGTACTAATCAATTTTTTAGCCACTAATGAATCATAAAACCCTCTGAATGATGGTGGACAATATGTTATGAAGGATTCAAAAGAATGTTTCTCCATACTTTGTTCATTTGGAAGTGTGGTAATATTCATAGCCTTTGAATGCTGTGTGAGCATCACTACTAGATTTTTCATTCCAAATCCCATGACATTTGGTTTTTTAGGGGGACAATAACTGCATTACACATCACATTTAGCATTTATGTGGTTCCTTCGAGTTCTATCCATTGACTGAAACTATAAATCATAGTGTGAGAACACTAATTGTAACATTAAAGACACATAATAAAGAATAAAATTTTAATTTAGGATACTTTAGTTTTTTTCATAGGATATTCTTGTTCATTTCTAATTAAATAGGATTGTATCTGATACCTAGAGATGTATTTAGGTCTTTCTCATCCTAGTTTACCAAGGATAACAATACATTTCCTTTGATACCGACTATAGATACCCAATATTTACATACATTTATATCACTTCAGAATTGAAGTATATTTACTAAAACGTATAACAAAACCATGATAGGCTTGTATAGGTATAGTGTCTTTAGAAACTGTGAAACATAAACAATTGGTTTATAAAACATCTACATTGCATCTTGTTTATTTTATCATAACTAGAATCCATTTGGAAATATAATAATTAATGTAACGAACCGTTTTTTTGAGAGCGGATAAAATGCGAAGGTTTTTGAACTTCTTTTATCAGCGGGCCGGTTTTAAAAATTGAGCTTCGGAACGAGGTCCCGAGTTCTGGAGCCATTTTAAGCGGCGATATCGGACCACGCGCGGTAGGTTTAACCGTGCGGGTTAGCCGTGCGGGGTACCCCGGGCATCCGGTAACAGGCGTGCGGGCTGCACGCGGTGTTTCAGGCGGTGCGGGTAAAACCGTTCGGGTTGGTGCGTTTCAGTTTTTGTTTAAAATTAAAATAAATGGAAATAAAATAAATTAAAAAGAAAAAAATACCTAACACCTATCTCTCCCTCACCCCCCGCTCGGCAGAACCCCGCGACACCCCCTCCCTTCTTCCCCGGCGAGCCGCCCGCGACCCCCCCTCCACGACGCCGCCTCCTTCCCCCGTTTTCTCCCGGTTTTTGGCGATTTCACTCACCGAATCACCATGGTGAGTCCGTCCCTCCCTTCTCCTCCCTGTTTCCGGCTTCTTTTCGACCTAATCGGTGCCCGGTGAGGTTCAGCCGAACCCTAGGATGGGGTTAGTTTTTGATTTTGTTCCTTTTTCTTGTATCGCCTGCTCTAGGGTTATGCGGAAGGTCTCTCGGGACATCGTGGGTGCGTGTTTGGTGTCCGCCGCCGAAGGAGAGGCGGTTTGCGGTGATTTCGGTCCGCCGGTTGGTTTCCGAGGTAATGTTTCTACCGGTTTTTGGTTTTCGCAGCCTCTGAATTAATTTATCAGGTTGTTTTAGAGGTTCCTGGTTGGTTTGGTTTAGTCTGTTCGAGTTTTGGAATGGTTTCGGGGTGAGGTTTTCACCTTTCCCCTTGTTTTGCACTTGTTAAATTTGGGGCTTTTGATGTTTATGAGTCCCTAGTTTGTTTTTGGCAGTGCGTTGAGCTTGCGGTGTGGGTTCGCCTTCGTTTTGGTTTGTCGCTAACACCCGAGGTAAGGATTTAATACCGTTGGTTGGTCTTTCCTCACTTAAATTGGTTTTTATTTGTGTCTTAAGGTTCGTAGTGGTTGTCTTATAGTGCGTTAGAGGTTTCAGTATGTTTTCGGGTTGCCGGAGTTTAGGCGACTCACCTACGCAGGCATAGGTACGTATTTATATGTACGTGGGTTCCCTCGGCGTGCGTATATTTGTCCATGGCAGCGAATATACACACGTACGGGGCTAGTTTTCCCCATTACATATATAAAAAGTGCCTCTGCAGGTGAGTGGAGACATTCTTATGTGTATAAGCATATGTGTAAGGATCCTCTTGCGCACGCTCATGGCCATGAAGAGCGTGTTCATAGAGGCTTGGTGTCCTTATACGTATGTGAAATCACATATGCCTCGTGGGGGAGCAGCTGCGATAGCTCTAGTTAGAAAGTGCCAAGAGCAGGAGTGGACAGATGGATCCACCTTGAGGTAGGGTCCCTCTCCTTGCCCTTTTAAATTTAAGTAAAGTAATAATGAGTTTAAAATTGCACTTAGTATTTTAATTATGCAAGTTTAGTTCCGATTAAATGCTTCTGTGCAAATCGTGTGAATTGCAGGAATAAGATAAAATAGGTTGTTTGGTCACTAAACTAACGATTTAATAATAAAACCCCTCATTCGAGGTGCGCTGCCTTCAATCTAAAAATGTAGCAATAGAATTCCATGATTTCCTTCCTTATTGTGTGGCTTCTTAACTTTGCTAATTGTTGAATGATTTTTAAAGTAAATGCTAAATATCACTAAATGAATTGTTTGATAAAGTAATGACATGTTTTCTAATAAAACTCCTCCAATGGAGGTGAGATGCCTTCAAAAGAAACGTGTAGTAGCAGATTTCTTTTTTTTGTGATTGCTTGCTTAAAAGTTTTATGACACTTTATTCTTGACATTATACTTGATCAATGGCATGCTTGTACTTGTACCATCTAATGTCATTAATCACCTAACATAGAGGCATGTTGGTGCCATATGATTTTTTTTACCTTCCATTGCTCGTGCAAGTCCCAGAATGTTGAACAAGGATAGTTAATTATGAGAATTGATTATAAAAAGTTGAGATCTGATTTGGATAACTGAACATGAAGGATTAATCATGAAATGAGAATTGCGTCGATTGATTAATTAAGTGATAAATGAATGAGATTTTGGGTCCTAGACATGGCGTTCTAGATCGACTTAAAATCTGGGTTTGGACATGGCATTCCTCCCCAATGGTTATCCAAGCTTGTGATATAGGGTGTTAGACATGACGATCTACACTGAATGAGATTTTGGGTCCTAGACATGGCGTTCTAGATCGACTTACAAATCTGGGTTTGGACATGGCGTTCCTCCCCAATGGTTATCCAAGCTTGTGATATAGGGTGTTAGACTTGACGATCTACACTGAATGAGATTTTGGGTCCTAGACATGGCGTTCTAGATCGACTTAAAATCTGGGTTTGGACATGGTGTTCCTCCCCAATGGTTATCCAAGCTTGTGATATAGGGTGTTAGACATGACGATCTACACTGAATGAGATTTTGGGTCCTAGACATGGCGTTCTAGATCGACTTAAAAACCTAGGTTTGGACATGGTGTTCCTCACCAATGGTTATCCAAGCTTGTGATATAGGGTGTTAGACATGACGATCTACACTGAATGAGATTTTGGGTCCTAGACATGGCGTTCTAGATCGACTTAAAAATCTGTGTTTGGACATGGCGTTCCTTCCCAATGGTTATCCAATCTTGTGATATAAGGTGTTAGACATGGCGATCTACACCAAATGTGATACAGGGTGTTAGACATGACGATCTACACCGAACAATTATTGAGGTGTTAGACATGGCGATCTACACCAAATGTGATACGGGGTGTTAGACCTGACGATCTACACCGAACGAATGATAATGATGATTTATGAAAAGAATGAGAGAGGTGGGTAAAACCGAGTGAATTGTGATCAAATAAAGAAAGGTAAGAATGAGTGGATTTCCAGTCTGAGTTGAAATGATCAGTGAATAAATAGAGTAAGTGAGAAAAATGATAAAAAGTGTTTTTGTACTTGAACCAAATTTACTTGTGTTGTTTTAAACAGGTTTTCATCCCGGCTATGGGCCGAAGCAGGTAGTGCCGCCAGGTGTCCTTTCTGGAATCTGGACAGGCGTTCATTGTTTGCATTGTGTCGTTATTGTTCGAAAATACCAGCACTTTGTTTAATTATATTTTCATGGTCTAGAGTGGGCTAGACCCCGGTGGTTCTGGCCTACTGAGATATATATCTCACACCCTACTCGGGCCTCCATTGCACTGGGGTACCAGAGTAGATTCCATTTGGTTGCAGGACCTTGTTGTTGCTGTTTCTTGTACTTGGAGTTGGGAGCAAAGGACCGAGTTGGGGCTCGGGATGCTCATGGAGATCTCCCTCGGGGCTTGAGACTTTTGTTCATTTATTTCTGCATTGATGTGTAAGTATGTCGCGTGATTTAATGCTTTCATTGTATCATTAGCATGTCATGCATGCATCTTTTATATAAACTGCCGTTCGCCAAATTTATTCAAACCTTATAAATGAAAAATGTTTTCCGCTGTTTTCTTATTATTATTTACACTACTTATGTTGTTGTATTTTTGGTCCCTTTGTTCCACTTTGATAAGAGGGTATAGTCTCCCCCCTGACTTACCATACACCCTCGCCGCTAGTCAGCAACCTCTGGTGTAAGGGGAGACGCGCTTGAGGCCATGTCGCGGGCCGGCTCAGGTGACCTAGGTGTCCGGTTCAGGGTCGACCTGGGTTGGTTCGTGACAATTAATACCCTTCTTCATGTCTTGGAGAATGGAAACATATAAATATGTGAACTCAGTTTCTCATTATAGGTAATAAAATGAGATAAAAATCATATCATTTTCATTATAACATAACATTTGAAAATCATATCCTTCATATAAAAGATCACAATATCAATTCATCTTATAAGCAATAAAAGTGACAGGTAATCCCAATATTCATAATATAATACATTAAATATTGTTTCATACACAGATACACATAGAAAATAAATTCATATTATCCAAGGTTTATTTCCAATACCTTCATAGTGGAAAAAGTCCATTACTAAAACAAGTTCTCTCCTAGTTCCATACCTTTATCACTGAACCAGATTAAATTTATGTTCCATCCATGTCTATCTCTTGAGATATAAATCTTTACCCAGTTAATAAGAGGTAGATATAGGTCCCACCCATCTCATAATGAAACCATTCTAACATGTTCAAAAAAAAACATAAAAAAATTAACTATAAAATAACCCATGAAATAAAATTGGTTTCTTAAACATTAAACAATCCTGACATAATCCATAAATGGATTTCAGAAAAATAATTTCATTATTTAAAAAATAAAATAATAGTAATAATATGGATAGAAACACAAACCTTTGTAATCAATGATGAAAAATAATTTTCAAAAAAAAGATGAGCTTCATTCCCTAAGAAAATATCCATTCTTTACTAAACTTTTATCATTCCCCAAAATATAACAAAATTTAAGAAGAAATACTTTTATGTGAAAATAAAATTTTAATCTTATAGGGTAAGATTAATGAAAATAATGAATTATTAAAGCATAATAATCCATTCATGTCATACATGTTAAAAAAACATTCTTCTCATACATAATTCGGAAAAGTCCAAAAAGCACTTCATATGGTAAACGTTAGAAAGATTTCATCCAAATCTTGTAGTAAAAGTAATAATGGACATAAATTTTATTAAAAATAAATAGAAAAATATTAAACATTTTATGAGAATATTTTCATGAAACATTGAAATGGATGAAAAATAAACCCCCAGTAAATACTTACATATAAACAAACTTGGATAAAAATGAGATTGCAAAACTATCATTTACCTAAGGTCCAATATTCTTTGTATGTATCAAAAACCCAATATGATGATTTAAATAATGTTAAGTATTTATTATTGATTCATAATAATTTTTATTATAACATTTATGATCTTATTTTCATCTATTTGTTAGTCACATTACACTGTTACTTTTTTTTCCAGGTATTAACTGCTTTATCTTATTTGTTTGATTTGTAGATAAGTTATTATTACTCTTTTTAGGAAATATTTATATAATTTAACTCATCATATTTGTATATTATATATTATATTTATTTATTCAATTAATTATTATAATCATTGTTTCAAAAATATTATTTAGAACGAATCACATCTCATCGCAGAGACGATATGCAGAATATAAGTACGAGCGACGATAACGTTCCAATAATTATAGAATGGTATTGAAGTGGATGGTGTATAATATCACAGAACTAGTATAATTTTAATAATATATTGTTCTTATTTCCACCATTATACTGATCCATGTAAGGTGGGGTGAAAAATAGATTACATGACGGTGTGGAGATGGTAAACTGTACGTACACATGTGTGGTGATTTTGTGTTTTGTTTGATGGATAAAAGGTGAAATAGGGTTGTTTAATATTTATATAAACATATACGTATATTATTTATACTTATTTTATTACATTATAATAAAACTAATAAATAAGAGGATGTTGAAGAAGAAACAAATTTGAATGAATCGGTAGAAGAGATTTCCTCTAACTCGACATGCCTCAATTAAATTATATTTTAGGGCACTAGAGTTTGTATTTATTAAAGGCCTGAATCTATAAAATGTAACTTGAAAATTTTATAAGAGAAATGGTCATGGGTAGGCAAAATGTGAAGTCTAAAAATGGAGTTAAGTGGATAGGTAGGAGGATCACTTTTATAAGAGAAGAGAGGGAAACTATATGAAATTCTAAAAATATTAAGTTATTATAAAATAAAATTCAATAAAAACTATTACAAAAATAATTTAATTCACATATAAGATTATTTGGGATTAAAAAACCTTAATAAAATTATATTTTACATTTTTATAATATTTTTATTATGCTTATCATTTTGGTTGAACCCTTATTTTACCCTATTTAATCATACCGTGATATCATGTTATCTACATATTGTGGGTTACTATAATTACCATATCATGTCAAAATACCCAAAAAAGTTATTATAAAATATATAGAATTAAATAAAACATTTGTTGTAATATTATATTTTTTTTGGAATTTAGTTTCATTTAATAAACTATTTTATGTTTTAAGTTACACATTGTGTCAAATTTAGACACTATTCACAATTGACTTTTTCCAAAGAAAATTCATAACAATGTGATTAATTTGAATCTAAGGAATTAACTAAAAGATAATATGTTAATATATTCCTGAAAATTCATGGATGACATCAAAATAACAAAATTACATTTGTTTTAATATTTATAAATTAATTTATTAGAATATTTTTATTAATATGGTATTCACTATATAATAAGATTTTAATTATTAAATATATTTATATAATGATTAAAATTTATTAAAAAAATTACATGATGTAGAGAATCATTATTTACTTCTAATGAATATTTATATACATAGATATTACTTATATATCCCTATATAAAAATAAATTTTGTAATATATATGTGTTTATGTTATAATTATCTTTAATTTAAATTAATTCTTATAATATGTCATTTTCACATCCAAGTGAATACATGGGGTCCCAAAATCGTCCCAAGGATGCCCATGGTCGGAAATATATTATCCTATAGGATTTGAAAATGTTCTAGGGTAGTTGTAAATTATGAGATTGTTATGTTTTACCCCTTTTTTAGGATTTACTATCTCACCACAGTAAATAAAATAATTACTAAAGTTAATATTCATAATAATAAAAAATAAAAGGTACCTATTCACAAAATTTGGACCATATAATTCCAAATATGGAATATATTTTTCTAAATTCAAAACACATAATTTTCAGTAATTAATTTAAAATTTATCTCATTGTTTAAATGAAAAAAGAAATTTTAAAAGTTAAAACATTACAAAATATTGAAATGTTTTTACCTATGAATTCAATGTAAAATTAATTCTAATGAAAATATTATATTAAAGGGTAAAAAATATTATATTGATAATTTAAAACCATTCAATATAATAATTAAACTATATATATTATCTCAATGAAAAAAGTTATATGAAATTAAAATTAAGCGTATATTAACTATTAATCAAAACATGAATGTTGTCAAAAAAAATATCAGAAATATTCAAAGTAAATATAAGTACCTGACCTTATAACATTAAATTATATTGAATTAAATAAATAATTAACATTTATGGATCTTTTCAGGTTTAGTGTTTTAGAGAATTCTTCCATAACTATTACATAACAACCTGAATATTACAAGTAGACACTACTTATTAGTATCCATTGTTTTCATAAAATATTTACTCTAAAAAATAAACATGTCTAGTTCTATATTTTAGATAACACGACTTTTCCTTGATCACATCCTAGACAATATTCATCTTTAAGTCCTGTGGAAAACATTTCAAAAAATTGGTATTAGCATAAAAAGATGAGTAAGGGTTATCAAATAAGGAAGGCAAATATTAGCCCATCAATAAGTACAAATCAATGAAACTATATTTTTGAATCATAACATACCTTAAAAAATCATAAGATTTATGAATAACACACACAAATCATAAATCATAAAGGTTAATTATGGAATTTATATCAAACTTACATTGTAGCCATCACAGCTACCTAGGGAGTTACACTTAGAATACCCATCACAGTATATTCTCTAAATCTATTAGGAGAAACATCATGTTTATCTCCATCACGTTACCCAATGCATTGGAGAGCTATCTTGGGCTCACCCGCCCTTGGTTTATCACGGAACCACCCAAATACGTAAACAGTTCCAATAACCACAACATAGTCATAACACATAACACATGTATAAAGGAAATATAACATTTCCAAGTTCTAATATTTCAAATCAAAATATTGAAATAAACAATGTTTTATCAAATCATTTTGAAAACCATTCAAAAAGTGATTTTTTAATCAAAGTTTCACATACCACATTGAAGATTTTGAATGAATTATCATTTGAAAAAATTAATTTCCATATAACTAAATACTAAAACCCATTTTGATAACATGGATATTAATGAGAAATATTTAGAAGAATAAATCTTTAAAACATTTAAAACGATATTTTAGTTAAGGAGTATTAAATAAAAAGAGAGATGCTAGAATAAAATAATTGAAGAATTAATTTTACTTAGAATTTTATAATATTATGAGAATAAAGGGATTCATGATATAATATGTCAAAGGACAGTGTATACACAATATAATAATTAATTGGTTCATAAAAACAATGATGTCTTAGTGGAAATGTATATTGGGATGAAATCCATTATAAAGATGGTATCCTTAAATTAAAAATAAATCAATCCCATAATTATGTGTGATAAATATACATACACCCAATATAAGTGGATATTAAGTTTAAAAAAAGAATAGGTAATTCACACAAATTCATAGGATGACATATTCAAGAAAGTACAAGTTGATCCCAAAGAATTGAAATTGGGTTAAGAAGTTCCCTTGTAAAAATTCGACAGCCTAACGACGTCACATTAAAATTCAGAAAATTAGTTATTGAGAAAGAAAGGGTATATATTAACTTGGACATATATTTTACATCAATGAGGATATATAAGAATATATCCAAACATAATATTATGTTAATTAAAAGACATAACAAAAACAAGCCTTATAAATAGAGGAGGGTGAAAGGTTCCCTTACCGATTCGGTAACTTTTGAAACATACAACCAATGAAAGAAGGATGATAAAGTGAAGATGTAAATAATCACAAATGAAATTATATTACACTAATAGTAAAATCATGGGAATTACATACACAACAAAAAAGGAAATAGTGGCAAATATAGCATGAATCTCACGGAAAAAAAGTGAGATGAAACCCTTTACCATGTTGTAATCAACTGAGTCGTATGACCCAAAGTTAATATCGACCAAATTAATCATATAATACCATGAATATAATGATAATCATGATAATATATATCATATATAAGTACACAATACACCACTTTCAATGAATAAGTGGCGAATAATGGAAATCTCACGGAATTAAAAGTGAGATAAGAAAATCCCTTACCTTGTGTCCGACTTGATTGATCGTTCGTTAATCTCCTAAATAATAAACTAATGTTAATTTAAGCTTTATTAATAACATTTTTCAAGTTTATTATTCCTTTTATATCATTTATTATTATGTTATAAACATAATAAAATCATTTAAGTTAATAACATTCATTTTGCCGATATTTGGTACTTGATTCAAAAATGAACACCTTATATTTACAAGTTTTCCATGCAGTCAACAGTCCATTATATATAGAATAAAAATCATTATTTAGATATCATATATATCATATATATCTAGTATATATATATTTATAATAGTACATAACATTTAGAGGTAATAAATTAAATGCACCGTTCGTGGAGACGATAAGCCGTACGTACGCATGAACGCTACATCCATTTCAATTTATTATTTTAATTGTATTAACAACATAATGATTCATATTTATATTATAATTCTAGTATAATTTAATATAAAATATTATAAACTCCGTCCTTTATATGTCCCACATAAGGCATTAACAAGTCATATCACTTTGAGGGGGCGGTAGTCCGCATTTCCTCTAATGAGATTATCGTATTTACCCACTATGGAGACCATAAAGTATTTCTATAAATAGAATAATATATAAGAATAAGGAAAAAATAAACATAATATGTATCATATATAAATACAGTGCCATCATAATGGCCCCCATGAGAGGCGGTTGGAGATATTTGAACAATCATTATTTCGTGAGGCGTTAGTTTTCCATCCATAGAAACATTATGATCTTCACCAATTAGATATAGGTGTGTGTAAGTGTAGCTCAAATACTTCTCATAACAAAATCCTAGTATATTTAGTATACTGGTGTTTTTTCAAAATAATTGAATAAAAATATTTTAGGGGTTGGTGATGAATAATGAAAGAAAATAATTTAAGAGAAACTGTTAACTTTAATTTGGGTAACTCACATTGGTTTGAAACAAAGGACTTCTTGAAGTGCCTTCTTCCTAATGTAAGGATTCTATGAAGTGTATAGGTATGTATGTAGATTAATTAGGTAGAGGTTGGAAGTTCCAAAAGTCTTTATAGATGTGAGTAATTGGATTGAAATGGTCTTCTTTTATAAGGGAGAGGAGGGGCTCTTTAGGAATGTGTGAAAACATTATTTTATTATAAACTTATCATCAGTTTCAAATGGTCCAAAAGACATTAATGTCTAATATAAGAAGACTAATATTAGAAATAAAATCATCTAATAGGAATTGGATAGGTTTTGGATATTATTTTAGTCTTTATAATATTATTTATTTAAATAATTTATTAATGAGGTCAATACTACATCATTATGGTTTGAAAAATAATTTAATTTATGTGATGTCTAAAAATTATAAAAAAATACCATTATATAGGAAATATTATTACATTTTCAATGAATATTTATAGTCTAAAATATAATTTATATAACACCATAAAAAATAATTTATTAAAATATATTTGTTTATGTCATTTTTTCCTTTACATTAAATTAATTAATCTATAGTGTCATTATATTTCATAAGTGGCTCCATGGGGTCCCCAAATAGACAAAAGGATGCCCATGGTCGTCCATTACTCATAAAATAATGTTAAGACATGTGTTAAGGTAATTTTTAGTTATTAAAATATTCTTTTTATATTGAATTACCCTATTTACCTTTAACTGCGGTAAATAAAAGTCAAAAGTTACTATTCCCCAAAAAATTATTTTAATCTTATTGAACCACATATTACTTCTTGATAACAACCATGTATGTCGGATTTTAAAAATACATTTCACAGAAGTGGTAAAATTTCATTTAAATGAAAAAGTTTGTTCATTTAACTAATAATAAGTTATTTCAAAATTCATAAAAAATTGATTTTTTTCAAACAATTAACAATAATTTAACCTAATATTTATTTGATATTCTAAATTAAAAAATGATGTGTATTTTAATAAATTCAAAACATATATGTGGAATTAATTAATTTTAAATTATTTCCCATTTTTAAAACAAATAGCGTGTTTTTTAGAAATAATAATTATCAAACGATTGACACTTGTTTATGTCCAATTTCAATGTGAAATTAATTCTAATGACCAACATTGGATTAAATGGTAAAAAATATATTCTAATTACACTTTAAAACAAATTAAAAATATAATCTAACCATATAAGTAAATTATATTAAAACATAGTTTTGAATTAAAATACAATATTTTTCACAATTCATTTGAAAATGAACTTTATGAGAAAAATTCAAAAATGTACACAAAGTAAATTTTGATGTCCCCATTATAAGAAATAATTTTATTTGGTAAAAAACAATGTATTAATGTGACCAAAATTATATTTAATGGGGGTTATCCTTTAAAAGGTAGTAAATCAGCCTTTTAATGTAAATTATGTTTAAAATTAAATTCATTCACATTTTAAGCCTCTAAACTTTATTGGATAAATGTAAATACATTTAAGAAAAATTTATAATCATATTGTAGTTAATTTTTTCCATTCCCTCCAATACTACATCTAGGATTTTACTACTATTTAAAATAATAATATTATATTATTAGTGGGCAACGTAAGATTTCAATGAAACCCATTGTTGCGTATCAGGTAAGCTATCGAACATAGAAACCCCTTTCATTATATTTAATATTTAATTCAAAAATATTAATAAATATGAAATATGTCTTATTATTTATTTACCTAGGATGTTACATACTTCCCCCCTTTTGGGAATTGTGTCCTCGCAATTTTAAAACTGTGCTTGGAATCTTCATTAAAAGTCCCACCTCGAAAAAGAGTCAGTAAAACTATAACTTAAAAAGAATGAAAGATAAGTACAGTGGTCACCCGAGATATTCTGTACTAAGATTACATGTAGGAAAACATCGACATGGAAGTGAAAACAAACGGTCTAGTTCTGATGGAGAGTTATAGAAAACACGATTTGGAGAAAGTTAATCACCAGAAAATCACAAACATGTGATCAGTTAAATGGTTCTTGATTCCCCAGTAGGAAAAATTTATCAGAAAAAATTATTGTTTTAAGATATTTTTCATAAAGTTGAGGAATTTATTTATCATCTTAACTAAATATGTAAGTAATCATACTTACATGTCATGTATACTTTCATCCTTTACTAAATTCCTACCACAAACTCATATTTCCTCTAAACAACAAGTATTCAGGATGACTAGTTCAAATTGAAAGTGTTATAACCAACATCCAGAGAATCACATAATCCGAAAAAGAAGAACTATATATTTCCCATGTCTTTAGACATCAACTAAAACCAAAATAGTTAGTGAGAGATCAGATAATACCCAAAAAGGACAATCATTTAGGACAAGAAAAACATCTCTTAATCTCCAAAATTTGTCAAACAAAACCAAAACATCAACAAAGACCATTCAATAGACAACTGTCCCTAAAATTCTTCAAAAATAATCCAAACAAATATTGTAACCCAAATCTCATAAGTATTTAATTACATAGACTTCCAAGATACATCTCAACATTTATCTCCAAATAAAACTAGTTACTCATAATGTCTCTTATTGAAGAGTAATTAACCTAATCACATATTTTTCATTATATGTTAATAATTTTAATAAATAAATGAAATCATCATATGTTCAGAATAAAAACATAGATTCTTCCAATCTTCAACCATTTTTCCACCATTGAAATCCCATATATTTCTATCTTTATTCGGCATATAGTGTGTCCTCGAAAGAGAGAATGACTTCAACAACAACCTTTATCACCTAATAACTAAATCAGTTTTCCATACTATGTATTCCCATTTGATAAAACATAAGTTCCAAAAATAAAATTACTCTTATTCAAAAAAATCATTTTACTAAAATAATTAGTCATACTAACCAGTGACTTCAAGGAGGCTAGTGGTAGGTGATGCGCCCTTGTCGCCCTTTGGTTGCGGGTTCTATTCCTACTGCCTTGCCGGATGTGACGGGTTGTCACCCATCCTACGGGTTGTCCTTTGTATAAAACTCAAAAATAACCCTAACATGTTTTAACCTCAATGGATTCTTTATACCTCTCATTTTCATCCAAATTCATTATGATCTCAACATATTAATTCTTGATGTCTTATTTCACCACCATATGACAAAATAAAACGATCCCCAAAATTAATAACATCATACGTTGATCATGGTGTCCATTTGGTTTCATCTTCATCTTTTTCATGAAGGTAGAAAGTCCATGCATCACAACTATAATTTAGAGATCCTTCAAAATCATTTGCTTCCTCCATCCAAATACACCATGTACAACATGGGTCATATGATTGTTCATAGAAAAATAGTTCTGGAAAATAACCATGCATGAAATATAATTTCAAAACATCTGATAAAACATGATTTCAATTAACAGTCGAACAATATTTTGGTTGAAACTTTCAATTAACGGTCCTTTTAATATACCATAGGTATGTGCTGAGAGACTAAATTATAAAATCAAAATATAAATAGGTTGCGAAAGTGTCTCCTTCTTCAACACTTTTTTTTCAAAATCATAATATGCTTCAAAATCTTGTGATAAGGTAAAATATTTGAAAATGCCTTGATAATATTTACATTTTGTGAAAATATGAGAATATTATTAAAATAGGATTCGTCTAAATACAACCCATGACCCACGATGATAATGAGGTATAGTGGAGGTGTTTGATAACTCATATAACTTCTTGAAAGTGAGTTGTATGCTTGAAAAAGATTCACAATCATCTGAACATGACTATGAAATAATTATTGCAAGCATGTTATCAAGTAGATATTAGAATGTCGTTTGAATGCCTCCTCCTTCCATTTATAACTGACTTTCCTGGATCTGAAAAAATTATAAAACAAGGATTTAACTGAAATAATAGACATAGGGACTAACCATGTGTCTAACGAAAACTCATAATCCCTAAAGTGGTCTAAACCAAACTCTGATACCAACTATAAGGACCCGAACTTATAACATTATATAATATTGAATTAAATGAATAATTCACTTTGAGGATATTTTCAGGTTGAGAGTTTTAGAGAATTAGGCCAAAACTATTACATAACAACCTGAATATTACAAGTAGACACAACTACTTAGTATCCATTATTTCACAAAATAAAAACTTTTAAAAAGAAACATGTCTAGTTCCATAGTTTAGACATCATGACTTTTCCATGATCACATCATTGACCCTATTCATCTTTAAGTCCTATAGAAAAAATTTTAAAAACATGTGATGATCATAAAAAGATCAGTAAGGGTTATAAAGTAAGGAATTAAAACATTATCCCATCAATAAGTACAAATCAATGAAACTATATTTTTCAATCATAACATACCTTACGAAATCATAAGATTTATGAATAACACACACAAATAATAAATCATAATGGTTACTTATGGAATTTATATCAAACATACATTGTAGCTATGACAACTACGTAGGGAGTTACACTTGGAATACCCATCACAGTATATTCTCTAAATCTCTTAGGAGAAACATCACGTTTACCTCCGTTACGTTACCCAATGCATTAGAGAGCTATCTCGGGCTCACTCACCATAGGTTTATCATGGAACCACCCTTATACGTAAACAGTTCCAATAACCATAACATAATCATAACACATAACACATGTATAAAGAAAAGATAACATCTCCACATTCCAATATTTCAAATCAAGATATTGAAATAAACAATGCTTTATCAAATCATTTTCCAAACCATTTAAAAAGAGATTTCTGATTCAAAGTGTCCCATACCACTTTGAAGATTTTAAATGGATTATCATTTGAAAACACTAATGTCCATATAGAAAAAATCCTGAAACCCATTTTTAAAACATTGACATTAATGAGAAATATTTATAAGAACAAATCTTTTAAACAGTTAAAAAGATATTTTAGTAAAAGAGTGTTTAACAATAATATAGTCACTTGAATAAAAATAATTTAAGAATAACTTTTAATCATAATTTTATAATATCATGAGAATAAAGGTATTAATGATATAATATGTAAAAGGACAATATATACACAATATAAGAGTTAATTGGTGCATAACAACAATGAAGTCTTAGTGGAAATGTAAATTGGTATGAAATCCCTTATAAAGATGGTATCCTTAAATTAAGGACAAATAAATCACATAATTATGTGTGAGAAATAGAAATACACAGAATTTTAGTGGACATTAATTGTAAAATAATCATAGGTCATTCACACTTATTCATAGGATGAAATAATCAAGAAGTACAAGTTGAACCCAAATAATTGAAATTGTGTTAGGAAATTCCCTTGTAAAAATCTGACAGCCTAATGGGGTCACTTTAAAATTATGAAAATGATTTGATGAGATAAAAAGGGTATCTCATCACATGGACATATATTTTACATCAATTATTATTTATAATAAGTTATCCCAACATAATAACATGTAAATTAAAAGACATAATAAAAAGAAGTCCTTTAAAAAGAGGAGGGTGAAAGGTTCTCTTACCGATTCAGTTACTTTGGAAACATACAACAAATGAAAGAAGGATCATAAAATGAAGATGTAAATAATCATAAATGAATGTATGTTACACGAATATTACAATCATGGGATGTACATACACCAAACAAATGTAAATAGTGGAAAATATAGCATGAATCTCACGGGAATAAAAAGTGAGATGAAACCCTTTACTGAGTTGTAATCAACTGAGTCGTGTGACCCAAAGTTAATATCCACCAAATTAATCATAGAATACCGTGATTATAATTATAATAATGATAATATATATCAAATGGAAGCACAAAATACACAACATTCTATGAATAAGTGGCGAACAATGGAAATCTCAGGTAATTGAAAGTGAGGTAAGAAAATCCCTTACATAGTGTCCGACTTGACTTGATCATTCCTTAATCTACTTAATAATAAACTAAAGATAATTTATAATTTCATATGAATATTTTTCACGTTTATTATTCCATTTATATCACTTATTACCATGTTATTAACATTATGTAATCATTTAAGTTAATAAAATTCATTTGGTCGATATTTGGTACTTCAGTAAAAAATGAACACTATATATTTACAAGTTGTCCATGTTGTCAATAGTCCATTATATCCAGAATGAAATTAATAATTTAGAAGTCATATATATTATATATATCCAGTATATATATATTTATAATAGTACATAACATTTAGAGGTATGAAATTAAATTCACCGTTCATGGTGATGGTAAGTCGTACGTTTGTATGAACACTACTTCCATTTCAATTTATTATTTTAATGGAATTAAAAACATAATTATGAATATTTATATTATAATTCCAGTATTATATCATATAAAATATTGTTAACTCCATCCTTTATAAGTCCTATATAAGGCATTAACAAGTCATATCACTTTGAGGGGGCGATAGTCCACATTTTCTCTAATGAGATTATCGTATTTACCCACTATGGAGACCGTAATGTAGTTATATAAATGAAAAAATATATAAGAATAAAGAAAAAATAAACATAATATATATAGTATATAAATACAGCGCCATCATAATGGTCACCATGAGAGGCGGTCATAGATATTTGAACAATCAACGTTTCGTGAGGCATTAGTTTTCCATCCATAGAAACATTATGTTCTTCACCAATTACATGGAGGTGTGTGAAAGTGTTGTTCGAATACATCTCATAACAACATCCTATTACATTGAGGATACAGTTTTTGTTACAAAAGAAAGGAATAAAATGAGTTTAGGGGTTGGAGATGTAAAATAAATGAAATCAATTTAAGAGAAACGATTACCTTTAATTTGGGTAACTCCCTTTGGTTTGAACCAAAGGACTTATTGAAGTGATTTATACCTAAGGTAAGGACTCTAGGAGGATTAGAGGTATGTATAAATTTTAATTGGTTAGATGTTGGACGATCAAAAAGGGTTTAGAGGTGTGTGGAATTGGTTATAAATGGTCTTTTTTATAAGGGAGAGGCGAGGCTCTTTAAGAAAGTGTGAAAATATTATTTTATTATAAACTAATATTTGGTTTAAAAAGGTCCATAACAAACTAAAATCGAAGATAATATGACTAATATTATAAATAAAATCATCCAATAGGAATTTTAAAGGTTTTGGATATTATTTTAGTCTCTATAATCTTATTTATTAAAATCTTTATTAATGAGGTAAATACTACTTCATTAATGTGTCATAAATAATGTAATTTATGTGATGTCTAAAAATTAAAAAAAATACCATGATGTAGAAATATGTATAGATTTCCAATGAAAATTTATAGTCTAAAATATAATTTATATAACACCATATAAAAATTAATTTCCTAAAATATTTTTGTTTATGTCATTTTTGCCTTTATATTAAATTAATTAATCTAAAGTGTCATTATCTTTAATAAGTGGCTCCATGGGGTCCCCAAATACACCCAAATATGCCAATGGTCGGTCATTACTAATTCAATAATGTTAGAACATGTTTTAAGGTAATTATGAATTATTAAAATATTTGTTTACCTTGAATTACCATATTTACCTTTAACCGCTGTAAAAAAAGTCAAAAATTACAATTCACCAAATATTACTTTCATCTTATTGAAGAAAATATTACTTCTTGATAACAACCATGTATCTCGGATTTTCATAATTAAATTCACAGATGTGGTAAAATTTCATTTAAATGAAAAAGTATGGGTTTTTGACTACTACTAAGTGATTTCAGTATTCATCAAAAATTGACGTTTTTCAGAAAAATACCAAAAATTAATAATAAGCATTATTTGATATTACGAATTCAAAAATAATGTCTATTTTTTTAAATTCAAAACATATATGTGGCATTAATTAATTTAAAATTATTTCTTGTTGTAAAAACAAATAGCGTGTTTTGAAGAAACAATAACTATCAAAAGGTTGACATTTGTTTATGTCGAATTTTAATGTGAACTTAATTCCAATGAACATCATTGGATTAAATGGTAAAAAATATATTCCAATTAAACTTTAAAACCAATTAAAAATATAATCTAACCATATAAATAATTTATATTAAAACATAGTATTGAATTAAAATACAATTCTTTTTACAATTCATTAGAAAATGAACATTATGAGAAAAATTTAAAAAATTTACACAAAGTAAATTTTTATGAGCCCATTCAAAAGAAGGATTTTATTTTTGTAAAATATAATGAATTAAAGTGACCAAAATTATATTTAATGAGGGTTCTCCATTAAAAGGCACTAAATCGGCCTTTTATTGTAAATTCGGCTTAAATTTGGATTCATTCACAATTTAAGAATCTAACATTTATTGTATAAATTTAAATACATATATCAAACATGTATAATCATATTGTAGTTAGTTTTGTTCATTCCTAAAAAAACATGTTGGAGTTAACTACCATTTAAAATAATAATATTATATTATAAGTGTGCAATGTAAGATTTCAATGAAACCCATTGTTGTGTATCAGGTACGCTATCGAACATAGAAACCCCTTTAAAGTAAATTTAATATTTAATTTAAAAATATTAATAAATATGAAATATGTCTTATTTTTTATTTACCTGTGATGTTAAATCCTTCCCCCCTTTTGGGAATTACTTCCTCGCAATTTTAAAACCGGGCTTGGAAACTTCATTAAAAGAACCACATCAGAAAAGGGTTAGTAAAACTATAACTTTATAAGAAAGAAATAAAAGTACAATGGTCCCCCGAGATAACCCATACAGGGATTCCATGTATAAAAACATGTATATGGAAGTCAAAACAAAAGTTAATTTTCTAATTGAGTGTTATAGAAAACATGATTTGGAGAAAGTTATTCACCAGAAAATCACAAACATGTGATGGGTTCAACGGTTCTTGAATCCCCAGTAGGAAAATTTAATAAAAAAAGTTATTGTTTTTAGTTACATTTCATAAAAATGAGGAATTTATTTATTATCTTAACTAAAAACATAAGGAAACATACTTACTACTCATGTATAGTTTCATCCTTTACTAAATTCCTACCACAAACTCATATTTCCTCTAAATGATGAGTATTCAGGATTACTTGTTCACATTAAAAGTGCTATAACCAACATATAGAGAATAACATAATCTACAAAATAAGAACAATATATTTCCCATTTATTTATACATCAAATAAAACCAAAATCATTTGTGAGATAACAGACAATACCCAAAATGGACAATATTTTTTATGAAGAAATACTACTCTTAGTCTCCAATATTTTCCAAAAAAATCCCCATGATCAACAAAGACCATTCAATAAACAACTATCCCTAAAATTCATTAAAAGGAATAAAAAATGAGATTGTAACCCAAATCTTAGAAGGATTTAATTACATAGACTTCCAAGATACATCTTAACATTTATCTCCAAATAATACCAGTTACTTCTATAGTCTCATATTGCAAAGTAATTAGCCTAATCACATATTATTCATGATAGGTTAATAATTTTCATAAATAAATCAAATCATCATATGTACAAAATATAAAAATAGATTCTTCTAAATTTAAACAATTATTCCCCATTGAAATCCCATAGTATTCTATCTTTCTTAGGAATATAGTGTATCCTCAAAAGAGAGAACGTCTTCAATAACAAACATTATTACCTAATCACTATATCATTTTTCTATATTATATATTTCCATTTGATAAAACATAAGTTCCAAAAGTAAAAGTATTCTTGTTCCATAAAACCATTTTACTACAATAATTAGTCATAGAAACTAGTGAATTCAAGTAGGCTAGTGGTAGGTGATGCGCCCTTGTCGCCCTTCTGTTGTGGGTTCGATTCCAGTAGCCTTGCCGGATGCGTTGAGTTGTCGCCCATCATATGGGTTGTCCTTTGTATGAAACTTCTAATAACCCTAACATGTTTTGACCTCAATGGTTTCCTTATACCTTTCATTCTCATCCTAATTCATTATTATCTCAGCATCTTAATTCATGAAGTCTTATTTCACAACCATATGATAAAATAAAAGAATCCTCAAAATGATGACCATCATACCTTGATAATGGTGTCCATTTAGTTTCATCATCATCTTGGTCACGGATATAGAAGGTACATGAATCGCAACAATAATTTAAATACACTTAAAAATAATTTTCTTCCTCCATCCAAATACACCTTCAACAACATGGGTCATATGGGTGTTCACAAAAAAATAGTTTTGGAAAATAATCATTTATGACATATTATTCGAAAAAATATGATAAAAAATGATTTATATAAAATAGTCAAACTGAATTTGAGTTGAAACATTCAATTTATGGTCCTTTTAAAATACCATAAGTATGTTCTAAGAGACTATATTATAAAATAAAATATAAATAGGTTGTGCAAGGGTCTCCTTCTTCAGCGCCTTTTTTTAAATAATAATAATCTTATAAATCTTCTGATAAGGAAAAATATTTTAAAATGACTTGATAAAGATTACCTCTCTTGAAAATATGAGAATATTTCTAAAATAGGATTTTTCTAAATCCAACCCATGATCCATGATGATAATGAGGTATAATGAAGGTGTATGATATCTCAAACAACAGGTTACAAGTGTGTTGTATTCTAGAAAAAGATTCACAATCATCCTAACATGACTTTGCAATAATTATTAGAAGAATGTCATTAAGAAGGGATAGGAATGTCATTTTAGATCCTCCTCCTTCCATTTGTAACCAACTTTCCTGGATTTAAAAAAGTTATAAAATAAGGATTTAACTGAAATAATAGACATAGGGACTAACCATGTGTCTAACAAAAACTCATAATCCCTAAAGAGGTCTAAACCGAACTTTGATACCAACTATAAGGACCCGACTTGATAACATTTCATAATATTGAATTAAATGAATAATTCACATTGATGATATTTTCAGGTATAGAGTTTTAGAGAATCATGCCATAACTTGTACATAACAACCTGAATATTACAAGTAAACACAACTACTCAGTATCCATTTTTTCATAATATAAAAACTTTTAAAAAGGAAAAGGTCTAGTTCCATAGTTTAGACATCATGAATTTTCATTGATCACATCATTGACCCTATTAATCTTTATGTCCCATTAAAAACATTTCAAAATCTTCAGATGAGCATAAAAATATCAGTAAGGGTTATAATATAAGGAAGGAAAACAATATCCCATCAATAAGTACAAATCAATGAAACTATATTTTTTAAACATAACCTACCGTATGAAATCATAGGATTTATAAATAACACACAGAAATCATAAATCATTGAGGTTACTTAAGGAATTTATATCAAACATACATTGTATCTATCATATATATGTAAGATGTTACACTTGGAAAACCCATCATAGTATATTCCCTAAATCTCTTAGGAGAATCATCATGTTTACCTCAGTCACGTTCCAAATTCATTGGAGAGCTATCTCGGGATCACCCACCATAGGATTATCACAGAACCACCCATATACGTAAATTGTGATAATACCCATTACATAACAATGAAATATAACACATGTATAAAGGAATGATAACATTTCCACATTCCAATATTTCAAATCAAGATATTAAAATAAACTATGCTTTATCAAATCATTTTAAAAACCATTTAAAAAAGATTTTTGAATCAATGTGTCCCATACCACTTTGAAGCTTTTAAATGAATTATCATTTGAAAACATTAATATCCATATTAATACATCCTAAAACCCATATTTAAAACATGGAAATTAATTAAAAATATTTAGAAGAATATATCTTTTAAACATTTAAAACTATATTTTAGTTAAAGTGTTTTTAACAAAAAGAGAGACGCTTGAAAACAAATAATTGAAGAATAAATTTTAATTAGAAATTTATAATATCATGAGAATAAAGGTATTCATGATATAATATTTCATAGGATAGTATATACAGAATATACAAGTTAATTGGTGCATAAAAACAATGATGTCTTTGGGTAAATGTAAATTGGGATGAAATCATTTATAAAGATGATATCCTTAAATTAAGGATAAATCAATCAAAAAATTATGTGTGATAAATATAAATACACCCAATATATGTGGATATTATGTGTAAAATAATCATAGGTCATTCAAACATATTCATATAATGACGTATTCAATAAGTACAAGTTGAACCCGAGAAATTGAAATTGGGATGAGAATTTCCCCTATAAAAATTCTACAGCCTACCGACGTCACTATAAAATTCAGAAAATTATTTGATGAGATAAAAAGGGTATCTCATCACATTGAAATATATGTTACATAAATTAGGATATATAAAAACAAATCACAACATAATAAGATGTAAATTAAAAGACATAACAAAAATAAGTCTTTTAAATAGAGGAGGGTGAAAGGTTCTCTTACCGATTCAGTAACTTTCAAAACATACAACCCATAAAATAAATATCAAAAATGAAGATTTAAATAATAATAAATGAAATTATATTACATGAAGTGTACAATCATGGGATGTACATACACCACACATTAAGAAAATATTGGAAAATATAGCATGAATCTCCATGGAATAAATAGAGAGATGAAACACTTTACCGTGTTGTAATCAACTGAGTCGTGTGGCCCAAAGTTAATATCCACCAAATTAATCAAAAAAACATGAATATAATGAGAATAATTATAATATATATAAAATTTAAGAATAAAATACACCACAAGAAATTAATAATTGGCGGCAATAGAAATCTCACGAAATTAAATGTGAGACAAGAAAATCCCTTACCTTGGGTCCGACTTGACTCGATCATTCTTTAATCATTGGAATAATAAACTAAAGATAATTTATACTTTATTAAGAAACTTTTAACGTTTTTTATTCTTTTTATATAACTTATTACCATTTTATAAAAATTATGTAATCATTTAAGTTAATAATGTTTATTTTGTCGATATTTGGTACTTGAGTAAAAAATGAACACCTTATATTTACAAGTTGTCCATGTGGTCAATAGTCCATTAGATCCAGAATGAAATTAATTATTAAGATATCATATATATCATATATATCCAGTATATATATATTTAAAATAGTACATAACATTTAAAAGGTATGAAATTAAATACACCGTTCATGGAGATGGTAAGCCGTATGTACACATGAACGCTGCTTCAATTTCAATTTCTTATTTTAATGGAATTAAAAACTTTATGATGAATATTTATATTATAATTCCCATATAATATCATATACAATATTATTAACTCCATCCTTTATACGTCCCACATAAGACATTAATGAGTCATATGACTTTGAGGGGGCGGTAGTCCGCATTTCCCCAATGGGATTATCGTAATTACCCACTACGGAGAACATAAAGTATTTCAATAAATGAAAAAATACAGAAAAATAAAGAAAAAATTAACACAAAATATATCATATATAAATACAGTTCTATCATAATGGCCACCATGAGAGGAGATTGGAGATATTTGAACAATCATCGTTTCGTGAGGTGTTAGTTTTCCAACCATAAAAACATTGTGTTTTCACCCAATAGATGGAGGTGTGTGTAAGTGTAGTTCGTATAATTCTCATAAAAATATCCTAGTATATTTAGGATATTGTTGTTGTTACCAAAGAAAAAAATAAAAAGAATTTAGGGGTTTGAAATGTAAATTAGAAGAAAACAATTTATGATAAACTGTTACATTAGATTAGGTAACTCCCTTTGGTTTGAACCAATGGACTTCTTGAAGTTCCTTCTACCCAAGGTAAGGCTTCTAGGAGGAGTATAATGATGTAGGGAGATTAATTGGGATGAGGTTTTATGAGCCAAAATTCTTTAGAGGTGTCAGTAATTGGTTATAAATGGTCTCCTTTTATACGATAGAGGAGGGGATCTTTATGAAAGTGTGAAAACATTATTTTGTTATAAACTTATCTTACGTTACAAAAAGTCCAAAACACATTAATGTCAAAGATAAGATGACTAATATTCGAAATAAAATCATCCAATAATAATTGGACAAGTTTTGGATAATAATTTCGTCTTTATATTCCTATTAATTTAAATCTTTTATTAACGAGGTAAATACTAGAACAATATTGTGTCATAAATAATTTAATTTCTGTGATGTCTAAAACTTATAAAAAAATACAATGTTGCAGGAAATTTTTTCATATTTCAAATGAATATTTATATCCAAAAATATATTTTATTTAACACCATATATAAAAAATAATTTAATAATATATTTTTTATGTCATTTTTTCATTTACAATAAATTAATTAAATTAATGTGTCAATATCTTTCATAAGTGGATCCATGGGGTCCCAAAATAATCCCAAATATGACCATGGTCAGACATTACTCATCCAATATGGTTAGGACATGTGTTAAGGTAATTTTGAATTATTACAATATTCTTTTTACCTTGAATTACCCTATTTACATTAAAACACGGTAAATAAAAGTCAAATTTTACTATTCACCAAAGATTATTTTAATTTTATTGAACCACATATTACTTCATGGTAATAACCATCTATATCGGATTTTCAAAATTCAATCTAAAAAAGTGCTACAATTTCATTTAAATGAAAAATTTAGTTTTTTTAACTACTTCTAAGTGATTTCACTATTTATCAAAAATTGAAGTTTTTCAGAAAAATACCAAAACATCATCCTAATATTTATTTGATATTCAGAATACAAAAATGATGTCTATTTTGATAAATTCAAAACATATAACTGGAATCATTTATATTTAAATTGTTTTCCGTCGTTAAAATAAATAGCGTGTTTTTAAGAAACAATAACTATCAAAAAAATGACACTTGTTTACGTCCAATTTCAAAGGGAAATTAATTTCAATGACCAATATTGGATTAAATGGTAAAAAATATATTATAATTAAAAATTTAAACCAATTAAAAATATAATCTAACCATATAAATAAATTAGATTTCAATACAGTTTCGTGTTAAAAGACAATAATTTCGGTATTCATTAAAAAATAAACATTATAAGAAAAATTCCATAAATTTACAGAAAGTATATCGGTATTTTATTGTAAATTAAGTATAAAATTAGATTTATTCTAATTTTGAGCCTCTAAAATATATTAGATAAATGTAAATACATTTAACAAACATGTATAATCATATTGTAGTTACTTTTGTTCATTCCCGCAAATACAACGGTTAGGAGATAACTACCATTTAAAATAATAATATTATATTATTAGTGTGCAACATAATATTTCAAAGAGACCCATTGTTGCATATCGGGTACGCTATCGAACATAGAAACCCCTTTAATGTAAAATTAATTTTTAATTCACAAATATTAATAAAAATGAAAAATGTCTTATTCTTTATTTACCTGGGATGTTAAAGTATATTTCAATATCCTGATTCAAAATAACATGTTTATGTTGTCATATAGAAATTATTAATTTTTCAAAATATTAATTTAAATTGGGTTCCCCATTTTGTTGGGTAAAATTAACCTTAAAAAAGGATCATATTCATAAAATAGGGCTTTTCTCAAACCCTATGACTAAAATATCTATTTGATTAGTATCGAAAATATTTTATTATGTATATAACATATATATCTCACTAAATTGATTAAAATTTTTAATTCAATCAAAAATAAATAATATCTAGTTGATTAATCTATTTCATAAATACTTAATAGAAAATTAATTCATAATGCATTTTCATAAGAATGTTATAATTATTCCCAATAATCTAATATATAGGCTATAATGGTATTTTTATATTAAGGGAATATTATGGTTTATTTAAACTCATTAATCCATTAATATAAATTCACTGAAGGATAAAAATTATTTTAAAAAAATATATTTTATGAAAACATTTGAGTGTTACATGTATGGATTTGCTCATATTTATTTCTTAATAGATTTCTTTGTTTGTTTTTTATGGATATTTTCTAAAGGAAATGATATTAAAAGTGACTTTCATAGAAAATTATTTTTAAAATGAAAATATTATCTTCCTCAATAATGTATTAAAAATTATTTTTTACAGTATTTACATACATCAAAATCTACAACAATTTATTTAACTCTACTTGGCATATGTTATATTGATTCCATCCTTTTTATTCCTCTATATGGTTTCTGATTCCTTTGATCATGAATAGTATTGACATTTACTACCTTGATTTATTTATAAATACTCTTGAAATACTAAATTAATTATGATCATTGAACATGAAATTTCCACTAAATATCTTTATAAGTTATCATGGATATGATTATTTCCCAATCTTCACCACAATTTAACATATAGTGTTTGCATTGAAATTTATTTGATATCTAGGGAAATATTGATAAATCAAAATATATTAATCAATGAAGTTATATGATAAGAAAAATTATTGATTAATGAAATAGGGTATTAGATATATGAGGAATGATTTTTATAGGTACGACATGGGTGGCGGTCTCTTTTAGGTAGCCCCAGAGGCATTAGTAATCTCATTAGATGAATCAGTTGGATAACCTAAGATAATGGGGTTTCCAATCGGCATGTTATGAACCGTCTTATGGATGATATTAAAGGTAAAGGTAGAATGTACGTATGAAACATGACATCCAATAATTAATCAATGATTTAATTTTGATTCAATTATTATTATCCATTAGATTTTCACAAAGTAAAAATATATGTATTAATGTCATTCTCATTTTATTGATTTAATGGTATTGTTCTCAGTTAATTACCCTTCAATATTGATTATTCCTTGTCAATTTATTTTATGTGGCATGTGTGTTCAGTTATTTAACATGAAATATTGTTTATGCACTCCCTATAAGTTTATTGAATATATGGAATTTGTGTTCAGTTATTACATTTCTACATCGATTATCCTTATTGATTCATTATATCTTACACCGTTATTAACCCTTACTGATCATTATAGCATACCTTTATTTTGTTTCCTTTCTCCAAGAATCCATGAAGTGCACTAGGAATGACATTTAAGGTTACTCTAGATTGAATATTTTGATTATCAATGAATTAATAAAATAATGTTGTATGTTTTGTATTAAATTATAATTCATGACTCAAGTATGTATGTAATTTTACAAAACTAATAAAAATTTAAATCCTTCAGTATATGATTCCTTGTTATAATTTCAATGTAATGGTGGTAGAAAACAACTCCAAACATACTAGGGTTGCGTCTCTATAGTCAGTATCAATGGATGTTTAGTAGAAGACTTAAGAAATATATTTTGGAAAACATAAATTTAAGAACATATCCCTAAGGAAGACATTAAGGATAAGTATATAATAACATCAACTAATTTTAGTTATATATAGATTATGTGAATATTTCTTGAAATAAATACCTATATAAATACTACATGTGGTTCTAGTTCTAGAAAAGACGTACATAGGGATAATAACATTGACTTGGTGTGTTGGGCCTGACTCGAGAATAACCTAGAATATGAAGATGAGACTAACTTCACAAAATGTTCGAAACTACATTGGAATATGTTTTTGATAATTTAATTTTTATTTATAAACCATTTTGAAGGATTTCAGTAAATAAAGAAAATAAACGACCTAGGTTGTACATTAGACCAATGACAGAACTATGTGAAAATAAATGGATGAAGTATTTAAGAATTTTTGTTGTATTGAAAACCATAGTAAAAATGATATTTTTTGATTAACATTATTTCAATAATGTTCATAATATTTATTTTGTAAATTATTTTAATATGGTTTTAGAAAAGAAATCAATTTATGATGGGTGACTACCCATCAAGTCCAGCAAGGTAATGGGACTTGCACCCATGACCGAAGGATGATAACTATTAATTCTAGGCACTGCTGTACATAATTCGAAAGTTAATATGTCATCAATTTTAGTTAAATAATTTTACAAATAAATATTAATAACAACGAGTATTATCACTTTTTTGGCTTAGATATTAATGTATTAACCACATAAAAATTTTAGTATAGTTAGATACAAATTTATATACTTTCCACTCTTTTATGGGCCTTAATAACTAATAAAATATTATTTTTAGTACTTCACACAACAATGATAATTTTTGGATATCCAATTATTGAATCAATATAAGACATGGAAATTGAACTTTGAAAAATTGAAACGATGAAATGGTGTTTATATAATTATATATAAATTAATTATATTTCCTTATATTATTGGTCAATAAAATAATGCATTAATATTAGGAAAAGTATCCTAAAATAAAATGTTGACATAATACAATTTTTTTAAACCGATGGTCTTTAAAATGATCATCGATTTCGGAATTTGGGACCCTCACCATTCCATTTATCATTTACCTATTATTTTTATTGATAACCTCAATCAACCACTTCAAAAATTTAATATTTTCCATCATGTTTGTATCCCTTCTTTCCACTAATGTTCTCTTTATTAGAGAACTAGTTATACATGAGTCCATGTGAACTTTGAACATCTCATTCTGTATTTTATAGAAGATAGATAAGGATCCCTTATAATGATGTTTGATTTAAAAAAATGAATTTTCAAAAATCAAACCCAATATTTTAGAGATCAATTTAAAATTGTTGATTAGATTTAATTAAGATGAGGTTGAATGTAACCCCACAAAATTCTAAAATAAGAACACTATATTCTAAAGCATGTATGAATCCCAAAACCAAGAGCGTATGAGAAAGTAATATTGCAAGATGTTATAATATATTTGACATTTTAATGTAATTTAATCTATGTAATACATTTCAATAAACAAAATACTATGTTATCTTACATTTCACGTAATAATAACTTTCTACGATGACTTGCGTTACACACAAGATCGAGTTTAACTGGAGAAAAATATATTAATAAAAAATTATTATTTAATACAATATGATATTACCTATTCATTAAAATATAATTTATTTAAAGTATTAAAAACTTATTAATATGTATGATCTATAAAAATATAACATTAATTCGTTGGTCACTAATTAATTAGAGATGAAAATATAAACCCATTGAATATAAAGGAAAATGTTTATGTGATTAAAGGTGTTTTGTCTAACAAATTAAACAAATTACAATATATGAATGATATTTATTAAATTAATATGTTATATATTGAAGAAAAATATTTTTTATATTTATACAATTAACTTTATTGGAATAATATGATAAAAAATCAATTTTACACATAAAAACCTATAGTTTTATAAAGGAATTTTGCCAAATTTTTGTTAAAAACCTATTTTAAATCCAAATTTTGGAATATTAATATATATTAATTTTCAAAAAAAAATCATTTTTTGAATGTGAAACATAAATATAATCTTAGGGAGTTTTTTGGGTATTTTTCATAAAGGTTTCAATTTTTGATTATTTCTAAAAAATACTGAATTTAAAGTCAATATGGAATTTTCATCTAAATTATTTAGAAGGATAGATTATATTCTTTTTGTTTATAAAGATTACTTATAAAAATTTAATTTCAATTAATCAAATTCATGTCATTGGAATAATTTTGACTTTTAAATTGAATATATAAATAGAGAAAACTTTGGAACATTTTACATTAAAAACCTTCATAGTCATCCAATCTCTAAGATTAAATTTAAATAAAATTTTCCACTTATATTATTGGAGTTTGGAAAAACAGATTCAAAATTTGGAATCATAATAATTTATAATTTATAATTAGATAAACATATTTTTTACCAAAAGATTGGTGAAAGTAATTTAAAATTAATTATTGCAATTAAGAGAAAAAATAGCATAAAAATTGACTAAACCTTACACTTATGGGCCATAATAACCTAGAATCCTGTCCAAAATCCATTGGATGTCCAAATACATAACATAGAATATATCTTCACGATCTTGGTTCATTATTGGAGTTAATTAACATGTACAAATGTTAGAGGAATTCCCTTTTATAAAATTTACAAGAATGCCACTCCTCCTCCACTATAAAAAATCACTCACCCTCCCACTTATCCACCACTCTAATGAAATTTATCTCACTCATAATCTACCCAAATAATCTCATGAAATCCTTACCCTAATCATAGAGGCCAAACTTTGTCAATAAATCCAATTGAAGAAGTATTTTGTTATAAACCCACACGAGTAATATAAGAACCCGGCCTTAAACCTTACTTAATCTTGAGTTATTTCAAGAATACTCATTGAGGATATTTTCAGGTTTAGAGTTTTAGAGAATTATGTCATAAATCATGGATTAAAATCCACATTTAAAAAAAGTTGTTACATAAAAGATAGTATTCATTTTTTCCATCAGCAGGAACACATTTAAAATAAAACATGGATACTTTCTTGACACTTCCTTGACACTATCATCATATCATGTACCTTTCCCTTGACCTGTGAAAAAAATTTCAAAAACATGGGATGAGCATAAAAAGATTATTAAGGTATATAAAAATTGGAAAGGAAATATTAGTACATGTATACATAAGAATCAATGAAATCGTACTTTACTCATAAATCATAAGCACGTTAACATACCTCATGAAATCATAGACTTATGAGTAACACATAGAAATCATAAGACATAAAGGTAACTTGATGAATTCATAACAATCTTACGTAGGGAGTAACCCTCATTGTTACGTTTGGAATACCCATCACAGTTTATTCCCTAAATCTCTTCAGATAAACCTTAACGTCTAACCCCTTCACGTTACCCAACGCATTGGAGAGATATATCGGGCTCACCCATCCTTAGTTTATCACAAAACCACCCGTTTTCATAAACAATGCCCAAGAAACAAAACACAATCATAGAACATAACATAAGCATAATGAAAAGACAAAATTCCCATATTGTAATAACAATATAACATTATAAGATATTGAAATAATAAATTCATTCTAAAAAGCATTTTCAAAACAATTTAGAACATTTAATAAATATATTTTTAAATCAAAGTTCCGGATACCACTTTGAAGCTTTTAAAAATTTAAACCACTAATATCCATATAAATAAATACTTAAAACAATTTTTAGAACATGGATATTAATGATAAATTTTTATAATAATAAATCATTAAAACATTTATAGTGATATTTTAGTTAAAGGGTTTTGAACAAAATGAGAGACACTTGAATACCATAATTATTGAATAAAATTTAATCAAAACTTTATAATATCACGAGAATAAATGGATTCAGGATATAATATTCCAAAGGATAGTAAATACACCATATAAGAGTGAATTGGTGCATGAAAACAATGAAGTCTCAATAGAAAGGTAAAATGAGATTAAATCCCTTATAAAGAAGGTATCCTTCAATTAGGGATAAATTGATCTCATAATTATGAGTGACAAATATAAATACACCCAATATAAGTGGATATTAAGTGTAAAACAATAATATATAATTCACACATATTAAAAGGATGTCATATTCAATAACTACATGTTGAACTCAAAGAAAACGAAATTAGGTTCAAAGTTCCCTTGGTAAAATTCGACAGCCTAACGACGTCACTTTAATATTCATAAAATTAGATGATGAGAGAGAAAATGTTATATAATAACTTGGAAATAAAATTTACATCAAAAAGGATATTGAAGAACATATCCCAACACAAAAATATGTAAATTAAAAGACATAACAAAATAAATCTTTTAAAATGAGGAGTGTGAATGGTTCCCTTACCGATTTGGGAAACTTTCGAAATGTAAACCACATGAGAGAAGGGTCATAAAATGAAGATGTAAATACCCATAAGTGAGATTATATTATACAAATATTAAAACAATGGGCAGTACATACACAACACCAAAGGAAATTGTGGCCAATGTATTATGAATCTCACGAAAATAAAAAGTGAGAAAAAATCCCCTTATAAAAATTCGGCAGCCTAATGACGCCACCTAAAACTTCCAAAAATAGAATGATTAGATTAAATAGGGTTTCTCATCATATTAAAATAAAATTTACATCAATAGTAATATAAAATAAGATCCCCCAACATAAGAATGTGAAGCTTAAAGTAAGTTATTTAAAAAGAGTAATTGAAAATAAAGATAGAGGATGGATCCCTTACCTCAAGTCCGAATTTTCTTGTTAGTTTCTTTATATTACTGAATAATAAACTTTGGTAAATTTATAATTGATTAAGTTCCTCATGTAAATATTATTATTAAGTTCATATCACATATTACAATGTTATAATAATTGGTTAATAATGTGAGTTCATATGAGACGTTTTTGTCGATGTTTGGTACATAAGACAAAAATGAACTTGTTCGAAAATGATTGTCCATGTATTTATAAGTAAATCATCTCTAGAATATTATTAATGATTTAAATATCATATATATGCAGTAAATATTCATTTTATACTATTCCATAACATTTGGAGATAAAAAGAAATGAAATGCACTGTTCCTGGAGACGGTAGGCCGTACGTACGCATGAACGCTACTTTCATTTCATTGTCATATTATTGGAATTAAAAATATTTGAGAGATATATAATTTATAATTCCAGTATAATATATATATTTTATAGGTACCATAAGTTAATTAGTTTAAATCTTTATACATTCCATGTATTTCATGAACGAGTCACATCACATGAGGGGGTGGTAGTCCACACTTCCTCGTATGAAATTATGGAAATTGCACAACATTAAAAAATTAAAGGTATGTTTTAAATATAAAATATAGAAGCATATGGGAAACATAAATACCATATATATCATATATAATATACAGTGACATCATAATGGCCACCATGAAAGGTGTTAAGAGAAGATTAAACAATCATCGTTTCAGGAGGCAGTAATTCTCCATCCACAGAAACAGTAAGTTCATTAACCATTAGATGGAGGTGTGTGTAAGTGTAGCTCTAATACTTAACATACAAACATCCTTGTATATTGAGGATACTTTTCTTGTTACAAAATAAAGGAATAAAAATAGTTTAGGGGTTTTGTGAAGCAAAATAAAACAAAATAACCCAAGTGAAGACATTACCTTTAAATCGGGTAACTCTTATTGATTTGAACCAAAAGGGTTTCTTGAAGAGCATTCATCCAAATGTGAATCTTCAATGATGAATAGAGGGATTTTTAGAGATGAAATGGGTATGGTTTTGCCGAGCCAAAGGCTTGATTGTTGTGGGTATGGTGGTAGAGGTGGGGGCCTTTTATAAGAGAAGTGGAGGGGCACTCTTGGAATGTTATAAAATATTACTTTATTATAAAATGATTTTCAGATTTTAAAGGTCCCAAAAGGATATATTTCGTGAATAAATTTATAAGGTATCTAAATTCACACATACAATAGGTTTGGGACATGTGTAATTCTTAAATTTCATCTTATCATCTCATTTTATTTAAATCGTTCATTTATGAGGTAATCACTGCATCATCACGGTGTTATAATTAAAATAATTTATTTAATGTATAAAAATTATAAAAAAAGTATCATGATGTAGGAAATATTTTTATCTTTCCAATGAATATTTATAATCTAAGAGATCATTTATTTAGACAAAATTAAAATTATTTTACTCAGGTGTTACATACATTGGTTACATTTTCCTCTCTTTAAATTTTTTTTGATAAAAGGTCACTATCACACTAAAGTGATTCCATGGGGTCCCAAGGATGGAACAAGGAATCCCATGGTCGGCCAGACACCACCAATAGCATTATTACACATGTTGGGGTAATTTTATATTTTTATGATATTGTTTTCTTACACTTAATTACCTGATTACTAATTAAAAATAATAATTAAAGATAATTACCGTCGTTACTATTCATAATGTCCAAAAACAAAAGAGACTTAATTACATAATTTGGACCTTCTGATTCAAAATATGGAATCAATTTTATCGAATTCAAAACACATAAATTGTATTAATTAATTTAGAAGTAAATATCGTTGTCAAAACAAAAGACGTGTTTTTAAGAAGTAAAATTTATCAAAAGATTGACTTATTTTTACATCCAATTGGAAAGTGAAATAACTTCCAATGAAATTTTTTTTATTAAGTGATAAAAACATAATTAAATTATAATTTATAAACATTTAAAATTACAATCTAAATATATAAATAAATTGGATGAAAAGAAGTGTTGAATTAAAAAACTGTATTTTTCACTATTCATTAAAAAAAGCATTATCAGAAAAATACCAAATATTAACCCTAAGATATATTTGACATTTCAAATTCCGAAATGATTTCAATTTTAGCAAATTAGAAACATTTAAGTTTCATTAATAAATCATATAGTTAATTCTCACTGTCAAAAAAATAGCGGGTTTTTTTGAAGCAATATCTACGAAAAGTTAGACACTTGTTTATGTTTATTTTCCAAGTGAAATTAATTCTAATGACCACCATTGAATTGAATTGTAAAAATATATTCTATTTAAACTTTAAAACCAATTAAAAGGATAATCTAACCATATATTTAAATTAGATGATAAAGTATTTTTGATGTAAAATGCAATATTTTTCATTATTCATTAAAAAGAATGAACGTTTTCCGAAACATACCAAAAATTTAACCAAAGTAAATTTAAATATCCAAATCATAATGAATAAGTTTATTTTGAAAAATATAGCATATATAAATTTTCAAAAGTTAGATTTGAAAACGGTTCTCCATCATAATGTGGTAAAACAATCTTTTAAAAATATTAGAGTATTCATTCATAAAATGGGATTCATTTAGATTTTAAGCCTCTAACATTTATTGGATAAATGTAAAAAAATTTGAAAAACAAATGTAATAATTTTTTAGTTATTTCTGTTCATTCCCTCCGTTACAACGACTAGGCGTTAACTATTATAATATTATTATATTATTTGTGTGCAATGTAAGATTTCAATGAAACTCATTGTTGCGTGTTGGTTACACCATCGAGCATAGCATTACCTTTAATGTAGTATTAATATTTTATTTACAAATATTGATAAACATTAGAATGTAATATTATTTATTTATCTAGGATGTTACATCCTTCCCCCCTTTTGGGAATTGCGTCCTCGTAATTTCAAAATTTGGCTTTGAAACTTCATTGAAAGTCCCACATCAGAACAAGAGTCAGTAAAACTATCACTTTAATAGAAAGGGAGAGAAGTACGAAGGTAACCCGAGTTAACCCAAACTAGGATTACAAGTATGAAATTATGGATATGGTGGAAAAAAGGGTCATGTTCTGATGGAGAGTGATAGTAAACATGTCTCGGAGAAAGTTAACCACAAGAAAATCACAAACTTGTGATGGGTTAAACGGTATTCGATTCCCCAGTAGGAAAAGTTAACAGAAAACATTTTTGTTTTAAGTTACTCTTCATTGAGGAATTTATTTTTAATCATAACTAAATAATAAGGAAACATACTGAATTGTCACTTAGACTTTAAACTTTTACTAGATTCTTTAATCAAACTCATATTTTCTCTAAAAAATTAGTATTTAGGAAGACTTGTTCGCATTAAGAGTACTATAATCAACTTCTTGAGAATTACCTAATTCCCAAAAGTGAACTATATATTTCTCATGTCTTTAGATCTCAACCAAAACCAAACCAAAAATATTAGTACGAGGTCAGATAATACCCAAAAAGCATATTTTTTTTACAAAATGAAAAACTACACCTAATCTCTAAAATTTGTAAAAATAAACAGAAACTTCATCAAAGACCATTCAATAAACATCTATCCATAAAAGTTTTCAAAATAAACCCAACTAAGATTGAATCCCATATATTTGAAGGACTTAATGACATATTCTCCCAAGGAAAAAATTAACATTTATCTCCAAATAACATCAGTTCCTCTTAAAGTCTCATACTGAAAAGTAATTAACCTAATCACATATCCTCCATGATAGGTTAATAATTTAGATAGATAACCAAAAATCAACTTACTCTTGATTCTTAAAATCATCCAACTAAAAAAAATAATCAGTCAAACTAACCAGGGACTTCACGTAGTCCAGTGGTAGGTGATAAATACCAGTTTCACATTGGTTGTGGGTTCAATTCCCGAAGTTTTTTCTGACGCGACGGGTTATCACACAGTCTGCGTGTTTTCCTTTTTCAAAAACTATATAATAATTAAAACATTCCCCAATAAGAGATAAAATCCTCAAAAATATCCATAACATAATTTCACCTCAATTTTACCTCATTCATTTCATCTTCCATCATAATATATAGTGACCCATAATTACCTCAAAAGTAAGGATCATATAAACCCTAATGGTTTCCTTTATAATTATCACATGAAGTTCCACATCGAGTTGGTCCTCTCGTACAAGAGGCATTAGAGAACTCACCAAGGTTCAAGTGGTTGATCAGGACTCATGCTTGTTTGTTAAAATAACCATGAGATTTCTCATTGAATCCCCTTTTTCATCCAGTCTCTTAATCAGAGAACCACCAGAGTTTCCTTCAAACCCATTTTCACTTTGGTGCCTGCTAGATCCATCCATTTACTAAAACTAAAATGGTCAATGTGAGTATATCAACAAAATCATCATGTACTAAAGAGGAAGATAAACACAAAGATATACTTATCCATGTTATCTCAATCTCATTCAAAACTTCAAAATTAAAAATGACACTATCTAATATAATAACAATTGTGGTTGTACACAACTTTTCACTTATGCTTAAACAACACCCTAACCTCTAAAGTTATCTAAACCGACCTTTGATACCTACTATAAGAACCCGGCCTTAATCCTTACTTCATCTTGAGTTATTTCAAGAATACACATTGAGGATCTTTTTAGGATTAGAGTTTTAGATAATTAGGTCATAAATCATGCATTATATTCCACATTCAAACAAATTGGTTACATAAAAGATTGTATTCATTTTTTCCCATCAACAGAAACATATTTAAAAAAAACATGGATTATTTCTTGACACTTCCTTGACACTATCATCATATCATGTACCTTTCGCTTGACCTATGATAAACATATCAAAAACATTGGATGAGCATAAAAACCACAGTAACAGATATAAAAATTCAGAAAGGAAACATTAGTACATGTATACATAATAATTAATGAAATCATACTTCACTCATAAAACATAATCACGTTAACATACCTCATGAAATCATAAAATTCATGAATAACTCATACAAATCATAAGACATGAAGATAACTTGAGGCATTCATAACATTATTACATAGGGAGTAACCCTCATGGTTACATTTGGAATACCCATCACAATATATTCCCTAAATCTCTTAGGATAAACCTTAAAGTTTATCCCATTCGTGTTACCCAATGCATTGGAGAGCTATATCGGGCTCACTCGCCCTTAGTTTATCACAGAACCACCTGTTTTCATAAACAATTCCCATGAAAAAAAACATAATCATAGCACATAACTTATGTATAAAGGAAAGAAAACATTCCCACATTGCAATAACAATATAACATTTGAATATATTGAAATAATAAATCCATTCTAAAAACCATTTTCAAAACCATTTAAAACATTTAATAAATATATTTTTGAATCAAAGTGTCCCATACCACTATGAAGAATTTAACATTTTAAACCATTAATATACATATAAATAAATCCTTAAAATCATTTTGAAAACATGGATATTATTGATAAATGTTTATAAGAATAAATCATTAAAACATTTAAAATGATATTTTAGTTAAAGGGTTTTTAACAAAATGAGAGACACTTGAATACAATAATTGAGGAATAACATTTAATGATAACTTCATAATATCATGAGAATAAATGGATTCATGATATAATATTCAATGTATAGTACAGACACCATATAAGAGTGAATTTGTGCATAACAACAATGAAATCTCAATAGAAAGGTAAAATGAGAAGAAATCCCTTATAAAGAAGGTATCTTAAAATTAAGGATAAATCGATATCATAATTATGTGTGAAAAATATAAATACACCCAATATAAGTTGATATTAAGTGTAAAACAATAAAATATCATTCAAATATATTCAAAGGATTACATATTCAATAACTACATGTTGAACCCAAAGAAATCGAAATTGGGTTAAAAGTTCCCTTGGTAAAATTCGACAGCCTAACAACGTCACTTAAAAATTCATAAAATTATTTGATGAGAGAGAAAATGTTATCTAATCACTTGGACATAAAATTTACATCAACAAGGATATATAAGAACATATCCCATCATAAAATTATGTAAATTAAAAGACATAACAAAATAAGTCTTTTAAAACGAGGAGTGTGAAAGGTTCTCTTACCGATTTGGGAAACTTTCGAAATGTACACGCCATGAAAGAAGGGTCATACAATGAAGATGTAAATACCCATAAATGAGAGTATATTATAAAAATAGTAAAATAATGGTCAGTACATACACCACGCAAAATGAAATAGTGGCCAATGTAGAATGAATCTCACGGGAATAAAACGTGGGAAGAAAATCCCCTTATGAAAATTCGACAGCCTAACGATGCCACATAAAACATAACAAAATTTTTTGATGAGGTAAAATGGGGTCTCTCATCATATTAACATAAAATTTAAATCAAGAGGAAAATAAAATAACATCCCCTACATAATAAAGTGGAGCTTAAAGTAAGATACATAAAAAGAGTACTTAAAAATAAAGATAGAGGTATGATCCCTTACCTCAAGTCCGAATTGACTTGTTCATTTCTTTGTATTTGTGAATAATAAACTTTTGTAAATTTATAATTGCTTAATGTCCTCATTTAAAGATTATTATTCAGTTCATATCACATATTACAATGTTATAATAATTTGTTAATAATGTGAGTTCATATCAGACGTTTTTGTCGATGTTTGGTACATGAGTAAAAAATGAACATGTTTGAAACTGATTTTCCATTTAGTTATAAGTAAATCATCTCCAGAATATTATTAATGATTTAAATATCATATATATCCAGTAAATATTCCTTTTATACTATTCCATAACATTTGGAGATAAAATGAAATGAAATGCACTGTTCATGGAGACTGTAGGCCGTACATAGTCATGAACGCTACTTTCATTTCTTTGTCATATTAATGGAATTAAAAATAATTGAGAGAGATATATATTTTAATTCCAGTATATTATATATGTTTTATAGGTCACATGAGTTCATTATATTCATTCTTTATACATTCCATATATTGCATGAATAAGTCACATCACTTGAAGGGGCGGTAGTCCACAACTCATCGTATGAAATTATCGCAATTGCACAACATGGAAAGAATAAATTTATGTTTTAAATATACAATAAATAAGCATATGGGAAGCATAAATACCATATATATCATATATAAAATACAGTGACATCATAATGGCCACCATGAAAGGTTTTAAGAGAAGATTGAATAATCATCGTTTCGGAAGGCAGTAATTCACCATCCACAGAAACAATATGCTCATTAACAATTAGACAGAGGAGTGTGTAATTGTAGCTATAATTATTAACATAAAAAAATCCTAGTATATTTAATATACTGTTTTTGTTACAAAATAAAGGAATAAATAGAGTTTAGTGGTTTGGAAAAGCAAAATAAAACAAAATAACACAAGTGAAGATATTACCTTTAAATTGGCTAATTCCAATTGGTTTGAACCAAACGGGTTTCTTGAAGAGCATTATGCCAAAGGTGAAGCTTAAAGGATGAAGAGAGGGATGTTTAGAGATGAAATGGGTAGTGGTTGGCCAAGACAAAGGCTTGAGATATGTGGGTAAGGTGGTAGAGGTGGGGGCCTTTTATAAGAGAAGAGGAGGGGCACTCTTGGAAAGTTATAAAATTTTACTTTATTATAAAATGATTTTAGGATTTTAAAGGTCCCAAAAAAGAAATATTTAGAGGATAAGGTGATACGTTTTCGAAATCCACCCATACAATAGGTTTGCGACAAGTGTAAGACTTAGATTTCACACTACCTTCTCATTTTATTTAAATCGTTCATTTATGAGGTAATCACTGCATCATCACGAGGTCATAAATAAAATAATTTATTTAATGTATAAAAATTATAAAAAAATATCATGATTTAAGAAATATTTTTATCTTTCCAATGACTATTTATAGTCTAATAGGTCGTTTATTTAGACAAAATTAAAATTATTTTACTTAGGTGTTTCATACTTTGGTTACATTTTCCTTTCTTTAATTTTTTTTGATAAAAGGTCACTATCACACTAAAGTGATTCCATGGGGTCCCATGGTTGACACAAGGCATCCAATGGTCGGACATGACACCACCAATAGCATTATGGCACATTTTGGGGTCATTTTATATTTTTATGATATTATTTGCTTACCCTCAATTACCCGATTACTAATTAAACACGATAACTAAAGATAATTACCGTCGTTACTATTCATAATGCCCAAAAAAAGTCTTAATTAAATAATTTTTACCTTCTTATTCCAAATATGGAATAAATTTCATCAAATTAGAAACACATAAATTTTTGTAATTAATTTAGATGTAAACCCTGTTGTCAAAACAAAAGACATGTTTTTAAGAAGTAAAATTTATCAAAAGATTGACTTATTATTACATCCAATTGAAAAGTGAAATTATTTCCAATGAACAAAATTGTATTAAGTATTAAAAACATAATTAAATTATACTTTAAAAACATTTAAAATGGAAATCTAAATATATAAATAAATTGGATGAAAAGGCAGTTTTGAATTAAAATCTGTATTTTTCACTATTCATTAAAAAAGCATTATCAGAAAAATACAAAAAATTAATCCTAAACTATATTTGATATTTAAAATTCATAAATTATCTCCATTTTTTCAAATTAAAAACATATAATTTTCATTAATAAATCATATAGTTAATTCCCGCTGTCAAAACAAATAGCGGGTTTTTTTTGGAAGCAATATATATGAAAAGTTTGGCACTTGTTTATGTCCATTTTCAAAGTGAAATTAATTATAATGACCACCATTGAATTAAATTGTAAAAATATATTCTAATTAAACTTTAAAACCAATTAAAATGATAATCTATCCATATATTTAAATAATATGAAAAAGCAGTTTTGATGTAATTTGCAATATTTTTCACTATTCATTAAAAAGAATGAACATTGTAAGAAACATACCAAAAATTTAACCAAAGTAAATTTCAATATACCAATAATAAAGAATAAGTTTATTTTGAAAAATAGATCATATAAAATTTTTACAAGTCATATTTAAAAATGGTTCTCCATCATAAGGCGATAAAACAATCTTTTAAAAATGTTAGAGTATTTATTCATAAAATGGGATTCATATGGATTTTAAGCCTCTAACATTTATTGGATAAATGTAAAAATATTTGAAAAAAATGTAATCATTTTTTAGTTATTTCTGTTCATTCCCTCCATTACAACGGCTAGGTGTTAACTATTATAATATTATTATATTATCAGTGTGCAATGTAAGATTTCAAAGAAACTCGTTGTGGCGTATTGGGTACGCCATCGAGCATAGCATTACTTTTAATGTATTATTAACATTTTATTCACAAATATTGATAAAAATTAGAATGTAATATTATTTATCTACCTAGTATGTTACATCCTTTCCCCCTTTTGGGAATTGTGTCCTTGCAATTTCTAAATTGGGCTTGGAAAATTCAATGAAAGTCCCACATCGGAACAAGAGTCAGTAAAACTATCACTTTAAAAGAAAGGGAGAGAAGTACAAAGGTCACCTAAGTTAACCCATACTAGGATTCCAAGTATGAAAATATGGATATGGAGGAAAAAAAGGGTCATGTTCTGATGGAGAGTGATAGTAAAAATGTCTATGAGAAATTTAACCACAAGAAAATCACAAACTTGTAATGGGTCAAACTGTATTCGATTCCCTAGTAGGAAAAGTTAACAGACAACATTTTGGGTTTCAGTTACTATTAATTGAGGAATTCATTTTTGAGCTTATCTAAATCATACTGAAACATACTTACTTGTCACGTAGACATTCAACTTTTACTAGATTCCTTAATCAAACTCATATTTTCTCCAAAAGACGAGTATTTAGGAAGACTTGTTCTCATTAAGAGTACTATAATAAACTTCTTGAGAATCACATAATCCCCAAAAGTGAACTATATATTTCCCATGTCTTTTTATCTCATCTAAAACCAAACCAAAAAGTTTAGTACGAGGTCAGATTATACACAAAAATGATTTTTTTTAGAAAAAGAAAAACTACTCCTAATCTCCAAAATTTGTAAAACAAAACCGAAAGTTCAAAAAAGACCATTTAATAAACATTTAACCATAAAATTCTTTAAAATAAACCCAAATAAGATTGAAACCCAAATATTTGAAAGATTTAATCACATAGTCTCCCAAGGTAAAAATTAACATTTAACTCCAAATAACATCAGTTTCTCTTAATGTATCATACTGAAAAGTAATTAACCTAATCACATATTCTCCATGATAGGTTAATAATTTCCATATATAACCCAAAATTAACTTAATATTGATTCATAAAATCATCCAACTAAATAAATAATTATTCAAACTAACCAGGGACTTCATGTAGTCCAGTGGTAGGTGATAAATACCGATCACACTTTGGTTGTGGGTTAGATTCCCGCAGCTTTGTCCGACACGGCGGGTTGTCACACGGTCTGCAGGTTGTCCTTTTTACATAACTATATAATTCTTAAAACATTTACAAATATGAGATAAAATATTCAAAAAAACCATAACATAATTTAACCTAAATTTTACCTCATTCCTTTCATCTTCCATAATAACATATAGTAACCTATAATTACCTCAAATGTAATGATCATATAAACTCTAATGGTTACCTTTATAATTATCACATGAACTTCCACCTCCAGTTGGTTCTCTCGTACAAGAGGCATTAGAGAACTCACCAAGGTTCAAGTGGTTGATCATGACTCCTGATAGTTGGTTTATAATAACTACGAGATTTCCCATTGAATCCCCCATTTCATCTAGTCTCTTAATCAGAAAACCACCATAGTTTCCTTCAAACCCATTGTCACTTTAGTTCCTGCAAGATCCATCCATTTACTAAAACCAAAAAGGTCAGCGTGAGTATATCAACAAATTCATCATGTACAAAAGAGGAAGATAAATAATAAGATATACTTATCCATGTTATATCAAACTCATTATAACCTTCAAAAATAAAAATGACACTATCTAATATAATAACCATTGTGGTTATACACAACTTTTCACTTATGCTTAAACAACACTCTAACCTCTAAAGTTATCTAAACTGACCTTTGATAGCAACTATAAGGACCCGACCTTATTCCTTACATAATCTTGAGTTATTTCAAGAATACTCACTAAGGATCTTTTTAGGTTTAGAGTTTGAGTGAATTAGGTCATAAATCATGCATTACATTCCACATATAAACAAAGTGGTTACATAAAAGATAGTATTCATTTTTTTCCATCAACGAAAACATATTTAAAATAAAACATGGATTCTTTCATTACACTTCCTTGACACTATCATCATATCATGTAACGTTCCATTGACCTGTGAAAAACATTTTCAAAAATTTGGGATGAGCATAAAAAGCTCAGTAAGGAATATTGAGATTCAGAAAGGAAACATTAGTACATGTATATATAAGAATCAATGAAATCATACTTTACTCATAAAACATAAGCATGTTAACATACCTCATGAAATCTTAAGATTTATGAATAACTCATAGAAATCATAGGAAATAAAGGTAACTTGAGGTATTCATAACATTCTTACATAGGGAGTAACCCTCATGGTTACATTTGGAATACTCATCACAGTATATTCCCTAAACCTCTTCGGATAAACCTTAACGTTTAACCCCTTCGCGTAACCCAATGCATTGGAGAGCTATATCGGTCTCACCCGCCCTTAGTTTATCACAGAACCACCCGTTTTCATAAACAATTCCCAGGAAACAAAACAAAATCATAACACATAACAAAAGCATAAAGAAAAGCCAATATTCCCACATTGCAATAACAATATAACATTTTAAGATATTGAAATAATATATCCATTCTAAAAACCATTTTGAAAACCATTTATAACATTTAATAAAGTGATTTTTGAATCAAAGTGTCCCATTCCACTTTGAAGCTTTTAAAATTTTAAACTACTAATATCTATATAAATAAATCCTTAAAAAACATTTTTAAAAATTTGATATTAATGAGAAATGTTTATAAGAATAAATCATTAAAACATTTGAAATGATATTTTAGTTAAAGGGTTTTTAACAAAATGAGAGACACTTGAATACAATAATTGAGGAACAACATTTCATCATAACTTTATAATATCATGAGAATAAATGGATTCATGATATAATATTCCAATGGATAGTACATACACCATATAAGAGTGAATTGGTGCATAACAACAATGAAGTCTCAATAGAAATGTAATATGAGATGAAATCCCTTATAAGGAAGGTATTCTAAAAGTAAGGATAAATTGATCTCATAATTATGTGTGACAAATATAAAAACAGAAAATATAAGTGGATATTATTTGTAAAACAATCAAATATCATTCACACATAATCATTGGATGACATATTCAATAACTACATGTTGAACCCAAAGAAATCGAAATTGGGTTAAAAGTTCCCTTGGTAAAATTCGACAGCCTAACGACGTCACTTTAAAATTCATAAAATTTGTTGATGAGTGAGAAAGTGTAATCTCATCACATGGACATAAAATTTACATCAATAAGTATATATAATAACACATCCCAACATATAAAGATTTTATTTAAAATACATAACAAAATAAGTCTTTTAAAACGAGGAGTGTGAAAGGTTCCTTTACCCATTTGGGAAACTTTCAAAACGTACACCCCATGAAAGAAGGGTCATACAATGAAGATATAAATATCAATAAATGAGATTATATTATAAAAATATTAAAACAATGGGAATTAAATACACCACACAAAAGGAAATAGTGGCTAATGTAGCAAGAATCTCACGAGAATAAAAAGTTAGAAGAAAATCCCTTATGAAAATTCAGCAGCCTAACGGCGCCACATAAAACTTCCAAAAATGGATTGATGTGATAAAATAGGGTATATCATCATACTAAGATAAAATTTACAACAAGATTAATATAAAAGAACATACCCCAACATAAGAAAGTGGAGCTTAAAGTAAGTTACATAAAAAGAGTACTTAAAAATATAGATAGATGTAGGATCCCTTACCACAAGTCCGAATTGTCTTGTTCATTTCATTATATCCCAGAATAATAAAAATTGGTAAATTTATAATTTCATAAGGTCCTCCTTTAAAGATCATTATTCAGTTCATATCACATATTACAATGTTATAATATTTGGTTAATAATGTGAGTTCGTATCAGATGTTTTTTTTCGATATTTGGTACATGAGTCACAAATTAACTTGTTTGAAAATGATTGTCCATGTAGTTATAAGTAAATCAACTAAAAAATATTATTAATGATTTAAATATCATATATATCCAGTATATATTCAATTTATACTATTTCATAACATTTTTAGATAAAAATAAATGAAATGTACCATTCATGGAGACAGTAGGCCATACGTACGCGTGAATGCTAATTTCATTTTGTTGTCATATTAATAGAATTAAAAATAATTGAGAGATATATATATTATAATTCCAGTATAATATATATTTTTTATAGGTCACATAAGTTTATTAGTTTCATTATTTATACATTCCATGTATTGCATGAACGAGTCACATCACATGAGGGGGCAGTAGTCCACACATTTCCTCGTATGAAATTATCGCAATTGCACAAAATGAAAAGCATAAATGTATGTATTAAATATAAAATAAAGAATAATATGGGGAAAATAAATACCATATATATCATATATAAAATACAGTGACATCATAATGTCCACCATGAAAGGTGTTAAGAGAATATTGAACAATCATCGTTTCGGGAGGCAGTAATTCGCCATCCATAGAAACAGTATGTTCATTAACCATTAGACGGAGGTGTGTGTAAGTGTAGCTCGAATACATAACTAAAAAAAATCCTAGTATATTTAATACACTGGTGTTGTAACAAAATAAAGGAATAAAAAGATTTTAGGGGTCTGTATAAGAAAAATAAAACAAAATAACACAAGTGAAGACCTTACCTTTATATTGGGTAACTCATATTGGTTTGAACGAAAAGGGTTTCTTGAAGAGAATTCTGCCAACGTTGAAGCATCAATGATGAATAGAGGGATGTGGAGAGATGAAATGGGCAGGTTTTGGTCGATCCAAAGGCTTGAGAGTTGTGGTTAAGGTGGTAGAGGTGGGGGCCTTTTATAAGAGAAGAGGAGGGGAACTCTTTGAATGTAATAAAATATTACATTATGATAAAATGATTTCGGTTTTTAGAGGTCCCAAAAGGATATATTTCTAGGATAAGGTGATAAGGTTTTTATTTCCACGCATAAAATAGGTTGGTGACATGTGTAAGAATTATATTTCACCCTATCTTCTCATTTTATTTAAATTGTTCATTTATAAGGTAAACACTGCATCATCATGGTGTCATAAATAACCTAATTTATTTAATCTCTAAAAATTATAAAACAAAATGTCATGATGTAGGAAATATTGTTATCTTTCCGATTAATATTTATAGTCTAAGATATCGTTTATGTAGACAAAATTAAAATTATTTTACTTAGGTGTTACATACTTTGGTTACATTTTCCTATAAATGTTTTTTGATAAAAGGTCACTATCTCACTAAAGTGATTCCATGGGGTCCCAAGGTTGGGACAAGGCATCGCATGGTCGGCCATGAAACCACCAATAGCATTATGACACATTTTGTGGCCATTTTATATTTTTATGATATTATTTTCTTACCCTTAATTACCCGATTACTAATTAAACACAATAATTAAAGGTAATTACCGTCGTTACTATTCATAATGTCCAAAAAACAAAAGAGTCTTAATTACCTAATTTGGACCTTATGATTCCAAATATGGAATCAATTTCATCAAATTAAAAAACACATAAATTGTAGTAATTAATTTAGATATAAATCTCGTTGTCAAAACAAAAGACGGGTTTTTAAGAAGTAAAATTTATCAAAAGATTGACTTATTTTTACATACAATTAAAAAGATAAAATTACTTCCAATTAACAAAATTAGATTAAGTGATAAAAAAATAATTCAATTATACTTTAAAAACATTTAAAATGAAAATCTAAATATATAAATAAATTAGATGAAAAGGCAGTTTTGAATTAAAAACTGTATTTTTCAATATTCATTAAACAAAAGGCATTATCAGAAAAATACCAAAAATTAACCCTAAGCTATATTTGAAATTTCAAATTCAGAAATTATGCCCATTTAACCAAATTCAAAACATAGAAGCTTCATTAATAAATCATATAGTTAATTCCCGTTGTCAAAACAAATAGCGGTTTTTTTGGATGCAATATCTATGAAAAGTTTGGTACTTATTTATGTCCATTTTCAAAGTGAAATTAATTATAATGACCACCATTGAATTAAATTGTAAAAATATATTCTAATTATTCATTAAAACCAATTAAAAATATAATCTTACTATATATTTAAATTAGATGAAAAAGTTGCTTTGATGTAAAATGCAATATTTTTCACTATACATTAAAATGAATGAACGTTGTCAGAAACATACCAAAAATTTATCGAAAGTAAATTTCATTATCCCAATCATCAAGAATAAGTTTATTATGAAAAATAGATCTTATAAAATTGTAAAAAGGTAAATTTGAAAATGGTTCTCCATCATAAGGTGGTAACACAATCTTTTAAAAATATTAGAGTATTTATTCTTAAAATTGGATTCATTAGGAATTTAAGCCTCTATCATTTATTGGATAATTTTAAAAATATTTGAAAAACATATGTAATAATTTTCTAGTTATTTTTATTCATTCCCTCCATTTGAACGGCTAGGAGTTAACAATTATAATATTATTATATTATTACTGTGCAACGTAAGATTTCAATGAAACTCGTAGTTGCGTATTGGGTACGCCATAAAGAATATCATTGAAATTAAAGTAGTATTAACATTTTATTCACAAATATTGATAAAAATTAGAATGTAATATTATTTATTTACCTGGGATATTTCAAGTAAGCCGAAAATGAGGGAACATTCTCTAATGATCAGTTTTATTTCTTTATTCTTTATGATGATTATATAATGACTTTTGTATCCAAAATATAATGATATTTTGTTATTATAAGAGTTAAATATAAACTTATATACACATAATTATAATTTTTAATGAACATACCATTCATGTGTACATTTGACTACCACCTCACCCAAATGATGCTTGTTCATTCTTCAATTACCACCTCTAACGGTTGGAATTATGAAGGGAACAGAGAATATATATGACATATATATGATATTTATAATGAATTTATTCTTATAAATTTTTTTAATATAGCACAAACTTTTATGATTTTTATTTTGTGGGAATATGATAATATCATTTATTGAATTGTGGATTACCGCCTCCTTAAAATGATGTAATCCATTCACACTACACATGGAATGATTAATGGATGGATTTAATAAAAAAATGTTACATATATAAAATAAATATGATAATTTAATTATAATATACATACATGTAATTTAATTTTTAGGCTTTTAAATAATTACAATGGAATGAATGTTGTGTTCATGCATACATATGGCCCATCGACTCTAATAAGACTATTATTCATTTCCTATCTTTTGATATTATGGATTATTATAAATACCAACATTATGAATATATATAAAATTTAAACCATGGATAACATTATAATGATTATTAAATCATCATATATGTAATATGAATAAAAATAACAAATTAAAACATACATGATAAAGTAGTCAGTTAACTCTCGAAATTGTGAATATAATGAAACATTATTAACAAACAGTTAATAATATATTATAATTATTTAATATATTATTTTATAAATATGATTTTTGTTATGTTATAATTTTATTACACATTAAAAACCATTATACATAAAGCTATATTATGTTCACCTGAATTGAAATGTAAGGTATGGAATTATTGTCTGACCTTTTTTCACTATGTAATATGCCATTTTAACTACTTACTTCTTTGGAATTATGTATCAACCTACCATTTAGATCTATTATATCATTCATTCATTTATCTTCAATGTATTTAAATTTTCATTTTATGTTATCTCTTTCATGGGGATTATGATTTCAAAGTTCCCAACTAGTACAGGACTTCAACTCAATTTATTTTTATTGAGACATACTTTATTGTTGGGAACCTAATTTATTACATATGGTATAAATACAACCAATTATAATTGTAATATATTGATTAATTTATTATTAATGATATTTTGTCTTTTAATTTGAATTATTTCATCTAACTGGATTTGAATTAATCATTACTGAGTAAAAAATAATTTCACGGCCCAATTTCATTTCTCTAGGTTATATTACATACTCATTGTCATTAATATTATAATATTATGTGTGTAATAACTTTTTACTATATAATTTTAGTATTTATGATTTTTAGGTGGATTTAAATTTAAAATAGTTAATCTATTTAATTATTGATGCTCAAATCAATGTTTTGGTCATTTCAAAGGTTTACATCACAATCTAATTTTGTTCATGATTTTTTACACTTGAATTTCCAGTAGAGGAATTTATTTTGTAATTATATATAAAATACTTTTATTTTTGTTTTCTATTTTTAATCATGACCTATTACATGTAATTTTATGAATTTTCTACTCTTTGGTACTCAAAATAATTTAAAAAATGTTCTAAAGAAATCCCGAAATTGTGTCTATCCTAAGTTGGAGAACCCCATTTCGTCTAAAAAACTATTCTCTAAAAATGTTTTAAGAAATGTTTTAACCATTAATTTTTTTTTATTAAATAATATTCTACCATTTTTTATTTTTTAAATGTTTCCAAATGAATATTCTTGGCACATTCTAAATAAGCTACTTTTCTATCATTTTTACCTTTCAAAAAGAAGGTTCATTTAACCTTGTACGAAATGTATTTTTTTTCCGACCATAATATCATTGAAGGGTTATTTTGATGATTAAAAGTTTTATTTTGAAAAATTATTTTTTAGAAGTGATTTCTAGGAAAATTATTTAATAAAAAAACGAAAAGGATATTTTACTCATGAATGTTCTTAAAAGTCATTTATATAGTATATCCATTCATCAATGAAATCATTCTATTATTTTACTCAATATGGGAATCATTTTATAGATTCCATCCTTATTATTCCTCTAAATGGTTTATTATTTCTTTGACCAAGGATTGTATTTTAAAATAAAACCTTTATTTCTTTGTTATTCCCATTGAAATATTCAATTTTCTATTATCATTGAATATAAAATTTCCACTAAATATCAATATCATTTATCGTTCATATGATTATTTTTTAAACCATATATCATTTGTACATATTATTTTACATTGAATGTTATTTTATATATGAAAAAATATTGATAAATTTGTATCATTTACTCAATACGGATATTTGATAAAGCACAATATTCATGAATAAAATCAATTAATTGATATATGAGTAATTATTTGGACAAGTTTTACAAGGGTGGGGCCTGGTTACAAATATTCCCTTCATTCATCCGATGTCTCATGAGATGAATCGTTTGGCTAGCCTATGATAATGGGTTATTAAATATATATGTTATAAACGATCTCTTGAAAGGTATTCATAGTTAATGAAACATATACCTAGTAAACATGGCATCCAATAAATAAACATTTCCTTCATTTTCATTCCATTATTATTATCCATTATATTTTTACTATGAAAAAATCTATAGATTCAGTTGATTCTTATTTTATTGATCAAATGGTCTGGTTTTTAGTTATTTAACCTCCCATACAAATTATTACTTATCTAATTGTTTTAAATGGAATGTGTGTTCAGTTACTTTCGATTCTATATTTTCTAGGCACTCCCTCTCAGTTTATTGATTACATGTAATATGTGTTCAATTATTAACCTTCCATATTGATAATTCCCATTGATTCCTTATTTTTTCATCCATGCTTAACCCTTACAAATAAATTGACCGCACTAATATTTTTGTTACGTTTCCTAAGAATCCAAGAAGTGAACTAAGAATGATATGTAGGAATACACTAGATGGAATTGAGTGATTATTCAAGAATGATTTTTTTCTATAATTATTGTATTAATTTGTAATACAAGACTCATGTATGAATCTAGTTTACAAAGACTACTAAAATATTCATCCATTGAGAATTTAATCCATTTAATAATTACAAATATAATGCTTTTGGACACTCTCTCTAGGCTTACTATTGTCTGGTCTCAACATTAAATACCATTTCTAATCAATTTTTCTGCTTCTTAATATTTTAATAATGTTATTAAATAATTGAATAAAACGTTTTTGTATTAGTAATACATTTTAGCATAATAATCTGAATGAAATCCATATAAAGATTAATATTAAACTATACAAAGGGAAATTCAACCTGATATTAATGAATGGACCTTCCACTTATAACATTTGGATGATTTCTATAAGTCATGGATGCTTTAATATTTCCACAATGAGTTTTCAACAAATGTAATACCCAAATTTCATGAGGTTATATTCTCAATTTACTTGAATAGTTATCATAAATGAAGAATGTTATGTTCCAGAGTCAAACAAGGTAATGTTATAATTCAAATAAATAAATATCATAATCGTAACCAATTCATTTTAGGGAAAACATCAACCATAATAGTAAAAAAATTAATCAACCTATTTCTTCCAATGTTAATGATTTCTTCCCTAAGTGATAATCTTCACACATATGTTTTTATAATTCCCCAACTCATTTTAATTAAAGCATCTTACTTTCATTTTTTCATTATTTTTCTTATCATTTTCGTTACTCTGATGATCCATGTGACCAAACATTCGCCATTTAATGTAGTTCTGAAACTTCCTAACATATTCCCCAAGGAGATTTTTACCACACATATCAGAAACTAGAAACAAATTTTTGTTACCTTTATATTTATTTGATGAAAAATTCTCTATTTCCTACCAACTATTCCTTTTATTTTACTTGTTTTTAAAAAATACATAATCTTTATAAAACTTCTTTTATACCCTAGTATCAATCCAAAGAAGTTTATCATAACTTTTAATCACATATGAAGCTACGATTTTATATATAGGCATAGATCCTATGAAATATAAATAATTTTATTATAATGATCCTGCATAAAATTTTGTACATACCTTTCAAATAATGTGACATTTTATTTATATAAAACCTATAAATATTCATCATTTTTTCACAATTCCAATAATTATTTTCCATCGCAATTTGAAAATTCATATAAGAATATTCCCTAAATAAAATGTTTTTAATGTTATTTCATTCTAAGCTATCATTATGTTCACCTTCCCAATAATTATTAACCATTATCCTCCATTGATCAGCTTCAACATGAAAAATATAAATATAAAACCTATTTTGTTATTATATAAAAAACCCATTAGAATGAAAATATTCTATAATTCATTAATCCATCATTTAACTATCACATGATAAAAAGTTCACCTCAATGTTAGAGGATTTTGTCTCATAAAATGATCTAGTATCATCAATGTTAGATACAATATTTAATGGAGGTATGTACATATTAATATTTTGGTATAAATCTGTTATTTTTGTTAATGAAATAATTACCAGATGTTTTAGGGGCCTCGAGGGGTGTTCAATGGGTTTAGGACTCAAACAGATGGAAAATTGGGCCCACCAGTACAAGGCGCATGGTTTATGCATAATTAAGTAAATTATGTGACCTAATTAAGAAAACTATGAAATCACTGATAGTGCCATATCACATGTATGACCAATGGTTTATCAAATCATGACAGCTACCGGGGAATCCGTATGATCCATCTCATTTCAGATAGTGGCTTGTGCATAGTTGGTAATAGTTTGGAAAACTGTATCGGTAAAACGTGCGCCCTTATAAAAGTTGGAAAAGTTAAAAATTTTCAATTATGGGTTTTTCTGTCTTCCCCTTTTTTCTCTAATTATTTCCAACATTAAACCCTTTTCACAAACAAGAACCCTAAATGTATTACAAGGGTCAGTCGCCCTCAATTATTCATCATTTTCATCACTTTCATTTGTAGATTAAAGCTTTGGGTATGTGTAGTCTTCTAATTCTTTATCGTTTATAGATTAGGGTTTCTATCTTGGGATATATTCTTAATAATATATAAAACCCATATTTTATGGTGAAATATAGGTTAAGTATTAAAGTTTCTTTTTAATCAAGATATAATACCATTTTTATTAGTGTTTTCTTCAACAGATTCAAGGTAGGTGGTCAACATGTTATATTCCATGGTATCATTGTAGTTTTATGCTTGTTAGGCTTTGTTATTTGTTATATAATCTTTTAATTTTGATTAATTTGGTTATATTTGATAAAATGGGTGTCTAAATGGTCAACGGAACCCTTCATGGTCCCCATGGGACAGATCGACGATTATATGACCAATTTAAGGCTAGCCATCGAGTCCAATGACATTCCCAAACCTAGGAATTAGAAAAACACATGCTATTTAATGTGTGATAATGTAGAGGAAACGATAAACAATTTGATATGTTTTTTGAGTTTTAAATATAATATTGCTTGTGTAAATAGACTTGATAATGACTTTAACAGTTGTTTGGAATGGAATGGAATTGGGTTAATGGTGTTAATTGTGATCATGGTATGTAAATTATGAATTATGTTAGAAAAATTAATGAGAGTTAGTGCATTTAAAAAAGAAAATATATTAAATTGGTAATTTCATGTTATGTGGGAGATATGTTAATTATGTTTTCATAAGAGAATTAACGAATATGTGAAATGGGTTGACATAATGGAATCATTAAATATTCTTAGTGAGATATGAATGAGAATGGGAATTGTAATAAATGGGCTAAGTAAGGTAAATGATAAATGGGTTAATGGGTTTTAGAATAATATTACATCTTATATTTAATTTTATGAACTATTATTTTTATATGTATTGGTTGTATTTGTTCTTTATTAGGTTATGTTTTGTGAAATGATGAATAATCATGTTCACGTGGCTTAGTGTGTGGGATAAAAGTCTAAGGCTCCCCGACGGGTAATGTTAGACAAATTCTCTAAACCACCACCATAATTTATGAGATAAGGGAGGGGATAGAGATATGTTCACCTAACGGTTTCATACTACAATGAATAAGGCTTCAAGGTTAGGTTGTTATGTTTTTATAGATGTGCTATCCCTAGTGAGATATGGACTTGACTTATTCATTTCTGTAGGATGATGAATTCCTTGAATCATTTTGTGAATGATATAAATTCCAATAAATGGATATTATTTTTATTATAAACTTAGTAATGAAGAAGATGAAACTAATGAATTTGGAAATACGTTTATTAATCGAAATGTAATGATTTTTACAAGTTCTCCAAAGTCTCTTTTATTTAATTTTCATTCATTTAATACTTTAATGCACAATCAATTTAGTTTCGATGATTTTTATAAACCATTGGTGGTGGCCTACTGAGTTTTACTCACACCCTATCGAGGAAATCATTGTATACCTAAGAATATTTCATTATTCTTGGTTAGGAGAAGGTAAAAGGCCATGTGTTTAGGAGTTGAGTCATTCTTGAGATGTATATGGATGTTGTTTCGAACATGGAGTCAATACTATTTTAAGTATTAATATATTTGTTTTTATTTTGGGTTTTTATCTTATAACATTGTATCATGTCATGAGTTATTTATTGTTGGGTATGGTTTGTACACAGTTTTAGTATATGGTTATTTTCATATGTACATTGGTCATTATTTTTTGTTCTTTTATTCTATTTATTTATTTTATGGATTACTTTGTTAAAGATGATATAGTCTCCCCACATTAATTTGAGACCCTCGCATCATGTTGGAAACATCTGGAATATGAGTTGTAGTTCTTAAGGTCATGTGGTGATCTGGATTGGGGAATTAGATTAGTGGCCCCTGACCGGGGGTGTTACAATTTGGTATGAGAAGGTTATTTTCTATGAATTATTATTTGGTGATGGTTGAAAAGAGGTTTTGAAGGTGTTAGGCCCAGGTAATGATATCATTCATGGGTGTAGATAACCGATGTATGAGGGATTAAACCATGTCACTCGGGGGGTAAATTGATTTTCTTGTTGTGTATTGTTACATTTGATGATTTTTAACCTTTGGATAATCCGCATATATTGTGATGTGTTTTTTTCTTGATATATTTCTCATATACATAATTTAATGAGAATGTGCATTCATGCATCATTCTAGGAACCTAATTATATAAGTTACATGTGTCATGGTAAGCACGTACACATACACACATTAGAAGAGTGTGCAAGAAATAAATGTTTGGATGAATTTGATTTATTTAAAGTGATGAAAATGGTGTCTAATGAAATGACGTAAATGGGTAATAATGGAAGTGAAATTTAAACTAATGAATAAAGAATTGTTATTAATAAAGGGTTGTAATGGAATTAAAATATTCTTCATATAAGCTTTGATATGGGAATATTTTTGAAACGATATAGAATGTTAGACATGTAACTAGTTGAGTGTGTCACCAAATGTTAACAAAGGTCCTTTGTAGGGATGGTCAAGGGTATTGTTCTGGTAATAATAATACCTATTGGGATAGTGTATGAGAAATGGGTTTTTTATGGCTAGTGGTGACACTTCCTTTATATTTTGTGGAAGCTTTAATGCTTGTGATCTAATGCTCATATTTGGAATTGTAGAGAAATACGACGATGAAGATTTGGATAGGTTAGGTGATAAAAGGATGTTACTGAGAATTCTCTCCCTTTATTGTAGAATGAATACCAAGTGGTTCATGGTGATAGAAAATTCTATTTCCTTGACATCGATTTTCATTGTATTTAGATGATGAAACATGATCGAAGGTGGGTTTCATGAAGTATGTTCAATTTGAAAAGGAAGATTCAGTTGTAGCACACTCTTCCTTTTATAGGGTAGGGTGGCCCAGAAGCAGTCGAGTTCATGATAGAGTCTATCCATACCATTATTAATCACCTGGTGACTCCTTCAAATAAGAGATTCATGTTAGTGGATTATATTATGTGGGGATAGGCAAAGAATTTTTGGGACATTGTGGTTTAGATAGAGTAAGATGAAAGAATGGTATGTAATGATTTCTGGGAAAAGTTTTGTAGAGCACTGCTACCCTGATATATCGAGGTTGGAGAATTCTGTGGAGTTTATGATTTTGCATCCGTGATGGATTATGATTTTTGTTTCAATATTCTTTGTTTTTTCATTCTGAATTTATAAAAAGATGAGGAGACTATGGAGAAATGTTTCTAGGATGGTCTTAGGAATGATATCAGGTACCAAGTGAATATATTATATCAAAAGAGGTTTGTATAGGTTTTAGAATAATACCTGATATTAGAAGAGAGCATGAAGGGAGCATTTGGTGGAGGGTTTTTGTGGTAGTTCGGTGGAAAAGTGGAACATTGTTTTGGATGTTTCCAATAGCGAATGAGTGCGTATAGTTTTCGGAAGAGAGGGATAGTCCCTCAGTATGGTGATTAGGTGTTATGTTTCAAGTGTGGTAGGTCGGGGAACATGTGGTGTTAGTTTCCTCTACCACTAGTTGAGTGTTGGTCATGTGGTGGGTTGGGACATGTATAATGGTTCTGTAAGAACCCTCAATAAATGGTCATGGATGGATTTCATAGCTAGATGTCCAGTGAAGAAAGGGGGCCGGTCAACCCATATTAGGAAGGGGGTTGGAGATCCACAGTTCACACTAGTAGGGGTGGTGGACGTGGAACTTTGGGGTTAGATCATCCATAGAAACTCAGTAGTTCAATGAAATGCGGGGTACTCAGGCCGAAACCCATTGTTTATGGGTAGGTCATCTTCACGCGGTTTATTATACTCATAGAGGTGATGAGGTTTCACCATCTACCATTTGAGGTATGACTCATATAACAACTATGCTTTAAATTTCTTTTGTCATATGTTTTATGCATTATTTTATTTCTGCATAGCTTTTAGTTGTGATAGGATTAATCGTGGAAAGTTTGTGTAAGGTTATTTAATTTGATACTTCATTGGGGGTGCAAGATAATGATATCCAAAAATGTACGGTTTGTGGGTTGATATTTAGTGGATACTATTTTCTATTGAAACTATTTTTCTTTCAGATGTCAGGTTTTGAATTTATTTTTTCTATGGAATAAATGGTGTTATATCAATCCCATAAAGATTTTTAATGATGTCTGAAAATGTTTGTGTGTCCCAATAGAAACAGTTGTGTCCTTCATGGAGAGTGGGATGATTGAGTAGGACAAGAATCTCCAATTTTCTAGCAAACTAGAGAACTCATGGCCCAGGTGAATTGTCTTGTGTTGGATGAAGGATGATGGGAGTAACCAATCATTCCTCTTATTTTAAAACTATATCAATATTTGTACTCTGAGAAATTCTCGGGGCTATCACTTGGATGAGATGTTGAGTTTATAATCAAGTAGTATCCTAGGGAATAACTAGTTTCCATTACTCCATATCGAATAGTGCTAACAGAACTCCAAAATCAAAAGGTTATATTGGAAGAGTTTAATATATAGGGTTTCATCCATCCTAGAATGTCACCATAGGGACAAAGAGTATTATTTTCTAACATGGAAGATGGATCATTGAGTTTGAGTATTGAAATTTTAATCATATGACCGTTATGATTCTAAACCTACTTCCCATAATCGATGACATTTTTACCCACTATGGGGTGTGTTAGTGTTCTATAATATTTATTTGAGATTATTATACCAACAGTTGTGGTTGAGACCTTCCGATATACCATTGAATGACCTGTAGAGGAGGTATGGGTTGTATGAGTTAGTGGTTATTCCATTTGGATTAAAAAATTCACAGACTTTATTCATGGATTTAAGGAACCAAATATTGCACACACACCTTGACTAGTTGGTAGTCGTCTTCTTTGATGATATCTTGGTGTGATCCATAACTCACAATGATCATGCCAAACACCTTGAGATATTCTTGATTATATAAAATGATGACCACACTTATTCCAAGCTATCAAAATGATAGTACTGGATTGTTAAAATACATTTATTAGGTCACATAATTTTTGAGTCAGGTTCATCATTGGATATAGAGATAGTGCAGGTTGTGGTGTCTTGGTAGTATCCAAAAAATGGTTATAATGTTAGGAGTTTTCTAGGTTGGGTCAGTGATTGTGGAATGATCATTAGTTTTTTTTCCAATTTAGAAGAACCACTCATAGTCTCAACCAATAAGAAAGTTATGTTCGAGTGGTCATACTCATGCGATAATAAATTTCAGAAGCAAAAACGCGGTTTAATACCTCAGCAATCATTCTCTTACCCAAACCAGGTAAGTGGTACCCCTTATTATGTAATTTGACCAATGTTGGACTTGGGTAAATGTTGATGTAGGAGACCGGGTTATAAAATATGGGTAAAGATAGTTGAGCCCTCATCAAACAAAAAACCCCACTAATTTTCTTGAATTGACTGCTGTGTTTTATTCCTTAAAGCGTTAGATTAATTACTTCTTGAGAGATAGGTTTATCATGTATACCGATCATAAAAGTCTTATGAAAATCTTCTCTCAGTGTGCTTTTTATCTTCGATTGCAAAGGACAGTCATGTACCTGCATTAATATGACTTTGAGAACTAGTGCCCTTGGGGTTTGTTACACTCATTTCCAATTTTAGAGTCGAAATGGGATGAAATAACAATTTAATTCATAGTGGATCTTCCGAGGATGCCTTAGTAGAATGATAGGGTTTGCGAAGTTTTGGATATATTGACTAAGATGGCCCATTTCATGCCAATCTTGGATACTCACATAGTTGATCAGTTGGGTGAGTTTTATGTTCATACGATAGTGAAGTTTCATGGTGTGCTAGGAACTATAGTTGTAGATCATCATCCAAGTTTCACATCATGTATATACAAAGGATTGCATATAGATCTTGGTAAATAGTTGTTTTTGATTATGTTTTATCACCGATAGATAGACAAGATTCCAAAAAGTGAAATTCATGTTTTTGAAGACATGTTTTGTTTTAGTGCCTTGGATTAAGGCGGTTCATGGGAGAAACACTTATAACTTGTTGAGTTTTCCTAAAATATTTGATTTTAGAGTATGATTCTGATGTAGACTTTGGATGAAATCTTTGGGAAACCATTTCTATCATTGTTGTGTTTATTGGAAGTTGTGGAGACTATGCTATTGGGACTGAGCCTTGTGTATGAGACATCAGAAAAGGTTCGATTTATTCAGAAGTGCATGTAATTTGATCAAAGTAGATAAAATTAATATTAAGAACATTGTCATAGACCTCTTGAGATTTTGGAGGGTGATAGTGTGCTTCTTCAGGTGTCCTCAAAGTTAGGTCTGCAATTAATTTAGAAGTAGGGCATGTTGGTGTATAGGTACATGGGGCAGTTAGATATTTTAGAGAGTGTCAGACATGTGGCTTACCGATTGCCTCTTCTACAGTGGTATAGTGTAATGGAATGTTATTTTCATGTTTTAAAACTCTGAGAGTATCACTGAGATCCATCTAATGTGACAAATGTTGATGATGTCGAGTGTGAGGCTGATACATCCTTTAAGGGGAATTCGATTTGTATTTTCGATCGTAGTGAGGAGGTTTTCCTTGGCAAGACTATACCCTCAGTTTGAGTTTTTTGGTAACATTGAAATGTATCAAAAAGAAAATGGGAGTGAGAATCATATTTGGGGGTTCAGTAACCAAATATATTTTCATCAAAATCTCAGTAATGCTCAGTAATAGTGGCTCGAGTATGATATGTAATAAGATAGGGGATGTTATATGATCCTAGACACTGTAGAGGTATTTAATTATAATAATTTTTGTTCAACCTTTTATATTTTTTTATTTAATGGATTAATAGATGTTTTACGGTCTATGGGGGTGTTATGGATGTCTAGGACATGAATGGAAGGAAAATTGGGCCAACTTGTGCTAGGAACACAATTGGCGCATGGTCTAATAAACTATCAGGCATGTCTATGTAACACTACTAGAAAAATAGCATATTCCAACGGTTTGAAACCATTGGTATATGACTCCAAACAATTGTCTTGTATGGTGTGGGGATAGGTCTATAAAAATGGGTTTAGGAAAACTATTGGTATAAGTAATATAAATAATCTATACCAACAGCTCCCTAAAACCATTGGTATATGTATTTCAAAAAAGAAACATTTTTTTGGTTTTGATCCCAGTACCTCCGGTTTATGATTGAACAACCTAACCACTAACCTAAATTGACATTTTTGAAAATAATTTTCTAAATATATATATTAATTATCATAAATATTTTAAATTTGGATTTATTTAATGTTGTGTGTAAGAAGATTCCCTAAAAAATACTGGTAACTATACCAACGGTTCTCAAAACATTTTGTATAGACCTATACAAAAGGTTTTGAGAACCCTTGGTATAAATTCATTGATATTGGGACGTATACCAATGGTTTTGGACGAACCATTGGTATAGGGGGGACCTATGGAAACGGTTTTTCCAAAAACCATTGGTATAGGGTCTCTATTATGGACTTATACCAATGGTATGGCCAAAACTGTTGGCAATAGGTCCATAATAGATACCCTATACCAACGATTTTGGGAAAATAGGTGGGATATGTCCATATAAGTGACCTATACCAATGGTTTCTCCAAACCATTGGTATAGGTCCCCCTATACCAATATTTTTGGGCAAACTGTTGGTATATGTCAAAATTAGTGACCTATTCCAACGGTTTTGGCCAAACCGATGGTATAGGTCAATATAAGTGAACTATAACAACGGTATTCCCAAAACTATTGGTATAGATCTTATTTCCAGTAGTGTAAACCGTGGAAAAATCTATAGTGTAATATCACAATGTTGGAACCCAGTTTTTTAAAATATGAGACTTATCTAGGTAACTGTGCAACCCATATCCCCTCGAATACTGGCTTGTGTGTTTCTTGTACAACTGTGCAGCTAAACCTTGTGCCCCTGAAAACGATAGAAAAATTACAAAATTTTTGTTACATGATTTTAATACATACACCAATTTTATCCCCTCATTTACACCGTTGAACCATAGTGTTGAATAAGAACCCTTAGTGGATTCCACGTTTCAATGTCCCTCATTTCATGGTTGTTGAGATGATCATCGCATGTGGATTGAAGCACCTGGTACGTCTAATATTCTTTATCCTCTCATTTCCATATTTGGGTTTGTATCTTGGGAGATATTTTTTTGAGTCTCTAAAACAATTTTTTTCAAGTTAAATCCTGATTGAGTCATAAATAGTTTTTTGAATATAGATCTAAGACCACTTTTAGAAGTCTCTTCACCAATAGATTTGAGGTAGGTGTTTGGAAATTTATATACCATAGTTTCGTTGTAGATTTGTGCTTGTTTGGTTTTGTTCATGGTTATCTATTATTTTCCTTTTGATGAATTTGGTGAGATTTTGTATAATGGGATTATAAATGGTTAATAGAAACCATCATGCTTCCCATGGTATTAATGTTGGCTGATTTGACCAATTTTGAAACACGCATAGGGTAGGCTGAATTTCCTGGACCTTAGAATTAGTAAAACGCATTATAGGTTAATGTGTGATAAAGTAGATTCCTTGATGAAAATTTTTATAGTTTATTTGAGATATAAATGTAATATTGTTATTTTACCTATACTTGATAATGGAATAAGGGATTTTTTGTCATGGCATGAATGTGGGTTAATTTGGTTAATTGAGATCAGGACACATGGCTTATGAATTTTTTTTGAAATTCATAAGTGAATTATTGAATATGAAACAATGAATACAATACATTAGTAATGGCATCTAAAGTGAGGGATATGTTGAATAGGTCATTATAAGGGAATTTATGAATATGTGAAATGAGTTAAAATAATTTAATTATTGAACTTAATTATTGAGATAGGTATGAGAATGGGAAATGGGTTAAATGTTCCATGTAATGAAAATGATAAATGGGTTAATCGGTTGTGGAAAAGTATAAACTCCCATGTTTATTGTTATGTATTATGATCATTATATGTATTGGTTGAATTTGGTTTTGATATGATTGTGAGTGATGAATGAATGAATAATCATGTGCACATGGCTTTCAGTGCCAGATAAATGACTGAGGCTCTTCCCATTGGTCGAGTTAGACGGATTCTATAATCCACAACCATAATGCACAGGTTATGGAAGGTAACTGATCTCTATTCCACTAATTGTTTCATACCACATGGAATGAGTCTTCAAGGTGAGGATATTGTGTTTTTTTGATGGGTAATCCCAAGTTAGATAGGAACATGATTAATTATACTTTTTAGACTAATTAATCCATTGAATATTTCAGTGAATGATGTAAATTCCCACCCATGAATTATATGTTGATGATGAACATAGTAAATAAGAATATGTAAAAAATGAATTTGGCACCATGGTTGGTAATATCTATGTAAATATTGTTAACTATTGTACCAAGAACTATGTTTTATCTACATTTCATTTATTTAATACATGAATTCACTATCTGTTTAGATTGTATATTTTTTAGAAACCATTGGCGGTGGCCTACTGAGTTGTACTCATACCCCACTCGAGCCAACATTGGGTACTTGAGTAGATTTCATGCATGGAGGATAGGTGAGGGGAAAATGTCTTGTTACTGGGAGTTGAGTCCTTATTGAGAGGTACATGGAGGTGGTTTTGGACTTGGCATGAGTTCCATTTTTGGGATTCCACTATTTGTCTTAATTTTTGGGGCTTTTCCCTTGGCACTGTATCATGACAAGGCATATTTTTTATTAGTTTAAATTTTCCCAATTTTAGGAGATGGTTTTTTATACATGTGCATTGGTCATTCTAGGTTGTTCTGTTATTCAATTTATTTTGGTTTTGTATAAATTTGGAAACGATGGAATATTATCCCCATGTGGCTTTGAGACCATCACTGCTAGTTGACAAACTATTCCATATAAGGAGGAATGCTTTTGGTCTTTTGGTGACGCAGCTCAGGGAACTAGTTTAGTGCCCCTCAAGTATGGGAAATTACATTAATGTTCCTCTGTGGTAAATTTATATTCTCTCTTTTATAGATACCACAACCATTTTTAGATTGTAATAACTTATCCATTACTATAACAAAATACATTGTTCCAATTCCAACCATTATAGGTTTCTAGTTTGTAAGTATATTTTCCCCACAATTCCTTCCTACATAAGCTTCCTTATTCCTTGTACAGAAAACAATTATTAACAAACATATTTTAGAGGAATAAAACTTATTATAATCAAATTCAATATCATTTCAACATATCCTTAATCTAAAATCTATTAAGGGTGTATTATTAACATTATCCTAACAACTAAATTTTTCTACTTCTTTCAATGATACCATAAATAAGGAGCCAACGTTAAACATTACATGTTCTAGAGACTTTAAACTAGATTCCACTATCTTACATTAGGAATTATATTTTAGGTTTAGTAATTTCTATAGGTAGGTTATACCTCTAAAACAAATAAACATATATTATAAAGTGGAAAAATTTATTAAATATCCATTTCCCCTAAACAAAACATTTTACAAAATAGACATGTTTTATTATCCTGAAGAATATTCACCACCTTCAACTTGACTTATTATTTTCCATTACTTATCCTTAAACCAAATGAAATAAATTTTAAAATATAGGATGCGCACAACAATCATAGCATGTAACATAAAAAGGATGAATTGAATAAACCCATTAGTCCATGAATAATTATAATATTCTCCCTTTTCAAAATGACCATTGGGCCTAAAATTAACAATTTATTACCCAAGAAATAAACTTATCTTCCCATATATTTTTATAGAAAATGTAATATAAAATCTTAAAAGAAAAAAAAAGAAAAAAATAAAAATTTATTTTCATTCATGAAAACTAAAATAATTTCAAAATTTTATTCTTTTAACCATTAAAATGTAGCATATACTTTAATTTAAATATACGATTAATGTAATACCTAGATTAATAATAAGATTTCTATAAAAATCATAGTAATAATTAATGAAACATGTAGGTAATGTGGGGTATAGTTTATATATAACTCTTTTAATCACAATTATAATTTTAATAACCATATGATTGAATTCTATACATAATGCATTGGAAGGATTTCACATAGACATACATCATTGGATTATCATAGAAACACCCATTCTTGGTTAATAATGTATCCACCGATCCTTAGTTTATAATAGAATCACACATCATCATAAAAATTCGAAATAAACATAACATAATAAAAAATTTAAAACAATTCAATTTCGAATATTACATTCAAAAAAATATTATTTTCACCCATAAGAAAAAATTTATAGATGTAGAAATATTTACTCAATTTTAAAATAATTTAAAGTAATGAAAACAAAGGAAAATTGAGTGTTTAGTTGAATAAAACATGAAATATTATAAATTTATTTATAAATAAAAAATGGTTATAATGGAAAAAAAATTCATTTTCGCATTATATTTTAAAATAAAACAATCTCTTTGTCATTTTTAATGAAATGAATAAGATTACAGAAAAGGTTTCATTTTAAAAAACATTGAAAGATATAAAAGAGATACATAAAATTTCTCCTATAATTATTTTATTTCATTATAAATATACCTATAATTTTTTTTAAAAAATATGGATATGTCAAAATAATTGTTGGAAGTTAAATTTATATTTAGGATTTTTTTTAAAAGAATCTCCTTTACCTCAAGACTAACACAACATGTTCATTCCGTATATTATTGAATACTAAACATATGTTGATCATTTACATTATTTAGAACATTTTTCATGTTTTTTATTCCTTTTATTTCACTTATTATGATTTTATATACAATTACTTATTCAATAAAGTTCACGTCAAACGTTTTGATGATATTTGGGTCATGTGTCCAAAATGACTTCGGTCAGTAGATTATGGTCAAAGTTGTCATTATTACATCATATAAAGAATAATAGTTATAAAAACTAAATAATTTTATTCATAAATTATAAATTTATAACCAATCATGAAATATGGTTATGAAAAATGAACCACATTACAATCATGTATATGGTATGTCCTACATGCGTATGAGTAACGTTTCCATTTATCAGGGATCATTATATAAAAATGAAAGTATTTTTTTAGATTTATAAAATGATTATTATATAATTAAAACCATATTATTTTTCCTAACAGACACATATATATATATAATTGAAGTGATTTGGTGAAAAAAATGAATTATATCACTTTTTGGAGGTGGTAGTCCACAATACACTCCAACAACGTTGTATTTTTTAGTGAATAGAACGTTAAGAAGAAAGATGATATATTATAATACTATAATTAAAATATTTCATTAATTTCATATATATACATTAATTCCATCTATATAACCTACCATTAGATATGTACATGGAAAAATAATTACATCATTTTGTGAGGCGCTAGTACACCGTACACACAAATGATAATTTCTATTCCCATTTGATGGGAGAGGAGAAGGATATAGGTTGTTACATTAACATAAAAACAAATAAATATATGTAATATGGTGATGTTATTATTTCATAATGACTGAATAAGATTTTATGGTTGTAGAAGAAGAAATAAAATTAAAACACATGATTAAGAACTATAACTCTTTTTTGGACAACCCCTTTTTGTTACTCCATGATACCATTATGGTTGGTATTATAACATATATAATAACTCTAGTATGTGGACTGGGATTTAAGGAATAATTTTTTTAGGTATTTACTGAAAAAAATTAATAGTAATGTTTAACTAACTCAGAAGAATATGTTCATTTATATAAGAGAGGGGAGGGTCACTCTTGGAATTTCATAAAATATTGAACAGATATAAATTAATGATGATTCCAAAATAGATAAAAATTATAATTTTAGAATATAATGTGACAATGAGTCGAATTCATCTCATCCAATAATAGTCTAACAATCCTGGATCATATTTTTAAGCATATTGTTTTCATTTTAACCCTTCATTAATATTATTAACAATTACGATAATATAAAAAAGTGTACGCTTTAGTGTTAATTTAGTTCCTGTAAAAGAAAATATTAACCCTAAATAGACTATGTTTGATTTCATGAAACATATATAGAATTCACATGGCTAAGTATTAAATTTTTAGTAACTTAAAAACATTTAATAAAATATTATTAATATCAATTTTTAATGTATTTTTTAATTTAAATTTAAAACATTAAAAAAATGTGATTTGAAGACAATGAAAAAAAATATATAATATTTGATGTATATCTAAATAAACTTGTAAAAATAACACTCAATAAAATAATATCAACTTTTAGTGTTTTAAAAATCACTTTTTGATTTACATGCCCAAATACACTCTTAGTGTTGCATAGCATTTTAGGTAATTCTTTATTCACTAAAATTAAAAATAAATTACCATGACGGAAAGAAATTTATATTTTTAATTAATAAATTAAAATTAATGACATCTCCTTTTATTATTATAATAATCTTTAAATGATAATAAAACAGACAAAATATCAATTTTTACATTTGTTTATATAAAATAATATAAATAGTCAAAATCCTGGCCAAATGGAAACAAAAGAATTATATTCGACATTCTCATGATTATGGATAAGATATAATAATCCAATAAAATTAATTCATTTGTTATGGTCATTATTTAGTCCTTATCATTTAATTTTTAACCTTAATTACCTGATTTACCCATTACCATGTTAGTAAATATTTCCGGTTACTATTTATAATGTCCAAAATAGGTGAATATTTACCAAAAATAAAAACAAAAAAGGGGAATATTAATCAAATAAGGAACCACTAATTAATAATAAAGAATCGAATTTTTAATATTCAAAATAAAATGTTTTATAGTTTAATTTACAATTTAAATTGATAAAATGAGATGAAAACAATTTTTCACAAAAATGCTTTTTTAAGTATCAGATATATTTATATAACAAATTAATGTATAAAATTAATTTCTAAGAATGTAATTGAATTATTTTAATTCAAAATAAACTAATAAACTTTTATAACTATTTAAAAATTGAATTAGAATTATTAAATAATCCAAAATAAGATAATTTTTTTAATAAAAGTCTATTTTTCACAATTCATTGAAAAAGCAGTTTTGTTAGAATTCTATAAAAAAATTCATCATATAATATTTTTTAGTATATGAATTAAAAAACGAAATTAATTTTTTGAAATTAAAATTTTAAAATTTGGAAGTCATGCTTTTAAATAAAACCAGATAATTCATTAAAATCAAATTCTGTTATAAATATATATTTTTTTCATTTTTATTGAAAAATATCCTTATACTGTTAGGATGGATAAAACTATATAAAATATAAAAAAGGAATATTAATAATAAAATATTATTTTAATTCCAATAATACAAAGTTTGTTATTGTATGTATCTTGATTTTTGGTATACCAGTGAGTTAAGGATGAACGACCAAAGTATAATATTAATGTGAAAATCATTACCCATACCCGAATGAAATTGGAAATAATTAACCTGAACTTTTTTATTAGATTCCCATAAACAGCTAATGTATATTATTTTATATGGGTTTTAGTAGATTTCCTTATGAATCCGACACACATTATTACTATTAGATAATAATTTTTATTGTTTATCACTAGTACATAATAGCCTTATACAAATGGTTAATCTCAAAGAACCATTCAAATCTGAGAGGATATTCTATAGTTTTTTTCAATGGATTTCAATTGTATGTGGGATAAATAACATCCCTTAGTCGAGTATTCCTAAAATTAATATCTTTTAATCATTCATTCAGATGCTTCCTTTTTAATCCCTCAATGGAAGGTTTTCTATAACTCCAATGAGATGGGATTAAGTTAGAGAACTAAATCTATTAGAACATCAGATAGTTAAGGAAATGTTGGAAAATGATTGAGAATTTTAGTAGTACATAATGGAATCATATAGTTGATTGATACAATTGGAAGGTAAAAATCTATGCAATATAGAATTTGATTCTCGTGATAAGGTATTTCTATGAATTTTTTAATTGAATTAATTCATGAGATTCATAAATAACAGATAGTTGATCCCTAGTTATATGTCACCCAATGAGGTTCTTGATCAAGTATAGATGGTAACGTAACGCTTGGTGATTCGACTAAAATTCCCTATAGTTCATGTCATGTTCCAGATATCCTTTACGAGGAAGTATATACCTGATATGCAGAGACCCAGTTTTCTTCCTTTTAAGGCTTTGAAATAATTTCATATATATTTCCAAAACTAGGTGCTATGATGACATCTGCTCAGAGGCCTAGAGTGCTTGAAATAAATTTTTAAAAAATATTAATTATATTTTATACAATGCACATGAAGGAAGTGAGATTACACTCAAATCGAAGTTCAAAACATAAATCTAAGGCCACGGTTGAGATTGGAGCATCAGGTTTACCCTAAAATAGATATAAGTTTTTTTAGTGGGGGTTTTCATAACAAAAGGATGTAGAGGACGTACCCCCAAATAAAATAATTAAATTGATTTTTTTTAATTTTTTAAGTTATTTCAAATAATTCATGAATGGAGACTCGGTTTGTGTATTTTAGTCTACCATTGAGTTTTTAATTCATTGTTTTCCCTGAGAAGAACATAATGTGAGAGGGAATTGGATGTTCGGATCACGCGTCCAATGGTAGGGGCTGTTAAGTGGTTTAACGTTGACCGAATTAAAATGTTATAAATACGTGATTTTGAGGCTTTGGTTTGGTTTTCCTCATTATACTCTCACTGTATAAAGCTCCCTCCTCTCATCAGTTTCGTGATTCAATGGATGATTTTTGATTGATCCCATCGATCATTGGAAGATGTGTTCATTGATGATGTACATATCCAAATTGAGGTATGATTATTTCCTTAGAATTAAACATCCTCAATTTCAGTTCTACAATTATAGTTGATTCATCATCAATTTTTCGACTTTGGACATCAACATTTCTAGCTGAACTAAAATGAAAATTTATTGATCTATCTTATTTACTCCATTCAACGCAAATACTTCATTCTTTACATTTTATAATGTTGAAATAAAAAAAAGATCCTTGAGAGGGTCCTGGATCTTTTTAGATAAGGTCCTAAGGAATTCATATCTATGTTCATCTCATTTTTTGTGAATTAGAAGAGGCTCTATGTTCTATGGAAGGGACCACTAGTGTGGACGCGGTGCGTGGTGGAAGCTGGAAGAGGCACATGGAAGCCACTGATGACAATGCATGGAGGCGGCACATGATGTTGGCCCATGGTGAGGGTGGAAGAGTCGTGATAGCTTGGTAAGCAGTTGGTGAGAGGGGCATGGAAGGTGTCCTGTGAGTGAGGCAAGGCTGAGAAAATGGTGGAGAATCTAGAGATACAGCAAGCAGTGACCACGTCAAATGATACAGTGTTGTCTGAGAAGGAAGTCTAGGATGAGGTTATCCATGTGGACCGGTTCAATGCGGGCTATGTGGGGCTAGACAAGGTGATTCAGGTTGGCTAGAATGGGATAGACATGAGTTGAACTGAGGTAAAATAGGGAGATTTTCCACCACAGTCAGCCACGTGCCCATGTAAACGTGAGCCGTTGTGTGTCCAAGGACCATTGACAACCTCGAGCAGTCGACCATGATAGTTGACCGTGAGGCAGCAACACCTTGTCCTGCCTTGGGTATAGCGATTGTGGATGGTCTCAGGCAGTCAACTGTTACTGTCTACCGTGGTGACTGGTCAGCCTGAAAAATTGATCAAATGTGACAGTTGGTCGATGGGTAGACACACTATGGGTGGTCTACCATGATGGTTGGTTCACGGCCGGTCGACCAGGTGGCTTAAGAAAGCCTACGAAAAACTCTTCAGGTAGTAGCTTCAAATAGTCATTACTCACAAATGGATTTTCCAACTGATGTTTCGTCTGTGGAAACATGATACAATTTTTGAGGTATACCTTTTGAGGTCATATTCTTATTTTAACAATCAGAACTGAGGTATTGTTCCAACACGGTCTTGTTTGGGAATGTTGTAGTGAAAAAGTACCACTTTCACTGGTTTCCTGATTCTAGAATGTAAACAACCCTTCCTGCAGTTTTTCTGTGAAGAATTAAATGGTGAATTTTGATGAAGGTTTTGAGATATAATGAGATGTTTTATGATCATGATTCTTATTGAGGAGTTTTTCGGTGACATCAATGCTTAGACAAGGATATCAGATATTTCTATGTGGAACCCCCCTGACGAACCAGTGCGCGGGTCCTCATTGATATCAGGGTACAACCCCCATCAGTATGGGATCAATTCCTCTATAGTCACTTCCATGTGTAACACCCCCTATTGGGTAGGGTGCGGGTCCTCAATGACCTAGAGTTGATACCCCTTTTGATATAAAGGCTCGAGTCCTCTACTATTTGAGTGAAACCCCCTTGATGAACTAGGGCGTAGTTCCTCTACTTATATTTTTCACCATATGTCCATAGAAATTAGTGGTGACATGTGGTTTTATGTACCTTTAGACTCAAGAGAAAGAGAGACGCTTTCACCACAAAGATGCATCCAAGTGACGCGACCTAAATCTGCGCGGGAGAGTTAGTTCCACCCATAGAAGACAATATCAAAGTGTGGTGATTGAGATACAATGACTTTCTTTCTAAGAGATGGTGTTTGGGACCCTTTGATTCATTTATGTATATCCATGTAACTATTATAGACTCTTCTTATTAATCTAGGATATGAGAGTGATATCCCCTTATTTTCACTTTTGGGATTCATTTGACTGAGCACATATATATCATGTTTCTCACTCTATTGGTTTGGGTTCGCGTTAAACTATGACACCATAACATGTTATATATACTTATTTCCTCTTTCATGTATCTCTTATTACTCACCATCCAGCATTTAGGGTTTCTTACTAGGTATTGTTATACTATCCCCTACATGGGATTTTCCTGCATGTCTCATGTCTTATGATGATGACAAACAAGTATAACATGAATTCAAATGATCTTAGGGATAAAGGGATTTTGGAATGTGTACGGTGGTCATATCATGGGATCCTGTAGTGGACCTCTCTCGGATATTTTAGATGTCCAATTTCTATTAGGTTGTGACAATTTTATGGTTGGGAATGATTTTTCCCTCATTTTATTATAAGTTTATAATACCGAACATGTATTTTTTACAAGTCCATGCATGATTGGTTAACATATCTATGTGTACCATCATTTACTTCTTTCACTCTTAAATTTTGAATTCAGTTAGATGGGTATTTGTGTGTACAGGTACATAGGAAAAGTCCTCCCTATTTTTTATTCCTTTGGCACTTATTTCCACCCAGTTATTATAGAGGTGGTATTGAAGTAGTTTCTGATTGAGCCCCGACATGAATTTGGTCATGACACATTGTTAATAGAAGAATTCCATTCATTGGGATATTGTTTGGATGTTTCCCTTTAAGTGGATTTTTTGGGTATAGGGAAACATTTTCAATGTTTCCTAGGAGCCACTCTGATGATAGGAAGTCCCGTGATGGTATTGTTGGCCGAAAAATCCATTCACTAGGACCCCAATTACTAGCATGTCGACTTAGCATACTGAGACATTTGTTTTACGGATCAATGGTACCATCATATTTTAAGATTTACTATTTTAATTTACTTGTTGATTCTATTCCCCATTATTTTTGATATATATATATTCTCGTCTTATAATGATAATATTTAGTAAAATTTAGGATGCCTCAACGATGATAGCCTTCTAAGATATCAAATCTGGTTCATGATAATGACCCTATGGACAATGAGTCCTCATTTTAGGGTCCATCATGTGATACCGTTACACCAAGTGGATAAGTAATAAAACCTACACTTGTTGAGAAGATGACATTCTATGAATAGTAGGATGAGGACGTGCGTAGGATGAGCACACTCTATGAATTCCAGCATTATATATCTCTGAGATTCTATAGGAATCCAAACCCTCCCCCCCTATAGCAAAGGATTGTCCAGAGTTGGTTGTCCAACTCATCAGGCTTGTTCAGACCCTGTTATATGATATGGTGGGTTTGGCTTCCAGTATTTTCCATGGAATGGATGGAAATTGGTGGATCATGTTTTCTCAGAATCACGATGAGTCGGAACTCTCATAGGATTACTATAACAGATGTTTCATGAGGAGTAAAACCCATCCTTCTTACACTCTATTCATATTATAGAGATTCTTGAGCATTAGTGTGGAGAGATGATAGTGTCACAGTACTTTTATTGTTTCATAAATCTTACTAACTACACTCTGGATAATATCATTAATGGATAATTTCAAGAAAAAAAGTTTAACAAGGACATTATATAGAGATATGTGCCAGGATAATACCCTTCTACATCCCCAACTATGATGGGGTACCCGAGTGGGAATTGGTGATAGAGAGAATTTTGTCGAAGGGATTCCATTTATATAGAACTGGTCGTGGATTTTATAGATCCTTGATTTATATTGCAACATGTAGATGCATGTTGAAAGGATCTCATCATAGGAAGATTTCACATGATCAGATGTGGGCACGTTGATAGGCGGCACTGGGGATGTGTAGAGAACCTGAAAACCCCAAGGAGGGAGGATGCTATTATTATGATGGGTGAGGTCAAGTAGCATGGGACTTCCTTACTAGATGTGTCGAGAATCCAATATAGATATCATATTGACCTCCACGGCAGAGAGATTGCAGTGATTTGGGTGGTCCCCAGGGAGGTGGTGTTGGCATATGAGCATGAGTTGTAGGTGGGGGAAAACTACAATGATCCCCTCCCCACAAATTTTACCCCTCATAGTATTGAAATTTGAGAAGAGAGATAATTACCCATGATTATCACTTTTACTAGTCCATGATATGCATACTAGGACCTAGGGTATATAAAACACACAAATAAGAGGCATTATCCACTAAGGGAAAACTTGTAGAAGGGAGATATAAGATAGAAAACAACAAAATACGTCAAATAGTAAAATATAAAATAAATCCCAAGTACAAATCTGTAATTTCATGAGAAACTACTATAACTAAAATGGGAAAACTGCATGTACCAAAACAAAGTAAAATGCTTGCGACCATGAAGCCCAAATTACTCTTGCAAAACCCCCAAGATAGTAGTATCCAACATTATCCCCAAACTTCTACAAGTGACTGGAAAATAAGTTTATATAATTTAGGGTGAGTATTACTATATACTCAATTAAATCCTTCCCAACGCCTCTTGTAAAAATGTAAAGAAATCATGATAAAGCACAATGAAATATTGATGAAGTGAACTCATCACCTAAATATGTAAATTTTGGTCCCATCTTAACAATGTATACTATCACCAAGTATCACATAATATCATATATAATAAAATAAATAATCTCCAAGGGTAACCTGCAACCAATTTCTCACTAGATTTCTTGTTTTCCCCAATGTCACATGTCTGGAGAATCTTTCTTAAAAAATGGAATACCCATACAAACCTTAGTGGCGCACCACAACATGGACCTCTTGAAACTCAACCCCACAACCACCCAACCAAAAGTATCCATATAGTTTATAAGATACACCATAGATCACATTGAGTGCATCATTCATAATGTATTATACCTCAACCAATTACAGTCCATACACTGAGTAAGGATCTACAATCCATCATAGCCTATACATGTTAAACCTATAGTAGTCCATAAGAAATTATATTATGAATATATGTGTGCGAAATAACCACACACCATTATATCCCCCTACACATATATATGGGGAAAACTAACTGATGTGCATATAAGCACTAGTAACAACCAAGAGAAGAGAGAAGGTCCAAAGGGGTTAGTTAGGCATGCATCCTCCCATCAGGATGATATGGAAAACACCCCCAAGGCTTAGAACCCCCCAGGAGTCAGTTGCCCAAATTGATAGGGTTGAGTATCATATAGAAACACAAAAATTATAGAATATAATATATATCACAACAACACATTGGGAAAACCTAGTCTGAGACTCAAGTGATGAAAATGTCTCTCGAGCTCCCAACTTCCACTTATAAGACTAGATATTCTATATGCACAAAACCATTTAAAGATCTATATTAATATACTTTATCAATTTTCATCAATAGTTATATATTTAATTAATTTTTTTAACATTAATTAACCATTATCAAATTCCACATTACATTTCATTAGCATTCTAATAGAGATCCATGACCTCTTGGAATAACAAAACCAAGTCCATAGTTCCTCAGAAGGTTAACATGATCATTTCATCATAGAAACTCCAATCCCATGGTTTGAACATAATTTATTCGTTTATTTAAATACAATACCATTTTATAAAAATTCTATATTTCCATATTTCCAATAATTAAAAGAAAACATCTTATTCTACCAAACATAAGGGGATCAACAATGTTCGTAGGTGAATTATTCATCGAGTCTTTCACACCTATAGCAGGATCATATACCCATCCATTCTTGAGAAACTAAACACAAAAAAAGTGGAATACACCATAAACCTTCACCTGTTTTGGAAAGAGGGGAAGAAAAACCAGTTTCCTCAAGAAGTGGGGAGTGTAAATTAGATAACCAAAAAACAATTTCAGCCATCATATACTTTCATATAAATGTGTAATCCCACCTTCTACCCATTCTATCATATTCGGTGTCCTCCCTAACACCCATATACATAAAAAATTAATCTCTACATTATAGGAATCAAATGATACAACGACCACTAGGCCTTCTAACTCAACATACCACAAAAAGTACTCCAGAGTCAACCATCCTAGGTTTATTCTTCAATTGGGCCACCTTAACCCCATATATGCAAGTCTCGTATCGATAGAGCATCAAATGAAGAAGGAAAAACATAGAAACAAAATCTCAACACTAAAAAGCATCCAACCTTCACACACAATTAGTTGTCATGGATCCAATTCACAACTTCCCAGGTCTTTACATGTTAATGGGAAAATTTGGCCATTAATTGAAATATCTTTATCACACAAACATTTCTTATTCCATCTCTAATTAACTGATTCATTATTCATTCCAACTATGGAAAACCAAAGGATCAAGATATCCAAAGCTATCAAAAATTTATTAAATTATTAATTTATTATACCTTTATCCCTATATCAATGAGAATTAACATACTTCATATTCATTAAATAATTCAGTTAATGTTTACCACTTTCATCAACTTGATTGACATCAAATTAAAATGAAAAAAATTGGATTCATTAAACATGACTCTATATTTTTTTTAACTAATTATTTAAAAAATTAAATATGGATATACGTTATTTAAAAATTTTCACCAATAATGACATGATAATTCTAGAAATTCATTAATATCACACTATCTAAAAAATCAAGAGGCAAAATTATCTCATGGTACAATGAAACAGTATTTTTAAACTATCAAGAACAATTCATTAATATGGTATATATATATTTAAAATGGAAAATTTTATTTGATCAATGGTGATAAATCACGATAACTCAACAGTTTATTTTCTACAAATAGAAAAAAAAAATGAATCCCAATCATAAAAAAATTGTGGATTTTCATTACAAGATAAAATATAATGATCATGTGTCCTGCAATAATTTCATTCACCCAAGGATGCCAGGGTACAACCTCACATACCAAACACAATGAAAACTCTATTACAAATAGGGTGATTTTGTTCCATCATATAGAAAAAGAGGAAATGAAGGAAATAGATTAAAGAAACCTACAGAACCGAGGTAGATAATATCATATTTAAAAACAGATCTCTACGAATTGAAGGAGGAATTTAAGAATTATTCCATGATGACAGAATCCCCAAAATGCTGAAGATATGGTCATTGGGTCGATTGGGGTCAAAGGGGATCCATTAAAGCGAAAGGTTTTGACAAAAACTGAGCAACCAAAAAACACATAAAACATTATTTTTTAAAAAAATACAAGACATATAATCCCCTTTAACATCATGTTGTTCCTCAAGGCCGAGTTCCACTAAAAAACATGTCACTTCAATGGATTATTTTATTTTTTTGAACCCTAAAACATTTCATTCCATGAATCCAAACTTCATAGAATGAAAAGAATTGTGAATCATGATGTCACATTTTTTAATAAAGTTGCATGATATGAAATCCTCTATTCCAAACATTTACATAACCAAACATCTCCAAACGTCTTATAAGCGACCTCAGAGCACATTGATCTTTGAAAACATGAAATGGATTCATCCATGTGGATCAGGTCCCATACATCAGATACCTCTCCAATCATTCTCATCCTCGAGAATAGAAAACAACATTGAGAGAAAACATAAAGAGGTCATCAAAATGACCATGTCATAAGAATTATTTCAAACACTTGACCACTACAAGAGAACACCGCCTCATAGTGGAAGAATTGAAAAACCTCACAAGACCCACAACTAGATCCTAAACACCATCCCCTAGTATGTACCACTCAAAATAGAGAAATCCACAACAAGAAACATGAGAAAGAAATATCATAAATAGAAATGTTCCACTACCATCAAACAAATGACATTACAATAGATGATATAAACATCAAACAACTCAATTTATTGAACACATATCATAGACATAGATTGCCATGTACACTCTTATACGCCACTATGTCACCATAAGACACACACCAAGGGGATAGAACACCCGTGAAACACCTTCTACTTATGGACCTAGATCTCTATAGGCATTTCTTCAAAGGTCTCATCCACATCATCATCGATATATCCCCAATCAATGATGTGACAGTCATACTTATGATAAAAACAGAGCTATTACATGTGAAAAAATCATGTATCTAGATCATCAATGGGGAAGTACTACCTGATACACCACAGCTCCAACATGAGACAAAAATTCAAAATATGAAATTAATCGGTGATACAGCTTAATCCCACAACCAAACCTTTTCTGTCCATGTTGGTGAGTCAACTTAAAGACAAGTGATCCCAAAATTCAAACTCTATAGGTCTCCTCCTATGATCGACATTGGATTTATGATGTTCCTGAGCTACGTTCATCCTCTTAGAAATCACCTAAACCATCTCTATCACATTCTGTATTAGTTCTGACCTAAGGATGGATGACTCTCCAAACCCAGTCTAACATAACAGAGAATATAATGGTCAGACAAAAAATTCATCAAATGGTGTTATACATATGGTAGAGTGAAAACTATTATCATAACATAACCCTACCATGGGAAAGATCCTTGTCCACGGACGTCCAAAATCTTTGGCATATAAGCACAACATGTCTAGAAGTGTTTGGATGGTCATCTCTATATGACCATACCTATGCAGATGAAAAAAAGTGATAGGGAATAGTTGAGAACCAGAATCATGATGGAGACCTCTACGCAACTTAGTGGTAAAATGAAGATCTCGATTGGAAATGATCATCCTCAGATCTCTGTAGAGTCTCACCAACTCCTCCAAATACTACATCGATAGAACCTCCATTTATATTGACTCCTTGATCGATATAAAGTCGGATGATTTCTTAAAATGGTCCACAACCACCCATATTGTTTCATACCCCCCATGAGCTCAAGGAAAACCAATTACAAAGTCCATCGATATGTCCTCCAACTTCCACTGAGGAACAACTAACAGCTGGAGAAAACCACTAGGAATGTGGTGCTCGACCTTCACCTCCTGGATGACCAAGAATCAGAACAAAAACTCTACAACTTCATGTTTCAACACATGCTACAAAAACTGGCCTCCCAAAACTCAGTACAACTTTGAATCACTAGGATTTACCTATAAGGTAGAACTGAAGAACTCTCTGAGGACCATCTCACGCATAACCAAAAGAACAATAATACACCCCTAAAACATCAGTCGATGTTTTATATCCATACACAAACCTATTGGGGCCTCGTCACAGAAAAATATGCCTCTCTAGAACTCCACTAAAATGTCCCTAAACTGGGACTCTTCTACATGTTTTATTAGAGATTATTTCACCATAATTTTAAAAAATACAACCAATTCCCCTAAATTCATCAAAATGTAGATGTAATGTAGATTGTTCTTCCATCACCCCCTGAATGACCCTATTCCATCAAAACATCATTGTGCGATGTCCAACCCATCACATCGTCCAAAACATTCTCCATCCCAGGAGTATACAATTTTTCCAAGTCATAGTACTATAAGAACTCCATCCATCGATGTGGTTGAATGTTTAAGTCACACTAGGTGAAAACATACATCATGATCTTATGAACAATGAAGAACACAAAATGCACATTGATAAGGTAATTTCTAAACATCATTAGGGCCAATACCACTATTGTGAACTCAATATCGTGGGTGGAATTATTACTCTCTGGGGGATTTAACATTTGAGACAGATAAAAAACATCTGATATCTACTACATCAGAACACAGACTAACCATAGACATGAATAATCCTAGGAATCCCCAAATATAACTCCTTATATTGGAAAATACTGAACTCGAGCACTAGCCAAATTATTTTTTTCTGATACTCAAAAGCTTCATAACACTGATTAGATCACAAGAACACATTATCCTTCTTGTTTATTACTATCATATGTGTCACAACGCAAAACATCAGCTACGAACCTCCAATAATAACCTTTAAGGCCATGGAATGTTCATAGCTCAACCACTATAATGGGGGCTTCCCAAGACACAACTGCTTCTACCGTTGATGGATTAATAGTTACTCCTAGCTATGATACAACATTCTCAAAGAAATATACTTCTTGAGACCAAAATAGACACTTCGACAACATCCTAAACAGCTGATGTCAATGAAGAACTCTTAAAATGGCATGGAGATGCCCTGCATGATCCTCCTTGGACACAAAGTAGACAAGGATGTCGTCGATGAAGTCCACCACGAAATTATCCTAGAACTCACAGAACACAATGTTAATTAATCCCATTAAAAAATTATGAGTATTCATTACACCAAATGGTGTCATTATAAACATGTAATTCCCATGACGACAACAGAAAGTAGACTTCTGGATATCATCATCCATAACATCCATCTTATGATATTCGAACTACAAATCAATCTTTGGGAACCAACATGAACACTTCATTTTATCAAATAAATAATAAAAATGTAGAATATAATAAAAGTTATTCACTATCACTTTGTTTTACTGTGGATAATCGACACACAACCACAAAATGTCTGCATCCTTCATTGAATACTAAACTGGTGCATCCCACAGTGTCACACTCAACAAAAAAAAACCACATTTCAATAGACCATCGAGTTGTATATGAAACTCATTGAATTTAGAAGGCACAATCCTATATTGAGACATTGAGATAATATTTGCGCCTATTTGTATCTCGATCTAGAACTCAATCTCTCACTGAGGTGGTAAATCTAAAAACTCTTGTGGAATGACGTGATGGTACTCTTATATGACACTAAGAAATCCTAACTACCATACCTATGATGAAATTAAACTAAACTAATACATCATTGATGATGATGATGGAACATGCCTTTTACCCAACCAAGGGTCTCGCTTGCCATCCATTACTACTGGATTTCCATCAACATCGAAGAACACCACCTACCTCTGGATGAAATCCAGGATATCCTGCATCGAATATAACCAATCCATGATGATGATGCCATAATTTGGTTCAATTACAAAAATTGGATATCGTTCAAAGGGTAGGGATTCCCAAAAATAACTCATAGTATTTACATACTTCAAACACGTCATCTTGACCTCCAACTAGCATAGTCAACGCCAAGGGAATTGGAAGATTTTCTACATCATGCCCCAAGAATATACTTGGGAAGTGATATGATGTAGTGTGTTTCCCTTAAATCTTACAAGGCATGACCCCAAGTAGAAAAAAAGAAATGGGTACTGCAAAAGTCATCTAGCATTCTTGGCGCTGGAAACGCTAACATATGAAGAGGACAAAGACCAACTCCATGACCTCCTTGACCATAATAAAGACCACCTACATATACTTGATATGCTCTGTAAAGATGATGAGCTTATCAGGGTTTTCCTCTTCCTTCCCCTAATAATCTATACTGACCCAAAACTGTTGCAACCTATTTCTTCTACCAAGGATTGAACATCCTAAATGGAGGAACCTAGAGGAGAACACCTAACACACACTAACTACTCAGAATGGTCAGGCACTCTCATTACTGATGACGTTGGACTCTACAACAAAAAAGTTATTGATTCCTTAACATAGTCCATAGAGATGATTCCCCTTGATAAGAGATACATTGAGGGATGGAACCTACCCCGACCGAATGGATACTATTTTACCTAAAAATTGGGAAATCCACACTATATATGTACTTTGGAGGAATCCTGGATACTCCACTATCATGCTGATCATGGTGGAACCATGAATGTTCTGTGCGTAAATTGGAGTGTGGTTTGTGTTTGTTGTCAATCCTTTGTGGATGTTAAGAACGTATACCAGATAAGTGATCATACAATTCAAGAAGACAACATTATTGAAGATGGAACCTTTTCCCAGTGTTACCCAAATTTTTGGGCCTCAAAACTTGAAATATGGAGAAATGTGTTTTTGGAAAAGAGGCTTGCTCATCGAGGCCTTGGGGGCTTGGATACTTGTGCGCCCGATGCATTTCAGAATGAGAAGATGAAAATATGGAAAATGAAAGAGGTTTTCTCAAGTATTGGTTTGATCGCACAAGTGACTTGCGCGCCGGTACCATAGAGGATTGGAAATTTTCATTCCATTTGACCATCGTGTTATGATATTCAAAATATGGAAAATTAAATAGGGGTTCCCATGATTGGAAGTTGGTCGCGCAAGTGTCTAGGAGGACAGAAGGGTTGCGCGCTGAGACTTGCGTTCTCAGGGAAGACTTGTGCGCCACCATACAAGGTATCCGAATGCCGATAAATAGAGGACCACCCCTTCTTATTAAACACAAACTTTTGACATGAATAAATTCAGAGCTCCCATTGTGCAGGTGTTGAATTCGTGCAAGTGTTGGTGGGTCGCGCAAAGTGGAGTAGTGCGACATTTGTTTGCTGCCCGTCGAGTAGTCGCGCAAGTCATTTGGTGATACCTGCCTGCCAGAATTGAAGTTGCGCGATAGGTTTCCATTAGGCTTCAAAATAGATTTTTGTTGAAAAGAATTTGAGTCGCACAAGTTATATTTCGATGAAGGCTGAGTCACGCAAGTGTTAGAGGAGGAATTGCGCGCCAGTTATAAATTGAGAGTCGTCCTTAAAAGTTGAGCGCCGTCTTGGTGTTGCGTGCCGGGGGTATGTTGAGGCTTGCTGATTGTCTTGGAGCGGCATGAAAGATGAAGATCAGTTAACGAGTGATAGTTGGACTTCAATAGAGCATCTACATGTAACAGAGGATTATTTCATTGAGTAATGATGAAGATACCTTCATGTCTTTAAACTGAGTGGGACTTCACCAATGGAAGTTAATCAGGGGGAGTCAACGGGAGTGACCCGAGGGATGCAGAGAGATATCCCTGAAAAATTTTAAAGGCAGTGAGCTTGGGACATAGTGACTGTGCCCGAACCATTGTAATCCTAATCTAGTGATGATTAGTAGATTTAGGTACGACTTGAAACTTGTCGGCGTATGCTCCTTGGACGTAGCCCTTAGTGGTGAACCGAGTAAAGATTGTTGTCATCTCTTTTGCATGTGAATGTTTGATTGCTGATCATATCCATCATACAGGTTCAACTAGTTCCTTCCAACGTGGGAACAAGATCTTCTATTTTAAAATAAACATTTGACACCCATATTCACCCCTTCCCTCTCAGGGTGTCCCGAGGTCCTACAAGTGGCATCAGAGCATAAAGGTTGCTGGCGATGAATATGTCCTTTGTCGCCATCGAGAATTCAGTCAATGTTAGTGGAGTCCATATCTTAGATGGAATTAATTTTTAGATATGGAAGAACATGATGAGATCTCATCTAAGATCTATTGGAATGGAAGTTATGTTTTCCACTGTGCAAGGAATAGAAGTCACTGATTCAACTGTCCTGGCTATGAATGACATAGACAGGAAAATTCTTGATGCAGATACTAAAGAAAAAAATGCACTCACCACAGATCTTTCTGATCAGATCTCTCTAAAGGTGATGGGATTCATCTCAGCAAAATCCATGTGGGATAAACTTGAAAATATTTATGAAGGAGATAACAAAATGAAGGAGGCAAAATTACATGTCTTGCACAATTGGTTTGATGATATGAAGATGCACCCAAATGAGAATACAGACTCATTCTTCAATCGAATTAATGAAGTGGTTGGTGAAATTCACGATCTAGGAGAATAAATCAAAGACATTGATATTGTAATGAAAATATTATGAATACTTCCACCCCTGTACAATGAAAAGGTTTCAGCCCTTGAGGAAATAAATCTTTCCAAACATTCTCTAGATGATCTATTGAGCAGCTTGGTAGCATACAAAATGAGAGTCAAACCAGGAGATTCTACGGCTCGTGTGAGCAAGGAAATGGCATTCAAGGCCATAGATAAACTGAAAATCTCAAAATATATTAGCGGTAAAGATGAATAAGAAAAAAATATTCTTTCTCTCTTTGCAAAGAAGATCTAGAAGGGAAAAGGGAAATTCAAAGGGATGTTACCTCTCGCATGTTTTCATTGTGGAAAAAATGGGCACATTGCCTTTGAATGTTTAAGAAAGATCAATGATTAAGATAGTGAAGATGAGAACATCAAGAAGCCTCAAAAAACATTTTTTGAAAAGAGAGACTTCAAATCTAGATAGAAAATATAGAGGAAGTGTTTTTTCTATCAAGAGGAAGATGAGGATACTGAATTTTGTGAAGAAGAAGAACCCAAATTTAACACAGGAAAGCATGATTCCATGATGGCTATGGTTGAAAATTCAGAACCCTCGATCAATAAAGATAAGGGTAATCATATTATTTCTAATGGTGATTCAAAGAATCAAATTAATGATGATTTTTCCAAGCTTCAGAATAAATGTATGAGATGAAAATAGTGCAAATAAATTGTGGAAGAATCATCAAAATATGTTGATAAGCATGAATAAGAGACTGAACAACTAGACGAACTAGTGAGAGATCAGTCTTCAATCCATTAAAGCACATATGATGTTGTGGAGAAAAAGCTTAAAATTGAAGAAAAATCAAAGGTCATAAATGACCTTTCATTCGGACCGGAAGAGAATTCCAAGACTGTTGAGGGACTTGAGGGAGAAGTTGTTATTCATTGAAGTAAAATTGAATGTCAATCAACGAAAAATGAGGGAAAGATGAAAATTAATTTCGAAAGATTCTCTGAAGCAGAATTACTAGAAAGAGCCATGTGTGGATTAGATGGGGTTGGAATAATCTTAAGTGATCAAAGACCCCCTTTCATGGGAAAGAGTGGAATTGGATGTGAAGCTGAGACATCAACTACTGGGAGTAAAGAGAGCCAAAATAATGACATGATGAAAGTTGGACATGCTGAAAAATTATGGGAAATACTGAAAAATAAACCCTCAATCCAAGCTAAAAGAAGAACAGAAAATTATCCTCAAACATTTAGAAATGACAGGAAATTCAACTATTTTCCCAATGAAGAAGGCATGAGGAGGGATTCAAGTGAAAAGACATTTCCTCTCATGAAGTGTTAGTTCTGTGGTTATCTGGGCCATGCCATGTCATACTGCGAAGAGGCAATGAGATACTTGAATGGGGAAGATCTGGGAAGTCAACAAAGGAGACCGATTTCATATCCTCCATCCTATAGAAGGAGTAGATTCGATGGTTACTGTTTTAATGGTTCTAACTTTGGACATAATGATATGTATTATAGGCAGTGGTACGATAGGAGAAAATCATACAACACTCAAAGACGGGCCAGTTTTCATCCTCCTGATGATGTTGTTCTCAAAAACAGTTTTTCCCCTCTGGAAAAGATTATGGTTATGAAGAATCATATTATTTGGAAGAAAGTATTAAAATGACATCCGTATACTATTCTCAATCCAAAGTCTCATAGAAAGAGAAGAAGAAGATCAAGAAATCCAATATTTCATAAGTAGAACTCAAATATACAAAGAGAAGCAGCACCTGGATCCTTGAAATTTGATGCTCTTCTCATCTAATGGGAAATGCTGAACATTTGAAGAACATTGAAAAGAAGGTTGACGGAATAGTACAGTTTGGTAATGATGGTGCTTTGATGATTAAAGGAAGTGGGAATACTGCTCTCGCCAACGGGGAGCTGAAGAAGACTGAAGTTCTTTATGTGGATGGTCTACGCCACAATATACTCAGTGTAAGTCAACTCTGTGACTCAAGGCTCATAGTAACCTTCAATCAAAAAGGAAGCACTATAAAAGAAAAAACAAGGAATTCTCTTATGAAAGTTTGTAGAACAGATGGAAACTTATATCAGGTTGACCGCAAGGTTAACTCTTACTATTTGTTTGTTGAAGAAGAAAACAATTTGTGGCATCGAAGCCAGGGGAACATTAACCAACAAGACATGGAAAAGATATCTAAGATAAAGATAGTCATGGATATTCCCATTCTAAAAATTGAACTAGAAAAGTCTTGTGATACTTGTATTCATGGGAAGCTGGTCTATAGTTCATATTGGCCAAATAAGAAAAGGGAATCACATCTTCTTGATCTTATTCATACATACATATGTGGCCCAATAAATGTTGATGGAACCTATGGAGAAAGGTAATTAATTCTTTTCATTGATGAATATAGTAGAATGTCTTGTGTAATGGTGATTCACAGGAAGCGACAAGTACTTGATTGCATGAAAAAATATCGCCGGATTACTGAGAATGATACTGGACAGACAATAAAAGTCCCGCGATCTGACATTGGAGGTGAATACATGTCCATCTGGTTTGAAAATTACTTAGAAAAACATGGAATACAGCATGAGGTAGTTGCTATGAGAACTCCACAATAAAATTATGTTGGTGAGAGTCAGAATCGATAGGTCAACAATTTGGCCAGGACTATGCAAATTGAGAGTGGTATCTCTTGCCATTACTGGAAGGAGGCTGTTGAAGATGCATTTCACATTCAGAATTGAATAAGGCTTTATATGGGAGAAAAAATGGCACCATATGAATTTTTGCATAGAATGAAGCCTTAGTTGAAATACTTTCGTGTTTTCGAAAGCTAATTTTTCATCCGGAATAAATAAGGTAATGATGGGATGTTTGGAGACAATGCTGATGAAGGAATCTTTCTTGGATATCCAATGAATAGCAAGGCCTACAAGTGTCTCAATAAATGCTTGGGGAGGATTGTGGAAAGCAATTATGTTAAGACCATTGAAGGGAAAACCCCATGTGATTCCAATAATAGCTATGCTTATGATATAGAAGATGGTGATGAGTGTGAACATAGAGTAAATACAAATACTGAAATAGAGGAAGGTGAAAAAATCACTCAGCAGTCACATCATGATGTTGACTCAGAAGAGGAATCTGAAGAAGAAATTGTGGCTGAAAAGAATGGATCTGAACCTCATAGGAGAAATCGAAGAGCTGAGATTGATCCATCCAACATAATTGGGGACAAGAGTGCACCCACTCAAATAGGAAGGATGATGAATAATTCACAATCTGCATTTTTTCAGTTGTGGAACAATCCTCATTCGAAGAATCTGGAAAGGATGAATCTTATGTAAGGCCATGAATCAAGAATTAGTTCAGATTGACAAGAATCAGACTTGAGATCTTGTCCAGAGACCCAATGGTCACAATGTGATTGGTACCAAATGGATCTTCAAAAATTAGTTTGATGAGCATGGAAGTGTCATCATAAACAAGGAACGACAGGTATGTAAAGGATAATCTCAGATTGAAGGTGTTTATGTTGAAGAAATCTTTGATCCAGTGGCTATATTAGAGTAAATTAGAATTTTCCTTTCCATGGCACTCCATAGTGGATATAAGGTATACCATATGGATGTCAAGACAACATTCTGGAATGGTGTACTAGAAGAAAGAGTCTATATTGAACAAACAGTGGGTTTTGTTCTTGGTTCTGATGAAACAAAAGTCTGAAAACTGAAGAAAGCTCTATTTGGATTGATGCATGCACCACGAGCATGGTATTTTCGACTGGACTCATATCTCAAGAAACTGGAATTCAAAATATGCGAAGTAGACCACAATTTGTTTGTGAAGAATTATCCAAGAGATCCACTCATGGTTCTAGTCTACGTTGATGACATTATTTTATGTGGTAGAAAGAAGAAATCAGTGGACGGATTTTCCAATCACATGATATCCGAATTTGAAATGTCTATGATTGGGGAGCTCACATATTTCCTGGGGTTGTAGGTGACTCAAAAGAAGGATTACACATTCATTTCACAGGAAAAGGATGCAAGAGAGCTGTTGATGAAATTTAATATGCAAGATTCCAAAGCAATTTCCCCAACAGTTGTAGTTGGAACTAAACTTGGAAAACATGAGGATGGGACCTATGTAGATCCAACCACATACAAGAGGATCATTGGGAGCCTACTGTACTGGATGGCAACACGGCCAGATATTGTCTTTGCCACATGTTTTGCGGCCCACTTTCAGAGTAATCCAATTGAGGAACATATGGAAGCAGTAAAATGAATCATGATATATATTCAAAGGACTCACAATTTTGGATTATACATTACTGCAGGAAAGAACAGTGAATTATCCATATTTTCTGATGCAGACTGGGCTGGCGATGTTGTGGACAGAAAGTCCACCAGTGGTGGTGCATTCTATATTGGGAATAAATGTGTTGGCTGGCTTATCATGAAACAAGAAAGTACTTTTATTAGTATTGTTGAGGCTGAGTATATCTCCGCTACAAAGGCATGCAATCAAATGCTATGGATGAAGCAGCAAATGACAGATATTGGTGATGAGGTGAAGCAACCAATGGTGATTTAATGTGATAATAAGAGCATAATTGATCTTAAGAATAATCCTATTCAGCATTCTCGTAAAAAACATATTGAAATCAGGTACCACTTTATCGAAGAAAAAGTTGAGAAAACTGTGATTAGAATGGATCATGTGGGAACATATGAGCAAGTGACTGATATCTTGACCAAGCCAGTATCAGCGGCTGTGTTTGAGAAGCATAGTTGAACCACGGTGTTCAGCCACATCCCAGTGCATAAGGAGGTTACATAATACCCCTCTCTCTAGTTTCATTAACTATTTTTTTATTTATTGATGTGATGGAGGTTTGTGGTGGAGATACTATCAAGGGGGTTTGTTTTGAGGTGAACAATGAACTAGTACCAGTCTTTGGGTTTATTTCCAATGGTGTAGAAAGCAATAAATTTAGAGCCAGAGGATGATAAGGAACTCAGGAAATAAGCAAACATGGCGTCTTTGAGAATTCCAAAACACGGGATCCCATTTCATGCCTCATCTCTTGTTTTCTACACCGAGAATTTCTCACGTTGACTTTGAGTGTTGGATGAGTTGATTCTTGCATTTTTTTTGGTTTGCATATGAATCTATTGAATTTATTTTCTGATTTCCAACAAACCCAAAGGGGGAGAATGTTGTAACCATTGATGTTCTATGCATGAATTTAAGTATGGTTTGTGTTTTTTGTCAATACTCAGTGGAAGTTCAGAACGTGTACCAGAAAAGGGATCATACACTTCAAGAAGACAACAATATTGAAGACGACACCGTTTCCCAGTGTTTTCCAAATTTTTGGGCCTCAAAACATGAAATATAGAGAAATGTGTTTTTGGAAAAGAGGCTTGCGCACCGAGGCATTGGGGGCTTGGAAACTTGTGCGCCCGATGTTTTTCAGAATGATAACATGAAAATATGGCAAAGGAAAGAGGGTCGCGCAAGTATTGGTTTGGTCGCGCAAGTGACTTGCGCGCCATGAATGGACTTGCGCGCCAGTATCTTAGAGGATTGGAAAGTTGCATGCCATTTGACCATCATGTTTTGATCATCAAAATATGGAAAATTAAATAGGGGCACCCAAGATTAGAAGTTGGTCGCGCAAGTGTCTATGAGGATATAAGGGTTCCTCGCTGAGACTTGCGTGTCGTGGGAAGACTTGTGCGCCACCACGTAGGGTATCCAAATGCCTATAAATAGAGGATGACCCCTCTTCATTGAACACACACATTGGACTTGAAGAAATTCAGATCTCCCGTCACGCAGGTATTGATGTCACGCAAGTGTTTGTGGGTCGCGCAAGGTGGAGTAGCGCGACAGTTTTTTGCTGCCCATCCAGTATTCACACAAGTGATTTGGTTATACTTGCACACCAGAATTGAAGTTGCGTGACTGGTTTCCATTAGGATTTACAATAGATTTGGGTTGAAAAGAAGTTTAGTCGCAGAAGTTTTATTTCAAAGAAGGTTGAGTCGCGCTTGTGTTGGAGAAGGACTTGCATGCCAGTTATAACTTGCACGCCATCCTTAAAAGCTACGTGCCGTCATGGTGTTGCGCACCAGGTGTTTGTTGAGGATTTATGATTGTCTTGGAGCTGCATGAAAGTTGAATATCAGTTAATGAGATATAGTTGGAATTCAACAGATCATCTACATATAACAGAGGATGATTTCATTGAGAAATTATGAAGAGACCTTCACGTATATAAACTGAGTGGGACTTCACCAACTGTAGTGAGTCAGGGGGAGTCAACGAGAGAGACCCGAGGGACATAGGAAGCTATCCCTGAACAATTGTAAAGGTAGTGAGCCTGTGATAGAGTGACAGTGCCTGAACCATTTTAATCCACATCTAGTGAAGATTAGTAGAATTTGGTACGACTGGAAACTTGTCGCCGTATGCTCCTTGGACGTAGCCCTTAGTGGTGAACCATTTAAAAATTGTTGTGTCATCTATTTTTCATGCGAATGTTTGATTTCTGATCATATCCATCATACAGGTTCAACTAGTTCCTACCAACATGGGAATAGTTTCCATTAATTTAAAAGAAAAATTTGACACCCTGATTCACCCCTCCCCACTTAGGGTGTCACGGGGTCCTACAGATCATGTTATGGAAAATTTCATCTTGATGAACTATTCCCTTTCTAGCACCTCATGATATGTATTCAGTAAAAACATATTGACATGGCGTTGGATATTCGGATGAAAAGCCTCATCAAAATGCTTCTCATAGCCTCAAAATCTAGAATCTGGTTTTAGGCATATCGTAGAAGGTTCCTAAAATGGATTTAAAACACTCTTACACTAGATCTCCCCTATATAAGGGAATGAAGTTCATAAAAACTAGCTGCAGTTGTAGTTGAATAATGAATCTCTACTCTAAAATATAATTGAAACTCTTCCCAATAGAATGTTGACTACAATCAATTTTCTAGGAATAAGAACCACCATTTCCTCACTGCCACAGGCAGCATCCTCACATCAAATGATACCCAATGCTCATTCTAAGCACACATAAAAATGAAATCTATATCAAACACTTCTAAAAAGTGTTTTATGACTACATACGAAACATATCCCTTTTAATTCTACTGATGCTAGCAATAAAACACTTGGAGTGTCTTCCTCTAAATGTAATCATCGTCAACAACAAATATACGATGATATCCTAGAACAACCAATTGAACATCTTATACAAGAACTTCATGAGGATTTCAAACTGAAGCCATACCTAAAAACAGACAAATGGTTTGATCTCCTAGACCTATAAAATGTAATACCAAACATTACTAATTTTTTTAATTTTATTAATTTTAGGTTAACCTATACCATTTCCATCCCATTCAAGAAGAAGAGAAAAGAAGAATGATGCATGATACTTTCATAGGTTTTTGCCCTACATTATTTACCACCTCATTCTGTAGCCATTGTAACTTAGAGTTCCATGCATTGGATAATAGGGGGTTGTAGAAACCTATTTCTCAGCCAGTCTATAGTGTTCACAATTCTTGCTAAACTTATCTGACACTGTTTCCCTACAAAACCATGAAACCTCACATGTGATTAACTCAAAACCACATCATATAAATCTACTATACATCTGAAACAAATCTATCTCTATCTACTCCCAACAATGAGTAACCCTCTGGGTCCGGAAATGTGAAAATAGAGATAATGACCCCGAGTCACACCTCATGTTGGACTCGGGTTGGTGATTAACACCAAGGTAATAACGAACACATAGATAGGAGGCATTACCCTCTAAGATAATACATGCGGAAGATAGAGATATGATAGACACCAACCAACTCATGAACATACAACAATATAAAATAAATCTCATATGCACATAAAAAATACTATAACTAAAAGGAAAAACTAGTAAGTACCAAAATAAGTATAATAGTCATGACCACGAAGCCAAAATAGCTCCTATAAAACCCCTAAAGCTAGTAGTAACCATACAAATACCCGACCTACACTACGTGGCCTAATTTTCATTATATAAAGTTGGGTGAGTATAATAGTATACTCAGTAAGATCCTTCTCGGAGACTCTCATGCAAAAGTAAAAAATCATGCTAAACTATAGTGAACTATATGTGAAACTAACTCAGAACCTAAATAGTTGTACTATTTTCTCAACCTAACTATGGATACTCTCATGATGTACTAAATTAAAGATAAAATAATATAATAAATAATCTGAGTGGTACCCTAATACCACTTACCCATTAGTTTTCTTCTTTTCTCTATCATCACATATCATAAAAATCTCTCTCAAAATGTCTTTCCCACAGACACCTTGGTGAAGGACCACAACATGGAAATCAAGAAACTCACCACCACTACAATACAACCAAAAGTAGTTAGGTAGATTCCAGGATCCACCATAGAAGATATCATACAATAATTATTATACATCAAGCCAATATATCCCACAAACCATGTAAGGATCCTCAAGCCATCATAACCAATACACATTACACCTATTGTAGTCCATAAGAAAATACATCCAGAATATATGTGTTCGAATTTTAAATAATCCAATATATTCATATACACACATGTAAGTGAAATATAACCACTATTCATACCAACACTAGTAACTACCAATAGTAGAGAGTGGGGCTAAAGGAAGTAGTCTTCCATCCATCCCCCACCGAGATGCTGGGGAAAACACACCTCAGGGATTAGAATCCCTGGGGTGTCAGTTTTCCTAACCAATATGGTGGATTATCATATAGAAATAGAAAAAGTTAAGAATATTATATAGCTCAAAACCACAACATGAAAAAAACATGTCTTACTCACAACTACATCTAATGTCTCTCGGACTCCTGACTTTCACTACTAAGACTATATATTCTACAAGCACACAAAAATTTTAAGAGAATTATTAAGTTACTTTTTCTTCACATTACATTAATTAATTATTTAAACATTAATTAACAATTTTCAATTTCACATTACATTTAATTAGCATTCTAGCAAGATATATGACTTCTTAGAACAACCAATCCTAGTCCACAGTTCCACATATGTATAACCTTGAGTTTTCATCCTAGAAAGCTCCAACCCCATGAGTTCAACATTATTTATTCTTTTATTTAAAAGAATTACCATTTCCCACCATTAACATATTTACATATTTCATAGAATTATAGGAAAAAATATTAAGCTACCAAACACTAGGGAATCAACACGGGTAGTTGGTGAACTACCCATCGAGTCTCTTACAACTATAATAGGAGAATAAACCCATCAATTATCTAGAATATAAAAACAAAAAAAATGTGGAATACACTGCACGTATTTGATCCTTTTGGAAGAAGGGTAAGAGACACTAGCCACCTCAAGCAGTCATGAATGTAAAAAAGATAATGAAATAACATATTCAACCAGCATCCACTTTTATTTCATTGGGTAATCCCAACATCAACCCATTTCACCATCTCTGATGTCCTCCTTGAAAAATGTATATATAAACTGATTCATCAATCAAATTGAATAATCAACTTATTCTTGACAACCAGTCCTCCCTACCCCACATACCACAAAATCACTCAAGGATCATCTATCCCTAGATTACGTCACATCTAATCCTCTCTAACCCCACAAAAACCGGTATCATATCAAGAACACATCACAAGACACAAGAAAAATCATAACAATGATTTCTCAGATCTAAAATAAGGCATCCATCCTTCAAAAAATACGTGAACTCATATATCAAAAGAAGAAGGAATTTGGTCTTTACAAGTAAGGGGGGAAACGTAGGCCCTACAAGGAAATATCTTTATCACAAAACTGATTCTTATTCCATTTGTTATTAATTGATTCTTCATTAATTTGAACTTTGGGAATATTTATAATCATTCAAAAACAATCTATATAAAATTAATAAAACAATTAATTTATCATTACATTAACATTTTACAACAAGTATAGACATTCTAAATGTTCAGTATCTAATTCAATTTAATATGCTCACATGCATAAATTTTATTAATATCATATTACAAAGACAACAACCAAATTTATTAAAGATGCCTCTTTACTTATTTTTTCCAACTAATTAAATAATTAATTACTTATTTACAGTCCTTACCAATTTTCATCAATAACTAAATGATAAATGAAGAATGACATAGATTTCAAACTATCTTGAAAATAAAGAGGAAAACTATTATCATGTTACAGATAAAAAACATCATTATGTGATCAATAACAATTTGTTTATCCGATTCATATATTAAATTTTTGTCAATTTCATTATAATACAAGTGAATAAATCATGATAACTCTACAATTTCACATAAATAAATAGGGAAGAATTGAATACCATACCCCAAAAGGTTATTGATATTATTTTAAAAAGAATATATCAATGAAATGGATCAAGACCTACTCTACCAAAACATCAAAATTTACATGATGTTATTGCAACACAACCACAGCAACCAACCAACATGAAACCTCCATTAGAAACATGGAGATCACATTCCATCACATGGAAAATTGAATGATGATGAATCATATTAAAGAAACCTCAATAATACAGGTGGATCATACCTTATATCGAAGATGGATAACAAAAGAACTAAGTAGGGAGTTAGGAATCAATCATTGATGATGAAATTTCCAAAATTCTAAAGAGAGCGTCACCGAGTCACTTGAGGTTCAGGGAGATCCCCTACAAACATAGGTTTTGTCCAAAACCAAGTGACTGTAAAAAACATAAAACAAACATCATCAGTTAATTACATGACATGTAATCCCAATTCACATCCTATAAAGTCTTGAGGTCATGTTCTTCCAAAAAATGCATCACCTCAACATTTTTTTTGATCATTGAATCATTTTAGGTTGTGAATACCTCTTTCATGCCAAGAAACAACCCATGATTCTAGATGTCACAATATGTAATATAGATACATGACATTTAATCCACTCATACTATATTTTACTTTAACAAACATATCCAAACATCTTCTAAGACACCTCTGCGAACATCGATCTCTGAGAAAATGAAATAAATTTATCCCAACTGATCTGAGCCCTTACCAATATTATATAATGTTATCCCACCACCACCACAAGGTGGCCCATGTCATCCTTAGGGAAATGGTAGTTAGGGTCACTGACTGGTGCATTTAATGGATATACGTGGTCCTATAGTGAAATAGATAATTCAAGGTTCAATCTATGTTTATTCTACTCTTACTTCAGTCTTATTATACACAAGTTCTAGTAATTATTATATATCCTTACTCATGGTATGAGTGTTAGAGATCCTAGTAGAGGTTATAGAACAACATATTTATCCTGAGGTTTATATAGGGAGCACATTATATTTTTATCTAATCCACCAGATGTGCGAGTTACCGTTTATAGGGGAGATGTTCACATGAGACCTATTGGTTGTCATGATATAACCCTACCACATCATCTATAGAATGGATTGGATTTCCACAATTCAATCCCAGCTCTACTTTCAATGTATACCAGTTTGTTGCCTATGTGATGATAGGATGAGGTTACCCTTTCTTGTTGAATGAAACCTCATTGTAGGGTTGGTAGGTGTTGTGAGGATTATATGGAAGTCATCCCTAAAGATGATCCAAGACTACCACCTTTGTGGGATTTGGAGTTTTGTATTAAATTGAAAAAATGGATAACCTCGATATCTTCTATATAATATCATATGGGACCCACAGAGCTTCTAAAGCAATAATTGTAGTTATAGGACATTCGTGGGAAATGTTTCATCAGTCTCAGCATGTCCCCTTGGGTATCTCTATTTCTGTTTCTGAAGGGAAGATGTGGTATTACGACATTGTGTGGATTATCATAACTTGAAATAGGCCATGATAAATAACTAGTACCCATTATTGATGAATGGTTACCGTTATGACTAGTTTAAAGGTGATAGATGGTTCTTCCGGATCGATCTCAGGTACAACTACAACCATTTATGAGTCCTTATGGCTGATATTCAAAAGATAGATTTTTCAATGTCGATATGGGTGCTACGAGTTCCTAGTGATTCCCTTTGGTGTAAAATAGTCTCCGACATTTTTATGGAATTGATGAAATAAGTCTTCCATCCTTAGTTGGACCAGTTATTTTTGTCTTCATTGGTGCCATACTTCTCTACTCTTTGTAAGATAAGGAGCACAAAGAGAACTTGAGCATGGTTCTTGATATTCTTCAAGAATAATAGAGTTACATGAATGTCTTGATGGTCCAATTATGGATACCAAAGGTAATTGTTTTTGGGGAATTTCAATTCTGAAAAAGGAATATCCATGGATCTAGAAATGATCAAAGAAATGATTTGTTGGGAGCCATCCCAGAATATTTCATAGGTGCAAAGATTTCATGGTTTGGAACAGTAATATAAAGATGTTTGAGGTATAATTATATTGGATTTTAGGCTTTTTGGCTACATTGATATTGAATAAACAACCATTTACCAGGTTTGAGCCGTTTTGGAAGGCCTTTTAGGGGTTGGGGTAGTGGCAGATATGTGCTCCAGTTTTGGGACAACCAAAGGATAGTGTGGAGTTTGTAGGGTAATTTGATCCCTCATCATCTCTACCTTGTTGTGTGTTAATGCAATGACAAGTAGTAATCACATATGATTCGAGGAATTTGAGACCCCATGAGAAGAATAAATCCACTCATGAAAAAGATATAACAACAGTAGTCATCACACTGAGGTTGTGGAGGAACTATATTCTAGGAGAACACCTTGTGGTTTACTCAGACCACCAGTGCCTTAGGTACATATTCACCTAGAGAGACATTAATATCCGAGAGCGACACTAATTGGAGATCATGTAGGATTATTACTTTGAGATAGTATATACATTAGGGAATATAATTTTTTTAGTATATTTTCTTTGAATTGAGTTATTGGGTCACCTACTATGATAAGATTTAGAGAAGTTAGATTCCCTACAGCTGAACATGGTGCAGTAGAAGGGTGAAATTATTCAACATTCTATGGTTATAACACCTTATCTACTTGAGCGTGTGAAATATTCCCAACTATGAGACATTGTATATGATGTTCTATGTGATCAAATATCCATAGGCGACACACTAGCTGAATATTCTAAAGGAGGGAATCAAAAAATATAGTTCCATGGAAAAATAATGGTTCCAGTCATGATGCGGGAGCAAGTGATGTAGGAGTTCCACACATCTACCTTAGATTCACATCTTGGTGTGGGGAAGATATACAAGGATCTTTATTATAATTTTTGGTGTTCTAGTATGAGATTAAGCATTGATGAGTTTGTCTCACGATGAATCATCTATTAGGAGGTGAAGGGAAAGAATCATGTTCTAATAGGCATGTTGAAGCAATAAGAGATACTAGAGTTGAAATGTTATGGAATATCCATAGAATTCATTATAAGGATTTGGAACACAGTGAAGGGACATTATTATATCTGGGTGACAGTAGAAAAACTCATTAAGTTGGAGTACATCCTTGATATTAAGGAGTAGAGTTCGATAGTGATTATGTGGTATTTGTACGTATGAGAGATCATCATCCATTACATGGTAACCTCAATAATTGTCTTTGATCATGATGTGTTGTATACATCATGATTATGGATAGGCCTATAGGAGGAGATCAGTAAATTTCTACATATGAGAACATCGTTTCACCCCAAAACCAATGGGAAGACTGAGAACACTATCACGGTGTTGGAGGATCTACTAAGGGCTTGCATATTGGAAGTCATATGGTCCTGGGAGGATCACCTACTTTTGGTAGAGTTTACATAAAAACAACATCTACCACTAAACTATCTGCATGACACCTTTTGATGCCCTATATGGGGGACCCTGTAGGTCAACTATGTGATGGGTTGAGGTTAGAGAGTCATCCCTCTTGGGCCCAAAGATGGTTCATGAGATATTGGAGAAAGTGAAGGTCATCCGTGAATGGATGAAGATGGCCTAGAGTAGACATAAATCCAATAAAAATCAACATCATTGGATATTGTATTTTGAGTAGTGATACCAAATATTCTTTAGAGTCTCTCCATGACGAGGAATGCTGAGGTTCATCTAGGCATTAATGTTACCCCAATGGTTCAATTGACAGTTTTAGATCAGTTAGAGGGTTAGCGAGGTAGCCTATGAGATTTCTATTCCACCAAAAATAGAATGGGTAAACAATGTATTCCAAGTTTTGTAGCTGAGGAGATAAGTGAATGATCCCACACACGTCATCAACTAGGGAGAGCTGGGCATCGAAGATAGATCCACCATTCTAGAGAACCTGATAGAAATCGAAGATAGACAATAGCACACCTTACATGGATAGACCATCCCATTGGTTCGTTTATCGAGGAAGCATAGAAACAAGAGAATAAGTTCTTGAGAGTGGGAGAGTTTGATGCAGGCACAACATCTGGATTTTTTTTGAGTTTTAAATTTTGGGGATGAAAAACATGAATGGTGGAATGATGTAGAGACACATATTTTCCTTATAATATTTTGAGTTATTTATTAATGTATTTCTAGAGTTAGAAACTGAGATGGCTTGATTTTTTGAGGTATGATGTTCTCAGAATTAATTTTTCATTAATAGTAAGTATGTGTTATACAATTAACATGAATAATACAGGATAACTCTCATATTGAATCTCATAATAAAAATATGAGGCCACAGATGAGTCCAGACTATAGAATTTACACAAGGCAAGATATAACTTTTTTAGAATGCATCATATGTAGATAAATTCCATGATTATGTAACCGTAAATAAAATAAATAATTTTTTTATTTTTATTTTGGATTTTTTTGAATAAAAATTGAATCGGGACACATATTAAAAATATGATACCACTATTAATTTTACAATGAACTGTTTTACCTAAGCGCAACCTAATGTGGGAGGGCGTGGGATGTTCAGATCCTATGACTGTTGCTGATTGTGTTTATGTTGATTAACCTTGACCAAATTGCAAGGTTGTAAATAGTTTACTATGAGGTTTTGGTTAGGTTTTCTTCATAATCATCCCACTCTAGAAATCTCCCTACTCTCCTCCCTTTGGAGATTCAATGACAAAGCTTCGAACTATCATAATAATTTTTGGAAGAAGTGTTCAATAATGAAAAATAGATCCAAATAGTGTTATGATTCTTTCCATTGAATTCCACATCCTCGATTTCAATTATTGTATTATAATTGATTCATCACCGATTTAGATTCTTTGGAAAACAACATCTATTTACAAACTAAGAGACCTATAAGTCAATATGTCTTATTTCACATGTTCATCACATGTTCTTAATTTTTTATGTTTTATATGTCAAAAAAATTTGGATTGTCCAGTGTGGCTTGGATATAGGTTGATGGGGGTATGAGGATTACATATCTACATTCGTTTGTAGTTTCAATCATAGGTGTAGGTTCATTGGTTTGTGGAAGGTACCCCCATTGTGGAAGCAATACCTAGTTTGGGCGGAGAGTGAGGTGTGGCCAAGCAGAGGATTGAGCTGTGTGAGCAGTAGAGCCATGGGAGCAAAGTCACGCAGCTGCAGATCACTGCGGGTGGCCACAAGTTCCATGTAAGGTAGAAACAACATTAACTGACGTGGTCTGGGATTGGTCGAGTCGGGATGGGTGGGCTAGGATGAGGCTGTATAAGATAAGATAGGGAGGGTTGGGCCATGGTGGGCCTAGAGGGTTGGGCCGAGGTGGGCCATGTGGGATGGACAGAGATATAACTCGGTTAGACCTGGGAAAAACTGAACGAGACATGGGTAAAGCACAGTTGTTGTCGTCCACGAGGCCATGAAATCATTAGGTTTTTTTATGCCAGTAACTATGGACAGACAACCATGATGGTCGATCATGAGACCGCATATGCTCAATTTGCTACAGGTATAAAGTCCGTAGCTGGTCGCAGGAAATCAACCATGCCGGTTAACCAGGGCATTCGAATGACACTTCATGTGAATCAATCCTTGATGTCCATCCATTTTAAGATTCATTTTTGGAGGTCAACCATGATAGTAGGTGGACCGACCATAGTGGCCGGTCCACATCTAGTTAGCCCACGAGCTCTTGTAATCATTCGATCCTTTTTTAGGCGGTATATTCAATGAGTCACTACTCTTAAATTGAGTATCCAATTGAAATCCTATATATGTAATCTTGATCATTTTTTCGGTATGAAAATTTTGAGATCATCTTGGAAAATGTAAATTTGGAACTAAGGTGCAGGGTGCATGAGGTCCCATTTGAGCATGTTGTAGTGAAAAAAACACCATTTTCACCGATTGTTTCATTCCTACGAGTAGACAACACAACCAGTGTGATTTTACCTGTATAGTGAAACAGTGAAATCAAATTCATCATTCAAGATATCATATTTGGTATTTGGGTAATAAAAATTATTTATGAGGTTTTTGATGATATTAGTGGCCAGACAAGGATATTCGAGATTTCCAAGTGGAACCCCCTTACACACTTGGACGTGTGTCCTCAATGATATCAAAGTAGAACCCCCTATCAGAATGGGAGTGGATCATCAACAGTTACATCAGAGTGTAACACACCACTAAGTAGGGAATGGGTCCATTATGACCAAGAGTGGAACTCCCTTATGATACCATGGAATGGGTCCTTGCCTATTAGAGTGAACCCCCCCCCCACTAACAAACATGAGAACAAGTTCTCTATAATTACTCTTAGAGAGGAACCCCCACTAAAACATAAGGGAAAAAGTCATCTAATTTATGTTTCCACTATTCTGCTTTACATATCTGTGGAGAGACGTGGTTTGATGTATCTTTGGACTCACTTGAAAGTGGGAGACATTACCCACAGAGACACATCCTTATCATATGACCTAAAACCATATTAGAGAGCTGGTGATGTCAAAAGTGAATAGTATGAGAGTGTGGTGATAGAGCCACATTGTCTTTCATGTTCAGATTATACATGTGGGTTGTTGTGACTCAATGATGGATACTCCTGGAACTATTAGTGACCCATCTTCTTATGTTGCTTTATGAGATAGAGATCCCCTAACTCCCTCGTTTGGATTTCATTTGACAAATAATATATATATATATATATATATGTATGTATATGTATATACATATCACAGTCTCATGGTTTGGAATCAAGATTCATTACTTCACTCTACCTATGTATATCTACTTCTTTCCTCTTATTTTCATCTCTTAGTGAACACCCTCATCTTTCAGGGTGTCTTACTGTGTATTTTTATACCCATTCCTTCATGGTATTTCCCCGCACGTATCTTGTCTTATGCAGATGATGAACAAGTTGATCATGAATTTATTGGAGCCGAGGTATATAGTGCATTAGACAATGTATGGTCGTCCTAGTTTGGGATCTAGGAGTGGGGATCTCTCACATATTTCCAATTTCTTGATTCGGACAGGTTGGGACACTTTTCTAGTTGGGTGTGTATTTTCACCTTTTTTTCTTTCATTTTACATAACCAACCATATATTGTTTAAGAGTCCATGCATGATTTTTTTACTTACAACCATGTATCATCATTTTATTCTTTCCCTCTACAATTTTCTATTGATTTAACTATATGCGTGTGTATATGTAGCATGGAAAATTCCTCAAAGGATTTTTTTCCCATTGTCTCTTGTCGCCACCCCTGGTCTGTGGAGGTAGGCTTGGGGTATTTGTGGATCCAGCCCCATCTTGGGTGGTGTTGTGACATGATCCATAAAATGTAATGAATTTATAAGTTATACTATTTGAGAATGAAATTTCCAATAAAGAACAACCAAAAAAATCACCGATTGTAGAGATAATGTTCTACGTAAAAGGACTACTCACCTGGATAAAATTATCTAAGAAATAAAAAATTTGAAATAGCTATATGAGGACCTAAGGATGTGATGAAACAAAGAAATAATTATTTTTTTGTTTTGTTTTTGAGGGACTGAATTTTATGTGAAAAAAAATCATTTTATGGGGTTTAGAAAATAAAATGAATAGTATTTTTTGATGTGCTTCTTTTAAAATATATTTAATTTTTTAGATAAATTATGATACAAAAAAACTAAATTTTTAGTTAGCCATGAAATAAATAATGTTATTTAAAAACGACTCTTATAACCTAATCATTAATATAAGAGGTATGAATAAGAATAAAAAAATTATTTAAATCTTGTTTAAAATTTGGTAAAATTTATATCCATTGAAAAATAAGTACTCAATTTTTAGTAAAATCATTTTATGGTTCAAATATACATTTAACTAAAAAATGGGTTTTATTACATTCTATGATAAAATTTTATAAATAATATCCAACACTTCAAAAATTTGTATTGGTTATTTTTTTCATATTTTAAATCTATTTAATCAATGTGATATTACTGTGAATTTTGATGATATATATAAAAATTATTTTTTTATAGTGAATACCGAAATGTATTTTATTTAAAAAACCATATTTTCATTTCATGAATTTAAGATGCTCCATTTTGTTTTAAAATTACTTAAATGTAACATTAGTTTATTTATATAATTAAGAATCTCTTCAATTTTATAGGAATCAATTTTATGTTGATTTTGTGATAAAAACTTTTTATACTTTAGAATGAATTTTTTCATGAAAAAGAATAGTCATCACATTTTAATGATTTAGTTTTTAATTAAATTATTCCACATTTTTATATTTAATTTTAAAAAATATATTACATATTTTAAATAATTATTATTCACATTATATAATTGGTTTTAATATTTTTTGGTCAATATATATAATATACATAGAAATTATATTTCACCTCGGTAAAAGATGAAATATTAAGTTAAGACCATACAGTAATGCCGGAAAATCTGTCTAAAAATTACCATTTTCCTAAATTTTCGGTGGTTTTAGACCAAATGTTTTATTAATGAGTTAAATTATATATTTGGGAACATAATCTGAAATTTGGTAACCGTATCTGAGGAATTTTGAAAATATTTTTTATTTTATTCAAAATAAAAAAAAATGCTTTTGGGTCTTTTCATTTAATAGAATTTTTGGAATATTATATTCGGTTTTTATTGGTCTAAAAGTATACACCCCCCATGTTATATTATTTAATAAAAATCCATGGATATCAATTAAATTATTTATTTCAATGTGAAATTAATTTTACTCGTAAAATATTCTATTTAAAAAATGTTTTTCTTCATAATGTTTTCAAATATTAATTGTAGTTTTTTCTATTAATAAAAGATTAAATTAATGAAATTTATTATAAATTTTGTATCAAAATATAAAAATTATGTTAAAATAGCCCCTTTATTTTTGTTTACATAATAATGTTATCATGGTAAAAAGTAATGTTCTCATGATTAATGATAAAAATGGGTTTAAAGTGGTTTTACTAGAATAATTGTTACCAATGTTATTGTTTGAGTTTATTTATACTCTACAACATATTATATTTAAATTTATGTTTCATTTGTGCCACATTAAATGATTATGATATATAAATTATTTTATATTTTATGTAATAACAAGTGTTCCCTTTCACTCCTATATAAAAGGATACCAACTATCCTTTCTAATCTTCACATCATGAGTCTTATATCTCATAAAACCCTACTATAGTTTCAATTCAATTAAATTTTATGATATATTTCATTTAAAATAAATTTAATTTTCTCGAAAGATTGCAACACATGCAACCCTGAGTCTAAAATAACTACACTATTGTATAATGTTATAACATAGATTTCGAATTGGTTAGAATGAATTAAAGAATTAAATTATGAAAATTATATAATTTACACATGTATATATATTAAATTTAATGGTTTCCAATTCCATAAAAATGGAAATCAATTGAATGAAAAAAAATAATTTTTTATGGAATTTGTTAGGCATGTAATATTTTTTATCTTAAAAAATTAAATCAATCATTATTAGTGAATTATTTGAATTAAATTTATATATAATATCTTCACACTAATTTTTTATATCACCTGTATAATATTTTTCTAGACATGGTATATCAATAAATTCAATATTAGGATTGAAAACACTATTTTTCTAAAAAACATTTTGATCATGTTTTGTAACCAATTTCAAATTTATTTTTTTTATAATTTAAAAAAATTATATGAAAAAATTAATTTTTTTTGAAATAAAAATTTTAAAATTACCTCACCATATGTTTTATTAAAATTTATTGAAAATATTATTTTTGGATTGATAGTGAAAATTAGCCATTTAAAAAAAGTATTTTAATCTCAATCATTTACAAAAATACATATTATTTTAAATTTACAAAAAAATTATTAATAAATTAATTATAGTATTATTAATCCAATATTTATAATTGGATTCATTTTTCTATTGAATTTTGATATAAAAACAATTTATAATTAAGAAAACCATTTCTTTGCAAAAAGTATTTCCATTGTGTTCATGGGTTTAATTTTCACATAAAATCTACCAATTTAATGAATTTTATTTCATATGATGGATTAAATATTTTTAATTATAATAATCAATATCTTTTAATACGTTCATATCACATTTTTTTCATAATAAATATTAAAATTAGTAAAAATATGTTACCACTGTTAAGGGTAAAACATGTTTATCATGGTATAAACTAAAGAAATTGGGTTAAAATTAACTAATCACTTCTATAAATTACATTTTATGGACATATTTTTAACATATATCATCAATGATTCACAATTTTTCCATTAATATATTTTATTCTTTATAGAAATTTAAAGTGGGTCCTCTCCCCCGCATATAAAATATTAATTCATCTCGTATCCTATAAAAAAATAAAGAACCAATTTTTTATCAAAAAACACGAAAAAACCTTTCAATACATTCCTACAAATGACCTTGAATCCCTTATTTTTTCATAATACCATCCTACGATGGATGTATGGATAAACCTAAAGAGTTTTAAGAAAGAAGATGTAAGGTTCTTAACCATGTTTTCTTATTCTATTTCTTATTCAACATCTATAAAATATTCTTAAACAATTTTAAATTAGTAAAAAAATATATTCAATATAGTTTTCTGTTATTATTTTAATGGTGTAACCTATATCCATAACCCCCTCCATAAATGAGTAAATGAAATAATAATTCGTGTGTGTGACGGACTACCGCCTCGCGAAATGATATAAATCATTTTTCATCACTGAATCTCATAGAAGGATATAATTATAGATTAAAATTATATATATATATATATATATTGTATTTATTAAATAATTATACTTTTTAATTTATAATATCACATCTAAATTAATACCTTCCAACCCGTTGAAAAATGATAACGTCACTCGTGCGTAACTGTGGAATATAGCCCTTACGAAGTGATGTGATTCTTTTGTAATTTATAATTAACATGGATTGTAATAAATATATATTTAATTAATATATATGATATATTATTTATATTTTAATGGGTAATGAGTATTTACATATTTTCAGTTCCATATTTCAAAAAATGAAAATAATGCTAATATGTAAGTATCACATACCATTTCAATGATTTGTGTTTTTAACTTTTATATCTCTAAATACATTGAATGAATCTAAATATTTATATCATTAATATATATTATATTTAAATCCTAATAATAATATTGATTATGATGGAACCGTGATCAATTTAAAAGGTCCAAAATTACCGAACCGAGACATGTATGAAAATAAAATCAGTTATCAATCAGAATAATTATTTTAATAAATTATTATTAATAAATGAGTCATAAAAGGTTATTTGTAATCATATATGTTATGAAATTTATTCATATGGTTCTGAAATATATTTATAATATATATATATTTACTATATATGAGTTTCATACAAGTACAAGTATGTCGGTCCTTAGGTAAGGGTTTTATGTTACAATATCATTGTTTATCACGATTATTTATAAGTATTCTTAATATAATGAAATTTCATGATATAACCCTCAATAATATCATTAAATTTCTTCTCCTATATTTATTTTTATAGATTAAATTATTTCCTTTCATTTTACTCTCTTTATATATTCATGATAAAAATGAATGTTCTAAGGAAAATAAAATTTATTTCTCTCTCAGTAAAAACAATTTCTTATCTATGTCCTTGATTATAAAAAATAAATTCTCTATTTTTTTCTATTCTCCAATTATTTTTTATTATCATTTTTACTATTATATGTATTTTTACTAAAAAATTTAAAATGAATCTTATTTTTATTTTCCAGATGAGTTAAATATGAATTTTTATAAAAATGAGAATGGAATCATTGTATTAATGTATAAGGAAAGACAAATTGTTTAAACTATTATAACTACACATTTAATTTAAGTCTTTTTAACAATTTTAAAATTTATTTTTTAATAAAATATTTTATTCAATAATTTTTAAATTTTTAGATACATGTCTTCAAAGTAAAAAAATTTGTATTTTCAATAATAAATTATTGAAATGATAAATAAAATTAATTTTCCATATAATATGGAATAATTTGATGTTGTATAATATTTACCTATGATATTATATAATGATACCATCATTATTATTTCTATAGTTATTTTATTATTATGTTGAAAACATGTTTATAAAACATATTTTCTTTCCATGAGTTATGTTATCATGATATGATGGACATTTTATAATCATGTGGAATATATGTGTATGTTTTTTTATGCGATGGGTGGGCCCAAAATTCTATATCCCTATAATTAATTAGGTAAATATGTATATCTCGTGATATAATCAATAATATAATGGGGAGTGAACCAAGTATAGTAAGAGAGTTTGTCCATTATGATAGTCTGGGGAGTGAAACTTGACTACTATGATGGTTTGGGTTGTGAAACCAACACACCATTATAGTATTAATAGTTAGAATTAACTAATAAGTAAGTAGCTTTATATTATTATTTCCATTACACAATCTTTTGTCTTATGCCAATGTTATTCTGTCATAGATCATTGTTTTTGATTCCCTTATGGTTAATTTCTTCTGAATTTTAATGCATTATTCTGTGATTCATTATTATTTTCTTTGATATGCAGTTTTTGGTTTTGAATTGTTTTTCTCATGTTCATATACACATATGATCATGTTATGTTTAAGTGACCACCACTATCTCACTATTTTACCATTATAAAAAATCAGAGATAATCATTTCTTTGTTTTTATTTATCTATGTTATGAGGAACAATATTATGTATGATTTGTCTAATAAGGGTACTAGTTATAAATAACATAGTTGGAGATCATGTAGTTCACTTATGAACCATTTTTTAATGTATGCATCTTTTCAAAGACACTATACCGATATTATTTTGGCATTGGTTTTTATGTTTTTATAATGAATATTCATCAAAAAATATGTAATATCATTATATAAAAATAATGGGTCACTATATTTGGTATCATAGAATGTTTTAGTTTACCTTTGAAAATAAGGATAAGAATAGTTTAGTGAGAAACCATATCAGAATCCTAAGTATAGGGGAAATTATACAATTATATTAAATAAATGAGTGTTTTTTCCAATAAAAAATCCTTATATGGATACTATAAGTGGATATGGTATGTAATAAATGTATATAGGGGTAGGTATCCAAAAAATAGTTGGTCAGGTATATCTTTTCCATAATTATGGAATGCATTTTATATTCCCTTACTACACTTCTATTTCATACTAGTAGGGGATATTCGTAGGTTAATTCACACATTATTTACGAACAATAATGAATGATTTTAATTGATAATGAACATTAATGAATTATGTTAAACATAAGGATTCTTTTTTTGAAATGATAATGTGATGATTTAGACATCCTATATATTATTTTTCACGATCATATGGTTTCAAACAACGATTATTATTGATCACACTATGCTTTTGGTTTTTATTCAATGGGTTAAACCAAAATGAATCATGATAATGATGAATACGACATATAATAAATTGATTGTCCTCAAAAGATACAAAATTATATGGGATGTATAATTCAAAATATATTTATTATGCTTACAAAAATTTCTGATTATATGAATCATGCTATGGTTCTTGACGAGAAAATGAGGTCACATCATTCTATTGAGTATATCATAAGGCATAACCAACATTATTTTTTGGGTCTAATGAATAACTAGTTTTGGAGTAATGGATCATTATGATTGAAAATAAATTTTATATTCACTTGTTTTCAGAATAAGAAAAAGATATTATGGTTGATTATAATTTTTTTGGAAACTAATATCAAAGGTGGAGTTCAGTGAAGATCTTGAGGAATTTGGATGAAATTTAATTCAAGTAGTGGGTTGAATTTAAGATATTATTTTTCAATAAGTACATTGCATAAATTACATATATGAAAAACGATAAATAATTCCACGAGGTAAAGTAGAAGGATGAATAATATATTGTTATATACAATGTAACCTTTAAAAGAAATGAAAGGTAAACATTTGGTATTATCATCCAACATAGATATAAATTTAATCAATTATTAATTTTCATAAATCCAATTAATTGAAATGTGTTATCCATAATATTGTTTAGAATCTACGAATAAATAATTTGATGTGCTATCATGGTGGAAATAAGGAATGGATTTACCTATCAATATCATAATTCTTATAAGAAAAGAATCATGGAATTTATATGAAATTATAAAAAACATGGAGAGATGAGGACGATATTTTTTTCATGATTAAACTGTAAATGGAATCATGGGGAAAATTATCTAAATGGTAATGGTATATTTTTTATGTATGGAAAAAAGGACATCAATAGGATGAAATATTATTTTATGGGAAGAAGTTAGACACTGACGTGAATTGGTATAAATATATATAGAATATACCACATAAAATATAGTATTTAAAATGCAAGGATTATGGTAATTATTCTAACCAGTTCTCAAATATAAAGGTTATTGATGATGATCAAAATTGGAAACGTCCTCATCTCTGAGACAATGATCAATACTACATCCATGGATAATGAAGTGATGAAAGGTACACTTATTATCCACTATATAACTAATAATGTATTTTTTGATTCTGGATCCACCAAATATTTTATATATGAATATTTTTCTAAGGTTATCCCAATACCATCACAACAATTAGATTTTGAATTGTTAATGAAGTTCCCTAATGTAATAACGATTTCATCTAAATTCTATGATTCTTTTATGGTTGATGTTTTTTTAGAAATGTTCATCCTATAAATATCCTTATTCTCATAGGGTTTAATTTGATATTATCCTAAGAATTTATTATATTTGTTTATATAAATCCGAAATCAATTTTTGAGGATGGGACGTCTCATTTTATATTCCAAAACCAACTATGACCATTTGTTAGTGTGATGATAATTATGAATATCCAATAAAAATTTCATCCAATGAATGGGTCTTGATTACTATTCAAAAGTTGTGTATGACTCATATGTTTGTGGAGAAACTCAAAATTTATGATATGCCTATTGAGTGGGAGTTTGTTTATGTCATTATAAAATTGTTTTCTAGTCTTCCTCTAAATTGTTATTTTGAGTTCCAAATAGAAGTCCTACATGATGCTGCACCTATTTCAAATAATATAAATATAATGATCATGATTGAGGTTCTTGGATTGATGATGAAACTCAACAAGGTTAACGATTAAGGATTATTTTTCATACAATTTATTCACCTTGCGTTACACCTATTTTTTTTAATAAGAAATATGTTTCAATGAGACTCTGTATTGATTATCAAAATCATAAAAATATCAAAATAATGACTATGTATCGGCTAACCAATATTGATGAAATTTTTATTCAACTATGTGAATATTAATAGTTTTTAAATATTATTCTTCATTATGGATATCATGAATTGAGTCTTATAAATAAGGATATAACTAAAGAAACATTTCATATAATTTATCAAAAATATGAATACATAGTGAAGTTGTTTGGTATAATTAATTCCCCCATTATTGATATGGATTTAAAGAATAAATACTTTAGATATTACCATGATATGTTTTTATTTGTCTTTATAGATGATATTCTTATATATTTTAAGATAAATGAAGAGAACGAGGTTCAATTGAGGATTGTACTGAAGACCCCCCGGATGGAGACACCAAATGAAAAGTTTACACATTGAATTTTTTTAAAAAAATTTATTTTTTGATCATATAATCTCAATAATGGGTATATTAGTGGATCCATTAATGATAGAAGTTATTCAATGTTGAATGATAACTACCACTATGACAGAGATCTGTGGTTTTCTTGATTTTTTTGGAAATTAAAAGTTATTTTTTGATAATTTATCATGTATGTATAATATACTAAAAAAGTTAACTCAAAATTGATCTAGAATCAATTGGATAGATTTATGTGTGGAAAATTTCAAGGAACTACACAGATGGTTATTCAGTGCGCCTTTTATTATATTACCCTATCATATAAAAGGGATTATAATCAAAAATGATTCATATAAGAAGGAATTAATGTGAATTATCATGAAGAATGATATGGTTATATATAATGACTTATGAAAATTTTAGGTTCAATGGAAAAATTACCCAACTCTTGTTTCAGAGTATGCCGTAGTAATTTGTACATTAATGATACTGAGGTATTTATCTTTACAGAATAAAATTATAAATATATATATAATAATCATAAACTTTTAGTGTAAATATTCAATAAAAAATAAAACAATATATTTATGTGATGATGGTTATAGTTGATTAATGATCATAACTACTCAATACTTTACCACCTAGAAAAATTGAACAAGGTAGTCGATACATGTATTCGAAAGGATCATTCTAAATTATTGTTTATGAGGATAAAAAATATCCAATATTTTTGGAAATGAATAGAATGGATAAGGAATGTTTTATAGATGGGGGAAATATTATATTTCTTAAATTAGTGTTCAATGATAAATTTTTGTGATCATTAAAGAGGTGTATAGGTAAGATGTGGAACTCTATATGATGGAGATAAATATTCTGGAGTTCAAACTTGATTGTGATAGAATTATAAGGTTTATAATTCTTTTCTGTTTATCATCCATACCAGACTTTATGAAAGTATTATTATATTAGGCTCATATGTCTTCATTATCTATTCATCCCAGATGTATGAGGATGTATTGAGTTCTGAAATAGTATTTATGGGAAGACAATATGATGAGAGATATTGTAGATAATGTATGCTGATTATTGGTATGCTATAATGTTAATGAAGATAAGAATATTTCTAATGGGATGTTAGACCCATTACCCATATCTAAATCTAATTGTAAAAATATCCATTTGTATTTTTTCATCAAACTACAAAAAATATATAAATTAAATAATATTATTTTGTTTTAGTCAATCACATTACTATGTTAGAATAGTTATTTTCTATCAAAAAATATTTCTGTCCTGATCAAATTTCTGTAATATACATTAAGGATATTTTATGGTTCAATGGATTATAACATTTCATTGTATCTAATCAAGTTGAATGGTTTACCTCAATCTTTTAGATAAGTATTTTGAAGGCACTCGATATAGAGATAGGTTTTTGTATAACATATTATCCTCAAATAGATTGGAAGTCTAAAATAACAATACAAACCATGGATGATATGTTGAGATATTTTTCCCTTCAATTTAAAGGTGGTTGGGATCAATATGTGTTTTCTGGTAATGTTTTTTTGAAAATAATAGATTCAACTCAAGATTTCATATGGACACTTATACAGATCTATAAGAAATAATTTTTTAACTCCATAATGTTGGGATAATGTTGGGTAAGAAAATCTATTGGTAAGTGAGAAAGATGGGGAAATTTTATAGAATGTCAGAACAATTCAAGAACATATCTAGAAATCCCGTAGTCGACCGAAAAGTTATGATGAGAATAATTAGAGAGAATAAGAGTTGGAATACGGTGAGAAATTTTTATATTAATTTATATATAGAAGAATGTTTTTATATTTGGAAATAAAGGAACACAATCCCAAGATATGTTCTACCATTTGATATTTTTGATCATGTAGGGATGGTAGCTTGTCACTTGGTGCGTCCATTAAACCTCCCTCAGTTTTATAATGTGTTGTAGGTATGTCTCATGAGTAAGAACATACATGATACTTCACATGGACTACAATAATAGGTTGTACCACTAGATAATGATCTTCGCAATGATGAAAAAATGGTAGAAATATTAGATCATAGATATATAATTCTACTAATAAGACTACTCACTAGGTTAATGATCGATGGAGAAAGAAATATAAAAAAGCTACATGGGCACCTGAGGATGTGATAAAATAGGGATATAATATTTTTTTGAATCATAATAATATTTTTTATAAGATGAAATTAATAATAAATGGTGTAGAATGTAACACCTTAATATTTTTTTATTTATTTAAATTAAAATAAATTTATTCTATTTGATAGCTTACGAAATAAAGAACCTAGAGTCTAAGTTAATTGTACATTAGTATATCAGTATAACATGTATGATAAATTAATAGGTATGAATAAGAAGAAATAAATTAATAAAGGTATATATTTTACACATGTATAAAAAGTATTTATTTGTTACCAATTTTATGGAAATTTAAATCATTTTAATGGAAATGCCTTTTTTTCTTGAAAATTTCTTTTTAGGCATGCAATCTGTTTTTATCATAATAAATTAAATTAATAACAATATATAGATGGTTTTAATTCAATTTATATATAATATATTTAATATAAGTTTCATCAAACTTATAATATTTTTTATACCCATGAGATAAGAATAAATCCAATTATATTCTTAAAAAATAGATTTTTCTAGAAAACAATTTCGTTGTCTTTTGTGCAATAATTTAGAAATAAATATTTTTCAATTTTTAAATTTTATATGAAAAAATTAAATTAATTTTTGAAATTAAAAAAAAAAATTATTTTAGAGTGATTTTTTTAATAATTTTAAAAAAAAATAATTTTTCAATGAATAGTAAAAATTACATTTTAAATTAAAAAATTTTCTATTTATTTGAATAATTTATAATGTTCGATTTTGTTTTTGAAACACCACAAGATTTTTAAAATATGAAAATAATGTTTTGATAGAATATATGGAACAAAACACCAATATTAGAATACAATATAAAATCCTGAGAACTTATGATACTTTTCATTTTAAATTAATTCTATATCTTTGATATCTTGTGATCTATGAAACTCCAAGTTTAAATAAAATATGATACTCTATTAAAATTTTATTATTTGAACATGAACATTATAAAATAGATATTATGTTTGAGATAATGAATACAAATTACTTATTTATGAATATTTTATTATTTTCCAAAGTCTAAAATTATTTAAATCGATATATATTGAATAGATATAAATTAAGAATCATTTCAATGTGAATGAAATGGTTTTTGAAAAAATGTATTTTTAAAAAATGCGGTTTAGTCAATACTTGTGATGTTAATTTAAAATTAATTGTTATCATATTAATAAAATTAAATAGATAAAATAAAAATCAGTTTTATAATCATCATATTGTAAATTTCTTTGGGCGAAGTTTTGGGATTTTTTTAAATATTTCATTTTTCCATGAATATTGGAAAATAATGATTTTTTACAAGAAACTTCCTTTTTATTTTAAATGATTTAAAAAGTTAAACAATATATTAAATTATTATAAAAGAAAAATTATTTGACTTATATTAATATTTACCTAATTTAGTATTTTCAACTCATTTTTTATTTTCCATTTTGATATTAAAAACATCTACACTTATGATAATTTTTATTTGGAAAATCTATATTTTCCTTGCATTAGCGGGTATAATTTTAATTTTATTTTTGGGTAATATATGAATTGAATTTAAAAAAATTGATTCTATATTTATAATCTGTATAATTATTATTATATAATAAGATCAATATAATTTTTTAGAAAAATGAATTTTGAAAATAGTGAAAATTAATTACTATGATTAATGTAAAAATTGTTATATTAAAGTGTTAAATTAAGAAAATAAGTGTAAAATTACCTATAAACTTTTAAAAATGTAATTGAATACTCATATTTGCATTATAAAATATAACAATATATAAATAACTGTTATGTTGAAGCTTTTCACATTTTAATGACATTATCATTTTGGATTCATTTGGGAAATTTCTAAGTAATTTCAAGAGGGTTCCCTTTCCCCACTTATATGAGGGAATTCACTACCTCTAATTATAAAAAAATACAAAGGAAATTATATAAAAATTAATAACATTACATATCCAAATAATATTTTTACATATTATATATCATTATTTATTCACAAAATAGCACACCTATGGTCCAGAATTAGAGATACAACATAGGTTTCTATTAGACAAGGTAATTATCTTAACAAAGATATTTCATTCTCTTTATTCTCTTTTCACCTAAAATTATGTTTTAACAAATAAAATATAATAAAATCAGTATCATCTATATGAGAATATGTTATTATGATTATGTAATAATATTTATCCATATCCACTGTGATCAAATGGGACACAAAATCATTGATCATTAGTACATTGGAATACCACCTCACAAACCGATGTAGTTCATTTTCCTTCACCAACTTTCAATGATAGAAATAATGATAGATTTATGAAATTTATATGATATTTATGATATCATTATACTTATATAATGTTTATATAACATTTACCTTTTTATGTTCCATTCTATTTCAAATAGGATAACATCACTCATGTGTACGACCGATTACCACCATGCGAGGTGAAGTGATTATTATTTTTTTACTTATTATTTAAATGGAATTTAATAAGGATAAAATTTATGAATATATTTGATATATATGAGATTATACTTAATATTTGAAATTAATATATCACCCACTTTTTTACACTTTAACTTGTAAAGGGAATTATATTGTCTGTCATGCAAATGTATGGTCTACCATCTCTACGAAGCAATGTGATTCATATTTAGTGTCAAAAATTTATAAATGAATATAAAAATTTATATACATAATAAATATGGTAGTTTTGAAATTATTATCAATTATTATAAGATATTTATAAATATATTAATATTCTATGAAATATTTCTGAATTATTTCGGAAAAAATGGGTATAAGGAAATAAAGAAATTAACATGAAAACAATGAAAATAATGAATATGCATTAACAAGCGGGAGGTAAAATGTTATAATAGTATCATATATCTAATTATTAATTTGATTATTGTTCTGTTATCACTTAATAACATACATCATACCGTTAAATAGTATTAAATAACTTGAAATAAGGAAATCAAACCTGAGGTAAGGGTTTCTCATCTCACTTTTATTTTCATAATACATATGCCATATTCAAAACATATTATATTTTGTGGTGTATATATTTCAACTTTTTCATATACATTATATCATGAATATATATCAATTAATGTTATTTAATGTTTTAGTTTATTTTATTTTTTTCATGGGGATTGTAATTCAGAAGTTACCAATGTGGTAATGATTTATTTTACAAACTCATCACTATTACTGAGTGTTTTTGTTTAATTCAATATCAATGGAATTATATTGGATTTATATCCTAAAACAAATATGTTTAACTATCCCATAGTTATTCATTAATGTTTCAAGTAACAATACTATATTTTTAAATCTTTTTCACTAAAAAATTTGATAAATTGTTTTTAATTAAAAAAATTATATTTCTCTTTTTGGTAAAAAATACTTTTTAATGAAAAACCATGAATTCTAAAAATAATTTAAAAAAATAATTAACATTATATAAATATTTATGGATGATATTTATATACATGTTTTTATTTTTATAAAACATTAACAAATTAATCTTTTTTTCTTTTTCCAAATGATGTACTTTTCTAAAAATTATAATGTGAAAAGAGAGGTTCTTTTCATGTTATACAACATGTAGAGAATTACACACTTTAATTACTGTAATTTCATTAAAGCTCAATTTTCATTGATAAATGTTTATTTTTAAATAATGTTTTCTTTAATATTCTATAAATTTTGGTTTTTAAAAGTTATTTTCAATTAAATAGTTTGAAAATATTTTAGAATTTTCTAGTTTAAAAAAGTGTGATTTTATTGAAAGGTTAATTTCATCAATAAATGTTTGATGAGATACTTAAAACATATTTTACATATATGAGTACACAATTTTATGTTTAATATTATTTAATGAGGATATAATACAATGATACAATCATTATTATACCCTAGATGGTTTATGATATGTACGATTCGGGATATACTATACAGATAACATTCATATTACTCTGGATGGTTTATGATTATATTTATTGATTGGGGAACGTATTTACATATAATATTCCATTTTAAATATGATTTGTTATGTGTATTATGTTTCCCCCTTTCATATGAGGAATGAATCAGACATATTTAGTGATCGGTGGGACACATTATAGCCAATCAAAGCATCGGTATGTCTCATGATACAAACTAGAATGGGGTTTGGATGATGCTTTACATATTTATTTAGAAATATTAGTACAAGGAATTGATGGTATGTTTCATTTGACCATCATTATGTATTCCATCATTATGAATCCATTTATTGACAATCAATGTGATAATTTGATTAGTTAAAAAATCAATGGTTATGCTTTCAAGATCATGTGATTATTTTTATAGAATTATTTGATCATAATTTATTAATTCCATATTATTCTCATATTATTGATTATATTGAATTTTTTTAGTTATCTATTATTCCATATTTATTAAGACTTTTATATTCTTAACTTATATTGTAAGCTTACCCATACTAAGCATCTAATCACACACCTTTATTATGTTTTATTTTCCCTAGGATACTAGGAAGTAATTTTTTATATATATGTAGGGATATAAAATGAGTAATAATGATATTATCTAAGAAAATACATTTTTTATTTTTTATTTTCAAATTTAATGTGAATTTAAATTATGTATATTATTTCCAACACTACTAAACTATTGGGTTCTTCAAGATCTGATTCCTTGTATAATATGCTAATATATTAATGTAAAAATATTCGTTAGGTTATTATTGTCATGGAAACTGTATTTGGTATCATAGTGATTTTAGAAGAAACCATGGAAACTAGATTTAGGGAATCATATATTAGCAAACACAATCCAATGATAAATTATGCAGATATATATAAATAGAATAACATCCTAATTTTTTTGTAAGGACGAAATTATATGAATTTCCCCAGAAAATACATACCTATATAGATGATATTATTGGGTGTGGATCTAGTTTAGATATACCTAGAAGTAATAACTCTAAAAATAGAATATTTAGTTTGACCAAATAATCCCATTGTACATGAAAACGGGATATACTAAGCATCTAGTTTGACAATCCCTGGTGATATTATTAGGATAAATACAATTTTACATAAAAATCATCATTATGTATTTGAAAATAATGATATCCCTAATTAAAATATGTTTATGATTTTGAGATTATCTATCGATAAATTTTCATTTTCTGTGATTTGTTTCACTATTTTTGGGAATATAAAATATCTTTCATAATGTTATGATCTAAACTAGTATATTCCATTTTATAAAAATATCACCCAATGGAAGGAATGATAAATCTATCAATCCATGTACTCCATGTAGGGATTTACTTCATGGTTAAGAAAATCAAGATGGAACTAGAGATTTAGCTAGAGCTAATCAAATTACAACTATATTGTGGCATATTAATTAGGTTATGAGTAATATCTCTTCCTATATAGGGAAGCCTGATGATCCACCACATGGTGTAACATTGTTATATAAAATTATGCATTATAAAAATCTATAATTCAATGGAAATACTAATGCATTTTAAGCTGAAAAATGTATAAGTTCCTTAGATAAAATATTTCCCTTTCTAGGAAGTAGTTAAAGGGAAAAGTTGTCTTCAGATTTTATCATCTCTATGGAGATGAAAATCAAGGGTGGTTATTAATTAGAAACATTAAGAATTAGGAGTAAATAAGAATCATAGAGTAAAAGGATTTGAAAATATTCTTATTGGAAAAATTCATTCCTTTTGAGAAATGAGATTAGATCGGAAGAAAACTATTTTTTATAAAATAGAAGAAAGAGAAATATATTTCTAAGGATAAGGAAATTTTAAATGGCTAGGAATTAAGGACATGGACTATGTACATAATTCCAAGTGCAAGATTGAATATTTGGCTAATGGGATTAAGAAAATACTTCAAATTGAACTAGTATCCCAAACGTTCTCATCATACAAGGAATCATTATCATGTATTATTATGTCAAATAAATAATTATCCAAGTCATATTCCTTAGAAGGGATGTAAGAGAAGTAGATTATAGTAGTGTAAAAGTCATATACAGAGAAGAAGGGAAATATGGATTTTCCAACATGCAGTACTTGTGGAAGGAAATACATCAGCACATTCATATAAAGAAATAAATTTTTCTTCAAGGATTTATAAATTCCCATCATTCACATGATTTCAAGGGAAACAATAATCCATCAATGTGAAGTTCTTATACTATAAGTAGATTGGAAACTATGAAAAAAAATCCCTTGGAATCAGGGGAATATACCTCAAAATAAAAAATATGATAAACGTAAATATCGTTCTATTACTATAGACAATGTTTTATTAGTAATGTAACTGTGTTTGGATTTATGAATCATGTTATATGAGTATAAAAATTAAAAATATTTTGGTAATAAGAATTATGATATGTATATAGACTCTACCATAATAATATTTATTATAGTATTTGATAGAATGTGTAGAATGGTATCAATCAATGCGATTCAACGGAATACTGAACATATTTTAAAACCCGTGATTATGGTAATATAACACTTAATAGGTGCTCAATGCTATGATAATAATGATAAAATCATTTTTATGATGATGTTGTTTTGATTTAGGGTTCATATAATCTTTGAAGTTGAGGAAATTATGATCTATTAAAATTTTGTAACATTATACAAATTAAATTAATATGGTTTGATGAAAAAAATAACCTATATAATGGGTGATAACCCATCACATCTGATGAGGATGTGGGGCATGAAAAAAAAATGTATGTATGGTAAGGGTTCAGTACCTACCATTGACCCATGTGATGTAACCGTTAATTTTTCAACATTTTTAGTTGAAAGATTTTATGAATAAGTATTAATTTTGAACACGTGGAGTTCTTTTTGAAGTATAGAGAATAATGTATTATATTGAATAAAATATGATAACCTTATTAGTTTTGGAAAATATTTATAAACAAATAGAATTACTGTCACTACATTATTGATATTATGATCCATTAAAAGTAAATTTTATGATTCAAGAATAAAAAAATCATATTGGATATTCATTTATTGTATTTAGAAATAAATTAGAATACGAATTAAGTATAAATAAAATATTTAATTTTTTCAATTAAATAAATGGATATCAATTACATATATTTTCATATATGCTTTTTCAAATTATAAAAGAATTCTATAATTATAGGGAAAATATATTAGAAAAATTTAATCATAACACCTTATTTTAGGTTTAACATAGGGTCATTTAAATCATCACATATTTATGGTTTTTAATAAATTAAATTTGAAATTATAATCCACTTAATTTTGATAAATGACCTCAATAACTCTTTATAATTATTTTTTCTTTTATTCCATATCCATGTATTCACTTTCCCCCAATGTTCGCATACTTAGAAACCTAATTATGTTTTATTTAATATTACCCTTTTTATTATAGTTATCTATTATTAATATATTTTTTATTATCCTTTTTTATAATATATTTTTTCAATGATGTTATTTTAAAATTTTAGAGGCTTGATTATTGAGATCATGATTAAATTTTAAGGGTGCAATTCATTTAGGGAAAGTAGGTAACACCTTGTTTTTTAAATAATGGAACATCATGTTCTGAAATATGTATAAAAACATAAATATTATAAGAGAATATAACATCCCAATAATTAATTAGGTATTTATTTCTAAATAAATTCATCCTATTTGATAGCTTATGATTTATAAAACATTGGGTTTATATGAAATATGAAACACTATCAAAATATTATTATTTAAACATGACCGTTATAATCTAGATCTGAACATAGATGGTTAGAATATTACTACTAAATTTTTAGTATTTATGTTGACACATTGATATAATAAAATAAATTGTTATATGTTGATTAGAAATGAAGTAAAAATTATTTGATGTAAAAATAATGTTTTCATAAAAATTGTTTTTTTCTAAAAGGTTGTTGAATTGTTCATTGTAAAAAAATTTATTATTAATTTTTACCAATTTAGAAAAATTATTTCAAAAATAAATTTCATTTTTTAGATAATAATATCAAAATTATTTTTGGGTGAATGTATTCAATTTTTTGGGAATGTTTCATTTTTTAATGACAAGTATGAAATAGTAATTTTTTTAAAAAAATACTTTTACATTTAGATTATTTACAATGTTAAATTATATATTGGATTGAATTTAAGGTGAAATTAGTTAAATTTTATTAATATTTAAATACTTTTGGTCATTTGAAACAATTTCATACTGAATTATTAAATAAAAACCTTTTAAAATTTTAAGAATGTTCTCTTTGAAATTTATATATTTCATCATGTATGTGGCTATAATTTTAAATTTAATTCTGAAAGATTTGTGAAATGAATTTTTGAAAAGGGATTCCATATTGGTAATAAAAATTTAATCTTATCTAATATAAGAAAATTAATTTTTTACCAAATGTAATTGTTAAATAATGTTAAAAATTATTACCATGGTTAAGGTATAAATGGGTTTAACATGGGGTTAAACTAAGAAGATATGGGTTAAAATGAACTACCAACCTATAAAAATATTAATTTCTGAACATATAACCAACTTAACTTATACAAAAAATATAACTTAAGTTTTGTTGGAATATTTTTTCATGTGAATGACTTTAACTATTTCCGATTCATTTGGGAAATTACAAATTAATTTCAACAAGGGTTCCCTTTCCCCACTTATAAAAGGGAACCCATCCCTTCACTTATTATCACAACTAAATCCATTTTGCTAAAAAATCTTAAATATATCCAAAATAACATTATACATATTATATATATATATTTTATTCCCAAAAACCATCCCAAGGGTTTGAAAGTGGAAATTTAATGGGTTTTCTCTTAGAGAATGCAATTATCATAAAAAATATATTTTATTTTATTTTATTTATTTCCAACAGCAATTATGTATTAATACATAAAATATAGTAGAAATAATATTATATATATATATATATATATTATTACAATGATTTCATAATATTTTTTCATCTCCACTTCCAGTCAAAGGGAATCTAAACCATCAATCGTACATGTGGTAGACTACCGCATCGCGAACCGATGTAGATCATTTTCCGCCACCACTTTTCAAGAATGAACATAATGATATATTAAAAAATAGTATATTATATTTAATATTTTATTATTCCTCAGTAATATTAACATTACACATATATTTTTATGTTCCATTTTGTTTCAAACATGACAACATCGCTCTTGTGTTGGTAAATCTACCACCAAACGAAGCAATGTGATTCATTTTCACGAAAGATTTATAGGGAATATAATAAAGATTAAATGTATTATTATATATGATATATATTTTAGATGATATATATTTTATAAAATTAATATATCACAAACTTACAGACAGTTTCATCCATTAAGGGAATGAAATCATCGGTCGTGTGTGTCTATGGCCTAACATGTCTACGAAGTAATGCGATTCAATTTCTATGTCCAACATTCAGAAATGGTAATAAAAATATATATACTTAGTAAATATTATATTTTCAAAATTATTATTATTTTGGATATGATATATACATCCTATTCAAAACAATCAGAACATTCAAAAAAACACTCATGAGAAACCAAAGCAATTAACACTAGAAACAATAAAAATAATGAAATATTATTAAAAAACATGTGGTAAAATGTCATAATAGGATAATATATAATATAGTAAAATATTATTATGATTCTTATATAACATAATAACATGATTAAATCTATTATATATTAGTAAAATACACTTATGATTGAAATCTTACTTGGGGAAAGGGTTTTTAGTCTCACTATTATTCCATGAGACACACACCAGATTCACCACATTTTAATTTTTATGTTGTATATAATACCCCTTTATATATGATATATGATTAATATATATTTCTTCATGTTATTAATAGTTTCACATGTTGATATATATTTCATTGGGATTATAAATTTTTTTACCAATGTGGTAAGGGTTTATTTCACAATTTCTACATTATTTAAGATTATTTTTGTTTTAGTACCTTTAAAGAATTAATTTTTATTTATATAATAATAAAAATATATTTTTTATAATATTTTTATTTATGAAATTATCAAGTAATTATAATATTCTACCAATTTTTGGTACTTATAATATTTCATAAATGCTTATTTGGAAAAGAATACAATATTTCTCCTTTCGGTCAAAAAATTATTTCAAATCATGGTTTTATAAAAATGTATTTAAACATTTTAAATATTATAAAAATAAGATTTGATGAAATTTTTACCTATTTTGACCTTTAAATTAATTATTATAATCTAATATTCTATTTATTTTATAAACGAGGAACTTTTTTAACAATATTACAATATAGAATGATTTATTTTTTAAAAACATAAACGATAAGCACAGAATTACATTCTATTATGTATGTTTTTATTTGAGTATTAATTTTTATGTTTACCATGTTATTTCTAAATAAATATTTCCCTAATATTGTATATATATATTTACATTATTTTCAATGAAAATGATTATGACAATTTTTTATGAATTCCTTTATTATAAAATTAAAAGGGTGATTTTTAATGGGATGTTATTTTCTACAAGAAATGATAATAGAGATATTTAGAAATTACATTACCTCTAGAAATACATTATCATATGTAAATATTTATTGAATTTGGATATACATCAATGATACCATCCTTATTATTTTTTCAGATGGGTTATGAGCAGTTTGACTGAGGATGTACTATATTGATACCATCCATTTCAATCTGGACTGTTTATGTTTATGTTTATTTATTGGGGAAAGTATTTAAATATATTATTCTACATTACATATAAATTTTTATCTATATTACGTTTCATCCCATTCCTATTATTAATGAATTAGGCATAGTTACTGATGGGTGGAGTCTTTTATAGCCCCACAATGCAACATTTGGTCTCATTAGAAAACCATGAATAAGTTTTCGATGATGCATAAACAATATATTTATATTTCTTGGAACTTGAATCAAATATTTGTTTAGATGTCGATAATTATAAATTAAATCATAATTAATCTAATTATTGATATTTCATTTGATTATTTGATTACATAGATTATTTGTTTTTAATTTTACAAACTCATGTGTTTAATTATATGTAATTATTTGATCATAAATTATTCTTACCATATTATGGTAATGTTATTTATTAAATGGAAGTTTTTCAGTTATATATCTCTACATATTTATTATTACTTGTTTATTAATAAATTTCATTATATAACTATTAATACTGAGCATTTGATCTCCCATCATTCTAATGCTTTATATACCATAGGAAATCGAGACGTGTTTTGTGATTGATATGAATAAATACTATAAAAAGAATAATTATGTTCACAAATAAAATATATTTTTTTATTTTATGTTTTAAAATTCAATGTTAATCTCAATTATTTATCCATTATACAAAGACTACAACATTATTCAGTCCTTTAGGATGAGATTACTTGTATATTATACCAATGTAATAAAGTAGACACCCACTTACTGTTACTAGTTTTGTGGTTGATACATTTTTAATATGGTTTTAAAAGTAAAATTACATTAATTATAGTATTACTAATTTAATTATGGTCATTTGAATTAATTTTCTTTGGATTTTTATATAAAATATTTGTTAATTTTTGAAAACTTTTTAATGGAAAATAATTTCAATCATATTTTTAGGGTTCATTTTTAATTAAAATTTAAAAATATATTAATTAAATTTGGTAAAATGGTTTAAATATTTCAAATCATATTAATAAATATATTTTAATATAGTGAATTTAATTTTTTTAATGAATCATGAAAAAAGTAAAAATCTATTACCATGGTTATAGTTAAAACATGTTTAATTGGTTGTTAAAATAAAGTTATGAGAGTTAAAATGGCGTAAAAACATATGTAAATTAATTTTTTGGACTCATTTATACCATATATAATATAATATTATGTAATTATACTTATTTATCCAATTACTATGAAAAAAAAATTAATATATTTTATTATTTTCAAAAAATCAAAGTGGGTACTCTCCCCCACAAATAAATGAACACCTCCTATAATATTCCATCCATGATTAAAGATCTATTTTACTAATAAAACAAAAAAACCCCTCAATTCTATTCATCCCCATGAAATTGAACTCTTTTTATCATGAAATCATCATTGGAAGGATTTTGGTAGAAACCTAATGAGTTATTTTGAAGTAGAGTTATAGTTCTTAACCATACGATTTCATTTAATACATTCTTATAACCCTTTAAAATAATCATAAATCCTTATGAAATAAAAAATATAGTGTACTAAATATACTGTAATTTTTTTATGTTGATTTAAAAACCTATTTCCATTTCCCCTTTCATCAAATGGGAAACAAAACCATCCTTCATGTGTATGGTGGACTACCACCTCGTAAACCAACATAGTTCTACATCCATCACAATAATTCACCACTACATATAATGATGGACTTAGATTAAATATATATATATATATATTATTTATTAAATATTTATAAATTTGAAATTATAATATAACATCTACCTTCAAATCTTCCAATCCGTTAGAAAATGAAAACGTTGCTTGTGCGTACGTGTGGATTTCCACCTACACAAAGCAATGCAATTCATTTTACATTTACACATTATATGAATGGTACAAAATATAGAAATAATGAATATATAAGATATATGTGATATACTAATGATTAGTTATTGTTTAATTTATAATCATCATTCTTTCAGTACTTCCATGGAAAAATATAAATAACTTTTATGCATATGCACGACCTATCATCCCCATGAATTTTGTAATTGATTTTCTATCTATCAGATTTATGGATGAATATAAATGTTAATATATATATATATATTTATAAAATATATATGGTATTTCTATTATTAATTAAATTTTAAAGAATATTTTAATACGATCAAAATATAAGAACCCACACTACCGAACCAAAAAATAAATGAAAAATGAATCAATTATCACCTGAAAATGTGATTTTAATAAATAATTGTTAATAAAATATTCATAAAAGGATATAAATAATCCACCATGTTATTGTATATATGACTATTGTTTCGGATTATATGTATAATGATTGAATATTTATTATACATGACGTTCAAACATGTACAAAGTAAGTTTGGCATAAGGTAATGGTTTTATGTTACACTGGTATTGTTTATCAGGATTGTTTATGATTATGATTATAATGATTACAATTTCTAATCTACCCCTAAATAATCTCATGAAATTTAGTATACTTTTTTTTATAAACAAACAATACATTACTTCATTTTATTTTTATCTCCTTAGGTACTTAAGAGAGAAAAATAATGTTTTTAGGAAAAATCTATATTTTTTCTATCTCATACAAAAATGATTTATCTTTAATGTCCATGTTTTCTGAAAAGTTATTTCAATATTTTATGATATTCTATAATTTTTTATTTATTTTTTAAATATCCCTTAATTATCAAAAAATGATTTAATAGGAATATTCTTGTCATTTTTCAAATAAGGTACAATTCACTTTTTATTGAAAATGTGAAAGGAATATTTATTTTAACATATACATCAGAAATATATTTTCACCATATCATGACTAACCAATTATTTTAACATTTTAATATAAATTTATATGTTTATCTTCGATGAACATATTTTTTTAATATTATTGAAAATTTAAAAAAGTGTCCTCAAATTAAAAATGGTTTATTCTTCATGAAAGGTTCTAGGTGATCATTTAAAAACATATTCCATCTATGTTACAATCCATTAATTATTACTATTATTTAATAGTGTTATTATAATTTTATACCATCCTTATTCATGTTATTAATGGATTATGATTATAATGAAAATATGTTTATGAAACACAATTCCTCTCAACAGGTTATGTTATGATTATTTGATGAATGTTTTGTGATTTTGTGGCACACATATGTGTGATTTTCATAATGTGATGGGTGGTTATAAAATTATATATCCATATAATGAAACTGGTAAAGATGGATATCTTAGAAAAAAATGAATAGAATTAGATGTGAGCATAGGTCATTAAGGGACTTCGTGCACTAGGATAGTCGTAGGAGTGAACCTTAAATGATATGTTTTTTTGAGGAGTAAACACAATCCAAAATGGTAGTTTTGATGGTAATAATCAACTCCTAATGATATTATTTTCTATACATATGTGTATTCTGTAAATAATTTTCTCCCTCCATTGTTATTCAATCATGGATCAAGATGTTTGATCCCTTTATAATTCATGCCTTTATATTTGACATGATTTATTCCACTTTTAAATATTATGATGTCACGACCCGCCTTCACCAAAAGGAGGGAAGGGTTAGCAGAAAAGGAGCTAATAACCAGCCACTAAGTATAGTGTTGGGAAAAACACCCTTCCCCCATAAATGGGGGTGTTCGGCACTAAGTGCTCAACTGGGGTGGGGCGCGAATAAGAAACACAAAGCTACAAGTATAGATATAGGTAACAAACACTCACAAAAAAACTTAGGTTTTCCTAGCCAACCTACAGAACACAATACCACAACGCCCGAGTCACAATTCACGACCCTTGCCCACAAAACCATTTGTCCCATTCTTGTTTCACGTTCAGTCAAATGTTCAATTAATTTTAAGCACTACTGGGCAACTACCATAAGCATAACCAAGGAAAACGTCAAGCATAGATCAACCAAAACACCCACACCCGGTTCTGCCAACAGAGGATCTCTCCCCAGTTTGTGATAAAAACCCACAACCACTGAAACCATGCCAACAGGAGATCCCATCCCCCAAATTCACACATCCGCCGAGAGTATAAAAAGATCGGGGGATCCCATCCCCACCCACATTTCCAGCAAACGGCCCGAAGGGAAAAACAACCAACAACCACTACCAACACGAGTCAGGGATTTTCAGATTTAAACGACTTAACACACTCCATGATTTCAAAATTCCATGTGTTCTATCCGTTAGTTATCACAGAAGGGTTGATCCTGGTGCTTTCAAATTATTCAGCCGGGTATACGTGATTAACCAATTTCACAGCAGGAGTTCACAATTTCAGCAACCCATTTAAAACATCACGAGGGGATTCAAGTGCACACACACGACCACCAACGGCCTCAATTTTCAGAAAACATAGACCAGTACAACAAAAGGGATGATCACAAGATAAAGCATAAACAACGATCACAACCCCTTCCCCTTCTTTCTTTAGAACTTCGTTTAGTATCTTCATTAGGGTTTGGTTCAACCAATTCCATAGGGACAAAAGTAACACCCACCCCGCATGATACACAAAAGTGAGAGACGAGAGAAAATCCCTACTTGTTGATGGATGATCGACGTTTAGGCCGGGGGCGCGGAACTTTACGGATAACGACGCGGCGGTCCCGATGCACCAGAAGAGTCACGATCGAAGAAGGGGGAAAACCACGGCCTAACCCTTAATTATAAGGGCTGGGGACGGTTGAGATGAAAACACAAAACCACGGAAGACGAGGGAGTCGTGGGTTGACCACGTGGCTTGACTCATCATTAATGGCGCTGGGTGGTTTTAACTGACCCATGAATTAATGAAGCATTTAATTAAGACCTTTGCGCGCGTTTCGGATTTCCAAGATATTTTTAGCAAGGAAGAATAGGGTTTAAAACCCTATTTGCGAAAAAGGGACATTACTGGAACAACTTGGCAGGGCCGGTCTCACCGATCGGTGTCACCGATCGGTCTCGCCGATCGGTCTCACCGATCGGTCTCACCGATCGGTACCCCGCAAGGAAACCGGATTTTTGGAAAAGGAAGGGACCAAGGGGGTTCTGGGTCTTCACATCAGATACCTCTTAAACGATTCTCGTCCTCGAGAATCAAACAAACTAGAAGGAAAGAGAGGATCCGATCAACCATCTTCGAAGATACCTCTTAGGAGTGGACCCCCGCTAGTTGGAAATACTCCCTGTCAAGAACCAAGCATCACACCACGCCAAACCGCCCGGTCATGTGGGTTTGGGGAGTTCCCCTCCCCCATGTCAAGATATTATCCGCTTTGGGCGGCACTGACCCGCCCGCACGGGTTTAATCGCATCCACCTTAATGCGTCCTGATTAGGGGTCGGGTTTCCCCTTCCCTTCAACCGGGGCTTCCCACACAAAACAGAGGGAAGGAACCTAGCACATTTCATAGCCAAAAAGGTCAAACGTTCTATCACAACAGGCACCAAGGGTTCAAAACTCAGAACAACTCGGGGTATTGGGCACGCATCTGTGCTTCCCTCTCCCACGTACTCTCTTCGAGGCCGCCATGTCTCCACAACACACGAACCAGGCCGACGGTTCGTCCACGGAGCACTTTCTCCTTGCGATCCTCGATTCTGACTGGCCGTTCCTCGAAGGTCGCGTCTCCTCCCACGTCTAGCTCTCCCCAGTTGATGACATGAGAGTCATCATGTAAGTAATGACGAAGCTGGGAGACATGGAAGACGTCATGGACCCTCTCCAACTGAGGTGGTAGGGCTAGCTGATATGCCACCTCGCCAACTCGCCTCAGCACCTCGAAAGGTCCGATGAACCTAGGGGAGAGCTTACTCCCCTTTCCGAACCTCCGCTGCCCCCGTCAATGGGAAACCTTCAAAAACACATGATCTCCCACCTCGAACTTCAGGGGCCTCCTCCGACGATCAGCATAAGATTTCTGCCGATCCTGAGCTGCTTTCATCCTCTCCCGCACTAGCTGGACTTTCTCCGTGGTGCTCTGCACTACTTCTGGTCCAAGAGTACCAGTCTCACCAACCTCTGCCCAGCATAAGGGTGAACGACATGGTCTTCCATACAAAGCCTCAAAAGGAGCCATGCCGATAGTAGAGTGAAAACTGTTGTTGTAGGCAAACTCTACTAAAGGCAAGTGTCGTACCCATGATCCCCCGAAATCCAGAACACATGCTCGCAGCATGTCCTCCAAAGTCTGGATAGTCCGCTCTGTCTGCCCATCAGTCTGAGGGTGAAAAGCAGTGCTAAGGCGTAGTTGGGTGCCAAAAGCATGCTGTAACCCCTTCCAGACTCGTGAGGTGAATCGAGTGTCCCGATCCGAGACGATCGTTTTCGGAACTCCATGCAAACGCACCACCTCATCCACGTACCTCTGTGCTAAGGTACTCACGGGTCCCGACTCCTTGATAGCCAAGAAGTGAGCAGATTTTGTCAATCGATCCACCACTACCCAGATAGCATCATGCCCGCCCTGAGCTCTGGGTAGTCCGGTGACGAAGTCCATTGAGACGTCGTCCCACTTCCACTCGGGAACATCTAGAGGATGCAACAGACCACCAGGAACACGGTGTTCAGCCTTCACCTGCTGACACACCAGGCATTTAGCCACGAACTCTGCCACTGCCCGTTTCACCCCGGGCCACCAAAACTGTCCCCTCAGGCCTCGGTACATTTTCGAAACACCCGGATGTACCGCCAAGGATGAGCTATGGAACTCATGAAGGACTTCATCACGCATCACCTCTGGAACAAACAACCTCCGATGAAAGAGCATCCGATGTCGGCTGTCCTCCGACCATCCTTCCGGGGCGTTCCCCTGATCGACACGATCCCGCAACACTTCTACCTCAGGATCTCCCCACTGAGACTCTTCCACTTGCTGCAACAAGGAGGACTGTACCGTCATCTGAAACAAACAACCTCTAGTACCTTCCACCCTTGCATCCAAGTGCAAGGCAGCCAACTCCCCCATTGCCTTCCAAGCATCAGCAGATTCTCGAACCACCTCCTGATGCGGCTTCCTGCTCAGGGCATCAGCCACAACGTTTCCCTTACCTTCAGTGTATGAGATCTCAAAGTCGTAGTCCTGGAGAAACTCGACCCACCTCCGCTGTCGCAAGTTCAAGTCACACTGGGAGAAGATATAGCGCAAGCTTTTGTGGTCGGTGAAGACCACAAAGCGCTCCCCAAAGAGGTAATGTCGCCACAGCTTTAATGCGAACACCACCGCTGCAAGCTCCAGGTCATGGGTGGCATAGTTCCGCTCATGGGGGCGTAGCTGCCTGGACCCGTAGGAGATCACCCCTTGTCGCTGCATCAATACGCACCCCAGGCCCTGTCCTGAAGCATCACAGAATACCTCATAGGCCATCCCTTCTTCTGGCAACCTCAACACTGGGGCACTAACCAGTTTTTCTTTTAGGTAGCTGAAGGACGACTCACATTGCTCGCTCCACATGAAAACTTGGTCCTTCTTGGTCAAAGCCGTCAAAGGGGCTGCTACCCGGGAGAAGTTGGGTACGAATCTCCGGTAGTAGCCTGCCAGTCCAAGGAAACTCCGAACTTCCGCCACATTCTTGGGTGCTGCCCAAGAAACAATTGCCTCAACCTTTGATGGGTCGACTGCTACTCCCTGCTCAGACACTACATGCCCAAGGAAGTGCACTTCTCGCGCCCAGAACTTGCACTTTGACAACTTCCCATAGAGCTGGTGCTGTCGTAGGACCTCCAAAACTGTCCTCAGGTGCTCTACATGGTCCTCTTCTGACTTTGAATAGATCAGGATATCGTCGATGAACACCACCACAAACCGATCCAGGTACTCCCGAAAGATGGAGTTCATAAGCCCCATAAACACGGCTGGGGCGTTCGTAACACCAAAGGGCATGACCACGAACTCGAAGTGCCCATACCTGCACCTGAACGCCGTCTTCGGGACGTCGCTATCCTTCACCCTCAGCTGGTGGTACCCGGATCGCAGGTCGATCTTCGAGAACCATCCTGCCCCCTTCAGCTGGTCGAAAAGATCATCTATCCTCGGAAGAGGGTAGCGGTTCTTGATTGTTACCTGATTCAGCCTCCTGTAATCAATGCATAACCTGAGGCCACCATCTGCCTTCTTCGCAAACAAGACTGGGGCACCCCACGGTGATGCACTTGGACGAACATAACCCCTCTTCATCAGATCGTCAATCTGTATCCGCAACTCCCGTAGCTCCGAAGGTGCCATCCGGTAAGGAGCCATCGAGATTGGTCGAGAGCCGGGCTGCAGGTCTATCCCGAACTCGATATCACGTCGAGGGGGTAGAGTCGTCACCTCCTCAGGAAAGACGTCCATAAATTCACGAACGATCTCTGGTACTTCCACCATTTCCGCATCTGTTGATTCTATCGTCAGTTCGGTCAACAAGGAGAGGAGAGGTTCCTCCCTCCTGTTTCCCTTCGGACAGCTCCGCTCGCCGGTGAAAGTAACACGCTGGCCGTCCAAACCGGAGAACACCACCCTCCTTTGGAAACAGTCGATGACGGCGCACACAGAAAATAGCCAGTCGATGCCTAGGATGACATCGTACGGCCGAATCTGTAGCAGAAGGAGGTCCTTAACCGACTGATGTGGCCCCAACATCAGTCTACATCCCCGACAAACGAACAGCAAGTCGGTCTGACCTCCAACTGGTGTGCTCAACACCAGGGGCACTGGAAGTCTCTCGGCATCTAGACCCAAGGCGCGGGCTAGACTGGGTGCAACAAAGGAGTGCGAAGCTCCGGTATCGAACAAAGCATAAGCAAGAGTGCTAAACACACTGATCGTACCTCGAACAACCTCTGGCCCTGATGGAACTGTTGCTTCTGCGGCGTGTAACTGTCCACGCCCAGCTCCCCTACCCCTCGGCTGTCGGCCACCTCCCCGACCACGCCCTGGTCGAGGTCCCTGGGGAGCGCCCTGAGGTCGGCCTCCCCCTCCTATGTCTGTCTGCGGAGGAGCGGGAGCTCGCTGTCCCTGCTGCTGCTGCTGGAAGGGTCTGGCTGGGAACTGCTGTTGTGGCGGATGCTGGGGATGACTGCCACTGCTGTACTGCACCCGATCGGGGCACTGACTCCGAAGATGTCCAGGGCTCCCGCAGATGAAGCACCGTGGTCCCGAGCCCGAAGGGAAAGAACGTGGGCCAGGGGATCGAAACTGAAACTGCTGCGGCCTGCTCCCTGCGGGTCGGAACCTGGAGGGTCCCGATGCTGGGGGCCTGGTGCTGACGGCCTTCCCCTTCGATGGTCCCAGCTGGATCCCTTCTCGTGACAGTCCGCCTAGAGTGTGCATCCTTTCCACCACTTCGGCCTTCTTCTGAACCTCTAAGTATGTCGGAAGGGTAAAGGGAGTAACAGCATACTGGAGGGAGGGTCGGAGCGCCTCCTCCAAACGTCTTGCCCGAGACTCCTCATCGGGAAAGAGGTCTGGAGCAAAACGCATGAGGTCCTTGAACTTGATTCCAAGTTCCCTCACGGACATGCTCCCCTGCTGGAGGGAGAGTAGCTCCTGTCTCTTCTCCGCCTTCATTGTCGAGGAGAGAAACTCCGCCCGGAACTCCTTCTCGAATTCCGCCCAAGCAACCTCAGACTCTTTCCTACTCCCAGGGTGAAGCATCCACCACTGACGTGACGCTCCTCGCATCTGGCTAACAGCCAGAGGAACCCAGTACTCTGTCGGGGCCCGAATCAGGCCGAAGGCTATGACTAGCTCCTCCAGCCAGCCTTCCGTCTTCATGTCGGAGGTGCTGCCCTCATATTTCTCGAGGGCCTGTCGCTGAAAGGCTCGAAGAGTCTTCTGCCACCGGTCGTCCTCTTCCTCCCGATCAGCTCTTTGCTGATTGGCCAAGGTAGTCTCAGGAGTCTCGATCGCCTGTACCACACGTGGTCGCCTTCCAGGTGCCATAGCTGCAAGGTAACCAAGGAATACCTAAGCCCAGTAGTGCAAAGAAAACCGTTCTCAAAACTTATTAAGATTTAATTTATTCTTAATTTCCCAAGACATCCCAGAAACACAAGAACACAAGTCATTTATGATGCATGTACCTTTCCTAGGGTCTCTACCCTGCAATCAGTGTGGCTTCACTTGGTCGTTCGGTAGGTCCAGAGTCCTTGCATCGGATCACGGGGGGCCCTAAAATCCCGTGTCCTAGCCGGTCCTCCCTGGCCTATTTCACGCACCAAGGTCACCCAACGCTGTTTCCTTACCATCCCATGAAATCCTTACTGTGCCTAACTCCAGACTCCGTCCTATCTCTCAACCTTGCCTCTGATACCATTCTGTCACGACCCGCCTTCACCAAAAGGAGGGAAGGGTTAGCAGAAAAGGAGCTAATAACCAGCCACTAAGTATAGTGTTGGGAAAAACACCCTTCCCCCATAAATGGGGGTGTTCGGCACTAAGTGCTCAACTGGGGTGGGGCGCGAATAAGAAACACAAAGCTACAAGTATAGATATAGGTAACAAACACTCACCCAAAAACTTAGGTTTTCCTAGCCAACCTACAGAACACAATACCACAACGCCCGAGTCACAATTCACGACCCTTGCCCACAAAACCATTTGTCCCATTCTTGTTTCACGTTCAGTCAAATGTTCAATTAATTTTAAGCACTACTGGGCAACTACCATAAGCATAACCAAGGAAAACGTCAAGCATAGATCAACCAAAACACCCACACCCGGTTCTGCCAACAGAGGATCTCTACCCAGTTTGTGATAAAAACCCACAACCACTGAAACCATGCCAACAGGAGATCCCATCCCCCAAATTCACACAGCCGCCGAGAGTATAAAAAGATCGGGGGATCCCATCCCCACCCACATTTCCAGCAAACGGCCCGAAGGGAAAAACAACCAACAACCACTACCAACACGAGTCAGGGATTTTCAGATTTAAACGACTTAACACACTCCATGATTTCAAAATTCCATGTGTTCTATCCGTTAGTTATCACAGAAGGGTTGATCCTGGTGCTTTCAAATTATTCAGCCGGGTATACGTGATTAACCAATTTCACAGCAGGAGTTCACAATTTCAGCAACCCATTTAAAACATCACGAGGGGATTCAAGTGCACACACACGACCACCAACGGCCTCAATTTTCAGAAAACATAGACCAGTACAACAAAAGGGATGATCACAAGATAAAGCATAAACAACGATCACAACCCCTTCCCCTTCTTTCTTTAGAACTTCGTTTAGTATCTTCATTAGGGTTTGGTTCAACCAATTCCATAGGGACAAAAGTAACGCCCACCCCGCATGATACACAAAAGTGAGAGACGAGAGAAAATCCCTACTTGTTGATGGATGATCGACGTTTAGGCCGGGGGCGCGGAACTTTACGGATAACGACGCGGCGGTCCCGATGCACCAGAAGAGTCACGATCGAAGAAGGGGGAAAACCACGGCCTAACCCTTAATTATAAGGGCTGGGGACGGTTGAGATGAAAACACAAAACCACGGAAGACGAGGGAGTCGTGGGTTGACCACGTGGCTTGACTCATCATTAATGGCGCTGGGTGGTTTTAACTGACCCATGAATTAATGAAGCATTTAATTAAGACCTTTGCGCGCGTTTCAGATTTCCAAGATATTTTTAGCAAGGAAGAATAGGGTTTAAAACCCTATTTGCGAAAAAGGGACATTACTGGAACAACTTGGCAGGGCCGGTCTCACCGATCGGTGTCACCGATCGGTCTCGCCGATCGGTCTCACCGATCGGTGTCACCGATCGGTCTCGCCGATCGGTCTCACCGATCGGTACCCCGCAAGGAAACCGGATTTTTGGCAAAGGAAGGGACCAAGGGGGTTCTGGGTCTTCACATATGATCTATGATATGTTTGGTATGGTTTTATAATTTTATTCTCATATTATCATACCCTTATTATAATGTTATGTTAGGTGATTATTGTAATGTCACTTGTTTACCCTTATTAAGCAATAGATCCACCACTTTCTTATGTTTCTTTTCCCCAAGATATCAAAAAAGGTATTATGTATGATTTGTACAACAACTATACTAGTTGTGAAGAACATGTTGAGAGACAATCTTGTTCACTTTTAATCCTCTTATTTATGTATCCATGATTTCAATCGCACTAGAACTATTCAATTCTAGTGTGTATCCTTATCTTATTATGATTAAAATTCATAAAATAATATTTAATATATAAGTATGAAACATATGTGATTCTATAATAATATCTTCTTGTATTCTGTATCAATTTACTAGGTATTTTGGCCTTTCCAGAAGATCATCTTTTCAAGCATTTACATGTAAACCAAAAATGACTTCTCATCAAAGAGATATAACTAATAAGCATGTCATTTCCATTTTATTTATTCTTATACCTACAATAAATCTATGGTATAAAATAGAAAACAATAAATTCAGTCTAATAAATCTAAACAAATTTAATTATGATTATTTGAAAAAACATTTCCACCCTCTTTTCTATAAAATGTGAAATTAAAGTACAACTCATGGGTTTCTATAACTTATCACCTTCGTATAAAGATATAACTCATTTTCCATCACCATCATTCATGGATGATTATTATGTTGGATTTAATGTTTTCATATATATATATATATATGATATTATTATTTTTTTGAAATTATAATATATTATAATCTCTCTTTCCTCATTTTCAACGCGAAATGGAATAAATGTTCAAGCTTACTTACAACTTACAGTCTCCATGAACGGTGTAAAACATTTTTATATCTAAAAATATTATGGATTATTTTGAATATGTGTATAATTCATATATATTATAATTATATCATAATTAATGTTATATATATATTATTTAACCGCAATATAATTTCATGGAACGCAACTTCTTAACATAATATTCCATGAAAAACAAAATAGTTATCACAAGAAAATAATGATTTTAATACAGAATTATTAATAAATGGGAATTGAAATATTATATGTAGATTATATATGATATTATAAGTATGTAAATTATTCTAATATATAATTATAATAAATTTAAATTAATTATATGGTAGGAAGGATTAGTTTTTAAGCAATTAAAACATTTGATAAGCGTTTTAGGTTACAAACTAACTTTTTACCATGATTGTTTATGATTAGGTTTCTTATGAATAAATTTTATGATCTACCTCTCAATAATTAAATTAATTTTATTATTATATATTGATTCATATAATTTCCAAATAATATAATGTTCTGAATCTCTTTTCAACTTAAAATATCAAATAAAATAATTTTAATTAAAATAGTCCTTATAACTTCTTTGTTTTGGACTCCTTTTATTGCATATAAGATGTTTTATTAAAAATTATTTCATGAATGTTATAAAATTATAAAAATATTTTTAAAGTCATTTTTACACATTTTTTACTTTTAGGTAAAAAGTTTACACAAGAATCCTTTTTTGGTTTTTACGAGTGAGGTTCTTTGGAGTTTTTATTGAAAATGTAAATGAGATATTTTTTTAACCTAATAAAAAATAATAAACTATCCCATTATCATGACTGCTAAATTTATTCAATATTACTTTTTTATTTTTCTGTTTTAATTTTGGAAGTAAAACTTTTCCTTAAAATTTTGAAAATATTTAAATTTAAAAAATTTGGTTTCTAAATTTATTTTCTTCCAGAAATATTTCAATAATCTTATAAAGAAATTTTAATATTTGATAACGTAATTTTATGTTACATTTTTTTACTAGTGAATTTATTCATGGATTTCATACATATTTGTTATATATATGGGTTATTATTATTAGGAGATATTTTTTAAACATGTTTATTTTCTATGGGTTATGATACAATGAATTGATGATGGTTATATGAAAATTTTTAGAAGTATTTATATATTATGTATATTTTAAAATAATGTGGGACACATATGAATGGATTTTAATTATTTAATTTATGGGATTGTAATTATATATCCTTCTAATTAATTGGTAAAATATGGATATCTCATAAGATAAAAAGGACTCAGATGGGCAGTGAACCCAATTCAATAATGGACTACATCCACTATGATTATCTTTGAAGTGAACCTTGACTAAGGATCTGATGATAAGGGGATTAAATCTAATCAAATATTATAGTCCTGGAAATTAGATTTTACCAATGAAAATACTTCTTATGCTTGTGTGTATGATATAAACATAGGTCTTAGGCCAATGTTATGTAACCATGGATCATGTTCATTGATTATTATATGATTAAAATCATATGAACATCCATTATTTATTCCATGATTCAAATTTTTGGTCTATGGTATTCTAGGTATGTATTTTCAAATTGCAATATCATGTTCTCATCCCTATGTGAACATTTTATAATTAATTGATCATTAAAATTTCTTTTATTTACTCTTATTGAGCATATAATCTCACCCCTTCTTCTGTTTAATTTCTCTAAGTTATAATGAAAGGATTTAAAAAGGGTATTTGTATGAAGATTTCTATATTAGAATATTATTCTGCTAAATTTTAATTATTTTTTCATAAAATATTAATATTAAATATCTAGTCTCCAAAGAAACAAATCCTTTTGGATGTCGGGTGTTTATTTGATAAAAAAATATAATATTCATATATCAATATGTTATATATATTTATGAAATTTAAGTTACATTATAAAAATATAGTCACAAATCATGCCATATGATGGAACATTCCATGTAAAAATTAATTATAGAAACAAGTTTTAGGATGAAGATAAATGGTACATGCCATATTTCCACTAGTACATGTAGTGCACTTATTTAATTTTAACTAAAAATAAATAATTTATTTTAAAAAAAATAGTGGTTGTGAATCAAATCAAAAACTTTTTTTTCTAATTAAATTAAATGAATGAATGAATTAATAATAAAATTAATTTTATAATTTGGGAAATATATCTTAATTGGTAATAGATTGAAATGAATTATAGATAGTTTATTTTAATGTGTACTTATTCCTTGTATTTATAATCATGATATTGACCACTCTAGGATTATTTCAAATTTCTTTTATTTAAAATATTATTTCCTAGTGTTTTGGGATTATTTTTTCTAAATTAAAATGATGATCTATAGATCATACCCTCTTTTTATTATATAGGGGCATGTGTGTTTAATTTTTCTTTTATGTAACCCTATAGCCATAGTTCCATTCATTTACGCTTGAGGTAGCATATGTAAATGAAGGAGATCCCTTGTGTGTGTGTGTGTGTGTGTGTGGTTCTAGTCCGATCTGAGGTGAATCCAAACAAAGAGATACATAGCTGAACAATTGGAATGATGAAACTCAATCCAAACTCAATTCAAGGAGTAATTTCCATAGGTCCAGGGCTTAATTTATTATCCACATGATAATCTAACTATCAATTAAAGATCATGATCATTCCATGTATATTTATTTTATTCTAGTATACTATGTGGTTAATTATTTATTTCCATGGAACTATTAAACATGATCACATACAATAAATTAATTAATAAGTATGTAAGGTGGAATAAAATAAATAGATAATGTGTAAATTTCATAAAGAATACATGTTTTATTAATTATATAAAACATATATAATATTAACATGCATATAAAATGGTAACAAGAATATATTCATATTAGATATTGAGTAAAAATAAAACCGTAGTTCAAAGTACTTTTCTAGCCTTTTTTGGGGTAAATTTCAATTATCCAAGACTTTTATGAAATGACCTATGTCAACATAACCTTGTTTTAATCTATATTTGATTTCCTCCATAAGACTTCTTGCAACTAGGAGAAATGTGTTGTGGAAATATGAACATCGAATTTTAATATCAGGGAGTCAACTCAACAATTAATGAGACTTCATTTTAATAAAACTAGTATTTACACCAACCAAGATACTTTTGAATAACATATTAGGCATGTTTATTGTTTATAAGAAGTAAAATATTGTTTTTTTCACTATAATATACATTTATTTGATATTATGAATCCAATTGTGAGAACTAATAAGATTTCAATAAATGTTGAGAGACTAAAAAATTAATATAAATTACATTCCGTTTTAGAAATCAATATAAAGTAATAATACCAAAAAATATGTTTTTGTTTACATGGGGATGTAACACAACATCTAAATTTGTAATATGATTGATTATAAACGAAGATAATATCCTCCCTAATAATGACCTCAATAAGTTGTATATAGAAATAAGAATATTAATATTATAATATTGAATGCCTTACATGATGGAGTCCCATGCTCATAATGATCCTTATAAGGAGATGATCGAGGAAGAGCTCATGGTCTACCAATTACACCATGATTATATTCAAGATTTATGGTGCTTGATGTTTTCATCATTTTCTAGGGAGTTAAAGAAGATGTATAGAAACATGGATGAATACACTATGTTGTTCCATCCTCATGATGTTTATCGGGTGAAGACTATGTTAGAGGGGCATGAGATATTCATCAATCTCGTTAAATGCATGATTAAAGAATGTTCGATAGCTGGGCCTCATGTAGTCACGGTGATTGGATACAATAAATCTCTAGAAATTATAGGGTTCAATCTAGTCGATGAATTATGTAGCAATCAGACAGATTCTTATCTGTCTTATATCTTCCCTGATTTTATTGTGAATTTATATATGGACAACATATATAAGTCCATATCATAACTCCTTACCTTGATTTTCTATGATGATAATGGCATAAGGAATGAAAAATGTACAATATATATTGAAAATAAGATCAAGGTAGTGGAAATGATCCTTATGAATTCTTATATGTATAAGAATTCTACACACAACCTAACTAAGAGAAGGATGATCTAGAGGACGGATAAAAACATGATACAAAATGTTTTTGATGTGGTAAGAATGAAATATAGAATAATATCTACACCACAATTAAGAATTATGTGGATGTCTCATGTGTGTTGGCTTTCAAATGTATCCTCTTTAATTATACTAGGTGGTTATTAGGTATATCATGTGGTTGTAAAATTGTTATCCAAATAAAAGAATTATGAATATTGGGGTGGTTTCATAAGGTGATGTGGACCTTTGAGATGAAAAAATTACAAGACTAAATACATTTATTATAGGATACCAACAGCATAATTTGTTGAAGGGATTGATTTTTACATTTAATGAACTATTATTATATTCCTTGATTAAAAAAACAACATTATATATATATCTAGATTATACATAGAAGTATTTATAGTCATGTTTTGGCAATATGATTGGCTATTTCAATAAATACTTAAGTTTTTATGGTTAGGGACAACTTAATAATTGTATTTATTTACTATATTATGAAAACCGTGTTTTGGAAATCAATAATGAATCGAGTCAACAAAAATAATGTCACATATAGTTGTGGAATAATTTACATAGTCATGTATACATGAATTCATTTGAAATGATATATCAATATGATTTGTGATATTATTTTACACGAAAACCACATTGCTTGTTTCATTCATTTTTCAAGGTAAAATAATCAAAACAACATTTGATGGAAATGGTCAAAGATTTATAGATTGTATTCAATTAGAACAAAATGATGTAAATAAACCATTTCTCGTTGAATATAGAGGGGTATACTTTTATTTAATAAATGTTACCAATGAATTTATTAGACGTGGTTGTCACCACTTAATGATTCATATGTTTGAATCATTTAAGAAATTTGTGATGATCAAGAATAAGTATTGAATAATCATGTAAATAAGATAGAGAAACATAGATTAGATCAAGGTGTATAATATCTTAACCACGATTTCATCGACTATCTGATTGATTTTTGGATACTTTCTCAAACTCACTTTTATTTATACACCATAATCAAATAGCGTTAGCAAAAAAAGAAATAAAACATAGTTAGACATTGTGGGGTTGATGATGAGTCATATAGATCTCCAGTTATAATTGTAAAGATATGCATTATAAACAACTGTACAAAAAACATAGTTCCAACTAAAGATGGAAATATAATAACATATGAGTTAATACATAATAATAAATATGTTTTATCACATACTCAGGAATTGGGTTTTGGATATTTTTCAAAGGTGATTTTAAATTAGAAACTAGAAACATGAAGCATGATGTGTATCTTAAAAAAATATTTTAAATAATAAATGTGATATTAACTATACATCACCTAAGAAAAAATATAATAGTTTAAAAAAATGTAATATTTATTGGTAAGGATAACATCTCCAAAATTAAAAGTGGGTGTGTGATCAAATTCAACAATGTTGATGGTCAAAATGAACATAAGTATTTTAAAGAAATAATTAAACAAGACTTTAGGGAATATATTGTTCTATAGAGCCAATTCTCAGTAGTAGAATAGAAGAGGTTAGAGATCTTGAGAGATAAGGTTTTCTAGTAAACGATTCTGGTGACATATAATTAGTTGAATTTATTGATCCTTTAGGATATATGAAATCCGTAGGAATAATAAAATTTTAAATGGATATAATTTATGAATTTTGATATATATTACATGTATCAATACTATGTTTTTGTTTTGGAAGATCCTCTAAAATATGTAAATCGTTTTGGGTATAAAAGTTTATTTAAGAAAAAACATGACATGGACTGCAATGTGGTACCAATAAATCATGACTGGTTTCTAATGGGTTTGTGCATCATCAAGTAATATCCTATGATGAAACCATTTAATTAAAATATTGTATAAAATTCATCGTAATTATGTTTACCATTGAATATGAATATGATTATGAAATTTTTAGAAATGATTTTAAAATATATTTCCTTAATATGACCCATATAGATGATGTCTGTATGACCAAACCATAAGCATCTTTTACTAAAAATGATGCCAATAATGTATTCCTGTTAGTGAATTTCATTTATGCATTGAATCTAGTATCCCGGTCATAAAATATTCTCTTTGATAAATTCATATGGTAATTTTGTTTCATAATGAATGAATTTATACATTGTGTCTACAAGTGGATTAGTGGGAGTATAGTCATTATCCTAGTATTATATATTGAATAAATATATCTAATGGGAAATGAGATATATATCTTACAGTTAGTTAAGATGCGGTTAAATATGTTCTACCCTATGAAAGAATTAGCGGAATCTTCCATCACTATATGGATCAACATCATTTCCAATATATCAAAGAGGCTATATTGACAATGATAGGGTACATAAATTTGTAGGGTACTAAATATATTCACTATAGATCAATCTAATATGTTATTGTTTCTTGTGTCACATGGTATAAATATATCAAATACAATATTTCCTCAAACAAAATAGGTGAGTGAGAATGAGTATATGTTCATAGGATTTTTCAATATTTACTATCTTTTATTCAATGCAATTTACTAGGATTGATGGTTCATATACCTAAATAATTATAAAAAAATTACCAAGATGATAAAGTAGATTGGGATTTGATGGTAGTCAATAATAACATTAACATTATATGGTTTACTAAGGATATTTTCCATGTTTATGGAGTATATGAGGAGATATTTATCAAGGGATATATAGATTCTAGATTTAAGATAGATGAGGATAATCTAAAATCACAATAAGGATATGTTTTCTCACTCAATGGTGGATATGTGAGTTGGAAGAGATCAAAGTAGTAAGCAATCACTATTTCTACAATTGATTATGAATATTTTAAAAATTGGGATATAAATAAATATGTATCATAGAGAGACAAATTCATCTAGAAGCTTGATATGATGTGTAACAATAAAGATAATATCCCCTTGATTTGTGATAATACTATATATGTGGACCTTTATAAGGATCCATGATCACATCAATAGACGAACAATGTATTTTAGATGTATCAGCTTTTATGGTACATTTTAAATGGGTTTGGTCATAGTGTCCGGATTTTCAGTGGAAGAGAATGTGTTGGGACTATTTAACAAATAATTATCTCAGTAGAAGCATTGATATTATATTAGAGCTAGAAGACTAATTATTATTGGATGTTGACTCCAGTTCAAGTGAGAGTATGTTTGAGTCCGTTCCCTAAAAACAAAAAATTAAAACATTTCCTCACCAATAATATTATGAAATATATTTCAAAATTATTTGTGTTTATATATTTCATATTAATGTGATATTATACATATAATATTCATCACATCGAAGGGTCATAACATTTCCATGCTATGATGAGAATCTTGAAGTGATATAATAATATTCTTAAATATATGTTTTATGGATGTATTAAATATATCTAATGAGATAAAGATGATGTATGATATTATGTGTCTAAAGATCATTAGACATTGAGAATTCATTTCATGAATTTTTCACATAGTAATCTCTATGATAGGAAGTTATGAGAACAAAACTACTTATGATCATTACACATGCTAATTTGTTGTTCCTATCTAAATATTGTGTATTGGTACATAGAATTTATATTATTATTATTAAAGTATATTAAGAACCATACCCATAGATGTAATATTGAACATTTTAGTGATGTATGATCCAAGTGAGGTGGGAGCCCATAGGATCATCATGAATGATATGAAATTAATGAAATATTCCAGAATCGATTTTACCTTATGAGTTAATGGATGTATATATCTTAGTCCCTTTGATATTAAAGGAACAATATGATTATGTCCATGATTATGAAATTTTCTACATGATAACATAGTTTAACCAACCACATAAAATGAGAACCATTCTAGACAAGGTCCCACGATAATCGCTGATCCCCATGGGTTTGAAAATAAGTTATCAGGTATAAATAAATTCTGTTTGGAACAATTTAACACAATAGATAATAGATGATAACATGAAAAAAGAAAAATTGAATATTCAAATATAATTTAACAATAAAAACGATACAAAATTAAGCAAAAAATGTGTTTAAAAATAATAACACAAACCAAATAGCATATAATGAAAACCCCCAATTCAATGAAACATGTAGTCACCTCTATAATATGATCCCATCAAGTGTTTCATATAAAGAGAATAAAAAATAAACCAATAATTCACATGGAAATTGAATTATATCAAGAAATACAAATTTACATCATTTAATATAAAATAAATAAAAAACAAATCTTTTTGCACTCTATAGAAACACACCAAGAACTCAGTTTTCAACGAATATATGATAATTATCTATTACGGGTGATGAGAAAAACTAAATTTTTAACCCATGTTAAATGTAATAGTAATCATACTGAGGATTTTCTTAAGAGATGATAGTGATATAGGTTTATTCTAATTTAATTTCATGGGTCTTTTAAATGAAAAATGTTTGCGATATTTAATCATATTGGTTATCAATTCAATTTTAGATGAATTTTTATAACCTCTGATACCAACTTTCAAACCTTATCATATAAATATTACAATTTTTATTCCATTCGTTCCTCTCATATATGGTGAAATTTCACTTGATTATCCTCTCCCGAAGTATTTACATTATCCAATGGGATTAAAGTATCAGGGTAACTTCAAATATACCATTTCCTAGTAATTAGATATCTCAAATTACCATTAATTCAACCCACAACTCATGATCAAAGGTAATGGAGAGGAAATAAATGGTCTCTACCTAAAATCCTTTGATGAAGTTAACTAAAATTTAAAATAAAGGAAATAATAAATCACATAATTTAAATGCATTTTAAATGATTCTATAGATAAAATTTCAATGGATTTAACAGATGAAATCCTTAATTCAATAATAGGGGATATGGGAAATATTCATAGCTCTACTATGAAGGGATTAATGTGACATAACCAGAGTTATTACAAAAATAAATTAATTGAATCAATCAGTCTATGGAAAAAATGAGTCGTCATAAAAGAATCATCTAGGAAGGAGAGAGATTGAGAGTGTGTGTTAGTTCCCAATGAATACATCCATATTTATATAAGAACATTGTTGTTTTTTGTGTGCATTAAAATTAACTATGTGAGCATTAATTTATCTACTTTATCATGTGAATCTGGGAATGTTACATAATTATAGTGTTGTGTAGTTTCTTCTTCTTCATCATATGAATGGAATGTGTCTTTAATTATAGGGTTGAATGATTCTTTTTTAGAGTATTTTCATGAATTCTTACTATATATAATTTATTACCTCTGATAAGAATCATGTTTGAATTACTCAATTCTTTATGGATATTGAAAATTCCATTCTCTGTTTAATGAGATTTTTTAATGATGCATGTGACGACTAGAATATTAGTGATCCTTTTAGGTTTGAAAATATGTGGGCCTACATTAGATCGTGTAACAATGTCTATTAAAGATTCAGTACTCGATCTGGTTGACCCATCTTCAAAGTCATTTTCAATGGTGGTTTTCATTAGTCATGATTTTAATAGAACAAGATGATGATTTGGGGATTTTGTACAGCTTGAATGTCTTGAGATTTTTGAATAGATCTATAAAATATCTATAGAAATAGAGTTAGAGAATTTTATTTGAAGGTATGATGAGGTTTTGAAAAGTGATATTTCAGATATAGTTGAAATGGTGAACCTTCAGTGTTATCCTAGAAACAAGGATTTGAATACAGTATATTATATGAATAAGGAGTGAAATATGGTTTTCATTTTTTCTAGCATCATAGTTTTGTAATTACATCAAAAACCAGGAATGATAGATTATTTGATCCCTTTACTGCTTCATTGGGAGGGGGGATGAGGCATATTTCATTTTTTATCATTTCATAAGGAACAAAATTTATTAAGAAATTGAAACTTCCAAACTAAAATAGGCTATAATATTATTGAATTTATAAGAGATCTGGGTTCTTTGATGGTTTATTATTTTTTGGAGTGACATTAATTCTTGTTATTCATTATCACTTTAGAAAAATAGTGGAGCATTTTTTGATCTACCATAATAAGAGCCTTTTTTGATTGTTAGTATCCTCAATCGAATATGGTTTGGAATGACTTTCCTTGGTCAGTATCAATGGGTGAAGAATCATTATTTCAATAATCAGTGTCGATGATCTATCTTCATTTGAACAGTCAAATATGGATCTTCATGCATGGTCCCGACATGAGTCCTTCCTTTTTCATGATATCTCAATTAAGCTTGGAAACTATTTATTAGTTCCTGAATTCTGAATTGGGGTTTCTAAAGCTATCTTTAATTGCGATCTAATTCCTTCAAATTGATCTTGATAAGCTTTCATGGTGGAGTATAACACCTAGGTTTTCAGATAATTTTACTCTGAGCTTCAATAATTATATAATTATACATCTAATTAATGTGATGGTTGATTTTTCATCTTATTAATCTTTCAATGATGGATTTAATTTTATTAAGAAAATGGTATAGATTTCATCATAGTTTATCTCATTGTATTAGGCTGGATGAAAATACTCTGAAACAACTGTAAATATATCAGAACACACCTGTAGTAAATTTGTGGTATTAGTGGAACATGGAAGTCAACGATATCATTGGAAGATGGTAAAATTAATAGTTGTGATCGAATCATATTTCTGAAGTAGAAATAGAGTGGAATTAATGTCGGTGAGAGATATATGGGATTTTATTCTAATAGTGGAAATTTGGAGGTAACCAATTTTTTCTACTAAAGGTTATATATTAGTTTTAGTTAGCGGTAAAAGGGTAGTAGTAGTAGAGAATTTTTTTACAGTCTATGGAAGTCATGAATGTTTTAGGATGGTGTGGGTGGAATGACGATAAATTAGATGAATTATATCATACAGGTAACAAATGGAGGTTATATGACTCATGTGGTAGTATATTTTCTAGAAACCTGCTTTTTTATTTATAATATAAAAACAAAATTATATTTGGTGCCATATTTTTCAAATTAAATTCAAAAAATAATTCATAGTTCAATTCATTTTTACAATTCAAATCCAATAATATGTTTCAACATCATCAAAATAAACCAATTCAATTTAAATTTTTCAATTCTTATTATTTTCATGATTAAAAATATCTCATTTTATTAAAAATTCAGAATAAAATTTAATTTTGGATTTCAATTATACTAAAAAATGAATAAAATAATTGATTTTTGAAAATAAATACATTTAAGAATTAAATCGAGAATCAAATTAATATAATTTCATTTTCAAAAAAATGTATGGATTCACCATTAATACCAAAAAATGAATATATCATTTAAAATTCATCAATTTTACCGATTTTTAGTGAATTTAAAAATTATATAGCCACAAAAATGATTTTTTACTTTTTTATTAAATAATGGCTTAATTATATTAGGAAATTAATTTAATATTTAAAAATTTTGGTCTCACATCACTCCCCCACAATTGAACTATTGAATTTCCATGAAATTATATCATTGAATTTTAATAATCTTGATTCTCCTACCTAAATTTAAATACACAACATGAATTGTATAAGATCAAGGAGTTATTATACTATATGGTCATCCCTCGTAAGTAATTTTCACAAATTTTTTTCCTTCTATTCAAACCGAGTTCTAATTTCATTTTTTAATTTTATAGATTTATGTGGAATTAAAATTTTAACTTGAAACACCTCCATCAATCTCACATTAGAACTATTATTCATAAATATTTTATTTTAAAAAATCATTGATACTTCATAAATAAAAAGGTAATATGTCAACTTCTCCTTCATGGTTCCTATATTATGCTCTCCTAAATGAATTTATTTGAGACATATGGTAACATTATTCAATTTTATTGTTTTTTCCACCAATTTATAATAAATATATGTTCCAAAAAACAAATTTTAGTATATACATCGCACTTCAACTCAAAAACCCTATTATATTATCTCATATATTCATTATGCAATATCATGTTTCCCAATCTATTCTAAGTTCAAAAAATTATATGAATTTCATATAGGGAGGATCCATAAGGTGATATTAAATAAATAAGGTTGGGTTAATTGATTCATTATGGGATCCAAATTTTTCATTTTATTCTAGGTTCAATGAAATTATGTAAATTTCATTTAGGGATGATCTATATTGTGTTATTAAATCAAAATATCTAGGTTACATGATATTGAGATTAAAATTCCAATTACCACATGTTATAATTTTGACTCCACAATGATGGTTTTAGCTTTCAATAAATTTTTCAAGTATTCAAAGAGAACTTACAAATAATAGAGGTTATGGTCACATAAAAATCATTATGATTTAGGAATTAAGAATAAATGGAATTATCATATCCATATTGATAAATAATTTGGCTGGACACATTGATGATCAATTTTCCTATTGTTCTTTTTTATGTTTTAATTTATTTTGATTTCTTTTATTTTTTATTTTTTATTTTTTTTAAATTAAACACATAAAATGTGTACTTACATCCTTAATATACTTTTCCTAGAAGGTTCTATTTGATTTAGCTAACCTGAATTCAACTAGACCAAAAGCAAAAATGGTTGTCATTGTATAAGGTCCAATACACTTGGATTGATTTTTAATAGGAATTATAATCCTTTTTGAAGTGTGTAACATTAATTTATAACCAATTTTAATGATAAAATTTTTCATTGGTTTGTTATGGATAGAACTAGATATTTCCGACACAAAAGAGTTCCCTCAAAGGATTCCATCTATCATTTTTCTTCTTCGATATTTTACATATTCCCCTTCACATTAGTTTTTTTAAATTTTATGTAAAAATCCTCAATAACACAACATATTTTTTATCTCCATTGAAACTAAAAATTCATCACTTTTTACATTTATCATAGTAAAGTTAGTTTTTTGGTTGTAAATTTGAGTAAATAACCTAAAATATTCCTACTAATCTCTTTAAACTATCTAGAATATATGTTGTATTCTAGATTAAAAATATTTTTTGAAATATTTTAAGTTGAATAATGGTAATTCATTGTTTTTTCCATATAATTCAATCATCTCGAATCCCTATATCTTATTTTCAAAAAAAATTATCTCAAAATGGGTCACAGTAATATTTTTTTTCATGTGTGTGTTTTATTGAATTCAGTATTTTAAAATCATTTTTTTCTACACCAAAGGTCATGGAATGTGTTAAAAAAATTAAAGTTATTGATTTTTTAGTGATTTTTTAGAATATACTACCTAAAATGGAGGGGTAATGACTCTCAAATATATATTCCACCATTTAAATGATAATGAAATTGGGAGACAATAAAAAAAAATTAACACTAACCATAAAATCTTCTTAAACATATACTAGGAATGAAGTGGATCAGTTTTGTAGAATTAGTTGGATGGGTTTGGGTTCTAATATCTAAAAATATTAATAAATTGATTAAGGAATAAAATTAACTAATGAAACTAAATCACATTATGAATTAGATATAGTAGGCTCTCATATGGTGCATGGGTTAGAAAGGATACTTGGATTATTACATTTATATGGGATTTGTGGTGTTACAAACATATAAAATATTTTTACATTGTCTTACCTTTCAATTAACTTGATATATCCTCATTACAGTTCACACATCTTAGATAAATTTCAAAAACCATTAAATTTTATAGATGACCTTTATTAGGGGGATATTGATCTATAGTTTATTAACATTGCAATGATCTATTATTTCAATTAATCATTAAATGTTTAATTGGATTATTACATTTTTTTAATGTAAGGTTGGTTTGGTTTGGAGGGTGTTCTACATATTTTCTTTCCTATTATCCTTCATTACATGGGGATATTATATAGTAACTTCTTCATCAGGTTCATTTGCAGAAGTAAGTCCTTCTGGTATATTGGGCTTTCCACTTGCAGGTTCTTTTATATATGGAGATTCATTGTTACATTTATTCCACTTGACACTTATCAATGTAATGAAACAAGCATTTCCTTTAGGGTTTATAATGGGTTGGAATGGAAGCTAAGAAAATTCCTTATTATTCATTTAATTGAAAAAGGTTGGATCTAGATGTCATTCTTCAAAATTTCATACATCAGATCACCCTGCGAGGGTTCTTGAGCTTGCCTTAGTTGATCACATTTCGAAGGATGAGATTTATATCACTAAAATGGTGGTGTATATATATTTTTAGAAATTTTTATGAATTTATTATGTCTTAATTTTTCGATTTCTAGATCTATTATAAATGATAGAGTACTCTTCATTTTCTTTATTGTATCATTGTAATATTTGTTACTACATCACGTACGAATCATCATAGTTTTATAGAACTTAAAGATAACAATGAATTATGTTCTCCTATTGAAAACAATGCTAGTAGAATTGAGGTGGTATGGTGGGTAATGTATCATGTACTTATTAAGAGATATATTTTTTACAATTGAATAATTTTCTTTAATTTTATAAAAAATTGGGGGATAAAACCGTTTACTTCCTGTACTCACATTGGGGTAGTTCTTGTACCGAATTGTTGACAATTTTGGGTGACACATTCAATAAAATCATTTACTTAATTAGGTGATTTGTTGATCTGTTCTCCCCTAGATGAATAATCCAAAAGGATCAATCTACTATTCATCAATACATGGTAAAATAATACTATGAAATGATGTTCTTGACAGTGTTTGTATTGATATAAGTTTTCTAATTCTTTTGAGTATATCCAAATCATGATAAAGGGTCTCTCCAATTCCTTCTTTGATTACATAAATATCTTTCATCGACTAGAAAATCCTTTATAAAGAGAAATAACTATAGATAAAGGATCGATATAGATTATCCTAGGTGATGATCTCTCCAGGTTAGATGTTGTAGAGCCAGTCCTTGAACGATCCTTCAAGAGAGAGGAGAAATTCCATCCATCTTATCTAAGATTTGATATATTCTCTAGTTTTAAAGAAATTATAGATTTCCAAAAATTCTATTGAATCAATTATGTTGATTATTATTGTGCAACTATTTAGTATTTAAAGGTAAGTGACTTAAAATTATAGTTTTAATCAAACAATTATGTTGATTATTATTATGAAACTGTTGAGTATTATTATTAATATTATGTGCATATAGTAATCATAAAGTTCAATTCAATTGATATTGATTATATTCCCTAAAGTTAAATTGGTGGAAGAATAATAAGGCTATATAGAGACATAGAAATAGACAATGGAAAAATACCTTTCCACATCCTCTAAAATCATATCAGTTCTATGTTTCACAATAAAATTTCTTTCAAAGATTGGATTTAAACAAATTAAGTGAGATTAATTGGATATGTTAGTTTAATGACTTATTTTTAATCCAAAATAAAATAAAAACACCATCCATCCCAACAAAAATGCCTAGTTTTATGACTAATAATGGTGGAAATATTAACCAAAATAACTTTTAAGCCCATGTAAATGGTAATAGAAGTGGGTATCAGGTTTATCCTTATAAAGGATAGTGCGATGGATGTGTTCTACTTTTATTTTTTAGGTTTTTTTATGAGAAGCAGTTATAAATATTTAACTATATTGGTATTTAATCCAATTTTAAAATAAGTATCCTAAACTTGGATATCCCATTACCTACCTTGTTAAATCAATAATCATATTTTAAATCTCTAGTTTCCTTTCTAAAATAGTGAAATATCACATGAGTACCCTCTCTTGGAATATTTTGATTTGATATAGGGAGGTGATGGTTACTGAATCCTAAAATATCCCCAACAAAGTTGTAAACAATATCCAATGACCCTAGAGTCCCCCCCACTACTAATGATTCCAATCAATGGAGGGGACCTAAGTGGTATCGACAAGAGATCCTATAAATAATAGAATATTGATTCAAAATTCTTGGAGTAAAAAATATAACATTGTAAATGTACCTCTATTTAATCCAAATATAATATAAAATGATTAAATAATTTAAATTCATAATTCAATAATAGGGGGACTTGTTGAAACTCCTTAGCTCAGCCACTAAGGTCTTAGTGTACAATAATTTGACTTATTATAATAAAATTAAAGGAAATCATTAATGAAAATCAATGATGAGTGATCATGGAAACATCATTTGAGAGAGATATTGAGAGAGATATTGAGAGAGTATGTGTGTTATTGTTCCCAAAAAATTGTTATTTATTTATTGAATAATGACGGAGTGGGGGTTGATTGGTGTGCTTTATAATTCTCCACGCGATCATAGATTTCATTAAATAATTTTGTGAACTGGATATTGTTTCAAAATTTCATTGAAACATAATGTCTTCTACGTCATCATTTTATTGTAATGTGTCCAAAATAGATGGTCGTGATGATTTAGTTATATAATGGTTTCATGAATTATTCCATCTTAAAATTTATTCTTATTGGGAAGAATCAGTCTAAAAATAATTAGTGCTTCACAAATCTAGAAGTATTCTTGTTATGTTTTATGTAAATTTGAATGATTCATGTGATGACTGGAACTTCAAAGATCCATGTGGGCCTGAATATATTTTGGCTGACACCGACACTTTTTATTTGTGTTTAATTTGGATTACAAAATAGATCTAGATGACTAAGATTGAAATTCATTTTCCATGCATGATTTCATTGGGCTATGTTTTACTATTGACAAAGGATGCTCTTGGTTTTTTAGTGGTATATTCAGAGTTGGAATAACATAGAATCTAGTTCTTCATCATTAGTTTTGTAAAAAATTGTTTTTTTTTGTATTTGATGCATGAAAAAGGCCAGGTTTGATGGTCTGCATCTTCAATCAACTTGGGTATAACAAACCTCTTATTAGTTATCATTAGCAGAAAAATAACAATTCATCAATCTTTGGGGTTGGGGATCCATCATTTAAAAATTTGGTTGTTCATCATCATTAGGATATGTTATATCATTGGTTCATTTTTTCCATAACACTGGGTTATATTATCATGAGAACTAGTGGTATCACACCCTTCTAGTGGTAGAAAAAGTGTACTTGGCTCTGGAAGACTTCTCACACAGTAACAAAAATATCTCATTGAAGTAGCTGATAGAGGCCATAGGAGTATGGCATGAGTTGATTTTCGAAAAACAATTATTTTAATTTAAAAATTACTCACATTTTTTAGCACCTTATTTTTTTAATGAAATTCAAAATATTATAAAATTTAAAGGTGAATGATTTTTCCCAATTAAAATTAGAGATTAAATTTCAAATTCAAATAAATAATAAAAAAAAATTAGATTTTAGATATTACTATTAAAATTTTAATATTTTAATACATACAAAAATTGATTTTCACATTGTATTTCTATTATATTCAGGAAATGAATAAATCAATTGAAAATAAAAAAATAAAACCTCTTGAAAATTAATTCCATAATAAAATATTATTTTTTCATGGTCTATGAAAACTTATGGCTTTATCATTAACTATAAAAAATTATTATAATATATAAAAACAATCAACTAATCTAATTTATAGTGATGTCCACAATTATCAAAATTCAGGTTATTTTTATAAATATGAATTTTAATTAAATTATTGTGTTAGTTATCAATGAAAATCAATTAAAACTTTTAAATTTTTCGACTCGCATCAATTTCCATAAATAATAAAAATTTACATTTCACGGATAATCATCATGGAAATCCATCACTTGAGACACATTAGATCGATGTAAGTAAGGAACCTCATATAATTTATCTGATTATTTGTCCACCTAGTGTGAAAATTATTATAGGAGAAGATTTCTAGTGTGTAATAGTTAACTCCGAAGAGTGGCTTCCTGCCACGAACTAGGCCACCTAGTGCATGCATTACCCTTGAAGAATCAATTTAGGGGTAAGAGTTCATCCCCATGTTTGGATCCCTAATTCGTCAACGATAATTGATTTAATTACAATATTATATTCATTCAAAGGGAATTTCATATTTGAAATAATTCAGAATATGTTTTAATTATTTTTTTTCACAACACCAAGGGAGAAATCCATTTTCATTGAACATTTACCAAAACCATCACATTTAAAAATTAATTCCATTAAAGTCATTTAAAGTTAATTTTCAAATATAAATACATAATTTTTATTTTTGAAATAATTTTAGAAACAAAAAATTTCAATGTTTAAGGATAATTTTTTTTGAGAATAAATCCATTTCATGAAACTACATACCTTGAAACACATGAAATGTCAATCCCAACATGGTAACCAAAACATAATATTAACTAAGGTTCCTTGGAATTGAGAAAGAACCACGGATCATGAATTCATAGACAAGAAACTAAAAAATATACAAATTCAATAATGAATAAATCAAATGGAATTATTTGCAACCTCAATTCACGAAAAACAAATAAAGATGATTTGAGATCTAGAAAAAACACCTCAATTAAATGAGATAAATAAAATTAATACCACTAGAATCCAATATATATCAAATTATCCTCGTTATCTAAGCTGATCCATAGCTAAAAACTAGAGGGATATTAAGAAGAAAGATATCCATGTCCAATATAGGGATACAATTAACTATATATATTCATGTATTTGAACAACACATTGGTCCAACAAGGAATCTTGTTAAGAGAGACCATGAAATTCAAAGAGAGTATCCATGTTCGAATGGATTGAGTTTAGGACAAAAGAAGATGATTAAGAAACCAAAACTTCCATTATTAGAATAAAAATATGATACTTCCCTCACTAACCCAGGCCATACCAACTACACCTATGAGAAAATCGAATCCCACTAGACATCCTATGAATCTCGATAAATACAGAGGCTATAAGAAACCCTATGAGCTAGTAGCTGGCTATAATAAAATTCTATAGCTATAGTCAAGACCACCAGGTAGCCAATAGTCCTTGATGACTAGCTGATGGACCACCTACAACTTCACGAGTTGTTGGTTTAGGTCTAAATCCCTTCAAATCAATATTATAAACTATTTAACCCTCATAGTAATTTAAGAATAAAAAAATAAGATTGGATTGAGTAAAGAAGGAAGAAAATGAAACATGAATATAGTTGTATAAAAAAAATACCACGATATTAAAATTATCTCACCATAATAATTCTTGTCCCTAGAAAGCTATATTGAATATGTTTGGTCCTAAGAGAGATGAATTGGGACACATCAACAAATCCAATAGTTTCTCAGTCACAAAAATATTGGGTTATATGTTGTGGAATTCCAAATTAAAAACATGTGATGGTTTAGTTTAGTACTTCTTAAATTGGGACACATCAATGTTACTGTAGATCAAAGAGATATGTTCTATTATAGTCAAATGATACACCACATTTCAATGAAGTTCATTGATCTCAAATGGCCCCAAATATATAGGAGATAACATCCCTTGATTTTTGAGAAATCATTAACCCAACCAGGGTGGGACCTTTAATAACATTGAGTCACAAAACAAGAACTCCAGAGGATGGTGATAGATATCTTCATAATACGTTTACTAACTTAAATCTATCACCAAATGTTTATGAACAAACTAGATCATTTATATTGTTTCCCAAAATATGCTCAGTCCAGGAATGGTAGCTTCACCAACCTCAAACCAATAGAGAGGTGAGTTTCTGGAATGGACCAATAAATATTAAAAAAGTTCCATTCTGATTGATTATTGGTAATATTTATTATAAGATAATTCAATCACCCCCAAGTGGATATCCTAAGAATCTCTTAAGTAAAAGATGGAGAGATATAGAATATCCTATAGAATATTATTTTCCATTTTAATCTACGAAACCATATGGGGATGATATACCATGATGAATATGATATGATTTCCCATTATCATTTAATTCCCCCTCCAAAACTGTGAGGTAACATGAGGGACCCAATATTAGACAATGGGTTTTTAGTGTAATTAATCCTTATGCCCTATTGAATATAAAAATTTCTTAGGTATTACACATTAGTGGTTTCATGAATTGGCATTAAATGTGAATACATAGTTAAATAATAAATTACATCCAAAATTTCATTCTTATATTACGGATTTCAAGTTAGGAGAAAACTCAAATCCATTAATATAGCATTCATTTTCCATGTTGAAATTTGATAAGGCTAAGGTAAACTAGAATGTTTTTTGTTCTTATCCTTAATCTATTGGAACGTGTAACAGTGAGACACATGGTTGGGTATATAACATTTCATTCCATGATACTTTAACTAACACATAATTTCATAATATAACTTTGTGGTACCGGGGTGGAAATCCCACAACCAATGATTACAACACCCCGAACACAGAGTTCCTCATAGTTATCATTCAACATAATAGTTTCTGAAGTAAATAACACCATCCATTGAGAGAGTCCACAAAATAATATACTCCCCATTATATAAAAAATCTATTGTACTCTGGAACATGATATCATAATATTTATCTGGGATAATTACCTTAATAAGAGAGTAAATAAAAAAGAAAAAATTCAAGAACATTACCATACCCTTTATCCCAAACATCCAAGTGTATCATAGCATAGAGACCCATCATGTTCCCTTCATCCATTACTTCCATCATGGATTTGGATGGAAACATCATTATATAAACATAAAAAATCATATTACCCATACCATGGTATAGGTAATGTAATGTCTAATCACATTAGGGATACCACCCTTTATATTGGTGAATGATTAAAATATTTTTTTAAAAATATATACCCCAAAATTTTATGATTAGATTAAATGATATGCATATCCCTATAAGTATAGTACATCAAAATATTAGTGTAATTTACATTAGTTTTGAATTCTAAATCATGACATGGATAATTCCATTCATGATTTTAAAGATGATTGGATACATAATCAGCCACATGATATCCTTTTCACTGGGACACAACCCAAGCCTACACATGATGCATCAGAATAAACCACATATCCATTCACGACCTCTGATTATGTCAAAACCAGTGATGAGATTAAAATTCACATTATCTCATTGGTGGATGTCTATCACTTCAAATCCCATTAGAATATTCCCACTTATAGTTCATAGAATTCTAAGGAAATGCATGTTTGGAGAAATCATTTATGAACCATAGTATATTTGATACCAAACCCATGAATCTCTAAATGTAAATGTTATTATATGTTTATTCCCATTATATGAGAGAAAAAACCATTTCATGATCAAATGAGATTATACATTCTAAGATCACATGTCCTAGGAATATAACTTATCAAATCATAAATTTACATTTTGACAATTTTTCATTCAGGAGATGTCCACATAAGATTAAAAAAACATTCCTCTTCTGTAAAAATGACTGTATTTAGTCTTTGAGTAAACTAGAATGTAATTCAAGTACACCACAAGATTGGGTCAATATAATATTAGAAAATATGGTCCATAAAATATATGAATATTATAGGAATTTTGTTTAAGAAAAGAGGAATTAATGGGTACTAAAAGTGACCATTCCTACCCATGAAAGTGGTATTTGGAATACATGACTCCTTGAATTTGAGCTGGTGATAACTATACTGAAAATAAATTTTACGAAAAAAATTGCTCCTTTAAAATGATTAAAAAAATTATGAATGTTGGTATTAAAATATTTATTCACGATCATTCCTCGATTGATGTTTTGAAAATCCATGTAAAATATGAGATTTCCATAAGACACCATGGAAAATAGATTTAAGGATTCCAATTTAGATACATTTTCTAGTTAGTAGGGATTGGATATCAATTCATCCAACTAGACATTTAATGATTTTAACTCTTCTAGATCATTGAGGTAAAACAATATCTATACTAGATGGGTTTCTGACCCTAAGACAATCTAGAGTTATATCTATCTCTCCAAGACAATCCATGAAATTAATATAAAAAAAATTATAAAATTCATTGAAATTTTTTGGAATCTCCCCACTAAAATATTTTGGAATCTCCTCAACATCAGATAAAAAAATAATCTTATTTTTTTTCTATAAATGGTGATTTCTCCTGAATGGAACTCAGGTCCCACTCAACATGAATCACACTAGAATTTCCATTATGGGATGTAATGGAAACATTAAAATAATAACAAAGGATCAATGATTTTTGAGAACACAAAAAATCTATTTTAACACTAACACCAAACAATCCCATGTTGAGAACCCTAAAATCAGAAACCACATCTACATTTCATATAGTGATAGAACACGAAGGGGAACTAAAACCTTGTTTCTTCTTTCCAAGAGGTGTCCCTAATTCCAAAAAAAAAAGATATTATTCCAATTGGATGTTTTAAAAGATATAGAAGGAAAGTAAATATAAATAAATGTGAGTGAGATATGTCAAATAGATATGTTACTTTCGTCAAATAATGAAAAACTGTACCTCTCATAGTTATAGGACATTTATCATCCTATTTTGGGGACTTCTCCACAATTGATAAGGTAGAGACCCGAAGCTTGACGTACATGGATATTAAATTAATTTTTCAGAATACTTAATACATAACAAAAATAGACACACAAGAACCGTAATAGTTTAGTGGCTTTGGAAACATGGAACGTAATCTTCTAATCGTGGTGAAAGATCATCAACATCTCCCATAAGGATCTTCCACTTTTTGTTTCCTTACCTAAAACCTTTCTTTTGATCCTGGGGGAAAATAAAACATAAAAAGGGTGACCTCAAACTCTCAGTAAGGGTAAGCATGGATAAAATGAAACATACCATATACATTTGAACTTAAAAACATGAACATAATGTTTAAACATCAAAATCAGGAGCAACGACATAAAACATGGAAGTATATAAGGCATAGATCATAATGGAAAACAAACCATGAAAAAATACCATGAGAATAAAGCATGTAATTGTGGAATCCATTAAGCACATGTAATGATTTCCATAGTAGCCAAGGCATTGCTGTCAAGGCTATATTAGTGGAAAAAGTCTCATTCTGAATTGAGTTCACTCCTCATTTCAGTCATATAACACTGAACCAGATTATCTTACCATTCCATCCATATCTATCTCATGAGATATAAATGTTTACCAAATGTATTATAGGGAGATATAGGTCCCACCCATCTCATAATGAAATCATTCTTACTTGTTCCACAACATAAACATAAATCATTCATCATAACCCAAAGAATAAAAATGGGTTTCATAAACATCATCCCATCATAACGCAATCCATACAAACAAATTGGATATCATTTCATCATTAGAAAGTTGAAACCATGTAAATCATAGAGACATGATACTTGAAACATACACATGTTAAATAATGCCATCTTAGATAAAAATGGTTTTGATAAAACACTTGAAATTAATTCTTGAGGAAAATATCCTTCTTTCTTCAAAATGATTTTATTTTTAGAAAATATCATGAAATTTTATAAGAAAATGATTTTTTCGAAAATAGTGATGAAATATATTGGAGGAAGCTTGATGAAAATAATTCTTTATAAAACAGTAAAAAATATTTTCATGCCGTATAAGTTAAAAAAACATTCATCTCGTACTTTTGCCGGAAAAGTCCAAAAGTACCTCGTAAAAGAAAGATTCCATACATACCATGTAGTAAAAGTCAAAAATGGGTAAAAAGGACATTATAAATACATGAATTTTTTTTATAAAACTTGGAAATGGATGATAAATATAACCACAGTAAATACTTACGTATAAGCAATCTCGGATAGAAAACAATTGAGATTGCAACATTATCCCTTACCTTAGGTCTGATATGCTTCGTACGTATCTGAACCTCACGTATAATAATTTTAATAATGTCATTGAATTATTAAAGAATCATATTCATTGTTATTATATCATATATGGTTCACTTATGTCTTTATATTACCCGTTCTTTTGTAAATTCCATGTTAAAGAGCGTTTTGGGTAAAAACAATTCATTTGTCGTCTGTGTTTTGACATGTAATTATTCATATGATTACATAGATCATGATTAATTAATTATAGAATATAAAACATGATTTATATATAATATATATTCAGAATATACATATATATAATTGATCGATAAATGGAAATAAATACACCGTTCATGGAGACGGAAGGCCGTACGTACGCATGAACGTTGTTTTCGTTTCCTCATTAAATTGAATGGAATTAATTGGATGTCATACATATATATATACATAAATATAGTATCATTATTATGTCATATATTTCAAGATTACTTATTATATATACTTTATAATCATTTATGAATGGTTAATCATTGAGAATGAATCTCATCGCGTCGGGGAGACATTATTCCGTACGTACGCACGAGCGATGATATCGTTCCCATGATCGTGGAATTTTATTGAAGTGTATGTATACTATTACAGAATCAATATCACTTTACAATAATCATTTATAGTTATTTATTACACCATTATACCCATCCAACTAAGGTGGTGGTGGAAAATAGATTACACCACAACGTGGAGACGGTATTCCGTACGTATGCACGCGCGGTGATTTCGTTTCCCATAGGATGGATAGATGGAGAAATAGGGTTGTTTCATACTTATAATAATATATCAGTATATTATTGATACTTATATTATTATTTCATAATGAAAGAACCTAAGAAGAAGAACTGGAAGAAGAAATAATGTTGAAAGAATCAGTAACAGACATTACCTCTTCTTTGAAGCGCCTCTTTGAGACCTCCTCTTAGGGCACTAAAATTGGTCTTTAAAGAAGACCAGAACCTCTAAGATGTTTCTATGGAAGTGGAGAAGAGGGGCACCTTTGGAAGAACTAAAAATACTATTTTATTATAAAGTCATTTTCAGTTTTTAATAGCTCCAAATTTATTTATTTATAAGATAATGTAGGTATGGGTCGAAATAAACTCTTACAATAAAATTTAGACATGTTTAGGTTTCTATTTTAACCTTATCATTTAGATTTATCTTTAAGATAAATAATTTTACTTTTATCGTGTCTTCTTGTTTTCTTACACTATAGGGTTAGTAAACTTACTATAAAAAGGAAAAAGGACCCCAAGTTGTTTATTATTAATATATATAACCTTATCTAAGTCATTTGGGTGAACCATAGATTTTTAAGAATAAATTAACAATTTATATTATAATATTTATTTTAAAAACTATATTATGTCAATTTTGACACAATTTGGTAATTGTTATTTGTGAAAATCATAACAGAATGATTAATTTGAAACAAGTTAATTAAATCAATACTAACATTCCATATTAACATATAAAATTATTTTGATTCATTAAAAGTCTCAAATTACATTTATTTGGATATTTATAACATTAATTATTTCAATATTTCATTAATAAGATAATTACTGCATCATCATTGTTTCATAAATAAATTAATTTATTTTAAGTCTAAAAATTATAAATAAAATAACATTATGTAGGAAATCTATTTATCGTTCTAATTAATATTTTTAGTCAAATATATCTTATTTATAACCCTATATTAATAATTATTTAGTTATTAAACATTGATTTTTACTATTTTAACCCTTCTTTAAATAAATTAATAATAAATGTCCTAATCTAATCCAAGTGGGCCTAAATGGTCATATTTTATTCCTAATGTTGTTTTTGGTCGAATTAAAATTATCCAATAGAATTAGGACATGTGTTAGGGTAATAATAATGACACTTTTACACTGAATTACCATATTTTCTTTTAACCGTTGTAAAAAAAGTAATAAGTTACTATTCACCAAAAATTATTTTCATCTCATTGAACCACATTTTACTACATGATATTAACCGTGTGTCACAGAATTTCGAAATTCCACTCACAGAAGTGGTAAAATTATGTTTTATGAAAAAATCAGCTTTTTTAACTACCACTTAGTGGTTTCACTATTCATCAAAAAATTAAAGTTTCCAGAAAAATACCAAAATATAGGCCTAAGCTATATTTGATATTATGAATTAAAAAATGATGTCTATTTTACCAAATTCAAAATATATCTGTTTCATTAATAAAATTAAAAATTAATTCCCTTCGTCAAAACAAATCGCGTGTTTTTAAGAAACAATAACTATCAAAAGATTGGTACTTGTTTATATCCAATTTCAAAATAAAATTAATTCCAATGACCAAAATTGGATTAAATGGTAAAAATATATTCTAATTACACTTTAAAAACAATTAAAAAGATAATATAACCATATAAATTATTCTTGATGAAAAAAGTTGTTTTAAATTAAAATATAGTGTGTTTTTTCTATTCATTAAAAAATGAATGTTATCAGAATAATATGGAAAATTTATCCAAAGTAAATTTTTATACCCTGATACCAAGGAATTATTGTATTTTGTCAAATTAAACTTATAGACATGTCAAAAACGGGATTTATGGTGGGTGCACCATCAAAAGGTGGAAAAACTACATTTTTTTTAAAATACGATTTTTTCTCGAAAAATTGATTTTGTTCTCATACCATGATCTAGAAAATGTGTAAGATGAACAATAATGTTATAAAATTTAAAATTTAGTTGATACTATTCATAACGGGTAGTTCATAATAATATTATAACTATATATCGTTGTTTAATGAAGCCTGGTATTGCGTAAAACACACGCTATCGAGGAAAGTTGCGATTGCATGTAATGCAGGCCAAGTCTGGTTGCGTGTTTTGAAAGACTCTTCCATTGTTTCATATAACAGAATCCAAACATATATCATTTATACATTGAATATACATATATATACACACTATCAAAATCTTGTGTAACATGATCCAAGAATAGTGTTGTGTATACTACAAGCCCATACGGTGTTGCGTGTAGTGCAAGGTAATCATGTTTTATCATACAACACAAGAAATAAATGATATTAAAAGAATATTTTTCATAAAATCTTGGGGTGTTTCATTCTACCCCCCTTAAAATGAATTTCTCCCTCAAAATTTGTCGAGGTTATAAATGGTTTACTACTCGAATGTTTGTTTAATAAGAACCCACATCGTAAAAAGGAATACAAAAACATGGCTTTAAAATCTAAAGTATGAAATGTAACGGTTACCCAAATTAGCTCATCAGTGGGTTTCCATGTAGAAGAATATAGGTAAAAATATGGATATGGAAGAGAAACCTAACCATAATGTTCTAATGGAGAGTGGTAGAGAACTTGGCTATGAAAAAGCCAACAATCACAATGCTATAGATTTGTGATGATCTAAGGTTCCATCTGATTCATCGGATATAAGGGAACTAGGACAACATTTTTGGTTTTGTAGATAATTTCCATAAATTTGATGAATTAAATGAAATACTTACATGATTTTGGTACAATCTTACTATTGTTCGTGAATTGAACAATTTCCACTTCATCCCATAGAGAAATGAAGTTGAATTTTTTATTCGTGATGTGTTAGCAGATCATGTGATAAAATGATTGGTCATTCCATCAGTTTCAAACAAGAGGTTAGGAAAAGTTATAAGTCCATATTATGATTAGATTAATCGTATATGGTTCCAAAAATGAACTTATACATCATATATCATACCGCTTAATAAAATAAAACTAGTTTCTACAAACCAGGGACTTCATGTAGGCCAGTGGTCGGCGATAAAGGCCAGTCGCGCTTCGGTTGTGGGTTCGATTCCCACACCCTTGTCCGACACGATGGGCTATCACCCATCCTACAGTTTTTCCTTTTTCTGAAACTATATTACTATAACAACCCTTCAATAATATTGAAAAAAGTTCTATCCTTAAACAATACTACCTTATGTCCAACATAATCGATTCCAATCTTTAGGCTTACCCACAATACTACAGTCCACTCTCATAATATAGTGAAAACGATTATGAGAGATTTCATATAACAAGCATCTTAATATGATCATTGATCCCCATATATCATAAGATATGTCTTGTTGGTCACATTCTAAACATTCTAAGGCCTTAATAGTGTATTCTCTAGAAAAATGAATACCCATTGATCCTTAGTGAAAAAATGAATGCAGTTAAAAGTTAACACGTTCCACATACCAAAATCTCCAAAATTTTATATACTCAAACCTTGATATCACTTAGTAATTATATCAATCATGATCTCATGAATACAATAAAACATCTCATTATCTTATTATTCCTTCATTATGAGCATATCATCTACTTTCCAAAAATATCTGAATAACCTTCCATGGTTACTGGTACCATTCAACAAATACATTCAAAACATAAGGAATGCCAATAGTGTAACAATCCTTAGATGTCTCTTTATCCCATAGTACCATGAGATTACTTATACAACATTACACTTGATAAACATGTAATCATTCAAATACCTTCTTAAACCACTGATTGGGCTTCAACAGTTCTTTCATATCACATATCATTTGTAGTCTCCTCATCATCATCAACATAAATACTACCCATACGATCACACTGATTCTCTTCATGATACTTTCCCTCAGGGAATTGGTTTTCATAATGCCCGTAAATTCCACATTTAAAACATTTAACCATTTTTGATGTCTTAGCAACACCATTATCCTTGTCGATGGTGTTAACTGAACCTTTTCCTTTTCACTTACTAGCTTTGTGTCCTTCTTATCCACAACCAAAGCATCTTCCAGTTCCTTTGGAACTTTCTCCTTAATTCCTCTTCCCATATGATTTACATAGGGGAAATTGAACTTTCTTTCCTTTATGATTGTCATGAAACTCCATGATTCTCTTATTAGCCGAGTCAGGAAACTTACCAAATTTGAGTTTATTGATCATATTATGAGATTGCTGATTCGGCATAATAATGATGTTTGGACTTCCAAATCCCATTTCATTTGGTTTCTCATGAATAATATCATTCCATTGTCCGTCATATCCTCCATTATCATGAATCTTCCTATTTCTAGCCATTTTCTAAAATCCAAAAAGAATAGTTTGAGAGGAAAAAATCATGCTAGGGAAAACAACTTAGTAAAGGGGGAGTACTGTGAATATCTAACATCTTAAGTTAAATTCTAAGATCGTTACCGTAGTTCTAGGACTATATCATATACGTATACTTATCCTTAGGAAAATCCCTAGACATACCTTAGAAATATCTCTAGGGATCTCACTAACGTTTTCGCATCCTAGTTTCCAAAGTTTAACTAAACATTTCCTCTGATACCAACTATTGAGACCCGAAGCTTGAGGTACATTGATATTACATTACTTTTGCGGAATACAAAATACATAACAAAAACAGAACGACAAGGACCTTTCATATTTTAGTGTCTTTGGAAACATGGAACGTAATCTTCTAATCGTGGTGATGGATCTTCAACATCTCCCATAATGATCTTCCACTTTTTTTTCCTTACCTAAATCCTTTCATTTGATCCTGGAGAAAAATAAAACATAAAAAGGGTGATCTGAAATTCTCAGTAAGGGTAAGCATGGATAAAATAAAACATACCATATACATTTTAACTTAAAAACAGGAACATAATGTTTAAACATCAAAATCTTGAGCAACGACATAAAACATGGAAGTACATAAGGCATAGATCATAATGGAACATAAACCATGATAAAATAGCATGGGAATAAAACATGTAATTGTGGCATTCATTAAGCACATGTAATGATTTCCATAGTAGCCAAGACATTTCTACCAAGACCATCTTAGTAGACAAAGTCCCATTCTGAATCGAGTTCACACCTCGTTTCAGTCCTGTAACACTGAACCGGATTAACTTACAGTTCCAGCCATGTCTATCTCATGAGATATAAATCAGTACCCAATGCATTGGAGGGAGATACAGGTCCCACCCATCTCATAATTAAATCATTCTTACCTGTGCCACAACATATACATAAATCATTCATCATAACCCAAAGAATAAAAATGGGTTTCATAAACATCATCCCATCATAACGTAATCCAAACAAGAAAATTGGATATCATTTCATCATTAGAAAAGTGAAACCATGTAAATCATAGAGACATGATACTTGAAATATACACATGTGAAATAATGTCATCTTAGATGAAAATGGTTTTGATAAAACACTTGAAATTAATTCTTGAGGAAAATATCATTTTTTATTCAAAATCATTTTATTTTCAAAAAATGTCATGAAATTTTAATAGAAAATGATTTTGTCGAAAATAGTCATGAAATATTTTGGAGTAATCTTAATGAAAATAATTCTTTATAAAACCGTAAAAAATCCTTTCATGCCGTATAAGTTAAAAAACACATGCATCTCGTACTTTTGACGGAAAAGTCAAAAAGTACCTCGTAAAGAAAGATTCCATACATACCATGTAGTAAAAGTAAAAAATCGGTAAAAAGGACTTTAAACATACATGATTTTTTTTATAAAACTTGTACATGGATGATAAATATAACCCCAGTAAATACTTATGTATAAGCAATCTCGGATAGAAAACAATTGAGATTGCAACATTATCCCTTACCTTAGGTTCGATATGCTTAGTACGTATCCGAACCTCCTGTATAATGATTTAAATAATGTCATTGAATTATTAAAGAAAAATATTCATTGTTATGATATCATATATGATACTGTTATGCCTTTATATTACCCATTCTTTTGTAAATTCCATGTTAAAGAGCGTTTTGGGTAAAATCATTTCATTTGTTGTTCGTGTTTTGACTTGTAAATATTCATATGATTACTTAGTTCATGATTAAATAATTACAGAATTTTAAACATGATTTATATATAATATATATTCAGAATATACATATAAATAATAGATTGATAAATGGAAAGAAATACACCGTTCATGGAGACGGTAGGCCGTACGTACGCCTGAACGTTGTTTTTGTTTCATCATTGAATTGAATGGAATTAATTGGATGTCATACATATATATATATACATAAATCCAGTATCATTATTATGTCATATATTTCATGATTACTAATTATATATACTTTATAATCATTTATGAATGGTTAATCGTTGAAAATGAATCTCATCACGTCGTGGAGACGGTATTCCGTACGAACGCACGAGCGATGATATCGTTCCGATGATCGTGGAATTTTATTGGAGTGTATTTATACTATTTAAGAATCATTATCAATTTACAATAATCATATATAGTTATTATTTACACCATTATACCCATCCAAGTAAGGTGGTGGTGGAAAATAGATTACACCACGGTGTAGAGACGGTATTCGGTACGTACGCACACACGGTGATTTCGTTTTCTGTAGGATGGATAGATGGTGAAATAGGGTTGTTTCATACTTATAATAACATATCAGTATATGAGTGATACTTATGTAATTACTTCATAATGAAACAACCTAAGAACAAGAAGTGGAAGAAGAAATAAAGTTGAAAGAATCAGTAACGGACATTACAACTTCTTTGAAGCCCCTCTTTGAGACCTCCTCTTAGGGCACTAAAATTGGTCTTTGAAGAACACCAGAAACTCTAGAATGTTTCTATGGAAGTGGAGAGGGGAATTTGGAAGGATTTGGCCATGCTTGAAGGCTCAATGTGGTGTGAGGAAGAGAGGGAGGAGGTGCCCTGTTATAAGGGAGGAGAGGGACACCTTTGGAAAAACTAAAAATATTATTTTATTATAAAGTCTTATTCAGTTATTAATAGCTCCAAATTGATTTATTTCGAAGCTAATGTGGGGATTGGTCGAAATCCTCTCATCCAAGAAAATTTATAAAAGTTTAGGTTTCTATTTTAACCTTAATATAAATAATTTTACTTTTATCGTGTCTTCTTGTTTTCTTACACTATAAGTTTAATAAAATTACTATAAAAAGCCAAACGAACCCCAAGTTGTTTATTATTAATATATATAACCGTATCTAAGTCATTTGGCCGAACCTTATATTTTTAGGAATAAAATAACAATTTATAATATAATATTTGTTTTAAAAACTATTTTATGTCAATTCTGACACTATTTGGTAATTGATTTTTGTGAAAATCATAACAAAATGATTAGTTTGAAAAAATTTAATTAAATCAATACTAACATGGCATATTAACAATGAAAATTATTTTATTTCATAAAAAGCTTCAAATTAAATTTATTTGTGTATTTATAACATCAATTATGTCAATATTTCATTAATAAGATAATTATTACATCATCATTGTTTCATAAATAAATTAAATTATTTTAAGTCTAAAAATTATAAATAAAATAAAATTATGTAAGAAACTTTTTAGATTTCTAATGAATATTTATAGTCTAATTTATCTTATGTATAACCCTATATTAAAAATGATTTAGTTATTAAACATTGATTTTAACTATTTTAACACTTTTTTAAATAAATTATTAATAAATGTCCTAATCTAATCCAAGTGCGCCTAAATGGTCATATTTTATTCCTAAGGTAGTTTTTGGTCGAATTACACTTATCCAATAGAAATAGGTCATGTGTTAGGGTAATAATAATAACACTTTTACCCTGAATTACCCTATTTACTTTTAATCGTGGTAAAAAAATTAAAATGATACTATTCACCAGAAATTATTTTCATCTCATTGAACCACATTTTAGAACATGATATTGACCATGTCTCTCAGATTTTCGATATTCCACTCACAGAAGCGGTAAAATTAAGTTTTATGAAAAAAGTAGTTTTTTAACTACCACTTAGTGGTTTTAGTATTCATCAAAAAATGAATGTTTCCAGAAAAATACGAAAATTTAAACCTAAGATATATTTGATATTATGAATTAAAAAATGATATCCATTTTACCAAATTCAAAACATATCAGGTGCAGTAATTAAATTATAAATTAATTCACATCGTCAAAAAAAATCGCGTGTTTTTAAGAAACAATAACTATCAAAAGATTGATACTAGTTTATATCCAATTTCAAAGTGAAATTAAATCCAATGACCAAAATTGGATTAAATAGTAAAAATATATTCTAATTACACTTTAAAACAAATTAAAAAGATAATCTAACCATAGAAATTATTGAGATGAAAAAAGTAATTTTTAATTAAAATATAGCGGGTTTTTAATATTCATTAAAATATGAAAGTTATCAGAATAATATGAACAATTTATCCAATGAAAATTTTTATACCCTGATTCCAAGGAAGAATTTTATTTTGTCAAATTGAAATTATAGTCATGTCAAAAACAATATTTAAGGTGGGTGCGCCATCAAAAAGTGGCAAAACTACATTTTTAAAAAAAATACTTATTTTACTCGAAAAATTGATTTTGTTCTCATACCATGTTCTAGAAAAAGTGTATGATGAATAATAATTTTATAAAATTCAAAATTTAGTTGATACTATTCATAACGGCAAGTTCATAATAATATTATAACTATATATCATTGTTCAGTGAAGCCTGGTATTTCGTACAACACACGCTATCAAGGAAAGTCGCGATTGCATGTAATGCAGGCCAAGTCAGGGTTGCGTGTTGTGCAAGACTCCTATGTTGTTTTGTATAACAGAATCCAAACATATTTCATTTATACATTGAATATATATAAATATATATACACACATTATCAAAATTGTGTGTAACATGATCCAAGAATAGTTTTGTGTATACTACAAGCTCATATGGTGTTGCGTGTAGCGCAATGTAATTCTGTTGTAGCATACAACAAAAGACATCAATGATATTAAAAAAATATTTTTCATAAAATCTCGGGGTGGTACATATAACTTCTTTGTTCTAGAGGATTTTTGTAGGAAATGTTTTTAATGTGAAGCATATGACTATGCCATAGATCTTATAGGATCTGAAATCTCTCTTCCATAATGAAGAGAAAATAATCCCTAAAGAACATATGCAGGTGACCAAGGTTTCAACCAAAGATATATATCCTTGGTGGCACTATAAGAAAAAAATTCATGTTACCTCTCTTGCCATACTGATAATAAATCAATCCACCAACCACTAATTATGGTTTATGAAGTGAATTATGAGAAAAACCACCATAGTTTCATATATGAAACTCGATTTTCTTAATATTAATTTTATAAGAACCACTGAAGATACCATGAGAAGTATTGGGAACTCTAGTGAGCATTGTCTTATCCAATAGGTCAATCGAGACGATCAACACCCTATCCAAATAACTGACATAGGTAGAAATATTTTTCATGAAAATATATGAAGGGATATAATTTCAAATACCATTTTAAAACCTTGGATACTTCATCTTATCATTAGTAAAAACCTCATGCGAGAACATTGAGAGATCGTCGAAGCAATTTCTGTATTCGATCACTTTCTGATTCACTTTCTAAAGGTTATGAAACTCAATGGATTTCCCCAATGTTATAAAATATTTGACCAAATTCTATGTAAATATGTCATTGAAGTCTCTCCACTATGATACCTCATATTCAATTCCAAAAATAATTGAATCCCTCTATATTTTACTCAGGAATTCAATATTGAGTAAAAAAGCACCTCCCTATAATGAAATCTGGGGTCTCCAAGAATTTAATGAGCCATTCAGTCTTACCTATCAAATAATCCTCCAATTAAGGGTCATTTATCCCTGGGGAAATATGGTGGTTTCTAATAAATAAAATATAGGGGAAAATTTATACTCACATTCTATTCAGGTTCTACTAAACTAAAATGAACAAGGGTAGGTGACAAACCTTGTCCAATATCTCAAACTATGAAAAAAACTTCATTGATGAGATTTTTTATTAAATAAAGGTTTTTCCTAGAAGGGATCATCAATATAACCCTACCAAGGATTCATTGGACTTATTCTAGGGGGATTGGAACAATACATCATCAAACAATAGACACATGAACAAGAGATAAAAGTATCAATTTCAACATAAAACATTTGTATTCAACATGGATAATAAATATACAAGGTAAAAGAATTTATAGAAACAAAAAAGTAAATCGAAGAAGAAACATTTCATAATAGTATATGGTAACTTACGTCCCATCATGAAGTATTCTAGCCAAATGAACACTCAAAACCTAACCCTTCAGCCTCCAAATTTCTATATTCTATCTACCAAGACATCCTAAAATGCATACCGACATCAAAATAGAAAAAAATTAGTTTTATACCATTATTTATCGACCAACCAAGGTTACATAACTAACTTGAACGAGAAATAGTATTTTGATGACCAAAATGGAATTCTTGATCCCCATAAAATGGAGGAAATTTCCCAACTATCACGAAATTCCTATGGGAAGGATTTTTACATAATAGGACATAATATAAGATAACATGCATAATGTAAATTTTAGTATATGAATACAATTATACTTTATAAATGATACAAAAGTAGACCAATTGGTTTTCAAAAATAAAAAAAACAAAACCAATGACCAAATAATTAAAAACTCAACTCTATGTGACATATATTCAACTCTATACCACCGCACAATGCTATGGAGAAAACCCTCCGCCACCTTACCATGAAATTTCTATACCCCCAGTAGACCAAATAAGATCAATATACACCTAATGTTGTATGCTATGTGGGATAAAAAACTCCTAGTATGATCCCACAAAAGGTTCTATATGTATATTTAGAAAACCAATTATTATCATGTAATTATAAAAAAACACATGTGATACAATTTTATATACATGAATAATAAGAAAGAAAACTATCCCTTTTCATAGTTTTTTAAAACACACTAAAAACCTTGTTTTAAAATCATTTCCATTAAAAATACAAACATATATTAAAAATATAATCATCATGAAAAACCATAACTAGAGTCAAATTCTTTCTTTGATAGCGAGGATCCTCAAATAATTCCCAAGAACTTTAAGCCATCTGGTATGCACGTTACACATTCAGAACAGGTCCAGGGGTTATGATTTCACTCCCCATGGTGTCTCTTTACCATGAATTAGGCCACATGGTTCACAAATTATCCATTAATAATAGTATTAATGGTTTAGAGATCATCCATGAGGTTTTATCCCTACCTCATCATCGATGTCCAATTAAAATAACATATTACAATAATTCAATGTGAATTTTTTTCTTTAAATCCATATAAAACATGATTTAAAACCATTTTGGTTTAATACAACATTGGATAAATCCATTTTTATCCAATATTCACCAAAATTAATATGTATCATAAAACATTCCTTTACGACCATTTATAAATCCATTTTAAATAACAAAAATTCCCTAAACAATGATTTCTCACCATTTTAGAAACAAAAAAATTCAATGATAATGAATGAATGGTTTTTAGAATATAGATAATTCATGAAACCAATAACCTTGATATGATTGAAATATCAAACCCTACGTAAGAACCATAAAAAAAGATGAACTTATGATCCTTAGAATTAAGTAAGGTCCCTATATCATGAATTCATTTTTAAAAAATTAAATATTACAAAATTATATAATGAATGAATCAAAGGAAATAACCTACCAATACAAATCCAAACAACACCCAAAGATGATTAGAGATCATGAAAAAATCCCTAAATTCCAGAATAGATATTAAAGGGGAAAAATAAAAAAAAATGATTTAACAAATTTCCAATATTATTAGTGTAAATACATAGTGATAAACAAGACAGATATAAAGGATAAGGATACCCAAAACCAAAATGGAGACAAAATTATAATGAGATGTTCAAGGCCTTGATGGGAACTTCTATCCTCTATGGATTTAGATTGGGAGATACAAATACATCAAAAAGAGTCCCAAAATTAAAACGGATGAAATCTATGTCAAGAGTGGAGGATTAAATAAAAAAAGTGGTGTTATAATGGCATCAAAATATAATATATACATAAATAATTTGGGTTTGGCTGATGCCATCAATGATTTAGTTGAATCCCACTAGCCAGACAGTAACCACTAAAGAAATGAATAAGATATGGGCTGACCAACAAGGAGGATAGACACCCTAACACATGAGAAATTATAATAAATGAATCTTAACTAGTATTTGGTTAAGGTCCACGTCCATCCAACACCTCATTATAGACTCCCAAATGCTTTTAGAAAAGTATGAATAAAAAAATAAGCAAGTGATGGGAAAGGAAAAAAGGAAATGAAACATAAATATTTTAATAAATAAATAAAATACAAATATATTTAAATTACCCCACTATAATTTTTTATACCCATAGAATGTTATGTTAATGAATTTTATATCATAATGAGATGATAACAGTACTATATCATCGAAGACTCCCACTCTCATGTATCATGATTATCATAACCATGTTTCAGAAGAACATGTAATAACAAAATTTATTTTACATGGATAATATTTAGTCACGAATGAATAAATAATAATGGTTTCTCAGTAACATTAATATCGGGTTCTATATCAGGTTCTTCATAGTTAAAAAAATGTGATGAGACAGGATGATACCTCATCTGTTGGGAAACATGGAAGACATTGTGGATAAAATTATAGCGAGGTGGTAAAGCAATTTGATACACCACCAATACAAGATGTTCAATGATCTAAAATGGACTAACATATCTAGAAACTATTTTTTATCAATTATAATACTTTAATTATAGAACTGTGAAGAGACCTTTAAGAACACTAGGAAACCAACCAAACACTCTAAAGGATGTCTACAATGATCTTTATAAAACATGTGATCAATTTTTCCTTCACCAAATGATGATGAACCAACATGTTATTCATCATTGTTTTTAGAACCTGAGTCAATTATAGAATGTAAGATTCACCAACCATAGACTAAAATACAGGCAAGTTACAATTTTAGCAATATAAATCATTAAAAGATTACATATTTATGGATGATTAGTAACTATTGTTATAAAAAAAATTCAATCATCCCCGAGTGTCTATCTCAATAACCCACTAAGTGAAAGACACTGGCATAGAGAATACACTCCAAATTTTTATTATCCTTTTTGTCAATTCATTCATTAGGAGTTAATAAGTTGGGTACAACTTGACTAGCGTTTTCATTTTCTCACGAAGTATCTTCTAAAACTATGAGTTAACATGAGGGTTATTATCTGAGATAATGAATATTAGATTCCTATATAACCATATGAAATTTTTCATATAAAACATTCCTATGTATTCTACTTTAATGATTTCATGAATCAACATGAAATTTTCCAAATTAGTCAATTGATTTATCACCATGCAAATTTTTTCTTACCATAGGTAGTAAAAAGTAAATAAAAAATAGTATCCATTAATATCTCATTCATTTTACATGTTGTAATGGGAACTGGTTGAAACAACTATAAATATTTTAGTGGTTAGACATAATTTATTGGAACATGTAGTAACAAGATACAACATCTACATTATCTAGTTTCATTCGAGGTCACCAGAACAAACAATTCATTTCATAAAACATATCTTTGTTTCTTGGGCTGAAAACCCATATAGGAGGGTAAAAATACAACAAATCATCCTTCCTCATAGTGGATGGAACATAATACTAATTTATTAAGCATGAAATACCTTATATAGAATGATGCCACTAAATAATGGTATCCCCAACACACACAGAATATATGATACTCTCGAACATGATGTTTGACACTTTCTGTTAGAGAATCATCTTATGAAAATATGATTTCAAATGACCACCATCATGAACATCACCAGACCCATCCTCCCTAACTCCTATGGACATCTGAGAATAGTTCCCCGTCAATTTCTAATCATCCTTCCCACAAATTACCTTGTGTGAAGGGAACAACATTCTAAGAGAATAAGCAACTACATTAACCTATCCTTGTGTATAGGAAATGTGAAATTAAAATAACTATAGGTATTCAACCCATAATATATATTATATAATCAAATTTTTTTTTAAAATATATAACCCAATATATTATGATCAGACTAAATAAAAAACATCTCCCTAAAATGATTGATCTGCCAACTCTTATGGGTATTCATAACAACAAGGAGCTCTAAATAATGAATGGGGTAAATCCTCATGGGAATTCATAGATTATGTTATCCACCATCTTCCTCATGATCTCTTTGTATATAGATTAATTCTATTACTATACTAGAATCATAAAAATATAAAACATAGCCATGTCTAACCTCTAGTACTATTAGAATCAGTAATGAGTTTAAACATTACTTTAACTTATGTAAGGTTATATAAACATTAAAACCCCACAAGAACCCCACCCCCTTTTAGGTGAGAGTAGTAAAAGGTAGTTCCTGTTTTGAGAAATAATTTATTAACCTCTAATAATATATTTCAAAAACAACTAATCATTTAATCTCCAATATGTTATATGTTTCTTACAAAGAAATGAAATCCATTTCCTTTTCAAGATCAATTGAGATACCACGTTCTGGGATAATGTGTCATAAGAAAACAACTAATTGGATCCATAATTTATATTTTGATAATTTTTCATAAATTTTATAAAATATTAATATTTATGTAATAATACTCAAGTGAAACACATAAACTAATTTGGTTTTTTATTATATCATAATTTCATCAAAGAAAACCAAAAAAATATTCATCATACCATTTAAAAGTCTAGTTCATCAATTCCATAAATATATTATGTTAATTATTTAGAATAAAAATGACATCATCGGTTTATTAATGTGTCTATACCTACTCTTTAAGTATATATTTGGAATATATGACTCATTTATTCTAATATGGTGATAACCATACCATGGATCATATTTAGAAAACTAATTTTACCCTTTCATGTAATTGAAAATAAACATCAAATTAGGTAAAAGGATATTTGTTCTTGATTATTACTTAATATATATTTTTATATTCCCCACATAATCTAATTGTTCTGTTATCCTTATTAGCACAAATCATATAGGATTCCCAAGGTGAAATGCCAAGACATATATATCACTTGGCTATCAAATAATAGAACATAAGTTTCATGTCTCTCAACTTATTTGACTACATATAGTAAGATAGAAATTATATTTGGTTGGCTCCTAACATTATGTCAATTGAAAACCCCACTTATCTTCCTAAAAGAAAGTTAAATAATTCATCTAGAAAAACATCATAAAATTAATTTACCAATGGATAAATATAAACCCTAAAATATTCCCATCTCATACCAGTTGCAGACAATGAGTTCAATTTACCATAATCCATAATTGGGGGTATCACCCAAATAGTCCTCAATTTTCACTCAATGTGAATCAAAAATGAGCTCTGATTCTGGGATTTAATGTACACTCACCAATGACAGAAATAGATCTGAGCTTTGTGAGATGTCATTAAATCTATCATTATAATAACATCATATAGGTCTATATTTATTACTAGAAAAATATGAAAAAGTGCTACATCACACATGAAGAAATAACATTAGGGGAAGAAAAAACCCCACCTCTAATTCTTTCGTAGAGGATTTAAAAATTATAAAACCAATTGAATGAGTCTTATTAAATGTTTTATATGATCCACTATATGTGTTTATTCAAGGGAGTGGCCGACACCTATATCCAATAAAGTGCTCACTGAGTTATAAAAAACACAAATTCTGAATTTCAAAATTTTAGGACCCACATAAATTTCCATGGGTGACTCTTACACTGCATCTAAGAACATTGTTTCATCTAATAATGTAGCTTGAATCTTTTTTTCTTGAATAAATTTGAAATGTCCCTGATTATATAGGTTTTGATGAGCATGTTCCTGTGTGCGGAGAAAAGTAATCTAACTAAAATGTCTACACCTGACTATTGATTCTACACAATATGTAGGAAGTAATAGGTACGCTACTAAAATACATCTTGTAACCTGTTTTTCAACACTGGTAAAAATTCATGCCACCAAACACCATTTTTGTTATATGAAATTGATTCTGAGGATCCCCAACTATTACCTCTATAATTTTCTTATACATCCTCTTCCCCTTAAAATTTTCACTAAAGCTACCATAAAAAGTGTAAGGATATCCAGTGGGACCTAACATACCTTCTCGATCAATATCTACCATCAACAAAATATCCACAAAAATGATATTAAATAAACTCTTATCATGAAGAATACTAACTAGATATTTAGTTGAATATATATTTGAAACCACCAAGACATTATCCACTCATTTGAAACAAATTCATGAGATAATGAAGACCTTCCATGAATGAAATTTTAAAATTCCATCACAATATCTTTCCCTGATCAATGTTGAGTATCTCCAGGGATTTTTCCAATTTCATATATTCTATGTAGAATTGATTAGTAAATATGGTATAGAATTATTTCCTCTCTAATACCTCATGCTTCATTGCTAAAACAATAGTGTCCCACCATCTTATTTTTCTATATAAAATCATGAAGATAACTGATGTATCCTTTAAAAAATCATGTTTCACTAGAAATTAAAATAACATTTTAATATTCCCAAGATGATCATCCACCTCTTGAGTTCATTAATCAATTTTAAAGATGATTTTTTTGATGAATAAATTCTTGGGATTGATTCATGTCCATATAACTTCATGGTTTCACCTCTCTATCCTAAACAGGGTAAGGTAACAAACCTTGGACCATATCATGGACAGTTTTTTAAACATAATTGATGAGACTTTGATAAATTGGAGGGTTTACATGTAATAGTTTATTGAGAAAAACCTAATACGAATTCATTGGATGTCCTCTGAGGGCATGGTAAAAAACATCACTATAGAAGAGACACAGGAACAATATATCCATGAATCTATTATTACAAAAAAATGTAGAATTTGTCCATAATTATGAAAATTCATTGGAAAAGAATGTAGTAGAATAAAGAACATTGAATCCAAAAAGGCAGATTTCACAACCATTAATTGTTATATTAGACTAATGGGGGGGAGTTATTTAAAAAAATTACTCACAACCTACTGCTTAAATACCCATATTCCTATCACATATCTACCAAGATATCACAATATTTAAACTAAAAACATGGGTACACATAATTTTAGGCAAATTTTCAATGAACCAACCTAGGGTACCTAACTATAAAGAACATAAACAATTTCTAAAATTTTATGTAGTGCATTCCCGATACCCATAGGCTGGTGAAAAGTTAATGGGCATCAAGAAAAACCATTGGGAATTATATTTCTATAGTGGAACATATTAAAAGATAACAAGAATAATATAAAATTTTTATTCAAAAATTAATTCCATAATGTAAACTATAAAGACGTAGAAAAAACTCATTTCCAAAAACCACAATGTCAAAACAGATCACAAGTATTACAAAACCCCAAATACAAATGAAACACATTTACCTCTAGAATCCAATACTATATATACTAGAAAACATACAACCACCCAACAATGCCTTGAATTTAAATTGGTATTACTAATAAAGATCTAAAAAAACTCAATGGTGTATGTGTGGTGTGAGAAAAACTATAGCAGTAGGATCCAAACAAGTGCTTCCTAAGAATATTTTAGAAAATAATCATATTATTCTTATGTAAATAGAATCAAATATAGATAACTAGGTTTAAAAAGATAAATATAAAACATTGGAAATCACCATTCGTCATTGGCTTTAATGACACATTGATTACTTGCTTTAAAATGAATTTTTATAGCCAATCCCAACATACTTTTCAAAAATAATCATCTTTGAGAATGATGAATTTGGTCACATTAGCTCAATTGTATTGGGGGTCATTGTATAATTTAATTAATTAGTAGGAATCTTTCCATGCACATAACTCTTGAAAAACTGGTCTCAGGGTAATATTTCCCTCCCAAGTGTCATTCCCTACTACACATTAGGTTAAATAATGCCAAAATTACCCTTGATGGATAATAATTGAGGGTAAGAGTTCATCCCCTTATATAGATACCTATATCATCATTAATCACCATTATTATTACCATATTACAATCATTATAATGGAATTTTGTATTTGAAACCCTAAAAAACATTAATTCCATTTATATTAACAAAACTAAAGTATAAATCTATTTTCATCAAATGATTTCTAAAAGAATAAAAATTAAATTTTAATCTTTAAAATGAATTACAAAATAAATTTTCAAGAAAAATCCACAAAACATGTTTTCGAATGATTTTAGAAATTAAAAAATTCGACGAGAATGAGGCAAAGGTTCTATGAATTAATCAAATTAACGAAACCACATACCTTCAAACACATAGAATATCAACCCATTCATGGGAACTGTCAGAAAAAATGACCTGATAATAATTTGAATTTAATAAGGATATAATATTATGATTTATCAGTTAAAAATATCCAAATTACAAATTCTAGATTGATGGAATAAAAATGAACGACTTACAATAATAATTCACGAAGAGCAAACCAAATTGATTGGATTTTCAGTAAAAACCCCACAATTTAACAATGGATCTAAAAGGAATAAAATAAGACACCCATATTTAAAAAATTACAACTATTATCATGGTCAATGTACTATGAGAAACAATATGAATATAAAAAATAAGGAAATTTAAGGCGAAAATGGAGATAAACTTACCAAGAGATGTCTGTGACATTGATAGACACTTCGATCAACCATGGATTATAATTGGGAGAAGTAAAAACAACCAAATAGAGTCCCAATGTTTGGATGGATTGAGTTTTTGTTGATGGAGGAGAATTAATAAATAAATCATGGATTTTATAGTATATTAATATTTAAATTAACTTATTAAGCTAGTCTATATAAACACTACTACATAACTAGTAGAGTCCAACCGACAGACCAGCAGACATTGAAAAAATGAAGTGGTGATTGGAGACCTACCAGATGATCAGTTTCCAAAAGAGTAATTTTATAACCATTTTCAATCCCATCTTTTAACTGATTTCCCTTACTGATTACTCAATGGACCACCTGCTACTTCACTATTTTCAGGTTCTTGTCCACATCTCTCAAACACCTCAATAAACATCCATTAACCATTATAGGAAACTAAACATACCAAAACAATTATTGATAATCAAAATAAATAATAAAATATTACATGATTATTGAAATACCAGGATATAATATTAGGATGTTATAATGGTTTTATTGGTGAGTTCATTTTAAGAAAGCGAAATAATAACATATCAAACATATTTGTTAATGTAACTAATTTGAAGAAAATATAATGAGATATTGAGAAAAAGATATTATATTACACATTGAGTATTCATAGAATACATTTATCATTGTAACATTAACATCTTTATCTAGGGTTCATTAAAAATTTTCATGATTCTAATCAGGGATTTAATTCAGTAATCATAATTCCATAGAGAATGTTTCATAGAGAGTCACACACTATATGTATCCAAGAACACGATTACATTCTCATTAAATTTAATATTATAAAAAATATTATTTTCAAGTTACAAGGAATACTAATTATTCAGGCTATGCTGATAAAATATATATATTTTTAATGAAATATTCAATGGTATTTAATTATTTAAAAAATAGTTATTTTGTAGTATCAATAAATGGTGAGATGTTTTGACAAGCTGAGTGAATGGTCTAGGAGAAAAGATATTTAAATATCCAAGAGTCTTTTAAATTTCAATTATTATTATATAATAATAATAATAATAAAACAATCAAATATGGTTTCATTCTGGAAAATGTTATTGTCCAAGTGACATTGAAAAATAGCTACTATTAATCATCATTCACCCTTGCATGTCCCTAAGAGATCTGCCTAGATTCATTCTAGTATTGAAATAATTGTAATTGAGATCAATAGGAATGATGATAGGAAATCAATCTTCAGTGCTAGCGTGACAAAAACCATTAATGAAGTTCCAATGTTCAATGAGAATGTGTGGATATTTCTAGAGGGATTGTACAGTTTAATACTTCACTAAGATGATGGTATGACATGAGTGGTCACCCAATTAATCAAATAATAAATATCTAAATTGAATATAATTATTATATATATATATATATATTAAAAATTATACATGAAAATATTCATCAATTGAATCTTTATGGGTTCGATAAAAAATGTTATGAAGGTTTATCCAAATAAACTGATGAAGAACCATTGTTTGGTACTAGACCAAAAACTTTTGATCCATCCCATAACATTTAGGAATAACACATGATGGACCTTTTATGAGACCAATAGTTTTACCTAGTTTATCCTTTAATATTATAACCCACACTGATTTCATATTATTTTTATCACACCTTCTTAGCCCAGTTATAATTCACATATTTTTTGTAACTACATAAATATCTTAAAAATTAGGGGTCACTTACCTCAAATTAGACTTATCCAATTTAAAACCAATTTCTTCCACCTTTATGAATTTTATAACAAACTTCAACACATCCACAGGACACAAAGAACATCAAGAATCCTCATTAATTAATTAAAAATAATATATAATTAATTAATATGATTAATTTATAATTAATTTCATTTGAAATAATTGATGTAAATATCATTAGGTAGTGCCAAACTACTATATATAAAATGACAGTTTAAAAAATTATCACTATAATCCCAACCTATAGAGAGTAAAGTATCTAATTATTTACATGCATGTCTTGTCAATTTCAATGTAATATGATTTAAATCCATAAAATGGAAACAATTTACCTTCAGTGAAACCATTTGAAACGATTTTTCCCTTATCATACCTCATATAGCTCTTCTATAAAATATAATAATCATATCTAAATGATTTCAATATTATATGGGTGATTCATCAAAAAATACTAAATTTTACTACAATATATTTAGTGGGAAATAGAATGAAGAAAAAGGAAATGAGTAAGAGAGGAGATCTAATATATATTAGTTGCGAAAACATATCAAGATCAACCTAAATAAAAAGTGTAGATAGTGGTAGGAGGTGAGAAGGGATCAAAAATACCATTGTCTTAGCTGTCTAAGGGATCTCAAACCAATGAGGGGTATAAAAAGAGAATGGATAAGACACCTATTCATCCCCATTTAATTTGTGGACAGGGTAGTGCTGCTTGAATATTATAAGCCTCTACTAAACATCCAGTGGCACATCATGGGTCTTGGATCCATCAACCAAACTCCCAAGGGGGAGGCCTCCAATATGTTTTTATTTTTGGCTACTACATGAAATAAATTTATACTCATTTATATGAATACAAGAAATATTGCAAAAATTTATCTACTAAAAATGTCCTTAAAAAACCATTTAAGCATTTAATGCATATTCATAAACATTAATTCATAACATGAATTAATAATTAAAAAAACATGAGTATAATTTCTATTGGAACCTAAGGTTTTTAGTACTTCACTAACAATGGGTTGGGTCATTATGAACTCCCTACCATACTACTTCTTATCCATATGAATACATATTTTTTACCTTTTCTAATCCATGATATTCATAGAGATATTGTATATATTCCTATATTAATATAGTCAATAGGTTACAATATACCAGTAACTAATTTCAAAAAACCTATAAAATCTTTGGTTTCTTATTTTTTTATTCCATCATACATAGTATTTATTTCAAAAATAACAATCCTTGAAAAATTTTCCCATCACCATATTTGGTCACACATAGAAAACATTTAATGGTACCATACTACATCAACCAAATTAGAAAACTAATTTCCTTGTATGATAAAACCTTGGTAAAATTAACCAACTAAATAATTATTTCTAAATTTGATTAGATTAGGTGAGTGTAAACCAACAGTGATGTGGGGTTGGGTGAATAATTGGTTATCAAATCCTCAATAATGAAACTAATTTTACCATTACTAGATGGTGTGTAATATTAAAATATGAAATTAAGTGATTATGTGGGATGAATATATAGATAAAACAAACATGATATTACAGTTTTTATAAGGATCACTAACACTTTTAACCATTTTTCTAATCCTTAGGGTCCAATAGTTGTGATCTAACTATAAAATTTTTTATCTTACTATTGACATAATTAATTATTTCGGATTTTGAAGATGGTCCGAAAATCTCTGTAAAATAAATCTATCGGTAAATTTCAATGACATAGTCGATCTCACACAATGTCCTTAAGTGTTTCTAGACATATGATCAAGTGAGAACCCTTTTTACTATTCTTAATAACACTCATATCCTCCATGAAATTATAATCAGAATGTATATATGGTCATCTAAAATTATCATCACACTCCAATGAGATAAATGAATCATTTATTTATAGTCAGGACTCCACTATGGTATTGTGACAACCAATATAATGTTTCTATATTGATATAATCAAAATATAATATTTTTTGGACTCTTATATTCCCATATATTTCCATTTACATAAGTCATTTGGATTTATGGAATATATATTCAATCAAATTCTATGAAATGATAAATTATGCCAAAGTGTAGAGAACATTAAATTAGGCAAAAAATTGATAGGGCTATAGTAATTTCTTCTAACGGTGAGTTCCTTTTGTATTTATTATCTCATCAAGGGATCATCCATGCACAATGTTTTGTAATCCCCATATTATCAATCTCTAAAACATTCCATTTATTTTTCCAAAACCATCGATAGTATTATAATTTGATTTTCTATTTATTAGAATGAAATAATCAAAGAATTCATTATATAAGTACCTCTAAAATTCTATTTTTCTCATGATTTATTCATAAGATATTATTGTTTAATCCCTAAACCATGTTTATGGTTTCACCATGACATCTCATTGATGCTCATAGAATTTAATTATTTAGTTCCTTTGGGATATGATCTAAATAGTCTCTTGTCTATCCATGAGTATGTTGATAAGAAATTCAACATTATATTTGATTAAATAATCATGAATAAGAAAAATAAATAAAAAAGTTATAGATTTATACCAATATAGAATTTATCTAGATACCAAATAATAAGATAAAATGAACTTTTGAGTGTTCACTGAATCTATATGTAATAATATATACTACAAGGAATGTTTATTAGTTAATATCAACCCATTGACCCATGTTTTCAATTCACATCATGATTGTTATTCAATTCAATGTCACATCGGCTACCCCAATCATTACGGGTTCTTCAATCCACCATGTTGTACAAAAATGACTAAAATAAGAGATACTACGCATGAAAAAATATGAAACATATCACGTATCCCCTTAGAAGGTAAAACCTTTATTTCAAATCACCCATGATCGTCACATGTAATAAAGAAATTGAGTCACATCATCTATCCACGAATAAATAATTTGAAATTAAATCCATTTTTAACTAAAATAAATTAATGAAATAGGAAAAATGAAGAATATATACAAATTTTAGAAGCAAATTCTCTCCCAAGAACACTCTGATTTTCTAAAAATCATCATTCATTAATGAATTTTTCATGATAAAAAAATATATTTCTTATTTAAAAAATTATTATGAAATATCTCAATATTCTAACTAAAGTATAATAATGTGAAACTTGATATCAATATAATATATCCTCAAATATTGTATAATATCATTTAACACTTTTATTACACTTTAATTGTCATACCCAATCATCAATGGGTTTGAAATATTCACCCTTATGGATTATATCTATTACTTTATCCACATCATTTTAATTATTTCTGTGATGATAAAAAATACTCAACTTCTATTTGGATTTTGGTGATTGAAATCTACTTTTTAGTGTATATAGAATCATATCTTCAGTAATAAATAATTCAACTATACAAGATAAATTTCAGTCTCAACAATCACCTATGTTCAAACTAAGAACGATAAGTACTATAAAAGGAGGGAGTGAATTAGGGTATGTTAATAAATTATAGAAAACCCCCACATTTTTTACTTTTCTACCATTAATAGTAACACATCGATTACCCAAAATAGATAAGAAGTGAGATTGTAAATAATGTTGGAAAAAATAAATTTTATAGTGTTAACCATGAATTGGATAATACAATGGAAATAGAATAGAGATGTTTTGATGTATCACATTTAACACTTTTTTTAGGTTTCTCTCAACGGAATAGAATAGAGATGTTTTGATTTATAATAATCAATATGTTAAATTATTGTTTTTATAATTTATAGTTTTTTCATTAACCATTCTATAATATAAACATCAAAAAATATAGAAATAAAAAAATTTAATCTGTCAAAATGATCAATTTTCATTGAATAAGTAAATATTGGTATTTCACAAACTAAGAATGTTATTACATCATCAATGGTGCATTAATTTGTTCTCTCTTTATTCATGTGATGAACTTAATGAACATCAACTGAATTAGCCTCCTGGATCTCCCTTCCCACATTCTCTATCTATCATGAAATAATAAGTAATTCATCTCTTTATTCATTATTTTGATCCATGATACTTGTTATTATTTTGGAGACAATGAAATATCTATAATAATTAGAGAATATTTTGGTTTCCACATTAATTGAAAATTGATTCTCCCTAACAATAATTGATTTCTTTTAATAATATAAATCAAATCAAAGTTAAATTCAATCATTAAAATTAAATACATTGTTCTAGAAGGATATGAATTTTATGTATTGAAATATGGTGACTTAAATATAACCTGAGGTGAGTACTAAAATTAAATAATGAAATTCATAGAATTAAAAAACTATGAAACTAAACAATTGTATTCATAGAAACCACCCATTAACGATCTAATATTTTGTGATGTGTAATCAACCAATTAATTTCAAAGATCCCTCACCTATAGGAAAGTTATGGAAAAGAACTCATGATTATAAATTTATTACTGAATCATTGGTAATATCCTCTCTTGACGGTGTAGTATCATGGACTCTAAGAATATAAAATCTCACATATATAATCTATGTGTCTTAAACTTATTCCATGAGCTGAATATCTCAAAATAGGGAGAACAGTAGAAATTCCCCTAAACCTTTCACAGTATGGATTTCCTTCCCATGATGCAAGTTCTCTCAAAATAACTCTAAAAATCATATAAAAGAAAATTTTTACTAAAATATATTATACCATGTTATATATAATTCAGTATTTCATATATTAAGGTACCACAATAACAAATAATGATATTATTATAACACCACCACACATAATTTTCATATGATCCAGTTGCAATATAATCATAGTATGCAACAATACATAATTCAATGATACATATTATCATGTCATAGATGATATTACAATAATATGTGAAAAATGGATTATCCTATCATGTCAAATATATCCCCCTCTCATATAATGCAGGTAACCCATATTTACAAATATTATACTAACCATTCAAATTGTGATCTTTCTTCATTCCTGATGATTTGTTTTCTGAACTAATTTGGATCAAACATTATATATAGAAAAATATATACACTACTTCCAAATTTCCATGGCATTACTTCTTGATAATTAATTATAAGTAACAGCACACTAGTATTATCTACAAACCCAACCCCAAAAAGTAACCAAGAGATTTTTTCTAATAACCTTTCCAATCTACTTCAGAATAACCACATAAATTGAAAGGACATGTTTTTTTCATAAATTAATCCATAATCATTAGGATTTCATAATAATTTTTCAAATGGTTCAACCATCTACATGATGCCATTTATAGATATTTTTAATTATAGTAGGATAAAAATTATCCTTTTAAACCCATATTGATCAATATGTTTTTATTTTCCATATACGGAAAACACATTCCTAAATGCTATCAAATTATATACCTCTATTTATTATTATATTTTAACTTCTTAAATTACTCATGTGAATATTTTTCTTATGATATAAACATAAAAACTGCTATATTAGTAAATTTAAAACCAAAAATAATAGCATCAATCTGTAAATTTATTCCTAAAATCATTTAACTAGTTCGGAATAAAATTCATCACATGTTTATTCATTAATTTTTATATAAACTACAAAATTAACATACACAATAAAAATGAGTTAGTTTTCATCATATCCATTGAAATAGATATTTCTATCCATATTTCATTTAATAAAATTTACTCTCTTTAAGATAAAATCTATATTTGAATAACATACATTGAGAACATTCATAACACTATTAGAATCACAATGTGATTTTACCTACTATATGAAGGGGGTAGGGGTGGATTAGTGTTGGATGAATTATTACCCGAATAAATTTCATCACTTATTTTACCAACAAAGGTATGTAGTTAATTAATCTCTTATTCTATTTTGTACATATTTATTTTTCATATATATATATTAAATAATTAATGTATAAAGGACATCGATATTTTAAAACGAGGTTCACCTATAATAAGGATGACCATGTTCATACGGTTTTGTGGTTATTATCCCATTAAAAGAATTATCATTTTATTATATAGAAAATCATGGGAAAAATTATATTATTAGACCCATTAGGAAATACCAACCAAGTATAATGAATTCATTGAATCACAAAATTGTTTTTAAGAAAATTTTCCTGATGTACCTTGAAACACACAAATGGTAAAGCCTCATTTCCCTCCTAGACCATAAAATATGACCTTCCTCAAATAGTAGATCATTTGAAATATTACATGATCTTTTATGGTTAAAAAAATAAAAATTTATTAACGCAGGAATCACTGATTAATTCACCCAATATTATTTATTGATAGATGTAAGCCATTTTTCATTTTTATTCCTAATTGTAGATGAAAATATATTCATATATATACTAGATATCTCCATATCCATCATAAAGGTATTCTAATAGAAAAATAATAGTGTTAAGTATTTTCAAAATTCTTTGATACAATATAAATTCAAATGTTGTTTTGGTATTATGCATCACAACGTTCTTCTTTACCTGCTCCTCTTATTTATTTTCTCACACATTGGGTGACCATAATTGGTGAAAATATTTGATATAGTGAATAAAAAGTAAATAATCCTAAAGAAAAATCCAAAACATTCACATTATATGGAATTAATCATGTAATTATTTCTAAAAAACAACATCCAAAATATCCATATGTAATGAAGATTTCCTACCTCCATTTGATCATGTATTAAAATAAACATTGATGACTTGTGTGAATTCTTTAACTAATTTACATCTAAAATACAATTTATCTTATATCACAAATTATCTCTTAATTTCTTTGATCTATTCCTGTAATTTATTTTGTTATCATGGAATAAAATCAAAAACATATTCAAGAAAAAAATATAGGGTTTCATTTATGATATAAAGGATCCTTGGGTGGTTGAGCTTCCAAATATTTGTCAATATTTTTTATCTTGACAGCAGAATTATATATCAACATACCATTAATATGATTGTGAACTTCAAGATAACTAAATGAATTTATATCCAAATATTGTAATCAAATAACTTATTTTTCCTAATAGAAAAAAATACAACATCAATACAAAGTGGGTTAAATAACGTTCATATAATGCATTCATTAACTGTAAAATTTGAGAACAATAATTTTCAACATAAAAACTATTCATTATTTCAATGTAAATTTTTTCCTATTGTTCATTCTAAAATAATTTGGGATTTAAGTCAATTTAGAACACCTTTTATTTCATTTAAGCATATATCTTAGTAAATATCTGAATTTGTTTAAGCTGTCTAACTAGAGAATATGCCTCATGAAATTTTATACACTTAATTTAATAGTATCCCTTTTATATGAGATGTTTTTAATTCCATGAAAAATCTCCCATATCATTGACATTATTTATAAAAACATACACTATACCTATCACATTATTGTATTTGGAATGTGATCCCAATTCCCAATTTTTATTATTCTCAATCAAATATAATTCTACAAATTTTTTTCAATCCAATCATCATTTTTCAATTATTATTTGAAATTATTTTGTTGAACTTGTGAAAGAAAGTTAGTGTGGTTTGATAATTTTTTAATTATTCATGACTAAAGATGAATTCTATTATCTATAAATATTTTTAAGGATAGACATATTTTTTATGTGTACATGAATTAGATAGTTTTTTCTTTGGGGCATCCTCATAATTAGAAATTACATTATCAATATGACGACATTAAGTTAATCTATAAAATTTAATTCTATATAATTATATATAGTATTTTCTCATTGATTTTATTCAAAATATCACTAATAATAGGTTATGATGGTTTGTGATGGATTTTTATTTTTTAAAATAATACATATCAATGATGATTTTATCTTTTATTAAAATCATTAAGTCTTTACACCATGTGTATATTCATGGAATAACCAATTATAAATAATTTCATCAAACATTCCCTAATTTGATTCTTTGATGTTAATGTAACATGAAATTCCAAATTCAGTCAATATTTTCTAGTTGTTATTCTACTAATTAATCATATAAAAAATATTAATAAATAAATTTAATCAATGTAATTACCAATTCAGGATATAAATATATACAATGATAGCTCCTCTACAAATGAATTTTATGTTGTTTTTCTTTAAAATAATGGTCTTTTATAAGTCCCTAAAACAATGCTTACATCACTTAGATACTCAATTTCATTTTTGTGAATATGGATCAATATATTAATGAACTTTTTAATGCTTCTATGGATATTCCTAATAATTCATATTAATATATTTAAATTTATTATTAGGTCAGAATAGTTTTATGGAACATCACATTTTTTAGTACACTTGTGAATGTTTGAAAACGTATCTTGAGAATATGAATTACTCAAAATAAAATAGATATAATTTATATGAGTAAATTAATTTTATAATATTTTAACATTATTATATCCATTGGATCACTTAAATTATAATATACACATCCAAGTGTATTTAATTGAGATGTTTCTACATTTTTATCACAACCACCTTATAAATATTGTTTACAATTTTAACATTGTGACTTGTGTCACACATGTCTAGTAATAAATGATTTAAATTTTGTAGTTTCCTGAAACATTAATATATTTTAATCCTATTAATGTTATTTTGATCTAAATGGTCAATTATTCTGTGAAAAACTCTTTCATATCTTTCACACTCATCCAAAAACTATTTATGTCATTAGAAATTTGAAATAAGATTTCAATAGACTACTATACCTATATTATTATTTTAATAACATTTAATTTCCATATGAAATATCCACCATTTTAAAATATAACATCATATCCATTTTTACAATGCTATGAAACACTGATAATATTGTTCCTCATCCCATCAATAAAGAGAAAAAAACTAAATTAATGTTTAATCTCACTAATATTGGACCATCCAACTCCATCGACATCAAATGAAGCTTTTATTAGAATGAAAATATCCAATATAATACCTTAAGATATTGTAAATGATTTTTTTATCTAGTGACGTTTGACAAGAAATCACTGTTATGAACCAATGTTTTTCCACCTTTCACAACATTGTAATCCACCTGAACTATGAAATATTTTTCATGATTACTCCTCCCCGTACAATATTTTATGATCTCATTTATCATTGAATACTCTATTAGTATAGTTATGTAGTCATTGATTATATTTTAGGGATGATATTCACTTACATAAGTTTCATCAATAGAGTTTAACATATTTTCAAATTTTATCATTTCGTTCAGTTATTTTCATGGACAGAATATATGAATTTTAGATTGAATCACCATTAATAATTCTCATATATTTGATTTAGGGATTTTTCAAATAATTCTAAAACAAAAAATATTTGTTTTTATGTTTTATGAATCACCAAAATCTTCATTAAAACTAATATATCAATAGTTTGAAAAAATATTAATCAAAATATATGTGTTGGTTTTCTTCCAATATGAATTCCAATGGTTACTTTTAACTTCATAATTCATAGAATACTTATAATTTATCTTCACATAATATATAGTGTAACTATATAAATATTAATTCATTCACACCACATTGTAGTTATAATTTTCAGCACCCCTAATTAGGATAACAATAACAATATTCTCTTTTTTTGGTGATGTTAACACACCTTTCCAATCCATCATATGACTATTTTAGATACATCCGATAGTTTAAAAAATAATAATTCTAAAAAAATTGGAATGATATTCAAGTTTAATGGTAGAAATATTATCATTCTCTACTCATATAGAACATTCACTGATTCCTTTGATATAATTTTGCAATACTATGTGAGTCATAATTGATGAATTCTCCTCATCAACCAAATTTTCCACAAGAGACTTTAAATCCTAATTGTTAGTAATTATATTTTTTATTCTAATATCATGAATTTTCACTTTATTTAGTTGTTTAATTGAGATATTAAATATTGTATGAATTTTTATCCATATAAAAAATTCGATTACAAAAATCTTGTCAATATGATGAATAGATTTATATTCTATTAGGTCCCCCAGTTCTCGTGTGGCTCCGACCCCTACTTATAGGATTTTCTACATGGTATTATTGTGTATATGGGGATTATTCACATGGATAAGAATTTATATATCATCCTCATCCTTTTTATCTTTATCTTCTTCATTAGATACTCCTCTACCTCAACATTCATGTCTACTTTCTCCTTTATTGGGATTTCCACTAATTTTTATACCTTTTTTGGACTCATTTTCCCCTAGTCATTGTATTTTACCATCATCAATGGAGTTGGTTGTTATTTTCTATAAATAATAATGAGGACACCATTATCCCACTAATACTAATATACCTACCTATCATATCATTTTAGATCCAATTAATGGTTATGTGATTTCGGGTTCATGGCTATTTGAGACTATTTTAATTATTGAATTCAATGTCATCTCCCCCTTAATTTTTTTATTTTGTTAGATTCATTATCCTCTAGATGTTTTTTTCCATTAATTATCCTACTATTCCCAACACATGTGAACCATTGTGTAATACCCCATATTTATTCCAACATAGCGGTGTTTTATGATGATTTTTCATGGTGATGTTGAATGTTTCTGAATCAAATATTCTAAGCGGTTTGTGTCATTTTGGTTTTCTACATTGATATTTTATTATATCTACATATGTTTATTTTTTTTTGATCAGGGGTATTTTTTTTGTTCCATTTTATTTTTCATATGGAGGGTTTGGGTGGTGATGTTATTTCATTATTTCCCTAGTTTATGGTGCATTGTTCTATACTGTTTAACCCATGATTGGATTTTTGGGGTGATGATTGGAAATAAATACATAGAGGTATACTAAATATATAAATCACATCAATTACATGATGTCATCCTATACATAATTTAACATTTTGAGAGGGCATACAAAATCAAATAATGAAGTTTATCCCTATAATAAAAAATGTATGTTATAGGTGTAACACAATGAAATTACATGAAATATATTTTTTGAAATAAATTTAATCTTTATTTCAATAGATTTCATTACAAACACCATTGATTTTAGATTTAACTATATGAATTACCATGTTTAAAATTAATTACACGAAATAATGTGTTTAATAGAAACAATCACTACTATTATAAAATTAATAGTTTAATATGATAGTTATCTACTAACAATAGGAAGGAAATGAATTAATAGGAATAAATAAATTATAAAATATATGGTTTAAAAATTTTTATAAAATGAATTATATTTTTACCAATCAATTAGTAATTAAAATAAAAACTATTTTAAAAGAATTTAAATCTTTTTTTCTAAAAAACTATTTTTATGAACACAAACATGTTTAACCTCAATAAATTAAACAAATAAATTTTTTGTGAATGAATTTGATGAAATTAATATATTATATATTAAATATACATTTTAAAATTTAACACATGTGATTTAATGACATGAGACGAGAGTAAATCCAATTATACCGACAAAAATCATACTTTTTGTAGAAATCAATTTTTTCACATTTTTTGACCTTAATTTAATTTTTTTTAAATTAATGAATTTTTCAATGAAAATATAATATTATTATTTTAGAATAACTTTCAACATATTTGCTAGGTAATATTTTTTATTATTCCAAAGTGATTACCATTATGATGAATTGTGAGAAATAATGGTTTTTGTTGAAAAATATATACTCATTTAAAGAATTCATAAATTCAATTTTTTAAAAATTTATTTTAAATTTAAAAAAACTACATTTTATGGGTATAAATATAATTTATATAGTGGTAATAAATTATATATTTAATTTTGATATATATTTTTAATCATTTGAAGCATTCCCCTTTGGAAACAGCATTTTCTTCTCACATGTGTGATTAATTTACAACTAATTTTTTTTAAATTATGTAGTTATAATTTGGAAAATTTTATTAGATATTTTTAATAAAAATAATTAATATTTTATAAAATTTTAACTTAATTTTTGACATTTATGAAAAATAAAAGAAAAATACAATGTCTTATTGTTAAGGTAAAAAGCAGTTTATCGAGGCATCTGACTAAAAAATAAGTGTTAAAAATAACCCAATGATTATACGAAACCAATTTTATGGCCATAATTAGATCGTATCACCTATAAGGATCAATAATGGTGTATTTTTTATCAGTTTATCATGTAAAAAACATGGATAAACATTTCTATTATCCCAAAGTTACATGTTTCCACTCAACTAACATATAAAAGTCTACCCCCTCTCCTCTCATATCCCACACACATAACCTCTTAGATTAGTAAATATTTTCACAAATCAATTATTTAGTTCCTTATATAATTCTAGAATTTTTATTTTTGTTCAAAAGATATTCTATGAGGCCTTTTGGAGAAAAACAAAAGAAGCTGTCCGAAAAAGGGGTAACATTTTGAATCAATAATTTCATATTATTTATTCTTCCTCGACCATAAATTATTTTTATTCCATAAATATATAATTAACTAAATTTATTTTATATGATTATATGTTATTATTTTAAACTAATAGAAAAAATCCTTCTAATCTTCCATAATATAGGATGAAAAATCATAATTTATGTGTACGACGTAGTACAACATCATTAACCAATGCTATTTGTTTTAAATTATTTCTTCTCAACGATGGATATAATTTTGTATTTAAATTTTATCTATTAATTTTATTGTATTGATATAACAATTGTATAGTAATACCATATCTACCATCTTACCTCTTAACCTGTTGGAAAATAATAACTTCACTCATGTGTACGACAGATTTCCTCCTCACGAATCGATGTGATGTGTTTTTCATTTATGATTTACATGGATCATAATAATGATATATTAAATGGATAAAATATCATATTAGTAACACAATTAAACTTTTATAGTTATTATACAACATATAACTTATTAATTTCCATTCCATTGTAGATATGATAATTTTTTTGTATATACGACGAACGACTACCTCGTGAAGCGATGTGTTTCATTTTCAAAAACACTTTTGATTGAATGTAATTAAGGAAAATTTAATTTATATATTTGTTATATATGAAATAAAAATAATTCTGAAATGGTAATGTATTATTTAAATTTCTTTCATTCAATCCATCAAGAATTTAGAAAAAAACATTCATTAATATGTACGACCTACCATATCCTTCAAAAATGTATTTAATTTTACATATCTATATATTATAGACTTCAATAAATACAAATATACAACAATTATATTATTTTTATATCATGGTTAATATTTTTTATATTTTGGAACCATGATCCAATTAATAGGGATGGAAATAATAATTGAAAACATACCTGATAAACATACCAGTTATTTTCAAAAACGTAATTCTAACAATGAATTATAAATAAATGTTCATCAAAAGGGTATATGTTAATAATATATGATATGATATATATTGATATGATAATATAATAAATTTATGATAAACTTATATTTATTATATTGGTGGATATAGCGCTTTCATGGAAATATGTACTCGTTGTAAGGGATTTCAATTATCTCATTTATTTCTAAGAATCATGAGCCATATCCACCGCATGTAAATTTTGGGTGGGGTATATAAAACCCATTTTATATGTTATATCATTAAACTAATTATTTTAATAATATTAAAATTTTCATTTGATGTTCTTATTTGTGTTTAAAACATTTCAAGAGATTACTATAGTGGTATGGGATTTGTGCCTCAACATTCATTATTTGGGGAATATGTTTTTTATCCTTATATGTTCTTTTATGAGTTGTATATTCCTCCGATTTGACATGTAATATTTTGATTTTTTTATTATAACTATATTTATTGTTCCATTTGTTTTTATTTTTTAATGGGTCTTATGGTTCAAAAGTTACCAAAGTTGTAAGGATTTGATGTTACAATATCATTATTCTTTGGGATTGTTAATGATTAAACATTTAAATATTATACATTATTATCTATTTATAAATAAATGCATGAGTTTTTATCTCTTATGGTTATTTATTGATAATACAATTCTCCACATTATTTTTCTTTAATTATGTTGTTAATATTCCAAAATATTTATTTAAATGAAAATTAACTCTATGTAACTCTTCAGTCACAATACATATTTCTTCCTTTTAAATGTTTTATAAAAATATTTCAAAATTTTTAAAATTTTCATATTAAATCGTATAATTTCACCATTACCTTTTATTGGATTTTTTAAAAGTGTTTTAAATGTAATATTTGTGTTTTTTAAAAAATAAGGTATGTTTGTATTTTACTAAAAATATGGAAGGAATATTATTTTAACATCTATATCATGTACATAATTTCCCTATATTATAACCAATCAATGTTTCAATGCATATTTTTTACATTTAGAGGATTATTTTAAAAGAAAATTGTTTTTAGAATGATTTTGGTGGTAATTATTTATTTCAATGTAAAAGCTGTTATTCCTATATAAATAGTTTAAATTATTCTTATACATCATTTATATATAGGAAAAGATATTTTAAAATTAATCTATTTTAAATTGAATTAATGTTATTAAATTTCTTTAAACTACAATGAATATTTTCCTCTGAAAATGTTCCAAGTGATCTTTAAAAAATAAATTTCCATATAAGACAACATCTCTTTTATGTCACTTATGCTTTAGTGGGGATATCATACAAGGATATAATACTTATTTTTTTCCAGAGTTGTTTATATTACAGGTGAAAATATGTTTATGGAACTCATTTTTCATCCACAGTTATACTATGTTAAAATTATTATGAAGACTTCTACTTTTTCTGAAGTTTATTTTATACTGAAATGATGTAATGATTTTTTTACAATGAAATTATTATGGAAAAATTAATTTCCTGGGTATATGATATGATGTATGTTTTATGATCATATAGTACATGTATGTTATATTTTCATTAGTTGATAGGTGGGAAATATATTTGAATGCCATACATTAGGTAAATATTGATATCTAATGAGAAATAAAAAAGACTGGACTGAAGAGTGAACCCAATTCAATAAGGAACTATGTCTACTATGATATTATTGCAAGTAAAACTAAACTAATGTGACCTTTTATAGATTGAAAAAATTCCACTAAGTTAGTTTTGGAATTGAGCCTTTACATCCAAGGAAATAATTTTCCATGCTTATAATTACCCTTATTGAGCATTTAAGATAACCCTTTCACATGTTTCCACCCCACAATTTGTAAATAAATGTTTTTAGTAAGGTATTCCTAGGAAACTACTATGTGGGATGATATTTATTAGAGCTATTGACGACATATCAATAAATAATAATATTTTTTTCTAGTATCTTAAGGAACTATCAATTTATAATCCATAGGCCTGTGTTTCTGTGATGTAATTAATATTTATCTAAAAAGATTTAATATATATATATATATAAAGTGTTTCGAAATATAGATGGTACCAAATTATAAGATTTTTTATCCTTTAGAATCATGGATGAGGAAACATTAGTCTGATCTCTATGGATATTTTTAAGGATAATTTTATTGATTTGTGTAAGTATAAGTCTAAGGATGAATCAAATTATAGGAAAACATCCTATAATTTTTTTAAATGATAGTGATTTCAGTTTCAAAGAAATTACAACCATGTATAGATAATATACGTAGATATGAATCATAAATAGAAGTACCAAGTGGTAATAAATATGAAAATGGTGCATTGATATATAGTTGATTGTTACTAGGTGAATGAAATTGGGCCTTGTTTCACACCATAATTTAAATTCCTAGGGGATATGGTTCTGAAATTAAAAAAATCATTAAAAAATCATGAAGGATTTGAATAATGACCATGAATAACATTCATTAAGCATAAAGTGTCATATATTTAAAATAATGTTTTATTATTTAGAAATAAAATATGTGATTATACATGATTAAGTGGTTTACCAATATTATAATTTAGTTCTCATACGACAATTTTTGGTTTTAGTTAAGGATTGAAAAAAGGAAGAATCAGGTTTAAAATGAATTTGATTTAAAATTACCTGATAATGAGCATCAAAATTGGATGATTACTGGAGTGAATGATATTATGATTATGTATAATTAGGTATCAAATAATATGATTAACAACATGAATGATAGTTTAATTACTAATAAATTTGATAAGACGAAAATAGAAATTTAAAAAAGATTGGGTAGTATCAAATATAGAAGAAATATGATTCATATTTCTAAATGATAATAATGCTAGAATAAGAACCACTAATAATATCTCAAATATATAAGTAGATGTCTTATATGTGGAAATGGAGGACATTTGGAAATGATTTTCAGAATAATTTAATGTATTTTATGTGGAGAACATGGGCATTATCTCAGTCAATGCTTTAAAATAAGGGTTAACCCCTAGACAATGGAAATAAATATGTTATTCCAAATGATGATGTGAAAATATAAAAGTGTGATTGTATTTGGATTTATTATATATATTTTCTATGTATTTCGATATTGGTATTCTAGTTATAAGAATTAAGAAACATATAATAATTGTGTTAATTTTGGAAGTATATTTGTATTCACGTAAGATTTACATAAGGTTTTTGGATACTATCATGGGTTTATGAGTTTTAGATTGAATATTTTCTCAAAATATTAGAAACACCATTTTTGGTTTTAGATGATGGAATTTTATCATAATTAAGGTTATATTGAGGGATATTTATGGAATACAACCCTTCGGTATTGTTTATGTTTTAGTGAAAAATTTACTGAAAGAGGAATTAGTTTTTATAGATATATTTTTAATAGTACTGGTCACTCTTATGGTTTATCATATCTTAGATGTTAGGAAAATTATAGGTAATTTTAATTTGGGAACATTTTTATTAATATAGCTCTAGAAAAAGGATAACCGACAAGATAGATTATAACTTGCTTCATCCAAAAATTTTGAAGGGGCCTTGAACCCAAAATAGAAGAGAGAAAATGGTATAATGTATACCAATGGACTATATGAATTATTATTTATATCTGGAAAACATAAAGGGAAATATTTATGAATATGTCTCTCGATTAATAGTATTAATTCAAGTCAAGGATAAGAATCAATTGTCAAAATGGATTATATGAACATTAATCATACATGAAAGTAAATTGGAAGACATCATTGGGGGTATTGTCACCACACTCCAAAAAACTAAAGGGAATGATTCAACATGGGTTTTAGTAAATAACCTTATGAATCTAGCACAGTTCATCTCTCTGATAGAAGATTTCTCAATAAATATGATTTCTAGGATATAAATTAATAAAGTGGTAATTTTTTACTGTGTCAAAATTTAATGGTATTTGATTGGGATCCAAGGATAACCTATATTTTTTAGGTGAAGCCTTTAATTGGATAATGATATAAAGATATATTTCAACTTTGTGTAAATTTTTTAACCATATGGTCAGTTTTAGAAAAAAATTCAAACCATAGAGGTTACAGTAAGATCTTGTTCTGTAATATTTTAACAGTTGAAGTGGTTAACACATTCCTCTACTATAATTTTCCTAAAAATATAGATTTCACCTGAGCATTCATATGGATCATTATGTAGTACTCTATAGAAATAAGTGTAGAAGTTCAATGTTTTGGAATGAAGTGGAGAAATAATTATAATGAGAATTTACATAGATAATAAATTTGATGTGAAGGTTAGATCCATTCACCAACAGATAATGCTAGAACAGAGTTTCTATACAGGTTTTGCAGGAAATCATTAATGCTATGAATAATTTCAGGTTATTGAGAAGGTGTTTTTATGAATTTCTCTTTATATTAAAAATATAAATCTACACCCTTCATATATCTATGTGAAATATCTATACAGATGGTAAATTTTAAAAAACAATTCAAACTATAAGGGTTATGATAATATCTAATTACATGTATATTAAAGGTTTATGGGATCAAAACATTCCTCTAGTTGAATTTTCATTCAAAAATAGATTTCCCTTGAGCCTTCATATGGATCCTTATTGGGTAATTTAAGGGAAAAAGTGTAGAAATCCAATGTTCTAGAATGCATTAGATGAAAGAAAGATAATGAGATTTTAATGAGATGATAAAATGGAATTGAATGTTAGATCTATTAAGAAATATATAAGGATTGAAAAAGTTTCTATAAATTATATCCAGATAATCATTAAAGCTATATATAATTATATTTTGATGCGAATAGTTTTTTAGGAATTTCTCCACATAAGAAAAAGGGAAAACTACACCCCAGGTATATCAGTACCTTTAAAATTATTGACTGTATCTAGATGGTAGCCTATCAGTTAGAACTTCCTCTAAATCTCTATTAGGTTCATGATGTTTCCATGTATCTCTCATTATGATAAAAATAACTGATCCATCACATGTAAATAACTCAAGGTTAGTATCATTGGAAAAATATATTTCATAGATGGAATAGTCGATTGGGATTTTAGATCATATAGTGGAAGAGAAATGTAGAAATACCACCAACATGGACAGTGTTTTCTGAAAAACCACCATATTGAGAAATCAATGAAAGAACTTGGGGATGTAATTATATAGTATTTTATTCAATTGATAGTATCAAAGTGATGAATTTCAATGGAAAAAGTCGTCTTAAAGAGGGTATAATGTATCAACATATGAGTTTTTGATATATATACATTTCAAATAAATTTAATTTTTTTTTCAATACTTTGTTACACAAGAAACACTGAGCTAATCTTGTGCACCATTAAACACTGAGTATATCTTGTGTTATAAGAAACGTTGAATTTAAAAGAAACACGTGAAACAATTAATTATTTTTATTTAATACAGTATTTATGTCCTAGAAATTGGAATCGATAGTACAAATATTAATAAATAAAAAATTAAAAAACATGGTTTACAGAAGTATATAAAATAAATTATTTGGTGACCAATTAATTAGAAATTTAAACAAAAACTATTTTAAAATAAAATTAATATTTTTTTGAAAAACTATTTTTATGCACACAAAAGCATTTTACCTTAATAATATATAGTATTAATTTTTTGGTGATTTTTTTAATTAATTATATATATATTATAAATTAAATCAAATCATTAACATTCATTAAATTTGTTTTTTGGAGAAGAGATAAAAATAAATCTAATTTTATACTTAAAGACTATATTTTCCTAAAAAGTTGTTTGGTCAAATTTTGAACACTTATTTATAAAATTCGTTTTTGACATATTTATAATATTTAATTTTAATAATAAAATTCAATTTTTATATCTATAGGTTAAAAAAAACTAGTGTGAATTTTTGGGATTTTTCTAAAAAGACCATTTTTTGGTGAATATGAAAAAATACAGGTTTTTATTGACAAATAATTTTCTTTAAAGTATTTATATTGTTATTTTTTTTATATTTTTTTGAAAAGAAATTTTTTTTAATTTTATATCTATTAAACCAATTTAGTTTATTAGGACTAATTCCATTATGAAATTTGAAATAATATATTTTTTAACATTTGAAACATTTTTTTTGGGTAATATCTATTTTGTCACATATATGTATTAATTTTAAAATAAAATTTTCCACATATATGAATGAAATTTAGAAAAAAGGATTCCATATTCGTAAAGATAATAATATTTATTTTATAATATGTTCAACTTAATTTTATAAAATTATCAATATTAAAATAAGTATAATTTAATTGTCATTGTTATGGTAAAATTTGGTTTACGTGAGGGGGGTTAAAATAAAAATATATGTGTTAATAATTACCACCAAAATGTAAAAACAAATTTATGTACCTTATTTTGACCTTATAGCCTCCAAATCATGATAATAAAAAATTATGGATCCTTTTTTCATTTGAAAAATACAGGTACACCTTTTTCCTTTCATACATTATAAGTGTGGTAACCACCTCACCTATAAAATGTCACTATCTCTCTTTTTATTTCCACATGTTCAAAAACAATTAGTTTGGATGATATCGAGAAAATAACATTTTTAACTCCATAATATCTTTTTAAATGTATTATACTGTTCAAAAATCCATCCAGTGAATCCTTTTGGTGTAAACCAAAAGTTATTTTTTGAAGAAGTGGTAACATCCCTAACCAAGTGTTTTATTTTAATCCTTCCTAAAACACCTTAAATTATTATTAAAACATGATGATATAATTACATAATTATATTTAACATAATTAGTTCTATTATATTTATTTAATAACCTAAATCGTTCACCCCATTGATCATATGGGATAAAAAATAATTATTTGTGGGTATAATGGTCTAGTGCCTCACGGTCTGATGTAATTTGTTTTTCATCACCACATATTAAAAGGGTAAAATAATAAAATGAATGTTTATATAATATATTTTTGATATTATTAAAAATTTTAAATTATAATACCACATATAACTTCTTACCTTCAAAACCATTGAAAAAAAAGAATGTTGGTCATGTGCTTGGAAAACTACCACCTCCAAACAGATGTGATGTGCCTTTTCATTTATGTTTTACTTGGATAGATATAAAGATATATTAAATAAATACATATGATATTTTAAATATAATTATACTTTTTTAATTATTATTTCACATATACCTTTATACTTTCTATTCCATGGGTGATATGATAACGTTGTTCATGTGTACGATGGAATGCTGCCTCGTAAAGTGGTGAGATTAAATTTTGACTAATGCATTTCATTGAAGGTAATTAGGGTAAATTTAATAAAATTATTTGATATATATGAGATAAAAATTATTCTATAAAGTTAAAATATTATTTACCATTCTTTATTTAAATAAATAACGAATATTGTAACAATGTTCATGCATATGTATGACCCGACGTCTCTATGAGTGGTGTATTTCATTTTCTATAACTAACATTTATATAACCCTATAAATATATATATATAATATATAAGAAATATAAATGAATGTTTTATTATCAGGGATAAAATTCAGGTTATTATGGAACCATGATCGATGTATGTGTACCAGAAAACACATATCAAATCATATACAAAAAAATTGGTTTTTACCTGAAATATAATTTTAACATGGAATTGTTAATAAATAGGAAATATAGGGATTTACATGTAACATCCCAGGTAATTATAGAATAATATGTTTCCATATCAAATAATAGATATTAATTATATATTAATTTTAGTTTAATGGGGACACTATGTCAAATAGTGTTCCTAAAACACAACAATGGGTTTCTCTAGAGTTATACCTTGCACACAAGACTAAGTTACACTATAAAATAATACAATATAAATATTATTATTTTAAATGGTCCTTAATTCATAGAAATTTTATTAGCGGGAAAGAATAGAAATAACTATGTTATGATTATTCTTGTTTATTAAATGTGTTTTACTTTAATCTAATAAAATATAGAGGCTTAAAATGAAATTAAATCCAATTTTAAGCATAAAATAATAGAATATTTCTTAAAATGTTGCATTACCTCTTTTTGATGGAGATCCATTTTTAAATATATATTTTGAAAATTTTAATATTTTATATTTGAAAAAAATTTAATACTTCCTTAGAATCAGGAGATTAAAATTTAGATTGGATGATTTTTTTTAATTTTCAGATAAAATTAATTTGTAATGAATAGTGATAAAATACTAAATTTTAAGTAAAAAATTCATTTTCATCATACATTTTATATAAAATTATATATCTATTTTAATTATTTTTAAAATGTAATTATATTATGTTTTTATAATTTAATAATTTTTTTCATTGAAGGTAATTTCACATTGAAATTTGATATAAAGGCATCTCAATTTTTTAATGGGTTTTACTATTAAAAACATGTTTTCTGGTTTTGACAATGGGATTTAATTTCAAATTAATTTATGAAACTTATGTGTTTTGAATTTGGAAAAATTGATTCTATATTTTTATTCGGATGTCCCAAATTATGTTAGTAGTTCTCATTTATTTTTTGGACATAATGAATAGTAACTTTAGTAATTACTTTAATTTTCCACAGTTAAAGGGTAAATCTGGTAAATAAGGGTAAAAATATTATTATAATTATATAAAACTACCCTATCACTTGTAATAATACTATTTCATGATATCTTTCCTACAAGTACAACCCTTGGGATGAAAATTTGGCCGTTGGATGCCCCATGAGTGTGATTATGACAGTAATAATTTATAATTTAATGTAAAGGATAATATGATATAAAGAAATATCTTATTATAATTGTCCAACTATGGGTATATATAAGAGATTTATTTAAATATAAATATAAATTATAAATCTAAAAATATTTAATACATAATGGTATTTTATTAATAATTTTTATACATTCAATAATTAAATTTAATTATGACACGACGATAATGTAGTTATTGTTTTATTAATGATGATATCAAATAAATGATATTATGAATATTAAAATAAATATTATTTGATATTATTAATGTCAAAAAAGATTTTATTTAGTGAATAAGACGTGTAAAAATACTATTAAATTGTTTGGTTTGACATTATCTCATTTTTATATTTTAATTAAATTAAATAAATGAATATTCAAAAAAATTTCATAAATAATGTTTTATAAAAATAGAAATTTATTAAATTATTTAGAAATCCTTAGAATATTTTGGAAATAAAAAGCGATGATGATAATTTATAAAATATAATTATATTTCCAATTATGGGAAATTGACCCCATACAATTAAAATTAATAGCCTCTAAATAATTAAAATGTGTTTACCATAATTAAAATTAAAAGAGAATAATTATGGGTAATCCCAAAAGATATTTTTTAAATAAAATAAATAAATGTATAAAAATTATTTTGCATGTGTATTTAAAATTATAAAAATATTATATTCCACATATCTCAGGTTGGATCCATTTTAATAAAAAAATTAATTTATATTAATTTAAAAATTTAATAGTTTCCAAGGGTTCACCTCCCTCTCCTCAAAAAAGATACCATCCCATCTCAAATACTCACACTTTGAAAACCCTTTGGATAAGTCAATTCCTATATAGAACTCTTCCTAGACTCCCTACCCTCATCCTAGAAGCCCCCCTAAGCTCAGAATGCCTCTTATAGAAGCCTTTTGGTATAAACCAAAAAAAGATACCAGATTAAGAGGTAACAACTTCACTCATGATTTTTGGTTTCATTTTCATTATACACTCCCTTGACTCTTCTTAATATGTGATTACATAACCAAACCTATATAAAAAATATAATAAGATTTTTTATGTTATGGTTTTGTAATAAACTTACAGAAACCTCTATTTAATATGTTATGGACATATTGCTTCTGTGTAGGGTTAACTAACGCATCACGAAACAACGATTGTTCAATTTTCCCCTACCACATGTCATAGTGACAATTATAATGGACACTATTTTTATATATGATATATATTATATTCATATTTTCTATATGATTATATAATTTTTGTTCAGAAAATACATTTATACTTTCCAAATTATGTAAATATGATTATTTCATTTGAGGACGTGCAAACTACCTCTCCCGTACATCGATATTACCTGTTTCACACTATACATCGAACATATTAATGATGGTTTTATTAAACCTGTGAGACATATATGAAATTAAAATATTAATATAAATATAATATACATTTATGTCATTTAATTATTATTCTTTTAATATAAAAAATGAGATGAATGTATCATTCAAGTGTAAGAACAATTTACCGTCTCCATGAACGGTGAATTTCATTTTTCATATCCAAATATTATTGGTTATTATAAAAACATATATAATGGATATATATTACATCTAAATCCTGAAAAATATTCTAGATATGATGGAATTTTTAATACATGGAAAACATACATAAAAAAATGTTCATTTTTGACTCAATTACAAAATATCAACAAAACGTCTGATATAAACCTAAATAGTTAAATAATATTTATAACATGGTAAAAAATTATATGAAAGGAATTACAAAATTGAAAAATTTTCTAAGAAAATTAGAAATTATAATACTTTTTTTATTCACGGAAATAAAAAATTTACAAGATAATTCAGACTCAAGGTAATGGACTTCATCTCAATCTCCATTCAGTAGGGCATAATATGATATTATACACCAAATTATTTTAAATGTTGTATAGTCAACCCATATGACTTATAATTTCATTATATAGTATTTAAAATGTATATTTTTTTACTCTAATTATATTACATTAGGAAAAAAGGAATGTTTTTTAACATATGTGGTGAAAATGACTATTTTCGCCACCATATCCATTATGTGATATTTGGATTCCTCTAAAAGACGTTATGTTTCAAAAGAGAAATAAGCACCATATACCCATTTTACCTTTTTTTTGTATTGAAAAAGTGGTTGATAATGTATTAATTATTTTAATATCTTAAACTTATTTCATTTTATTTCAATGTGGAAATGTTATTTTCCCATTATACTTGTTTTATGTGTTTTGATTATGTTATGGTTATTAAGAATTTTTTAATTATATGAGTGGTTCTTTAATAAACAAAATAAAGGTGTGCATCTGATAGCACACTTATGCATTGGGTAATAGGAAGTAGGTTAATGTTAATATTTAACCTAAGAGATTTAGGGAGTATATTCTAATGGGTATTCCAAATGTAACCAAGAAAATTATTATCTAGGTTGCTGTGAAAGAAATAATGTATGTACGATATAGGTGGAATAAATAAAATTTTTGAATTATGATTTCTAATATTTTATTCTAGAATCTTATGATTTTATGATATATGTTAAAAAGTTTATGTTTAATGAGGGAAAAGGATGATTATGTGAATATTTTTTCAAGGGTATAAATATTCATGGACTACAAAATTTATTCCCTATTTTTTATTCCTTGATGTGATTTTTATCCTCCTACCATGTTCGTAAAATGATTTCCATATGGTATATGTGTTGGAAATACAAATAAATATGTTATGTATAATTTTTTCAAGAAACTAAATATTGATTATTTTAAAAAAAATTATATTTTGGGTGAAATAGACATTATTTTAGTGGTATCAATCTTTTATAAAATGGTTTTTTTGTAATTGTAATGGAATAATTCAATAAAACTCTAAACATAAAAAAATCCTCTATGTTAATTCTTGACACAACTCGAGATTATGTAATATTTAAGTATTTGTCTTTAAATATTGTATCATTGGTAGGTTTATAAAAAATTAGGGATTATGAGTTCTAGTTAAATATATGGTAACATTATATGCATATAATTTTGGTTATATTATTGTTATATAACTTTTAAATAGCACAAAATGTTAGTTTAAAATGGAGGGAGGATGGTCTCAAATAACATTTCAATCTCTTCAGGGTGGTTTTCTTTCTATAATTATTCCATAGTCATGACTCTATGATTCTGAAACATTTTATCACAAAAAAGGATCTTTCAAGATGTTATTTAGGATATAAAACACCTCAATTATACTTCCAAACCATTGTGGTTCATAGGTTCTTTATAATCAAATATTTTTTTCCTAATATTTTCATATATTCCAAAAAGGTAAATTTTATCATAGTATTTATAGATATTTAACCTTATCAAATGATTATGAATAATATTACGATTTTCTAAATAATAATGAATAATGAAACCATTAAGAAACATAATTTTATTTTCATTGAAATTATATTTTTTCAGCACATACTTATGGTATTTTAAATGACCACTAATTGATAGTTTCTAATCAAACTTGGTCTCAATGTTTTATAAAAAACATGTATTATCTGATGTATTAAAATTATATTTCTAACAATATTATTTTTCAATACTATTTCACTGGAAAAACCCATATGGACCGAGTTGTACAAGGTGTATTGGGACAAAGGATTCTAGTTATTTTGAATAATCTCTAAATAATCATTACAATGCATGAATGTTATATCTATATAAAAAATGGCAATGAAATTAGGTGGACACCATTATCAGGTATGATGTTCATTCATTTTCTAAATGTTTTATTAAATATTTTGGAGGTGATGTAGAAAATAGAAATCATATGTTAATATATATATATGACTTCATTAATTAATATATTGAATTAACTATGAGATATGATGCAAATTAAATGTATAAGACAACCTTTTTGGATAAAACATGTTACGAATATTTTGGAGTATTTTATCTCATATTGGGAGTATTTTATAAGAAAGATATTATTTTAGAAAAAGAAAAACCTGTAGGATGGGTAGAAACCTGGCATGTTCAACAAGGCCACATGGATAAAACCAGTAACCGAATAGAGAAATTGGTGTATCATATCCTACTGGACTGCATGAAGTTCATGGTTTGTGTGAAATTTTAATTTTATTTAAATGAATTGATGATATAAGAATAAGTTAAATTTTGGAACTTATATTTTATCAAATAGATATCCTTGGTATTGGAAAATGATTTGGGGATTGACTGGTAAATGTGATTTCAGATGATGTTCACTAATTTGGGAACCCTATCTGTCTAATGAAAATATTATACAATGTTAATTTTTGGGGAGTAATGGTTGACTTTTATTTTGGAAGAATATTTATTTTTATTGTGGAGTTATGGTTTTTCAGATTATTTATGGAATTGATTAACCTAACATGGAGAACATGTGATTAGGGTAATTACATTCCATTATGAGAAATTTAGTGTGATTAATATTTTTGGAGATAAATGTTAATATTTATCATAGAAAACTTTGTAATCAATTCCTTTAGATTTATGAATTTAAATCTTTTTTTGGATTTCTTTTATAAATTTTTTGGATAATTATTTGTTAAATTGTATTTTTTGATCTTTTAATATTATTATTGAATTTTAGAGATTAAAAATAGTTTTTCTTTATGCACTAATTTATTATTTTCAGGGAATTATCAAATATTAAATAAATAATTTTGGTTTTTTTAATGTTTAAAGGTATGAAAAATAGATTTTTAATGTTTTGTGGATGATATGAGTTTTTATAAAGAGATTCTAGTTCTTTAAGTGATAGAAAATCATCTTAAGTACTCATTATTTGGAAATAAATAATAATTTGTGGTGTAATTATATTAAACGATTAAAATCTACTTTTCAAGTAAATGTACATCCTTATTTTCTTATTATAACTAGTAAAATATTTCGTCAAATTTATGAAATGGATATTAATAAATTCTATTTAATTTTCTTACTATGAAGTAAAATATCATTGATACATGGTTTTATTGTCAATATTTTCATGGAAATGTTTTCTATCACACTCTATCAGAACTTGAGAGTTCACATTTCATCCATATCCATGTTTTCCTACATTAAATCCAATAATGTGTTATATCTGGTTGAATTCATACTTCCTTTTCTTTATTTTAATGTTGATGTTTTATTGAATCTTTTTTCAAGGTGATATTTCGATAAAGTATTTTGAATAGTTATATCATAGTTACCGAACCCAAAATAAAATTTTGAGGACACAATTTCTATTGGGATGAGAATAAAACATCCTAGGTAAATATAGAATAATACATTTTCATATATTTTAATAATTATGAATTATATATTAATTATATTTTAAAGGGACACTATGTACGATAGTGTATCTGGCATGCAATAATGGGTTTCCCTAAAATCAAACATTTCACACAAGACTATGTTATTCCAAAAAAATAGAAATTCATTATTATTACTTTAAATATGAGTTAACACCAAGTCATTGTATTGGCAGGAATGAATAGAAAAAATTATATTATATTTTAACATTTTTATTAAATGTTTTTACATTAATCCAATACAATTTAGAAGCTTAAAATGAGAATAAGAACAATTTTTTAGCATTAAATACACTATTATTTTTTTAAAGTTTGATTTAACTCCTTTTATAGATAAAAATTTTTAAATATTGTTTTCAGAAAATTCATAAGTTCTATTTGACAAAAAATATACATATTCATTAAATATAGGAATTAAATTTACTTTGGAGTAATTTTGGTTTGTTATTAATAGAATTCTGTATTTAATGAGTAGTGTAAAATAATGAATTTAAATTCAAAAACACATTTCAATATAATTTTTTGTGCTATTATATTGTCCACATCATTTATTTTAACGTGTAATTGTATTATAATTTTATCATTTAATCAAATGTCTGTTATTTGAGGTAATTTCACATTGAAATTTGTTATAAACACAAATAAATCTATTGATGGGTTTTACTTTAGAAAATAAAAATTTCTCGTATTGACAATTAGAATTTATTTTCATTTTACTACTTAAAATTTTGTGATTTTAATTTGGGAAAACAGATTCTATATTTGGAATCAGAAGGTCCAAATTATTTAAATAGTTCCCCTTTATTTTATCATATTACAAACATCATTTCAAACATGGTTAACATAATATATATATATATTAAACTATAAATAGCTATTAGAGTAATAAAAATATTTACTACATCATGGAATTTTATTTATAATTTGTATACATTAAATAATTAAATTGAGTTATGACATAATGATGATTCTTTGATTTTTTTATCAAGGAAAGAATCAAAAAAGATGATACTATAAATTTTAAAATAAATATTATTTGACACAATTTTTTATATCCAATAGTTTTATAGATAAATTTGATATATTATAATACTATTTAATTTTTTTATGGAAGTTATGTTTCATTTTTTATTTCATATAAATTCTATAAAATGAATAGTGTAAAAATAGCATAATTGATGTTTCATAAAAATTGTAATTTATAAAATTATTTAAAAATATTATATATTTTTTGAAACCACAATGTGACTATAAAAATTTCACAATGATCGTGAATTGTACAATTATGGAAAATATACTCATATAAGTAAAATTAATAGCTTCTTAATTATTAAAATGTTGTTACCATTATTAAATTTAAAGAAGAATAACTAAGGGTAAACCGAAAAGATATGATTCAAAATAAAATAAATACTTGTCAAAAAATTCATGGATGATAGAATTTAGAACATTAATAATATTTTATTAATCACATCTCATGTTGGATGAATTTTAGTTAAAAATTAATTTATATTAATTTAATAATTTTGGAGTTTCCAAGTGTTCTACTCCCTATCATATAAAAGGCTCCATCTCTTCTCTAATAATCACACATCAAAAACCCTTTAGTTCAGCTATTACCTTAACAAATCCTTCTTATAATCCCTCCCCTAATCCTATAATCCTCTGTTATGGTATTAATCCTCCCTTAGAAGCATTTTTATTTAATACAGAAGACCTTAACCGATTAAGAGGTAACACAATCTCAAATTTTTTAGTTTCATTTCCATTCTCTCCTCACTAAACTAATATTATTATATGATTAAATTACAAAAATAGTATCCTAAATATAATTATATTTTCATATGCTATTGTTTTTATCTTTACTTACACAAACCTCTATTAAATGTGTCATTAATATACTATTCTTTTTGTACGATGAACTAATGCCTCACCAAACATTGATTGTTGAATTTTCAACTACCAACTCTCATTATGGCCATTATAATTATTTTTTTACATATGATATATATTATATTTATATTGATTCTATGGTTCAGTAATTTTTATTTGTAATATACCTTTATACTTTCCATGTTTTTTAAATATGATAACTTCATATGGGGAAGGGTGGGCTACCGCCCACTAAAAACAATACAACTCATTCCCTCTATATAAAGAATATATGAATGATGTTTTTATTAAACCTATGAGACATATATTAAATTTATGAAATATTGGTATTATAATATATATTTATATCATTTAATTATTATTCAATTCTTTTGAATATGTAATGAATGGCGTGTTCATCAGTACGTATAACCTACCATCTCCATGAATAGTGCATTTCATTTTTTATATCCAAATATTATGGATTATAAAAAATAAATAAAAACGAATATATTTGATATTTAAATAATAAAAACTATTCAGATTATGATTTACATTTTACGACATTGACATTTTACCTCAAAACTAGTTAATTTTTGACATAAGTACTGAATATCACCAAAAAATAAGATTTTAACATAAATAGTTTTTAACATTTATAATATGGTAATAAGTGAAATAAAATGAATAATAAACAAGAATATAGTTTTCATGAATGTATAGAATAAATTTTTTTGTTATTATTGATAATAAAGAACATATAAGATAAGTCGGACTCAAGGTAAGGGACATTACCTTAATCTTCCTTCATTAAAGCATAACTTTGATATTATACACCAATTTATTTTATATAATGTACAAGAATCCATTTTAATTTTAATTTCAATCTATATATTTATAGAGGAATATTTTTCAAAATGAAATTTTCTAAATGAAAAAATTATTGTTTTATTAACGTACGCTATGATAATGACTTTTTCTTCTTCCATTACCATTATTTCATATTTGGCATCTTATAAAAGCTATAATGTTTTAAATAAAAAAATTATCATATAACAATTTAATGTATTTTGGTATAGAAAATGATTTTGGTAAAGGATTTATTTTGTCAATATCTGGAACTGGTCGCTTTTGATCGTAATGATGAAATAGAATTTTCTGTTATGCTGGTTTTTAGTTTTATGATTATGTTATGGATTTGGGTCATTGTTAATGTATATGGGTGGTTTCATGAAAAAATGAGGATGGGTGTGCCCTTAATATCTCTCCAATATATTGGGGAATGATACATAGGTAAAACTTCTGGTTTCTTCTAAGATATTTAGTAAATATATTGAGGCGTTCATTCCATACATAACTAAGATGGTTAAATCATATGTAACTATGAAATATGAAATGTATGTATGAAATATATGCCAAAAGATAAATTCGTGATTTATTATTTTTGAGAGGTTTTTCATGAATATTATGAATATTTGATGTATTTAGAAACGTATATATTTAATTGGTGAAATGTATGATTTTTTGAAAAACAATTAATGGGATTTAAATATTCATGGACTAATGGGTTTTTCCTTATTTTATATTCATGACTATGCATTTTATGCTCATCCCAAGTTTTTGAAATATTTTCCAAAGGGTATAAGAATTGGAAATAGAAAGGAATATGTCATGTATAATTTAATCATGAACATAAATCATCTTAATTTTTAAATGTTTTATATAATGGAAGAAATGGATACTGTTTATCTAGAAACCACTTTGTAAAAATTTGAGTTTTTTATGTAGTAGTTATGTCCTAATTATCTGAAACTCTAAACATGAAAACACCACTAGAAAAGTGACCCTTCCACATGCTTCTATTCCAACGGTTTGGCCAAACCTTTGGGAAAGCCCACTTTGAGGCCACCTTTCCCAACAGTTTTGGAAAACCGTTGAAAAAATCCACTTTGTGGACACCTTTCTCAATAGTGTGGCCAAATCATTGGGAATGTTTATACCTTTCCCAACAGCTCGAACAAATGGATAGGAAAGGTCTCCAGAATCGGACCTATACCAATGGTTTCCAAAACCGTTGGTATAGGTCTATACTAATGGTTTTGACAACCGTTGGTATTGGTCCTTTGAATTTTTATCAGATCTTCTTAACTAGAACAATATATAAATCAAAATTTAAAATAATTTTGAGAATACATATATATATTTATGTAATTATGTTCACAAAAGTCAGTTAGGTTAGTGGTTAAGTCATTCAATGACAAACTAGGGGATGTGGGATCAAATCCCAACTGATGTTTTTTTTGAAATACATATACCAACAGTTCGATAACCATTGGTATAGATTTTCATATTAATTATACCAACGGTTTCCAAACACGTTGGTATAGGTCTATACCAACGATTTTCCCAAAATACTTAGTATAGACCTATCCCAATGGCTTATTTTTGAACGGTTCTCCAAACCGTTGGTATAGGTTTGTTTTCCCGTTGTGAAAGTTCATCCTAACTGTGAAATCTTGACATAACTAAAGACTATGTAATTTTTATGAATGGGGCCTTAGATTTTTTATCAGATATATGTTTAAACTAATTTTGGGATTAAGAGTTTTTTTTGAAACATATGGTAACATTATATGTCTATTATTTTGGATAAAAATTTTTTCTATAAATTTTTGAGATTAATGAAATTCATTTAAAAATGGAATGATGAGGATGTCAAACAACATTCTTCTTTCTTATTGGTATTTTTTTGGTATGAATTATATCAATGTCATTTCTGGATGATTCTGAATCATTTTCTGACATAAAAGTCACTTTTAAGAATTTGATTGAGATATCAAACAGCTACACTATACCTCGATACCATCATGGACCACGGGTTGTTTTTAATCAAATATTAATTTATCAATACTCTCAAATTTACAAAAAAAGTTAAATATTATTAATTTAGTTTTTAGATAATGTACCTTATCACTAGATTATAAACTATATTATGATTTTGAAAAAGATACTAAATAAGGATACCCTTAAACAACCTATTTATATTTTTTTAAATATATTCCTTCAGCCCATACTTATGGTATTTTAAAATGACTATTGATTTAAAGTATCAAATCAATCTTGGTCCAAATTATTTATAAAAAGAATGTCTTATACGATGTACTGAAATTATATTTCATAAAATATTATTTTCTAAAACAATTTCTCTAAAAACACCCAATCAACCCATGTTGTACAATGTGTATTTTGAAAATGGAATTAATTGATTTTGAAGAATCTCTAAATCATTTTTTCAATGCATGGAACTTCTATCTATGTGAAAAAATAAGGATGATACTAGGTGGAATCCATGATCAAGGTATAATGATCTTTATTTTGGTAATAGTTTTAATATATATTTTGGATATGAAGTATAAAATGAAAATATATGTTAATACATATAAGACTTCATGAATTAATATGTTGAGGTCATTATTATTTGTGATTAAAATGAGAGTTATATGACCTCCATTATTGTTAAAACGTGCCCTGATTATTTTTGATAATTTTATCTAATATTGGTAGTATTTTATTATAATGATATAATTTTAGAAAAAGTATAACCCACAAGATGCGTGAAAACCCGTTGCATTTGGTAATGCCGGAGTCATATTACCCACAACTGAAGGGTGAAAAGATTGTATTTCCTACCATTGGCCAACATGATATCCCATGTTAAAATAATATTATCTTTTTAGTTAAACGAGTATATTCAATAAGAATAAGATGATTTTGGGAACATATGGTTTCTAAAATGGATTTCCTTGGTTTTTGAAAATGATTTGGGTCTGGAGTAATATATTTTATTTTGGAATAATTTTGATATTTTGGGAACCCTATATACATAAAAAAATATAATACAAAAGGATTATATTTTTGAAATGGTTGAATTTTATTTTATAAGAAACTATTTTTTTATTTTGGAGTTATGGATATTACAGTTATTTATTGAAATTATTAACATAACTTGGAGAATATGTGATTAGGGTAACTAATTTTTGGAATGAGACATTAAGAGTGGTTGATGTTATTTAGAGATAAATGTTAAAATTTATAAAGGAGAATTATGTGATCCAATCCTTCAGAATTTGGGGTGTCAATCTTAAATTGTAATTTTTTTGGAATATTAATGAAAATTATTTGTTTAATGGTCATTGTTAATATTTGGGTATTATTATTGATTTCTAGAGACTAAAATTATTTTTTCATCATACATGATTTATTAATTTTGGGAAATTAACTAATATTTTACAAACTATTTTGGTATTTTTTAATGATTAATGGTCGGAGAAATAGAATTTTAACCTTTATTGGATTATATGAGTGTTTATAAGTTGATTCTAGTGCTTTTAGAGGACAAAATTATCTTAAATACTCATCAATTGGTGAAGAAGTTGAATTTTTTTGGTATTTGATTAAAAAATTAAATTCTACGTGCCATGTATGTGTATTTCCTTATCTTCTTATTCTTTGTAGTAAAAGATTTCCTTAACATTTTGAAATGGACCTAAAAAAAGTTTTCTATTTAATTTTCCTATTATGATGTCAATTAACCTTTTACCAATAAAAAATTTGTGGTTTTTATTTAGAACATTTTCCTAACATTGTTTTCTATAACACCTCCTCAGAACATGAAGGTGAGTTATTCTTACATTTCCAGGTTTTCCTCCATGGAATCATAACATCTATTATCTCATTAGACCTTATTACTTCCATTTATTTATTTTAAGGAGGAATAATTGTTTACCCTTTTCCCATGTGGTATTTCAATAATGGTATTTTGAAAAGTCATGCCTTATTTTCCGACTGGGATTAAAATAGTGAGGATGTTATTTCTATGGTGGGGGTGGGGGAATATTAAGCCTAAAGTAATTATAGAATAAGTGTTTTTCAAATATATTAATATTTATGAATTAGATATTAATTATTGATTAATGAGGACACAATATGCGACAGTGTAATCAACACACAATAGTTTGTTTATCCAAAATCATATGTTTCACACAAGACTAAGTTTTAAGAAAAAATAAAACAATATTAATATTATTATTTTAACTGGTAGATAACACCTAGGAGTTTTAGTAGGGGTAATGAAAAACACATATTATATTTTGTTTTTACATATTTATTAAATGTTTTCACTTGAATCCATTAATCATTAGAGGCTCAAAATAATAATATATTCTATTCTATACATAAAATACTCAAATATTTTTTAAAATTTTGTTTTCACCATTAAATGATAAATTTTTTAAATATATATTTTGAAAATTTTATATGTTCTATTTTAAAAAATTATCGTCTTCTATAGAATAGGGACATCAAAATTTACTTCAGTTCAATTTTAAATTTTTTTGATAATATTAATTTTTTAATAAATAGAGAAAATAATGAATTTCAATTAAAAGATTCATGATCATAAAATTTTCTTATATTGTTATTTTTTCCTTTTAATTGGGTTTAATGGTTAATTGTGTTATATTTTTAAAATTTAATCCTACATTTTTCATTCGAGGTAATTTCACATTGACAATTGATATACTCACATGTTAATCATTTGATGGGTTTTTACTTTTAAAAAACTCATTTTTTCGTTTTGATTGGGGGAATAAATTTTAAATTAATTAAAAACACTTCTTTATTTTGAATTTGGAAATATTTATTCCATATTTTTAATTAGATGGGCCAAATTATATAAATAGTTTTATTAGATTTTTTGTGAATAATTAATAGTAACCTAAGTAATTGTTATAATTTACCATGGTTAATGGGTAAATTAGGTAATTAAAGACATGGATAACATTATAATGAAATAAAACTAATCGAAAACTTGTCCAAATCCTATTTTATGCGATATGGATGACGAATACAACTATTGGGATGAAATTTTGGCCTTTTTAAGCAACATGGTTGTGAATATGACACTTATAAATTTTAATTTAAAGGATAATATGTTTAAAAATATATTTTAATACTAAAAGAATATTAATATGGGTTTATATTAATGATATATTCTATTATAAATATTCCTTACAAATATACAAATATTTAATATATAATGGAATTTTATATATAATTTTTAAAAATTTAATAAATAAATTTAATTAAGACAAAATGATGATAGAGTTATTATATTATTAATGAAATAATAAAAGAAATGATATTATAAATATTATAGTAAATATTATTTGATATATTTAATTAACAGTTTTTCTTGGTGAATACGACATGTTATAATACTATTAAATGGTTTTATGAGGTAAACTCTATTATTATATTTTATTTAAATTCAAAAAAATAGTGTAAAAATTGACATAATTAATGTCTTACAAAAATATTAATTTATTAACATATTTAAAAATAATAATAAAAATTTAAAACAAAAAGTGACTGTTTTAAATTAAAAAAGTTCATTAAGTGTCCAATTATGGTAAATTAACCCCATATAATTAATATTAATGGCCTCTTTACAATTAAAATGTTGTTACCAAAATTTAATTTAAAAGAGAATAATTTAGGGTCAATCAAAAAGTTAAGATTAAAAATAAAATCAATACATGTATGCAAATTATTGTATAAGAGGATATATAACCATAATAATATTATATATTACACATATCATGATTGATCCAGTTGACTTAAAAAACCATTTTATACTAATTTAATAATATAAAAGTTTCCATGGGTTCCCCTTCCATATCCTATAAAAGGTACCCTCTCTTCTATAATACCCACACTTGAAGAACCAATTTGTTTCAGATAAGACATAACCATACCATTTCCTAGAATACCTACCCTTATCATTGAATCCCCCCTTATGGAAGGAAGTCTCCCATAGAATCCTTTTGATGTAAACTAAAAGAAGTTACCCGATTAAGAGGTAACACCTTCTCTCATGTTGTTTTAATTAATTTCCACAGTCCACACCATAAATTATTATTACTATAATATTCCATAAAATAAATAGTATCATAAATATAATAGTATATTGTTATGATAATGTTTTATTCTACACTTACACACACCTCAATTTAATGGGAAACAAACATACTATTTCTGTGTATGGAGAAATACTACCTCACGAAACGATAATTGTATAATTTTACCCTACCACCTCCCACATTGGCCATTATAATGGAAAATATTTTCACATATGATATATATGATATTTATATTATTTCAATGGTTTATTAATATTTATTTACAACATACATTTATTCCTTCCATGTTGTGTAAATAAGATAATTATTTTGAGGAAATGTGGACAACCACCCCGTCAAAGCTATATGACTCGTACCCACTACAAAAGGAACATATAAAGGATGGTTTTATCCAACATAAGAGACATATACAAAATTAATTCAATAATTTTATTATAATATACATTTATATAATTTATTTAGTATTCATTTAATATGAAAAATAAATGAAAGAAGCACAAATGATTACGTACGACCTACCGTCTCCATGTGAGATGTAGTTCATTTCTAATATACGAATATTGTGGATTATTATAAATATATACATAATGGATAAATATGATATTTAAATAATGTACATTATTCTTTAGATGATTTAAATGTTCCTACATGGAAAATTTACATCAAAACATGTTCATTTTTTGACTCAAGTATCGAATATCAACAAAACATCTGATATGACCAAAAATTGTTATGTAATTTTTATAACTTGGAAGAAAGTGATATAAAGGGGAAAATAAACTTTCAAAAGGTTATCAGGAATGTATTAATGTACCTACGTTAATTTTTCAGGAATTTCATGAACGCACGAGACCAGTCGAACTCAAGGTAAGGGACTTCGTCTCAATCTCCATTCATTGAGGAATAATATGATATTATACAGAACTTTATTTTATGTAGTGTAAAATAAAACCCTTTGATTTTTTATTTCATACAAATGTTTTCAAAGGAATATTTTTATACAAATCATTTTACTAAACAGAAATATGAATTTTTTTAACGTAAGTGGTGGCTAAAACTTTTTCAACCGCCGATATAAGGACTTGACCTTATAACATTAAATAATATAGAATTAAATGAATAATTAAAATTGAGGATCTTTTCAGGTTTATAGTTTTAGAAAATACGGTAGTAACTATTACATAACAACCTGAATATTACAAGTAGACACTACTACTCAGTATCCATTTTTTCATAATATAAAAACTCTTAAAAAGAAAAATGTTTATTTCAATATTTTAGACAGCATGAATTTTCCACGATCGCATCCACGACCCTATTCATCTTTATGTCATGTGGAAAACATTTCAGAAACATGGGATGAGCATAAAAAGCTTGGAATGTTTTATAAAATAAGGAAGGATAAAATTAGCCTATCCATAAGTACAAATCAATGAAACTATATTTTTTAATCATAACATACCTTAAGAAGTAATAAGATTTATGAATAACACACAGAAATCATAAATCATAAAGGATAATTAGGGAATTTATATCAAACATATATTGTAGCTATCACAGATACTTAGGGTGTTACACTTGGAATACACATCACAGTATATTCCCTAAATATAATAGGAGAAACATCGCATTTACCTCCCTAATGTTACCCAATTCATTTGAGAGCTATCTCGGGCTGACCCGCCCTTGGGTTATCATGGAACCACCTGTATACGTAAAAATTGCCAATAACCATAACATAATCATAATGAATAACAAATTTATAAAGGAAAGATAACATTTCCACATTCAAATATTTCAAATCAAGATAGTTAATGCTTTATCAAATAATTCTAAAACCCATTTAAAAAGTGATTTTTTAATCAATGTCTCTCATACCAATTTGAATCTTTTCAATGAATTATCATTTTAAAAGATTAATGCCCATAAAAACAAATCCTAAAACCCATTTTGAAAACATGAACATTAATGAGAAATTTTTGGAAGAATAAATCTTTATAACATTTAAAATGATATTTTAGTTAAAGAGTTTTTAACAAAAAAGAGAGACGCTTGAATACAAATAATTGAAGAATGAATTTTAATCAGAATTTTATAATATCATGAGAGTAATTGGATTCAAGATATAATATGTCAAAGGACTATATATACACAATGTGAGAGTTAATTGGTGCATAAAAACATTGAAGTCTTAGTGGAAATGTAAATTGGGATGAAATCCCTTATAAAGATGGTATCCTTAATTTAAGGATAAATCAGTATCATAATTATGAGTGAGAAATATAAATACACCCAATATAAGTGGATATTAATTATAAAACAATCGTAGTTCATTCACAGATATTCATAGGATGAAATATTTAAGAAGGACAAGTTGAACCCAAAGAATTGAAAATGGGTTAAGAAGTTCCCTCTTAAATATTCGACAGACTAACATCATCACATTGAAATTCAGAAATTGAGTTGATGAGATAAAAAGGGTATCACATAACTTGGACAGAAATTTCACATCAATGAGGATATATAAGAACATATCCCAACATAATAATATGTAAATTAAAATACATAACAAAAAGAAGCCTTTTAAATAGAAGAGGGTGAATGGTTCCCTTACAGATTAGGTAACTTTCGAAACAAAAAACCCATGAAAGAATGATAATACAATGAAGATGTAAATAATCATAAATGAAAGTATATGACACCAAGTGTACAATAATGGTCAGTACATACACCACACAAAATGAAATAGGGGCAAATATAACATGAATCTCACGGTAATAATAAGTGAGATGAAACCCTTTACCACGTTGTAATCAACTGAGTCGAATGACCCAAAGTTAATATCCACCAAATGAATCACATAATAACATGAATATAATGATAATCAAGAAAATATATATCAAATGGATGTACAAAATACACAACATGAAATGAATAGGTGGTAAAAAATGGAAATCTCACGAAATTAAAAGTGAGATAAGAAAATCCATTACCTTGTGTCCAAATTGACTCGATCATTCTTCAATATCTTCAATAATAAACTGAAGATAATTTTTACTTGATTAAGAACCTTTTTAATTTTTTTATTACTTTTATATCACTTATTACCATGTTATAAACCTTACGTAATCATTAAGTTAATAACATTCATTTAGTTTATATTTGTTACTTGAGTTAAAAATGAAAACCTTATATTTACAAGTTGTCCATATGGTTAATAGTCCACTATATCCAGTATGAAATTCATTATTTAGATATCATATATATCATAAGTTTATACTATATATATATTTCTAATAGTACATAACATTTAGAGGTAAGAAATTAAATGCATCGTTCATGGAGACGGTAAGTTGTACGTATGCATGAACGCTACATCCAATTATATTTATTATATTAATTGAATTAAAAACATAATGAAACATATTTATATTATAATTCAAGTATAATATAATATAAGATATTATTACCTCCATACTTTATACATCCCACATAAGGCATCAACGAGTCATATCACTTTGAGGGGGCGATAATCCATACTTCCTCTAATGAGATTATCGTATTTACCCACTATGGATTCCATAAAGTATTTCTATAAATTGAAAAATACAGTATAATAAATAAAACATAAAAATAATATATATCATATATAAATATAGTTCCATCATAATGGCCACAATGAGAGGTGGTTGGAGATATTGGAACAATCATTGTTTCGTGAGACGTTAGTTTGTCATCCATAGAAACGTGATGTTTTTCACCCATTAGATAGAGGTTTGTGTAAGTGTAGTTAGAGAAATTCTCATAAAATAATCCTAGTATATTTAGTATACTTTTTTTGTTACAATAAAGTCATAAAAAGAGTTTATGGGTTGGAGAATTAAAATAAAAAAACAATTTAAGAGAAATTGTTACCTTTAATTTGTGTAACTCCATTTGGATTGAACCAAAGGACTTCTTGAAGTTCCTTTTGCCTATGTTAAGGCTTCTAGGAAGAGTATAGGGATGTATAGAGATTAATTGGGCATAGGTGTGATGAGAAAAAAGGCTTTAGAGGTGTGAGTAATTGGTTTGAAATGGTCTACTTTTATAAGAGAGAGGGGGGCTCTTTAGGAAAGTGTGAAAACATTATTTTATTATAATCTTATCTTCTTTTTAAAAAGGTCCAATACACATAAATGTCGATGATAATATGACTCATATATGAAATAAAATCATCGAATAAGAATTGGAATGGTTTTGTATATTATTTCAGTCTTTATAATATTATTTATTTAAATCTTTTATTAATGTGGTAAATAATACATCATTATTGTGTCATAAATAATTTAATTTATATTACGTCTGATAATTATAAAAAAATAACATGATGTATAAAATAATTTTATATTTCAAATTAATATTTATAGTTGAAAATATAATTTATATATCACCATATAAACATTAATTTACTAAAAGAATTTTATTTATGTCAATTTTTCCTTTACATTAAATTAATTAACTTAAAGTGTCATTATCTTTCCTAAGTGAATCCATAGGGTCCCAAAATATACCTAAAGATGCCCATGGTTGGACATTACTCATCCAATAATGTTAGGAAATCTGTTAAGGTAATTTTGAATTATTACAATATTCTTTTTACCTTGAATTACCCTATTTACCTTTAACCGTGGTAAATAAAAGTCAAAAGTTACTATTCACAAAAAATTATTTTCATCTTATTGAACCACATTTTATTTTTTGATAAAAACCATCTATGTCTAATTTTAGAAATTCAATTTCACAATAAGTGGCTAATTTTTAATTTCAATGAAAAAGTTAGTTTTTTAACTACTTCTATGTGATTTCAATATTCATCAAAAAATTGTGGTTTTTCAGAAAAATACCAAAACCTCAGCCTAAGATTAATTTGATATTAAATATTCAAAAATAATGTCTACTGTGATACATTAAAAACAAATAATTTGAATTAGTTAATTTAAAATTATTTCCTTATGTTAAAACTAATACCGTGTTTTTAAAAAATAATAACTATAAAAAAATTGACCCTTGTTTATGTCCAATTTCAAAATAAAATTAATTCCAATGACCAAAATTGGATTTAATGGTAAAAATATATTCTAATTACACTTTAAAACCAATTAAAAGGATAATCTATAAATATAAATAATATAGGTTAAAACACAGTTTTGAATTAAAATACCATATTTTTCTGTTTTTATTTGAAAATGAACATTATTAGAAAAATTCCAAAAATTTACACAAAGTAAATATTGATATCCCCATTATAAAAATGGATTTTATTTTGTCAAATAGAATGTATTAAAGTGAAAAAATTAATATTTATGGAGGTTTCGACATTAAAAGGTGGTAAATCGTCCTTTTAATGTAAATTATGCTTAAAATTAGATTCATTTACATTTTAAGCCTCTAAATTTTATTGGATAAATGTAAACACATTTAAAAAACATGTATAATAATATTTTAGTTAGTTTTTTTCATTCCAAAAAATACAATATCTAGGAGTTAACTACTATTTAAAATAATAATATTATATTTTTAGTGTGAAACATATGATTTCAAAGAAACCCGTTGTTGCGTATCGGGTACGATATCGAACATAGAAACCCATTTAATGTGAAATTAATATTTAATTAAAAAATATTAAAAAATTTGAAAAATGTCTTATTAATTATTTACCATGGATGTTACATCCCTCCCCCCATTATTTAATTTCATCCTATCAATTTTAACCCTGGGCTTGGAAACAACATTAAAAGTACCACATCAGAAAAGTGTCAGTAAAAGTATCACTTTAAAAGGAAGAAATATTAGTACAATCGTCACCCGAGATAACACATACTAGGATTCCATGTAGGAAAACATAGATATATAAGACAAAATAAATGGTCATATTCTGATGGAGAGTTATAGAAAACATGATTTGGAGAATGTTAATCACCAGAAAATCCCAAAGATGTGATGGGTTCAAAGATTCTTGATTCCCCATTAGGAAAATTTAACAATGTTTTTGTTTTATGATAATTTTCATAAATTTGGGGAATTTATTTATGATCATAACTAGAAACCTAAGGAAACATAGTTACTTTTCATGTATACTTTCATATTTTACTAAATTCCAACCACAAACTCATATTTCTTCTAAACGATGAGTATTCTGGATGACTTGTTCACATTAAAAGTTCTATAACCAACATCGAGATAATCACATAATCCACAAAAGAATAACTATGTATTTAACTTGTGATTAGACATAAACTAAAACCTAAATGGTTAGTGAGAGATTAAATAATACCCAAAAAAGGAATATTTATTAGAAGAACTAAAACTACTCTTAATCTCCAAAATTGGTCAAAGAAAACCCAAAGATCAACACAGACTATTCAATAAACAGCTCTCCCTAAAATTCTTCAAAAGTAATCCAAATTAAGATTGTAACCCAAATCTAATATGGATTTAATTACATAAACTTACAAGATACATATTCACAATTTTCTCCAAATAACACTAGATACTCATAAAGTCTCACATTGAAAAGTAGTTAACCTAGTTACATATTCTTCATGATAAGTTTATAATTTTCATAAATAAATCAAATAATCATATTTCCTGAATAAAAACATAGATTCTCCCAAATTTCAACCGTTATTCCACATTTGAAATCCCATATTATTATTTTTTTCGTAAGCAGATAGTGTTTCCTCAAAATAGAGAACATCTTCCACAACAACCATTATCACCTAATCAAAAAATCATATTCATATACTAAGTATGTTCAATTGATAAAACATAAGTTCCAAAAATCAACATATTCTTGTTCGAAAAAATAATTTTACTAATATAATAAGTCATACTAACCAGGGACTTCATTTAGGCTAGTGGTAGGTGATGCGCCTTTATCGCCCTTCAATCGTGGGTTCGATTCCTACAGCCGTGCCGGATGGGATGGGTTGTCACCCATACTACGGGTTATCCATTTTATAAAACTCAAAAATAACCCTAACATGTTTTAACCTTAATGGTTTACTCATACCACTCATTTTCATCCTAATTCATTATGGTGTCAACATATTAATTCATTAAGTCTTATTTCACCACTATATGATAAAATAAAATGATCCCCAAAATGAAGAACATCATACCTTGATGATGGTGTCCATTTGGTTTCATCGTCATCTTGTTCACGGAGGTAGAAGGTCTATGCATCGCAACAATAATTTAGAGATGCTTCAAAATCATTTACTTCCTACATTCAAATACACCTTTTACAACATGGGTAATTTGGGTGTTCATAGAAAAATATTTTTGGAAAATAATCATGTATGACATATAATTCGAAAACATCTAATAAAACATGTTTTCTATAAAACAGTCAAAACGAAATTGAGTTGAAACATTCAATTAATGGCCCTTTTAAAATACCACAAGTATGTGCTAAGAGAATATATTATAAAATCAAATATAAATATGGTTCACAAGGGTCTCCTTCTACAGAACATTTTTTAAAATCATAATATGCTTCAAAATATTGGGATAAGGTAAAATATTAGAAAAAGCCTGGATAATATTTACCTTTCATGAAAATATGAGAATATTCTAAAAATATTATTTTTCTAAATACAACCCATTATCCACGATGATAATGAGGTATAGTGGAGGTTTTTGATTTCTAAAACAACTTCTTGCAAGTGAGTTGTTTTCTAGAAAAAGTTTCACAATCATCTAAACATGAGTTTGTAATATTTATTGCAAGCATGTAATCCGGAAGAGATAGGAATGTAGTTCGAGATCCTCCTCCTTCCATTTGTAACTGAGTTTCTTGAATCTGAAAAGTTAATAAAACTAGGATTCAACTGAAATAATAGACATAGGGACTAACCATGTGTTTAACGAAAACTCTTAATCCATAAATTTGTCTAAGACGACCTCTGATACAAACTATATGTACCCCACCTTATAACATTACATAATATTGAATTAAATGAATATTTCACATTGATGATATTTTCATGTTTATAGATCTAGTGATTTAGACCATAATTATTACATAACAACCGGAATATTACTTGTAGACAATACTAGTCAGTAACCATTTATTCATAAAATAAAAACCCTTAAAAAGAAACATGTCTAGTTCCATATTTTAGACATCATGACTTTTCCATGATCGCATCCTTGACCCTATTCATCTTAACGTACTGTGGAAAACATTTCAAAAACTTGGGATAAGTATAAAAAGCTCAGTAAGGGTTATAAAATAAGTATAGAAAACATTATCCCATAAATAAGTACAAATCAATGAAACTATATTTTTCAATCATAACATACCTTAAAAAATCATTAGATTTATGAATAACACACAATAATCATAAATCAGAAAGGTTACTTATGGAATTTACAACAAACATACATTGTTGATATCACATATACATATGGAGTTACACTTGAAACACCCATCATAGTATATTCCATAAATCTCTTAGGATAAACAACATGTTTAACACCATCATGTTACCCAATGCATTGGAGAGCTATCTTGGGCTCACCCACCCTAGGTTTATCACGGAACCACCCATATACATAAACAATGCCAAAACCATAACATAATCATAATTCATAACACATTTATAAAGGATCTATTTCATTTACACATTCCAATATTTCAAATCACGATATTGACATAAACAATGCTTTATCAAATCATTCTCAAAAACATTTAAAAATAGATTTTGGAATCAAAGTGTCTCATTCCACTTTGAAGATTTTAAATAAATTATCATTTTAAATCATTAAGGTCTATATAAATAAATCCATTAATGCATATTTAAAACATGGAAAATAATGATAAATATTTAGAAGAATAAATCTTTAAAACATTTAAAACAATATTTTATTTAAAGAGTTTTTTACAAAAAAGAGAGATGCTTGAATACAAATAATTGAAGAATAACTTTTAATCATAATTTTATAATATCATGAGAATAAAGGTATTCATTATATAATATTTAAAATTATAGTATATACACAATATAAGTGTTAATTGGTGCATAATAACAATAAAGTCTCAGTGGAAATGTAAATGTGGATGAAATCCCTTATAAAGATGGTATCCTTAATTTAATGATAAATCAATAACATAATTATGTGTGAGAAATATAAATACACACAATATAAGTCTATATTAAGTGTAAAACAATCAGAGGTCATTCACACATATTCATAGGATGACATATTCAGGAAGCAGAAGTTGAACCAAAAGAATTGAAATTTGGTTTAGATGTTCCCTTGAATTAATTCGACAGCATAATGGCGTCACATTAAAATTAAGAAAATGAGTTTATTAGATAAAAAGGGAATGTCATCACTTGGAAATATATTTTATATCAATGCGGATATAGAAGAACATATCCCAACATAATAAGATGTAAATTAAAAGACATAACAAAAAGAAGCCTTTCAAATAGAGGAGGGTGAATGGTTCCCTTACCGATTCGGTAACATTCGAAACATAAAACCCATGAAAAAAAACATAAAATGAAGATGTAAATAATCATAAATAAAATTATATTAAACGAAGATTAACATCATGGGAATTACATACACCACACAAAAGTAATTATTGGAAAATATAACATGAATCTCACAGGAATAAAAAGTGAGATGAAACCCTTTACCACGTTGTAATCAACTGAGTCATATGACCCAATGTTAACATCCACCAAATTAATCACATAATATCATTAATATAATTAGAATCATGATAATATATATCAAACTTATGAACAAAATAAACAACATTCAATGAATAAGTGGCAAAAAATGGAAATCTCACAGAATTAAAAGTGCGATAAGAAAATCCATTACCTTGTGTCCGACTTGACTCGATCGTTATTTAATCTACTAAATAATAAAATAATGTTAATTTATACTTGATTTAGAACCTTTTTCATGTTTATTATTCCTTTTATATCACATATTACCATGTTTTAAACATTATGTAATCATTTAAGTTAATAACAATCATTTTGTCGATATTTGGTACGTGAGTCAAAAATGAAACCTTATATTTACAAGTTGTCCATGTGATCAATAGTCCATTATATCCAGAATTAAATTCATTATTTTGATATCATATATATCATATATTTCTAGTATATATTTATTTATAATAGTACTTAACATTTAGGGGTAAAAAATTAAATGCACCGTTCATGGATACAGTAAGCCTTACGTACGCATGAATGCTACATCCTTTTCTATTTATTGTATTAATGAAATTAAAAACAAAATTATAAATTGTAATATTACAATTCTAGTATAATATCATATAAAATATTATTAACACCATCCTTTATACATCCCATATACGGCATTAACCAGTCATATCACTTTGAGGGGCGGTAGTATGTACTTCTTCTAATGAGATTATCGTATTTACCCACTCTGGGGACCATAAAGTATTTCGATAAATGAAAAAATACAGACGCATAAAGAAAAAATAAAAATAATATATATCATATATAAATACAGTTCCATCATAAAGGCCACCATGAGAGGCGGTTAGAGTTATTTGAACAATCATCGTTTCGGGAGACGTTAGTTTGTCATCCACAGAAACATTTTATTTTTTCACCCATTAGATAAAGGTTTCTGTAAGTTTAGTATGAATAATTCTCAAAACAACAATATATTATATTGAGGATAATATTGTTTTTACAAAATAATGGAATATAGAGAGTTTAGGGGTTGGAGAATTAAAATAAACAAACAATTTAAGAGAAACTATTACCTTTAATTTGGGTAACTCTTTTTGGATTGAATCATAGGAATTATTGAAGTGGATTCTGCATAAGGTAAGGCTTCTAAGAGGAGTAGAAGGGTGTTGGGAGATTAATTCAGCATATTTTTTATGAGACAAAAGGCTTGAGAGGTTTGAGGAATTGGATAGAAATGGTCTCCTTTTATAAGAGAGGAGGTGATCTTTAGGAAATCGTGAAAACATTATTTTATTATAAAATTATCTTCTCTTTCAAAAAGTCCAATACACATTAAACTTGAATATAAGATGCATCATATATGAAATAGAATCATCCAATTGGAATTGGAATGATTTTGGATATTATTTTAGTATTTATAATCATATTTATTTAAATATTTTATTAATGTGGTAAATAATACATCATTATTGTGTCATAAATAATTTATTTTAAATGATTTATAATAATTATAAAAAAATAACATGATGTAGAAAATATTTTTATATTTCCAATTAATATTTATAGTTGAAAATTTAATTTATATAACACCATATAAACATTAATTTACTAAATGATTTTAGTTTATGCCATTGTAACCTTTTCATTAAATTAATTAATCTAAAGTGTCATTATCTTTCCTATGTGAATCCATGGGGTCCCAAAATAAAAAAAATAATACCATTGTAGGACATTACTCATCCAATAAGAGTAGGACATGTGTTATGGTAATTTTTAATTATTACAATATTCTTTTTACCTTGAATTATCCTATTTACCTTTAACCGCGGTAAATAAAAGGCAAAAGTTACTATTCCCCAAAAATTATTTTCATCTTATTGAAAAACATTTTATATCTTGATAAAAACCATGTTTGTCTAATTTTAGAAATTCATTTTCACATGAAGTTTTATAATTCCATTTAAACAAAAAAGACCATTTTTTAACTACTACTAAGTGATTTGACTATTCATCAAAAAATTGATGTTTTTCAGAAAAATACAAAAAATTCAGCCTATGAATTATTTGATATTATATATTCAAAAATGAATTATGTTTTTCTAAATTAAAAACATATAATATGAATTAGTTAATTTAATATTATTTCATGTTGTAAAAACAAATATCATGTTTTTAAGAAACAATATCTATCAAAAAAGTGACACTTGTTTATGTCCAATTTCAAAGTGAAATTAATTCCAATGACCAACATTAGATTAAATGGTAAATAATATATTCTAATTAAACTCTAAATCCAATTAAAAGTATAATCTATCCATATAAATAAATTATATTAAAACACATTTTTGAAATAAAATACAATATTTTTCAATTTTCATTTGCAAATGAACAATATCAGAAAAATTTCAAAAAATTACAAAAAGTAAAATTTGATGTAGCCATTCTAAATAAGAATTTTATTTGGTAAAATAGAATTTTTTAAAGTGGAAAAAATTATATTTTAAGAGTTTTCACCATTAAAAGGCTGGAAATCAGCCTTTCAATGTAAATTATGCTTATAATTAGATTCATTCACAATTTAATCCTCTAACTTTTATTGGATAAATGTAAATACATTTAAAAAACATGTATAATCATATTGTAGTTAGTTTTGTTCATTCCTGCCAATTCAACAACAAGTAGTTAACTACTATTTAAAATTATAACATTTTATTATTAGTGTGCAATATATGATTTCAATGAAACCCGTTGTTGCGTATCGGGTACGATATCGAACATAGAAACCCATTTAAAGTAAAACAAATATTTAATTCATAAATATTAATAAATTTTAAAGATGACTTATTATTTATTTACCTTGGATGTTAAATCCTTCCCCCCTTTTGGGAATTTCATCTTCCTAATTTTAAAACTGGGCATGGAAACATCATTAAATGTCCCACATCAGAAAATAGTTAGTAAAACTATCACTTTAAAGGAAATAACGAAAAGTAAAATAGTCAACCGAGATAACCCGTACTAGGATTCCATGTAAGAAAACATGGATATATAAGAGAAAAAAATGGCCATATACTAATGGAGAGTTATAGAAAAGATTATTTGGAGAATGTTAATCACTATAAATTCACAAAGGTGTGATGGGTTCAATGGTTCTTGATTCCCCAGTAGGAAAATTTAACATAGTTTTTGTTTTAAGATAATTTTCATAATGTTGCGGAATTTATTTATGATCTTAAAAAAAACATAAGGAAACATACCTAAATGTCATGTATACTTTCATCCTTTACTAAATTCTAACCACAAACTCATATTTCCTCTAAAATATGAGTATTCAGGATGACTTGTTCACATTAAAAGATATATAACCAACATTGAGAGAATCACATAATCCAAAAATAATGAACTATATATTTCCCTTGTCTTTAGAAATCAACTAAAACCAAAATGGTATGTGATAGATCAGATAATACCCAAAAAGGACTATCATTTAGAAGAATAAAAACTTCTCTTTATCTCCAATATTTGTCAAACAAAACCCATTGATCAACAACGACCATTCAATAAAAAACAGTCCATAAAATTCATGAAAATTAATCCAAACTGAGATTGTAACCAAAATATCATAAGGATTTAATTACATATACTTCTAATATACATCTTAACATTTATCTCCAAATAACACTAGTTACTAATATAGTCTCATATTGAAAAGTAGTTAACCTAGTCACATATTATCCATGATAGGTTAATAATTTTCATAAATAAATCAAATCATCATATGTCTAGAACAAAAACATTGATTCTAACAAATTTAAATTATTATTCAACAATTGAAATCCCATAGTATTCTTTCTTTCTTAGACATATATAGTTTCCTTAAAAGAGATATCGTCTTCCACAATAACCTTTATTACTTAATCATTAAATCATTTTTCATTACTAATTATATCCAACTGATAAAACATAAGCTCTAAAAATCAACTTATTTTTATACCAGAAAATCATTTTTCTAATATAATCAGTCATGCAAACTAGGGACTTCAAGTAGACTAGTGGCAGGCAACGCTCCCTTGTCACCCTTCGTTTGTGGGTTTGATTCCTGTAGCCTTGCCGGATCGGACGGGTTGTCACCGATCCTACGGGTTGTCCTTTTTATAAAAATAAAAAATAACACTAACATGTTTTATCCTAAATGGATTCCTCATACCTCTCATTTTCATCCAAATTATTTATGATATCAACATCTTAATTTTTGAAGTCTTATTTCACCACCATATGATAAAATAAAATGATACCCAAAATGCAGAAAATCATACCTTGATCATGGTATCCTTTTGGTTTCATCATCATATTGTTCACGAAGGTAGATGGTCCATGCATCGTAATAATAATTAAGATATCCTGCAAAATAATTTTCTTCCTCCATCCAAATACACCATGTACAACATGGGTCATATGGGTGTTCATAGAAAAATAGTTTTCGAAAATAATGTTGTATGACATATAATTTCAAAACATGTGATAAAACATGATTTCTATAAAACGGTCAATCCGAATTTGAGTTGAAATTTTCAATTAACAACCATTTAAAAATACCATATGTATGCACTAAAAGACTATATTATAAAATCAAATATAAATAGGGTTTACAAGGGTCTCTATCTTCAGAACATTTTTTAAAATCATAATATGTTTCAAAATCATGTGATAAGGTAAAACATTTGAATATTCCTTGATAATATTTTCCTTTCTTGAAAATATAAGTATATTGGGAAAATAAGATTTGTCTAAATAGAACCCACGATCCATGATGATAACGAGGTATAATGGAGGTGTTTGATATCTAAACAACTGCTTGCAAGTGAGTTATATGCTATAAAAAGCTTCACAATCATCTGAACATGAGTTTCCAATAATTATTGCAAGCATGTCATCAGGAAGAGATAAGAATGTTGTTTTAGGTCCTCCTCCTTCCATTTGTAAATGACTTTCCTGGATCTGAAAAAGTAATAAAACAAGGATTTAACTAATATAATAGACAAAGTGACTAACCATGATTCTACTTAAAACTCCTAATCACTAACGTTGTCTAAACCAACCTCTGATACCAACTATAAAGACCCAACCTTATAAAATTACATGAAATTGAATTAAATGAATAATGCACATTGAAGATCCTTTCAGGTTTTTAGTTTTAGATAATTAGGCTTCAATTATTACTTAACAACGTGAATATTACAAATAGTCAATACTAATCAGTAACCATTTATACATAAAATAAAAACCCTTAAAAAGAAACATGTCTACTTCCATATTTTAGAAACCATGACTTTTCCTTGATCACATCCTTGACTATATTCATCTTTAAATCATGTGTAAAAAATTTAAAAAACATGGGATGAGTATAAAAAGTTCAGTAAGGGCTACACAATAAGGATAGAAAACATTTTCCCATCAATAAGTACAAATCAATAAAACAATATTTTTCAATCATAATATACCTTACCAAGTCATAAGATTTATGAATAACACACAAAAATCATAAATCATAAAGGTTACTTAAAGAATTTACATCAAACATACATTATAGCTATCACATCTATATTGGGAGTTACACTTCGAATACCCATCACAATATATTATCTAAATATCATAGGAGAAACATCATGATTACCTCTGTCACGTTACCCAATGCATTGGATAGATATCTCGGGCTCACCCGCCCTAGGTTTATCACAGAACCACCCATATATGTAGAAAATGAAAATAAACATAACAAAATAATAATTAATAACACATGTATAAAGCAATTATAACATTTACACAATATAATATCTCATATCAAGATATGGAAATAAACAATGCTTTATCAAATCATTTTCAAAACCATTTAAAAAGAGATTTTGGAATCAAATTGTCACATACCACATTGAATATTTTAAATGAATTATCATTTTAAAACATTAATGTCCATAAAAATAAATCCTAAAACCCATTTTAAAAAAATGGACATTAATGAGAAATATTTAGAAGAATAAATCTTTAAAACCTTTAAAACAATATTATTGTTAAAGAGTTTTTAACAAAAAGACAAATGGTTGAATACAAATAATTGAAGAATAAATTTTAATCATAATTATATAATATCATGAGAATAATGGTATTTGTGATATTATATTTCAAAGGAAAATATATACACAATATGAGAGTTAATTGGCGCATAACAACAATGATGTCTCAGTGGAAATGTAAATTGGGATAAAATCCCTTATAATGATGGTATCCTTAAATTAAGGATAAATAAATCACCTAATTATGTGTGAGAAATATAAATACACCCTATATAAGTGTATTTTAAGTGTAAAACAGTCATAAGTCATTCACACCTATTCATAGGATGGAATATTCAAGAAGGACAAGTTGAACCCAAATAATTGAAAATGGGTTAAGAAGTTCCCTTGTAAAAATTTGACAGCCTAACGACGTCACTTTAAAATTCAGAGAATGATTTGATGAGATAAAGAGGGTATAACGTTACTTAGACATTTATTTTACATAAATGAGGATATATAATAATATATCCCAATATAATACGATGTAAATTAAAAGTCATAACCAAAAGAAGTCCTTTAAATAAATGATGGTGAATGGTTCCCTTACCGATTTGGTAATTTTAGAAACAAACAACCCATGAAAGAAGAATCGTACAATAAAGATGTTTATAATCATAAATGAATGTATATTAAAAAAATAGTACAATCATGGGCAGTACATACACCACACAAAAATAAATAGTTTCTAATATAACATGAATCTCACAGGAATAAAAAGTGAGATAGAACCCTTTACCACATTGTAATCTACTGAGTCGTATGACCCAATGTTAATATCCACAAAATTAATCATAGAATATCATTAATATATTAATAATCATGATAATATATATCAAATGGATGTACAAAATACACAACATGAAATAAATAAGTGGCAAAAAATGGAAATCTGATGGAATTAAAAGTGAGATATGAAAATACATTACTTTGTGTCCGACTTGACTCGATCATTATTTAATCTCTTGAATATTAAACTAAAGTTAATTTATTCTTGATTAAGAATCTTTTTCATGTTTATTATTCCTTTTATATCACTTAATACCATGTTATAAACATTATGTAATAATTTAAGTTAATAACATTCATTTTGTTGATATTTTGTACTTGAGTCAAAAATGAACACCTTATATTTACAAGTCGTCCTTGTGGTCAATTGTACATTATATAAAGAATTAAATTCATTATTTAGATATCATGTATATCATATATATATCTGGAATATATATATTTATAATAGTACGTATCATTTAGAGAAAAGATATTAAATCCACCGTTCATGGAGACGATATGCCGTACGTAAGCATGAACGCTACTTCGATTTCTATTTCGTATTATAATCGAATTAAAAACATAATGATACATAGTTATATTATAATTTCATTATAATAAAATATACAATATTATTAACACCATTTTTTATATGTCCCATATAAGGCATTAACGAGTCATATCACTTTGATGGGGTGGTAGTCATCACTTCCTCTAATGAGATTATCGTATTTACCCACTATGGACACCACAATGTATTTATATAAATGGAAAAAATAAAGAATCATAAAGAAAAAATAATCATAATATATATCATATATAAATACAGTGCCATCATAATGGCCACCATGAGAGGTGTTTGGAGATATTTGACCAATCAACATATCATGAGGCGTTAGTTTTCCATCCACAGAAACATTGTGTTCTTAACCCATTAGATGGATGTGTGTGTAAGTGTATTTCTAATCCTTCTCATAAAAAAAGCCTACTATATTTAGGATACTAGTTCTATTACAAAATAAAAGAATAAAAAAATTTTAGGGGTTGGAGAAGTAAAATAAAGGAAAACAATTTAAGAGAAAATGTTACCTCTAATTTGGGTAACTCCATTTGGTTTGAACCAAAGTACTTCTTGAAGTTCCTTTTGCCTAAGTTATGGATTCTTAGAGTAGTAGAGGGATGTATAGTGATTAGTTTTGATGTGTTTGGACGATCCAAAAGGCCTGAGTGGTGTGAGGAATTGGTTTGAAATGTTATCCTTTTATAAGGGAGATGAGGGGCTCTTTAGGAAAGTGTGAAAACATTATTTTATTATAAACTTATCATCGGTTTCAAAAGGCCCAAAACACATTAAAATAAAATATAAGAGGACTCATATTTGAAATAAAATCATCCAATAGAAATTTGATAGGTTTTGGATATTATATTATACATTATAATCTTATTTATTTAAATCTTTTATTAATGAGATAAATACTACATCATTATTGTGTCATTAATAATTTAATTAATGTGATGTCTAAAAAATATAAAAAAAACTACCATGATCTAGGAAATTGTTTTATATTTACAATGAATATTTATAGTGGAAAATATAATTTATATAACACCATATTAAAATTAATTTACTAAACGATTTATGTTTATGTCTTTTTTGCCTTAACATTAAATTAGTTATTCTAAAGTGTCATTGTCTTTCGTAAGTAGCTCCACGGGGTCCCACAATAGACCCAAAGATTCCCATGGTCATCCATTAATCATCTAATAAGGTTTTTACATGTGTGAAGGTAATTTTGAATTATTAGAATATTATTTTAACCTTAAATTAAACTATTTACCTTTAACAGCGGTAAATAAAAGTCAAAAGTTACTATTCACCAAAAATTATTTTCATCTTATCTAAACACATTTTACATCTTGGTAACTTCCGTGTACGTTGGATTTTCGTAATTAAATTCATAGAAGTAGTAACATATCATTTAAAAGAAAAAATCAGTTTTTTAATCTACTAAAAAGTGATTTCACTATTCATCAAAAATTGAAGTTTTTCAGAAAAAAAACCAAAATTTCAGCCTAAGATTTATTTGATATTCCGAAAACAGAAATGATTTCTATTTTTCAAAATTCAACACATATAAGTGGCATTAATTAATTAAACATTATTTCCCGTTGTTAAAACAAATATCGTGTTTTTAAGAAATAAAAACAATCAAAAGATTGACACTTGTTTATGTCCAATTTCAAAGTTAAATTAATTCCAATGACCAAAATTAGACTAAATGGTAGAAAAATATTCTAATTACACTTTAAAACAGATTAAAAAGAAAATATAACTATATAAATAAAAATATTAAAACACAGTTTTGAATTAAAATTCAATATTTCTCAATGTTCATTAGAAAATGATCTTTATCAGAAAAATTCCAAAAATTTACACTAAGTAAATTTTAAAGTCCCCATTCTAAAGAAGGATTTTATTTGGTAAAATAGAATGTATTAAAGTGGCCATAATAAAATTTAACAAGGGTTCTACATTAAAAGGCAGTAAATCAGCCTTTTAATGTATATTATGCTTAAAATTAGATTCATTCACATTTTAAGCATCGAACATTTATTATAAAATGTAAACACGTTTAACAAACATGTATAATCATGTTGTAGTTAGTTTTTTTCATTCCCTCCAATACAAATGGCTATGAGTTAAGTACCATTTAAAATAATAATATTATATTATTAGTGTCCAACGTAAGATTTCATTTAAACACGTTGTTGCGTATTGGGTACGCTATCGAACATAGAAACCCCACTAAAGTTAAATTAATATTTAATTCACAAATATTAATAAATATAAAATATGTATTATTCTTTATTTACCTGAGATGTTATAGTTTAAACCATTATTAGATATTTGGCTTCCTATAAAAGCCATAATGTATTTAAATGAAAAAATACCAAATAACCCTTTACTGTATTTTGGTATTGAATAATATTTTTAAAAAGGATTGATTTTTTCAATATCTTAAAATGATATCTTGTGATTGCAATGTTAAAATACTATTTTTATTTTATGCTTGTTTAATCTGTCATGATTACGTAATGGATCATGGGAATTGTTTATGTATATAGGTGGTTTCATGATAAACTGAGGGAGAGTGATCATATGATATCACTCGAGTGAAATAGGTAATGAGGTGGAGGTAAATTTTATGGTTTCACCAAATATATTTATGTTTTATAATGTGATGGGTATTCCCAATGTAACCAATAAGGTCACTCCCTATGTCGATGTGAAAGATACAAACTATCTATGATAAGGAAGAAAAAATTTACCGTCATGAATTATTATTTCTAATAGGAATTCTTCGAATCTCTTGATTTTATGAGGTATGATAAAATGTTTATGTTTTATGAGTAAAAATTATGATTTTTGTGAAAATGTATTCATTGGTTTAACGTATTCATTGACTAAAGATTTTATTCCTTGTTTTATATTCAATAATGATCTTTTTTATGCTCATCCGATGTTTTTGAAATGTTTTCAATACACTACTACAAATTTGGGCTGTAGACACAGACGTATAGCGAGGATTAATAGGTCTATGACTATAGATTTTATATTTCCATGGTTAATTTTCATCTCTGTGGCTAAATCAAGAATACACCATAGCGTCCTTTTTTCCCCAATCTCTATCGGGCTCCTCATCCTCCCCCGATCCGCAGCCCTCCTCCTCCTCCCCCGATTCTCACAACGTGCATCCCTCCTCCCGATGACGCCTCCTCCTCCCCGCAGCCCTCCTCACTCCCCCGATTCCCAACCCTATCACTACACAACCCTCCTCCCCGACAACGTCTCCTCATCCCCGCAGCAGTCCTCCTCCCCTGGTTCGCAACCATATCACTGCGCAGCCCTCCAATCTGATGACGTATCATCTTCCCGACAATCTCCCTGATTATCTCACCGTGCATCCCTCTCTCACAGCGGTGCCCTCCTCCCTGTTGAACTCTCTCACAGTGGCGCCCTCCTCCCTAATGACATATGCTCCGCAGTCTCACCATTTGCAGGTAGAATCTTATCACTCTTCACGACCCTAGCATATTGTTTACCTGCTTGAATCTGTCTTTAGCTGTGATGAAGAACTTGTGTAAATAGAGGATTCTGTGACTGCCAGACAGTATTGGTATTGGGTTTCCAAATTGGAAAAATGAAACCTATTTTGGTAATATTCTCATTTTGATTGGTTTTTCTTATGAAAAATTAAATTAAATATTGGTTTTATTGTATGCTATAATTCCAGGATGCATGCTAAGATTATGTATTGGTATAATTTTTCTCAATATCTGCCTGGATTCAGCAAGGCTGGGAAAAAATTTGTTGGATGTCAATATTTCTTAATTATGTTTCACATGAGCGGCTGAATTTATCATCATTGAATTTATGAGCTCATGCATTGAGTGCTGGAATTATGCACTCAGAGTAGCCTACATGTGATGTTTGGATGGAGAACATTTCCTGAACATACCTCTTTACATCTTACATGATGAAGTGATGTTTTTATTCCATGTAAAATTAAAACACAGATATTGATCTCTGTGACGGGCGAGCTGGAGAGCAATAAATACATATAGTTTTTGTTGATCTAGTGGGATCCATTGTATTGTGACCATACATGGTGATGGGGGTGTGGATACATACTATATGCATGAAAAATTGAGAAAACCTCGCATTCTAACAAAATTGAAAGGTCTTGTAGTAAACTCTATTGCTTGGAATAGGGAGCAGATCACTAAAGGCCTTTTTTTAATTATTTTTTTTCCATTTTCTGGTCATTAAAGTTTAAAAAGGATTTTGAAAAAATATTTTCCTTGGGTATATATGTTGAACACAACATATACAAAAGAGACAATTCTTGGCACCGACAATGGAAAACTATATGAGATGGACGCGGATGAAAAGGATAAGAAAGAGAAGTACATGAAGTTTCGCTTTGAATTGTAAGAACTTCCAGAGGCTTTTATGGGTCTACAGGTACATCTTCCTCAACCCTGTTAATTTGGGTTTATAGTTTTCCTTCATATCAAAATCATTTTAGAAGAGAATTTTGTCAAAATTGGTTTGTATAGGTGAGATAGAAACCTATGAATGGTAGAGGGATAACCCATTAAAATTTTGAATGTATGTTGCGGGGATCTAAGAGGGGATGTTTGGTACACTAGAAAAGCCCTTTAAAGAAGAGCTGAATCCAGCGGTTTCATGTGAATATATGCTTGGTTTGAAGGAATCACATTTCCAAGGAAATACTGCTTCCAGAAAAGGATGAAAAAGGGCTTCCATCATTGGCTTTTGGAAAGGTGTTTCTAGTAGATTATCATACCCACTCCGCTTCCTACTTTCCTAGCCCCTGGTTTTGACGACGAAGCATGCCCTTAGTGAAAGGGAGCTTGATGTGTAGGATGTGGCTATCTAGATAGGTTTGGATGTTGCTGGAAAATCCATACCACATTACAATTTTGAGTAAACATTGTGCTTCTCTTTTTCATTCTGTGTCATTTTACAGATGGAAACATCTGTTGTCACTAATGGAACTAGATATTATGTGATGGGTGTTACTCCTACATGAATATATTCATTCACTGGGATTGGATCTCTGGAAGTAAGTTCTCTTCTGAGTAGCTTCTCCATGTGGGACCCTGAATTTGTTACTCTTGTTTTCGAAAATATGAAACATTTCTGTCATACCATACTATACATCTCTCTAAAGATATTAAATGAAATTATCATGTTATGCCTCCTCATTTATTTATGCAATGTATCCTTTCCATGAAAATCTAATGTGTTATGAGAATGGAAGCAGAACATGTTGCACTTCTAGACCTTTATTGCTAATATTTATCCATTCCATCTGAAATATTAATGCTTATTGATTGCTGATTGATTTGATGACTATTTTTTCTTGTTATTTAAACCGAGCTGTTCATTTCATGGAACTTCCTTGTGAAATACCAAATAGGTAGGTTTGTTGATTTTTTTTGTATCATGGTATTAATAATCATAGAAATTTACATTTTAGTAGCTTTAAGTTGAAATACATGTTTGAATTGAATGGAATTTTTTTAAATGGCTCATGTTTAATAAATTGGAAACACCCATTAATAAATGCGAAACACCCTTTTTTTGAATGAACATGAAAATAAAGGTTGTATAAAAGCTGAGGTTTCCCACTCAGAGTAGATTACAAGTTTGTTTATGCCCATAATATTTATTGTAGTGAACTGCATTTCATTATCAAGCAAAGAAGGGCTGTACATTTTGCATGGATTTCTACTGCAGGCATCTACCATGGGAACCTAAAGATGCTACCCCACAGATATCACTGGACCGGGCCAACATGCCGCGGTCACGCCGCGGTCACGTCGCAATCACACCGCATTCACACCGCGGACACGCCGAGGTCACTCCGCAGTCACTCCACGATTTGGCCCTACTCCAGGATGACACCCTATGGCAGATCACAGTCCTCTCAGGATACTTCTCCTATACCTCAGCCACACTTCTCCAAACCCTTGCTGCCAATCCCTTACTCCTCCTGTCCTCACCGCCACTCCCATACCGACCACCGCTCGCCATCACTCTTAACCCAACAACCCCTCACCGCTCACCGATCGCCGCCCTAGCTACCCGCTACTCTCGAGGGTTCTAAATCTACATTCCAACCGGTCATCTTACCTTTGAATCAAGTAATTTTTTTTCATTCAATTTAAATCAATATGATTACCATTATTTATTTATTATTTTTTGGTTCCATTTCGCTGCAATGTACTGTCTATTATGATCCCCTTATGAACACAAGAAATATATCATTTTAGGTTGCATTTTTATTGTAATTTACCTGTATAGAATCACTTTGATTGATATTGAAGATGTCAAAATGAGGTGGGGAGGAGGGGGGGGGGTGTGCTGGAGGGGGGGGGGGGAATGGGCAGGGGTGAGGCGAGGAGGAGGGGGGCTGGACAAGGGGTTGGAGGTGGTTGTGCAGGTTGGGGAGAGGGGGGGATATTATGGGGGTGATAAAAGATAAGATATGTGTGTGAAAGAACATCCATGTTGATGGCAGCACCAATACATCAACAACTAGAATAAACTGATCATCGATCAACAACGTCTCCAACTTATCATCTATCAACAACACACCCAATGGGGTATATAAAAGAAATGAATAACCAATGAATTATCAATGGTCCTCATGACAATAGTAAAATTTTTACCTTACAAGGGATCTATAGTACATGATTGACCACTCCACATGAGCATTATTAATTAACAGCTATAGAAAACACTGGTCACTCAATCAGTAACAAGCCCACTATTATATCCTCAAGAGTCCCTTTGATGCATATAAATATCTTAAGAAAATCTGACCATAACTTCTATCCCACACCATCATCCCATCCCAAGGGTTCCAATAGTTCCCATCCTAAAAAAGGCTATAATCCTCAACTGTTATAACCATGAGAAATAGGTACCAACATATCAGGATAAAAGAATATCTCTTCATATATACTACTTTATTATAATTTTCAGGATCTATATGAAAGAACATTGAACAAAACTAGATTAGAATTCACACTCCATTCCAACTAATGATCTCATAGCCCTCACACATGATTCTCATCTCACAACCCAACCTATTAGAGGATTCTGAATACAATCCTTGATAAAATCATGATAAATAATTCTTTTAGTCCAAGACACCATAAAGACCACATTCAAACCCAGAAAGTATTCCACCATGAAAATTTATATGAAAAACTGATCAAAATTGAATACTCATAAGCGAAATTTTGACTCCAGGGTTAAAATTGGGTAAACACGACATGGAGAATAATGTACCCAACCTGTAATTTAGGTACATGCTATGTAACCCAAAATGTCCCCTCATTCCATGTGACATAGAATGCTTAGTGTGTACTTTTCCATTGTACACATCATGTGTTCCGGTATATGATAGCATCATTATCACTCATGTAAGGGTCCTTCCAACACCTAATCACTCAAGGTGTTTCCATTCCTTAAGATATTTTACTATACTTGTTAGAATTTCTCACACAACATGTGTATGAAATAACAAGGGAATTTGGTCCATATCATAGCTCACCAGCTAGTGTACCACCATGAGGACCATGATCCCATGTGATAAATGGTTAGTTTTTTTGATTCTCCCTATGGATCATCATTAAAATTTCAATGCATATAAAAATCATCTACAGAAGGTATATACTCAAATTTCAATATGTTATGTATTATCCTCTTTTTTTGGATAACTTCTAATATATCAGTATTATCTATTCCAGCAACATACACCTTAAAATCAAGGTTTGATAATTAATCTCCTATTCTATTTTTTTCGCACTCATTCTTGGTGTGGAACAGTGTATTATTTTTTTCATGACATTTCCTATTAACTCATATAAATTCTCAAGATATTGATCCATGATCTGCTCCTTTTTATATTTGTGTTGCGATATCCATTATTGTGTGGTCTTATAAAATGGTTCAACTAACTCCCCAAACTCTATTCCCTTTGTTCTTTATTTTGATCATTACCCATATCTGGATTTATGGAATGTTTCTTCCTCTTCATGGAATTTATATTTTTTAATAACTAGTTCCCTCAATATCCAACCATTTCCATCTCCAAAATTTCTCAGCCTCATTCACCAAGTAATGGGGCAGGCTGTTGTGAAATTTTAATTCACCATAACACTTTTATCTAGCTCCTGATAATTAACTGTAAGCTCCAAATCCTTCCAACTACTGAATATTCTATAATAAACATAATAAACAACTTAAAACACCATTTGATTTTCCACCTCTATATTCCCATCCATATACTTCCATGTGAAGAAATTCTCTATATCTCCATAAGAATTCTCTTTTTATAATATCATTAACATATTCCTATGCTTTAAACATTTTACGTCATATTTTATTTTTAAAAACCAACACACAAGCTCTTTGGTAACAAAATTCTCCCCATTTGGTGTTCGTTCTCAGCTCTACTCCCCCTTTCTCATGAAATTTCTTTCACAAGATATATGATGGAAAAAACATCTTTTCATGCCTCCAAATATGAATTTCATACCTTACTACCCTTGTTGGATAGAATAATTCGAGATTTTGTTATTTCTAGTCTTAGAATTACTTTCTTTATACCCACCTACACTTCCCACAGTAAATTAATATTACTGTATTCTACACATTTAATCGAGTTGTAGAAAAATCCTGTAGGCCTTTTGAGTTGTATATTTATGAATGAAATGATATTTTAATCCAACAAACATGTTTGTTATGTGTCACTCACCTCTTTGACCAACCACATGATGAAATGGCCTACTATGTAAGTGTTTATGCCTCTTTTTTACGTCCCTTTCTTCAATCATTCCGGTATTATTATAATATTTAGTTATGAATTGTATAGTTTTTAAGTAGTTTATGGTATTGTAGAATCCAAGTCCTACACTCGTCATCGGTTTTAGAAACGTTACAGATTGAGGATGGTACCCATTATTTTTCAATGCTGCAAATCCTGCTTGGGAAGCTCTCTCAAAGTCTATATAATCAGTTATGTTCTTTAATTGTAGGATGTTCAATGCAGTAGCTTTAAGAATCCATTTTCCTTCATTTTTTATGATGATTTTGATGTTTCAGTAGGAAAGGGGTAGGGGTCATGTCCGGGATTGGGGGGATCTGTCCATAGGGGGGGAACTAGTAGGGGGAGGGTGAGGGAGGGCAGTGGGGGGAGGGTGTAAGGGGGGAGGGGGGTCTGCAAGGCATAGGGGAGGGGTGTAGGAGGGCGGGGGGGGGGGGGGGGTAAGCACGGGAGAGGTGCAGGGGGGCAGGGGGGTGTCTGTAGGGAAGTGTGGAGGAGGGAAGGGGGGAGTGGGGGGGGTCTGCAGGGGGGTTGTTTAGGAGGGCATGGGGGGACTGGCTGGGGGAGAGGGTGCAGGGGGAAGGGGGGGTGTCTGCACGGCACTGGGGAGGAGGGTAGGGGGGGTCTGCAGGGTAGTGCGGAGGGGTGCAAGGGGGGAGGGTCTGCAGGGCATAGGGGATGGGTGCAGGAGGGAAGGGGGGGGGGGGGGTCTGCAGGGGAGAGGTTCTGGAGGGAAAGGGGGTAGTGGGGGGTCTACGGTGTGGAGAGCTGAATTTTCAGGGGTAGGGGGGCTGGCAGGGGGTGGGGGGAATGGAAGGGGGAATGGGTAGGGGCAGGGGGGTGCATGGGGAAGGTAGGGGCAGGGTGGGGAGGGAAAACTGGCAGATGGGGAGGGTGAAGGAGGGAAGGGGGGTGTGGTGTCTGTAGGGCAGTAGGGAGGACGGTAGGGGAGACTGGAAGGTGGTTGACCTATTTAATGTTATTTAACTATCTTATGTACATATTACTAAATGATTAATCAAAACAATTTCGTTATGGTTGAAAAATTTCCAAAATTAACTAAATAAATCAACATTTATTTCTTATATAATGATTCATTCACATGTAATATCATATAATATATTATAAGATAATTTAAACTTCAGGAATATCATTAATAACTTGAAATATCAATTCTGGATTTTTATCGATGTTCTACATGAAAATTCAATTAGGAATACAAGTGAACCAGTCAAGAAAACCATAAAAATGAACATTCTTGAACAATGTTATTAAACCTTATAACTCATCAAAAGGACCATAAAATAACAAAATGAAACTGGATCGGGACAACCCAACGCGGTCACGCCATGGTCACGCTGCGGTCATGCCACAGTCAGGCCGCGGTCATGCCATGGTAATGCCATGATTTGGACCTACTCCAGCCACATCCATCCCACACAACCCCCATTCCACCTTCATTTCGGCCCACTTCCACAATCATTATAGCCCGCAACAGCCCCCCTACCAACTTCAAATCAGCTCGCACCATCCCCCCGCACCTGCAACCATCCCCCATCCACCAGCATTCCAGCCTTCTCCTGCTCCCTTTTCTCCTGGCCGGAAGATGTTGCCCCGCGGATGTCGTTGGACCTGGCCAACATGTCGCGGTCACGCCACAGTCACGCCACAGTCATGTCACGGTAATGCTATGATTTGGCCCTGCTCCATCCACATCCATCACACACCATCCCCTTTTCACCTACGTTTTTATTCTCCTTGGAAAAATCTTCCATTATGCTATTTCTTGCCTCTATTTTCACATACAAGCAAGGCCTGTTGGCATGAATCTATGTTTTTCTCCTTATTCTATAATAGAAGAATCCAATCTTATTGAACACAAACAATAGGAAAGACAATTCAACTCTATTATTAGCCTTTTTCAAGTCATGTTTCCATGGAATAATTCAATGTTAATATTTATTTTATGTTTTCATATATTGAAAATTTTTGTGGGCCAATATGGAATTATCATATATGAGACTCTTAGGAACAATGTAAATTTTATTTTCTGAAACAATAGAGGGAAGCAATGGTCGTATCTGATTCACTGGAATTTAGGAGAATATAAGTAAAATTATAGAGGCTGATGAGTCTAAAATTAATGACCAATGTTTTTTGTTGTCATTTTTTATTTTTTGAATATGGGTTATAAGAGTTTCATTGATCGAGTGAAATTAGTCATTTCCCACCCAAAGAACATATATGAGACCCAAAACATTCCTTCTAATAATTTTCCTGATCTTATTGAAAAAAAGTAATGGAAACCACATAGACTACTACTTTCATTGAGTGGTTCTGGTTAAGTTCATTAAGATCTCATCATCCGTAATATCACACATAATCGTCTTATTAAACTCCTTTAAAACAACCAGTCTGAGTCATTCTTTATATTAAGATAAATGAGAGACTACCCCACTGTACAAAGGTCATGTAAAAAGAGAAAATGATTATTTCACATATCATTATGATTTAATACAGAACTTCCATCAGAATCAGTAATGAAAAATATTTGGTTATTTCTGTAATTTTCAGTGGCCTTTTGGTGGAAATAGAGGGTAGTTTCATCAACATCCTTCATACGAGCATCCCTCGCTCTCAAATACCAAAAAATCTCCATTATTTTGAGGGTAACATCGAGTTCTGCTTCCATTTTATAAATACATGAAACACCAGCATCCATGGGGGATTGTGAAATAAGAGAATTTATTCTTTTATCAATCCAATCACATTGAATATCTTGAATGAGATATTTTGTGTAAATATATTGTTTATGTTTAGAGGCCCCTTGATAATTTTTTTTAACATCATTTTCTTCTCTCGACCACCCCAAGTAGACCACATATTCACAGTCATCCTCCCTCACCAAGAATACTTCAAATCTGAAGGATCATTCAAATATGGGTCCCCCATACCCGTGTGAGAAATCAATGAGGATTGGGGTATGGCCAAAAGTAGTAAAATGGAGATGAGAAAACTGAATGGATTTAAAGATGTTGATCCACTCATATGATCCCAGAAATTTTTCAAGGCGTTCTTTAATGTGGGTCACCACTTATAATCCCTTAAATTAGATAAAGGGGTATCATGAGTAACCCAAGTCCCATAGATCTGCATTATGGGTTTCTGTAATGAAATCCAACACCACCAGTGATTGTCGGTGAGTACCCCATTTTTTCATTGAGTTGTACATAATTTCATTGGATTATCAACCAATGAGGAGGGGTCTCTATGACTCATTACAAAGTCTATTAATAGGGTTCCACTACCTTAATTTTTTCCTCAGGGTTGGCCATTTTTAGAATCCCATGAACACCAATGAGGGGGAATCATGTTACTGGATTGCAGAAACAATATGGTTGCGAGAAAAGTTTTTGATTTCGATAGCTGTATTATTCCTTCATAGGATGTAGAGAACCCATACATGGATTTACCAATCCAATGGGAGGAACCCTCTTTTGTCGACATTAATTGCCCCATTTGTTATGTCCATACATTCCAACATGGTTTCAGATAGGAGACCCCTATCCGGGTGGCTTTTTTCACACCTACACATGAGAATTAAAACATTTTGTGGGATTCAAAACCCATGAATGTTCTAACTCAATATTTTACTACCACTATGTGGTGATAGTTCATTCCAGCCTCTACCTCTGATCATTCAATAGTAGAGACATTTTCTACGATCCTCGGTCTTTTTGGAAGACGCTCATCTAGAATTGAAATCGAGGGCTCATAATGTTTTTTTGAGCAGGATTGAACTGTCTTAGGGAATTTAGTACTAGGGGCTCCTTTGATGATCCTACTACATGATCAGTGTTTTTTATCCTTTGGCCTTATCCCATTAATCTTATTGTGGTCATCCTCTAAGAATGAAGTGTAAGAGTCTGTGAGATGGGGGGATCCTGGTCTGGGGGGTCAGAACAGGTTTGTTTTGTTTTCTAGAGGATCTGGGCGTACCCATAGGATCACATTGTGGGTATTTTTTTTGATGCTATATTGTTTTAATAGGGGTGATCTGCATTAGTTAAATAATCATGGGAGGGATGGAGAAGGGCTGGGGGCCTGGGGTGGTTTTCAGGGGGCATAGGGGTTTGTAGTGGGATGGGGGGGAAGTGCAATGGGTAGGGGGGAAGTGTAGGGGGCAGGGGGTGTGCTGGGGGCAGGGTGTGTGAGCTGGGGGGTGTAGTGGGCTGGAGGGGAGGTGCAGTGGGAAGGGGGCATGGGTGTGTGTAGTGGGTTGTGGGGGAAGTGTAGTGCGCCGGGGGGAGTGCAGCGGAAAGTCCTGTGGAAGGGGGAAAGGGGATGTTTTTTTATGGAATGGGGGGACATATAGACATGGTTTACAACCGTGGAAGAAGGCCTATATCCACGGTTTAAAACCATGGAAAAAGGCCTCTAGCCATGGTTTGAAACCATGGCTATATATATTTCCAGACTTTGGATTTTTCCATGGTTTGAAAACCGTGGCAATAGGATGTTGCCACGGTTCAAATCGTGGCTATATGGTTTACCCTATAGTCACTCCAATACTAGCCACGGTTTATGAAACCATGGCCATAACCTATAGCCATGGTTTTTGGGCCTATATCCACGGTTCCAAACCATGGCTATAAATTTATTTTGTAGTAGTGATTGGGTATAAGGATGGGAAGAGAATGAATGAAGTCATGTAAAATTTTATTGGGAAATTAAATCAGGTTTATTTATAAAATGTTTTAAATTGTTGATGAAATGGATACTACTTTAGTTTTCTCCACTTTGTATAAATTTTATTTATTATGTAATATTTAAGTTCTAATTCTATAAAACTCTAAATGTGTAACGATATTGAATTTGAATTCATTACATAACATAAAATTATGTTAGGTTTATCGATGTGGATTAAAAATACATAAATTATATAGGAAATGAAATATATATATATATGGTACATAATTATATTTATAATAAATTTATATTTATATACTAGAGCCTATAGCTCTTTGGAGGAAAGAGAAACTCATTGTGAATGATTTCTAGTCTCTCTTTTATTTTTGAGAGCCTCATTCCACATCCACCCTCATTTATTTTTTGTGTTGTATATAACATCCATTTAACATGTTATTTCATAAATATAATTGTTTTAATGGTATATAAATTTTCATTTTTCTTATTCATTTGTGGGTCTTAAGATTCAACAGATGTAATGTATTTTTTTCACCATTTTTCTTTTTTTGAGTGATATAATATTTTATACATATATATTATATTTGGAGGTGTACATAATTACCCTTTTACAGGTCAAATTATTAATTTACTTAGTATAATGATATTTATAATTTCATTTGATAATATTATTTAATGGGGATTAAGATTCAAAAGTTAAGAGAGTTGTAAGGGTTTGATTTTACGTCTCATTTTTATCTAGGTGGATTATGATTATAATTTCAATGATGAAATATTATGATATATATATATATATATTTCCATAAAATCATGATTTTTTATATGTTATTTATTTTTTTAGGATACATGTTTTTCCTTAATTTTTCATCTATTTATATACTAAAGATTCTAGATGAGTATTTTTTAAAGAAAACTCAATTTATTTATCCGATTGGTTGGAAAACATTAATCTTCTGTATCCATGTTTTATGAGAAGTTTTTAAAATAAGATTTTATGTTCTTATATGATTATTTAATATCAATTTAATGATTTATTATATTATAAAAAATTTATTATATAAAATTATAATGTTATTTTATAAAAAATTCCCATGTGGATTTTACAAAAAATGTGAAATCAATTTTTGATTTTACATTGACGAAATATACTAAATTTTGTACCATTATGATCAGTAAATGTTTTAATGATATATTAATATTATTGAAGGTTTATTTCATAGAAAAAATATATCTATTCTTATACAATTTTAGAAAATGGTGTTCATTATTGAAAGAGAATTTTCTTAAATAAGTTTTTTAAATTTATTTTAAAGCATCCATTATATGTTTTTAGGGATATATTAAATGAAAATGATTTCAAATTTTTTGATGTTTAAAATGTATTTTTTATATAAGGAATGGTATATAACTATATAAATTCTCCATGATATATTTTAAAATCATTTTCCATCTAATTTGACATCCATTGATGTTACTTATGATTTACTAAGTTTATGATTCATGGATAGCATTTTGATGCATTATTTGAATATTTTTTATTTAAAATTAAATGAAAATTTTAAAAATATGTTCTTATATAAGGGTGAAACCATTATAAAATAATTATGAAACCCACTTATTTTTCAACTGTTATGCTATGATGAAATGATGAAATTATTATGAAACCTATTTCTTTTCCATAGGTTTTGTTATGATGAAATGATTAAAAAACCCTTTCCATTTCTATATTTTTTATATGATTATTGTTTTATAATCTTGAGGCAAAAATATATTGTATTTTTATTATGTAATGGGTGGGAACTATATACCCCTCTAATTTATTGGGTCAATATTGATAACTCATGAGATAAACATGTCTTGAATTTAATTTGAACCCATTTTAGTAATGGAATTCTTCAACTATGATACTCTTGTGAGTGGACCACGACTACTGTGATGGTTTAGGTTTTGAAAATATTTCACTATGATAGTTTTGGAAATGATTCTTGACCACTAAGGAAATGATTTTATATAAGTAAGTATGTTCCAAAAATTAATGCATTATGAAAATGTTATGTAATCATGGTTCATATTATTTGAGTTCCTTTTAATTCATGCCTTATGAATTTCCAATATTTATTCGATGAATCAAGACTATTGTTTTGATATATAGGGTATGGTTTTCAAATTTTATGACCATTTTATCATACCCTTATGCTCATTTTATGATTTTGTGTCTTCATTATTTACCAGAACTGAGAATTTTACCTCACCCTATATTTGTTTTCCTTCCCTATGATATGAAAAAAGGATTTAATAAGGTCATGTATTTGAAGTGTATTATGTCGGAAGTTCTTTATTAAGGATGTTAAAAATATTTAGAAAAAAATTTATTTTGTGTCTATTTTCCAAAATATCTATATATTTATGATCCTCAAGACTGTGTCTATGTAATGTAATAAATATTCATAACAAAGATTTCATATATATGTATGAAAATATTACCTTACTAAAATTGGGTTTTTAGGTTTATCTTTGGTGGTAACTACTATTTTTGTTTTGTAGTCTTCTTTTCATTGTTAGAGACTATCATATAGAAAATATAAATGGTGTGTTCCTCTACAATGGTGTGTGGTGGTGGTAATTTTAATATGGGTTGGTTCTTAATTTAATCACATCAGATGTGTTGTTGGTTTTAGAGGTTAATGACAAATCACTGGGTTTTTATTGTTTTAATTCATTTCAAGGATGCAATGGTAGGTTTATTACATGGTGGTTTAGGTTTTTTGATTGTATATTCTATTTAATATATGTTATATTTTTTGATGGATATGATCACTAACACAAATTATCTTTTTGGTGGATTAATGGTGAACATTGATGAAGGCATGAGTATGTTAAACATGTGGTGTAGTATTGTATGAATGTCGATTGATGAATTCATTTGTAAATAAATAATTGTTCTAAGAAGGTATGGGGATAAAATTTGTTAGTGTGGTGATGAGATATTTCATTTTGATTTTTTGGTATAATGGGAGTGGATGGTTAAAAATAAATATCCTTAGTTAGTTTATGGTCAACCAACCTATTATTTGATGATGTTTGTTGGTTGGACTTGTTGGGAAAATATCCCTCATGATTTAATTTCAATGTTATTGGGTTGTTGTGTTCACTGATGTAGAATATATAAAATGTATTTCTAAAATAAAGTTTAATGTATAAAACTTTTCATTGTTTTTTAATTTTTTGGGCCAAAAAATTTAGATTATCAATGACAATATTTTCATCTGGAATGTTTTCCATAATGTATAGTACATGGACTATAATGATAAGCATGTGGACTAAAATATTGAGCTCAAAGTTATAAGGAGGTATAGGATATATGTTGATGGATCTTGGAAGGTGATTATTTAGTGATAGAGTTAAAGGAGTGTATGAGAACCACCATATTATGTTTTCAGTATTCAAAACCATGTATATGGATGATTATTTTGTTATTTGATAAATAATATATTTTATTAGGGGATTTTTCTAAGGGATTTTTCAATGAAGGACCCATAATAACTTCATTCAGGATAAAAGAAATTTCATAAGAGGGAATTATCACTTTAGTAATTATGATATGTCCAGAATTATTTTTGTGATGTGAATGTTGGAAAAATTATGTCTTCAAAGGTGTAGCATGTTAATCTATAACTTGTCGTAATTGTATTCCATGATTCTAGAGTAATTATGGTCGATTGTATGTTTATATATGAGGAGTTTTTGATTCTAGGGTTTATAGTGATTTTTTAAAAAACATTAGATCATGGGTACAATGATCTTCAATGTTGGAGATCAAATTAATAGTTAACAATGAGGTTAGTGTTTATAGTGAAAAATATTATATGATGGCATGCCTGCAGAAGGGTTAATTTCATATCTCAGTTAAAATATATATCAATTTCACACTCATTTAAGTGTGAACCAAAATATAAATGATATATATAATTAAGAAGATCATTTGGGGAAGTAAAACACTCTCTTCAATTGATAAAAGAGATCATTATTTAATTGTGAATGGTTTTAATCAATGGTGGACAATGATTTCAATAAAATAAATGTAATTATAGTGTCATATATTAGATTCATGTATATTGTAAGATTCAATTTATATTCCCCATGAAAAAAAGTTAGGGTACACTAATTAAAATTTTTATATCTATTTTCATGATTTTATATTTGGATATTTAGATTGTTATGCGAATGATAGAAAAGAGGGTTTTGTTTAATTAAAATCTTAGACCCCAAGGGGGAATTGTTTTAAATCATCATACTCTGATTCACCCCCATCTACGTAAATTTAACCATATGGGGAAACAATTTCTACTACAGATAAGATGTATTTCTTTTTTAAATTCTTTTAGTCAAAGAAATGGTAGTTGTTAATCATAGAACGATTTTGATCTTCATTGGATAAAATTTTCAACTATGGGAGAATTAGAATTATCAATACATCTGAAATTTTTTTAATTTTTTTTATAGATGTGAAAGATATTTCAACTTGTATGGATAGTGGTACTTTATTATATAAATATAAAATTGAATTGGATGCTAATAATAGGGGAATAAATACATTAAGGGTAAAATTGTCCAACATAATCTATATGAAGAATGTCAGTTAAATCCTCACATTATATGTGGGGAAAAAAATAAAAATTCATAATGGTGATACAAATGTAAATGAATCTGAATTTTATCATATTTAGAAAATGTATGAGGAATTGAGTATACAATCAAATGAATATGTTGTTGCATTCATTGATCGAGTTAATGTTATTGGTGGGGGATTTCATGGTCTTGGAGAAACCCACATCAATGAATATATTTTCATGAAAATCTTTAGTAGAGTACCATATATGTTCAATCCCAATATCATTATACATGAGAAAATTATCTAAAGGAGATGTAATTGGATAGTTTTTACATCACTCTTGCTGAATAAGTGATGATAAATAATGATAATTAGGCCATGGTAAAGGTGTAGTCTAATTATGTGCATTCAAGGACATGAAAAATCTCACTATGAAGGATAGAGAAGCTAAAAGAGAGATGGATTACGTCATTTCATTGCTTTAAAAAAATATTCAAATTGAAAAAAATTAAATTATTAAAGAGAAACATGTAGTTGTGTTATTTTGATATGGAATAGTTATACACCACATGATAAAGTGTTTCAAGATGTTTTAATATGATCATGATGATAATGAATTTACCCTTAATAAATATTCATAAATTGAGAATGAAAGGATATGTAAGGAATATAACATTTTTAAGAACAATAATATGACTTTTCTAGAAAATAATGGATTATAATAAGTGATACTAATGAAATTTAATAATAAATAGGACACAAAATAAAGCTATGGTGAATATTGTGGGAAATTTCTAGATATGGTTAGAAATAACCAATGATGAAGGGGAAATAGATTGAGGTGTTAATCTCTTAGGGGAATTAGAATCTATTATTGAAGGGATAAATGTTTGGAGACAGAAAAATAATAAATCAAATATAGCGGTTAAAATGAAAAACTCCACATCTAGTACTAAGATTATGTTAAATTTGAGTTCTTGGTAAAAATTAAGAATCACAAAAATGAATATCCAAAAAACAATGAGATGGTCATTGAGTTAAATTTAAATATTGTAGAATAGAATGAGATTTTCAATTGATTTAATAATAATGTTAATGATGTTTCCTAATGTATCAAATATCTTAAGGAAGATATTATTGGCATATGAAGAAAAGTAGGGGATCATGAGAGATATTTCTCACATGATATGAAAATGGGAATAAAAACCACACAGATAATATAATACATTTATGTGGAGAACACTTCTATCCTCCTCCTCTAAAGGCCCGAAGGCCCTCATTTTTAATGATTTTGATAATCCACCTTTCAAGGGGTGAGGTGGAACACTTACAAGGCTCGTAGGCGTAAGTATTACCTATCCCATAGGCCTTAGACGAATTCATTGCCCATAGGCTTCAAGCATTACGTACAACCCAGACTAACTACCTGAAACTGCTCCTCCCCAGCATCTTCATCGTAAAATAAGCTCTCCACCTTCGCATTGCTGTTCAGATAGGCATTCCCGTGAATGCATAGGCTTGTCTCATTGGTAGGTGACATACCCTCTCATTCTTGCAATCCGTTTAGCTCTGTTGTGGTGAAGGCTCATTGCTCATCCTTTTTTTAGAGCTTGATTATTTTTGGTTGTATGGTTTGTATATACACTAAAGGTGGCACGAAGGCCTTGAGGTGGCCCTAAGGTCTTACAGACCCGAAGGCCTGGGTGGCCGAAAGGCCTTAGTGGTCTCAGGGAACAAATCGGTGGCCCAGAGGCCCAAACGAGGGCATATTCTTGGCTGCTACACTGCCAAACAATTCCTACTACAGCTCCTGCTACAGTACTACACAGTTCCCACTATAGTACCTGCTACAGTACTGCATAGTTCCCGCTATAGTACTGCTACAGTACCCCAAAAATTCTGCCTCAACTTGGATTTGATCCCTGGTTGCTTGGATGCACTTACAGAGTCCTTACCAACTGGGGTAAGGCTCATGTGCAGAACAATGCTCTAAAATATAGAAAAATGACTAGAATAATAAAAAAAAGACAGATCTGAATGAAAATATTTGTATGGGGATTACCACAGACATAAAGCAGTAGTGGTTTATTCTATGCCACAAATACCCACACTGACGTTGACGGTTGATTTTGGTAATACTAAGAATTTTAATATTCAGATGACTTAATGGAAAACTTGATATTAAAAGTTAATACACAATAAAATACCTTCTAATAGGTTTTATTATAATGGAAACAAGTTTCATTCTTATTTTTTTCTATAACTATGATGTACTAATGGGACCAAGATAAACATTAGAATTCCATAATAGTTCATTAATCCAGGGATAATTTTTCTTTTCATTATTTCTGGTGTAGAGTATTTATACATATGGATAGTTGTTTCTGTCAATAATATTGAGAAATATGAGGATTAAGACAGAATTTGTGTGAACACATAAACTCAAGGAATCATCAGGCTGTTGAATCCCCCAAATCAATACGCATATTTTCATGGTAAATTTCTACTATAATATTTTGATAAGGATTAAATGTGTCAATCGAAACTATGTTTGATGTCAAGGAATTGGATTAAAAATGAATGATTTAACAAGGATGTTTTTATAAATACTTCCCATAATGAATAAGATCATATTGTTCTGAGGGTCCTTAATAGTGGTTGTAGTTTAAACAAGATGGGAAATGAGGATCTTATACTAGTAATCAATAAATAGAAGGAATGCACAATTAGAGATATATATTATGAATTCCTAAATATTATTGGATTTGGGAGAGCCAAATTTGGGTTATAGATATGAGACACGTAAACGTATTGGTTGTTTATTATCTCTATCAGAAATTATTAATTGTCAGTCGATTTTGTAAATCAAAATTTACAAAAAAATTTAACAAGAAGAACTATATCATCTAATAAACCGAAGAGTAAATATTTATGATGGGGAATCACTTAAACAGTAATATATACCTTGTATTTAGAGAATAAAATATGTGATTTTGATAAAAAGATGAAGATAATAGTTTGTGTCATTGAAAATTGTTCAATTTGTGATAATAAACCAAAGAGGACTGAGTGAAAAGTGAGGGTTCTCATAGTCTACCAAATTTTTTTTGTAAACAAATATATATATGTAATGCCTATGAAAAAGTTAATATTACTAAAAATACATTAAATGAAAAAGTGTAATGATTAAACAGATTACCTAAACTTTTTTATATTGACGTGGGTGGACCAACATAATCCCCACCTATCAATCAAAAGAGACATTGTGTGTCTTTAATTGATTATTTTAGTAGTATTACATTGATTTTAGTCTTCATATACAAGTAATATGTTCACAGTTTGAAAGAAAAATATCATAGTGACATGGAAATGAATTATGGATAAGAAATATAAAAATTTCGAGTTGATAGTAGCATAATTTTTACATATATATAGGAGAGGGATTACATCAAAATTAATCGGATAAAGAATAATAACTTATTATTGTGGAATCCTCAAGATAATGGTATTATTTAATGGAGAAAAATAATAATTAATAACATGGGTATAATGATTCTCATGGTAGAGGACATACCAAATATGCATTTGAAGGAATCGGTCTTTTAGTATGTTAAAATTTATAATATATTATTATTTTTTATGATCAACTAAAAGAATCTATAAAAGTTATAGTACGAATATAAACTGAAATTTAGGTACTTTTTAATCATTATATGTACATTTATTATTATTAATAAGGATAAACACATGATTCTTGAAAACAATGGTGATGAAGGTACATATCGTAGCTACAAATGAAGAAGAAAATCATATAAATAGAAAAGAAATGTTTTTAAGAGTAGTGAGTTTAATGTGGTGGAGATTTAGAAGAAACCTTAACAAATCAGTTAACAATTTTTTTAGGATAGAGAAAAATAATTCATTATCCTAGGGGATGTGTAAGTGACTAAATTGTATTAAAGGTAAGATACTAAATATAGGTATAATTAATTCATATTGTTATCTAAATTGAATCCAAATATCCAAGTTAAAATTAATTAAGAAAATATCATTAGTGACCGAATAGAACCAATGGATTCTAGGACAATTAATTATTTATAACTTATATCCCTCTTTTCCTTGTTAGAGATAGAATTATTTTATGAAGCTACTGGAGATTATAATTACATTGAGAAACCATGTATTTTTATAATAACTAATTTTCATGTATTATTAATATTCCTTAGAAATACATTGTATAGTTATATTTTTATTTGAATATTAGGTTCTTTTTCAGTTAAAAGTGTAAAATCTTTATTTTTAACCAAATTTGATTTTCATGCATTATATAGTATTTTTTATAATGTTATTTCTAAATAATAGAATTTTAATATTTCAAAATAAAATTTATTTTTAATTAGTTGTGTACAAAATATCTTAAAATGAAATTTTGATTAATGTTCTAAAATTTATTTTTCAATGAAAAGTAAAAAATAATAATTTTTATTGAAAATATTATTATCTATTTTATTATTTACATAATAAAATTCTATCATGGCTATGTTTTAAAATTTTATAAGATTATTTTGATTTTAAATAATCAAATTATTGTTTTTATGATAATTATATACATAAATTTCTTATAAATACATTTTATGTTTAAATGGAAAATTTTAGGAAAAATGATTTTTAATTTCATTTTATCGGTTTAAATTTAAAATATAAAATTTCCTCTTCTAGGATTTTTATATTACAAAATTAATTCAACATTTTTTATATGTGGGTCCAAATTTGGAAAATAAGACCCTTTGATTTTTATAAATTATGTTACATAATTTTAGTATTTTTCATTACCTTGTTAGAAAATGTAATTCCACTTGTTTTATTATATTTATTTATATTACATATGGATAAAAAATTACATGGTTAGTTTTAAATAAAAAATTTAAAATTGAAATGATTTTTTCAACATTTTAATATTTTTTAAAATATTATTTTACTAGTAATTGCCTCAATTTCTTATGAAACACTAACAATGTTCTTGTGCAAGCAGTAAAAAAAGTATAAAATGAGTTTGAAAACTCTAAAAATAATATTTTTGGAGTGCCTTTTTGTGATCCATGATTTTTTAGATAAAAATTAAATTTGGGATATTATCTTATACATTGTTTTCTAATTCCACTACTTTGTGATAGTTTTAAATGTAAAATTAGTGGTATTGTCCCAAAATTGACATTAATAATTATTAATAATTAATAATTTTTTTTTAAGATATTTAAAATTATTAAAAATCATACCATATTCCATTTTCAAGTTATATAGTTGATGAAATAATACATGGTCTATTTATAAGACATATTTCATAGTAACTATATTAACCCATGAGGAGTAAAATATATTGATAGCATCGTAACTGTGAAAAAGATTATTGAAGGATTAAAACAAAATGATAAGGGTAACAATATTATGGAAAATTTTCCCTATTTTATTTTATGTAATTATTTTTTCCATTATTAATATTATATTTTAATTCTATCATTTTGGAGTAATTTTCAAAAAAAAAATTATTTTTTATTAATTTAATATTTTATGAAATTCCTAGAGTACCACTCACATCTCTTATAAATGAGCACCAAGTATTCTAATTTATTCACAATTAAAAATAATTTTTATTTCTGAAAATACTAATTAATATCCCTTAATTACATCAACATACACATTCAAATTTATTTAGTAAGGGTATAATACCAACCTCAGGAGTCTTATGGAGTAATGAAATGGAGGTTGTTCGAAGAAGAGGAATAGTTCTTGACTGAGAATTTTTATTATTTAATTTATTCCTCTAAGACCCTAAAATATATTTAAAATATTATGAAATTATTATTAAAATAATATTAAATATATTAAGGAATTGATATGTTAATGGATCATCCTATATTCTTTTCATTTTCCTCCAAATGGGGAATGAAACAATGGTTTATGTGTACATTTGACTACCACCTCAGGAAACAATTTAATTAATTTTCCATAAAAATATATGAAAGTTTCATATAAGGATGAAATTAATGTATATATATGTTATTAATGTCATATTTATCATTCTTATAGAATAAAATATCATTTAATTCCTTTCCATCCTCTTACTGAAAAATGGAAGCATCGATAATGTGTTTGTGTGGGCTATGAACTTCATGATGTGATGTGATTCATTTTTTGTCCCCACATCACATGGTTGATATATATATATATATATGTATTTATGTTAAATGAAATAAAATGGTATTTATTATTCAAATATCATATTCGAAATATTAAATAATACATACTGTGTTTTTATATTGGTCATTGTAAAATGGAAACGTTATTCAGGCATATGTACAAACTATTGTCTCCATTATTGTAATGTAGTTCATTTTTCACCACTATATTTAATGGTTCATTCTAAAAAAATAATTGTTTTATAAAATTATAGTTATGTAAGTATTAATATTTTTTATGTTAGGAAATATTGAAATGTCTGACCATAGTCATCCTACCAAAGTCATTTTGGACACATGATTAGAATATCCAAAATATGTCTTACATAAAGTTTATTGAATATATAATAATATATAAAATAATATTAAGTTAAATTAAATGATAAATAAACATGAAAAATTTTATTAATTAAATAGAGAATTTTAAAAAATTATTATTCTGGAAAATAATGAAAACACTTGTTGATTCATGATCAAGGAAAAGGGTTTTCTTTTAAAAATAATTTCTAAAAGTTTCTCTTTTAATGATTTTTCATCCATGTCTCTATATTTACATTATAAATGTATTCATATAGAATTTAACTAACTAAAAATGATGTTAAATAGTAAGTTATTTTTTTCATTAAATACGTATCTAATAAAATATTTTCATCGATTGTTTTTTGACTTTCATTACAAAAGACAAAAGAATTGTTCTATTTTATCTTATAAGGGAACATAATCATTACCCATAACTATAAACCTTATATAATATTTTAATTAATTCATTATAATTAATATTTCATTCATATTAAAACCTTATTTTCATATCCTAATGTTAATTTAAAAAATGCTCTCAAAATGGAACTGGAATTTCAATATCTTGAAATGTTTTCTTATGGGTGAATTTTATATTTTTTTTGAAGTAATGTTTGAAATTATAGAATTTTATAACATTCTATCATGTTATTGACAATTGGTATTGTTATAAATTTGGGTGGCTTCATTATACACCAATTATAGGAAGATTGATTATTATCCAGGATGGGTGGTTCTGTGGTAAACCATGGAACAATGGGTCTATGATAGGCCTCTAATGAATTGGACATGGATATTAAGCATATGATTATTTGATTTGTAAATGTGATTGTAACTGAGATATATAAATTATTTATGAAGATAAATACAATTTTTATTATTGATTTATATGTTATTTTCTGTAAAAACTTTTATTCATCAAGGTAATATATTGATCTTATATTTAAAGGAATGTATATTCTATGTTTTAAGTGTAAAAATTATTAATATTTTAAAAAGTTATTGTGAGTTTTTAGGATTGAAAATCGACCATTATGTGTTTTATTATTCATTTAATATTTCTTATAATTTTTTTTTAAGAATTTTATTTTTCATAAATAGTGATTAATTGGCTAATTATTTATTTATTTCAAGCCAAAAATTTGATTTCAACAAGAAAAATTTTATATTTATTCATAATTAAATGATTTTCAGTCATTATTTATTTTTAAATACATTTTTAATATTTGTATTCTCATATCATGTTATATTTGTTTTCTTGTGGTATAATGATATGTAAATGATAAGAAAAAGTCGAGTTCAATGTTGTGAAGATGATTCGTGAATGTATAACATGTTTCATTTTAAAAGAACATTTTTATGGGAAAATAGATACTTAATATTAGTGTTCAATTTATAATATATAGGTTTTTTTACAATTCATTAAAAAACTATATAATCTTACACCCCTATCAGTTATTTTTAAATTTATTAATTTGAAGTCTAGATTAATATCAGCTGAATATTTAATTCTCATGATCATGTTATTATATTTGGTTTTAGATATAGCTTAAGATAAACATATGGGTTAAGAGAATGTTAATATATAACCTTGAATATATTGTAAATTATTCATAGGTTAAAATGACTTAGAATTTGATAATTACCTTGTATTTTATTCTAAACAATGTTTATTCAGAATGGTTTAAAAAATAGAGAATAGGGAATAAAAGATAAAAGTCATAGAGGGGAAAACCCATTCAAAATAAAGAATATTTAATTGTTGGAATTAGAATTGATACGATTTTTATAGTAATGGGCCTTTTAAAACTCAATATAAAATGTGGTGGAATCTTTATGTGAGGGATTCTAAATCGACAATAGTGGAGGATAATGATAGTGGAGAATTTTATGGGATAACATCCTCTAACATTCAGTGGAACATCTGATCCAATGATAAATGGCGTATGGATTAAATATTTGTAGAATATATTCTATGTCATGGGTTATTCAGATCATCAAAGTGTATGTCATACAATTTAATAATTTAAGATGAATCCAATCAATAGTGTACAATGGTTAAGCATACTATAGTAAGTGATAAGGCTAATAACTTGGAATGGGATTACATAATGAGTATTTTTCGTGAGTAGTATTTTCCTATGGCTATACGAATTATGATGGAAATGGATATCATATAGTTGATAAAAAAGAGAAAGATTATGATGTTTCATATAAAAATAAGTTCACCTTTGTGGAAAGGTATATCCCAAATTTTATTGGGGAACATGATAGTTAAATTAACTCATTTTATATATAATTGATGCCAAGATATCTAATGAAATTGTCTTCCTTTGAGGATAAATGTTATGAAAAACTTGTTTGATGTTATGTGAGTGTATAAATAGATTTTAGATGATCTTGTATTTCATGAAAACAAATAGAAGAAAAAGGATTATTGTTAGGAAATTGTGAATATTATAAAAATAAAATCTATAGGTAGGAAAGTCAGGTTTCTATTTTGTGATAGTTTTAGTAAGAATCACTGTATAAAATTTCAATAAAAATATGTGAAGTTATTTTTACATGGAATTTTAGGGAACATAGATCAGGAATTTAAGGTAAATGATCATATATAAAATTAAAATCTGATGGAAAGATGCTTCAATTTCAATTACATGGGGAATTATGCAAACATATTTCTAAACACAGTCACTAAGGGTTAAAATCATTACTATTAGAAGAAAAGGTTGTTATAAAATTTGTTTCTACTTCTATGGTTGACATTAGACCATCAAATTTAGGGGTGATAGGTATGTTACATGTTTATTTTAATTCTACCTATACCATGTTTGATTTTACTTCTTCCCATTTTTTTTATTAAATTTGAAATTGAATTGATATTATCGCCTCATTATTGTATGATAGAACATTTGGTGAAATATTTATGTGGATATTTTAAAGAAATATAAATCTATATGATTCTTCCTATTATTATCAGTGGAATGGTATTTCTTGAAAATATTTTTAAAAAATTCCATGGTAGATTTTAATTATAGTTTGTGATTTTATTGGATTTTAGTTCTTCATACCAACCATGATTAAAGATCTATGAAATATATATTCAATTATTTCATCAGTTTGATATCCTACCATGATGTAGAGAAATTAATTTGAAATGGTTGTTTATGTCACCTAGAACATGTTGTTAAAAATTATGAAACTATTCATATTAGTGATTCTTTAGTTTTGAATTAATATATGAATTTTTTTATGGATGATTTACCATGTGTTATTCTTGATCAAGAGGTTGAGTTTACTGTTGAGTTAGTACCTCATACTATACGTATTTAAAAATCCACTTATAAATTAGTATAATTAAAAGATTTAAAATTGAAAAATAAATTACACGATAATCTGGATAAGGGTTTCATTTTTCTTAAACATTCACCATCGTTTTCTCATATTTTTTTGTTAAGAGTTAAGACTGATATATTAGGATTTTAATTGATTTTAGATACTTAAATAATATCCCTATTTCAGAATATTACACATTACCTGCTATCAATTATTTTTATTTAGATCTAGAGAGAATAATATTTTTTTAATAGTGATCTAATGTATTGGTAACATCAGTTGAAGGCGAAGGAGATAAATATTATAAAAATCGTATTTCATACTAGATAAGTGGATTATGAGTTTTTAGTTATTCCCTTTGGATTGTATATTGAACATACAATTTTTATGGATCTTATGAATATAGTTTTTCATGACTATTTAAAAAGATTGTGGTTATGTTAATTGATGAAATATTAGTATATTATAAGTGTCATGAAGATCATAACAAACACCTATGAATTCTATTATCAAAACATAAATAAAAATTATATATAGAAATGATTCATATAGGGTAAATTTTGGTTGCACTAGTTTTATTTTTATCGTCATATTGTTTCTAAATAAGTAATAAATGTTAACCTTTCTAAAACTGAAGATATTGAAGAATGAAAAAGACCAAAAAAAGACACAATGATTTCAAGATTTATTGGATTAGGGGGTTAATATAGGATGCTTGTAGAAAATGTTTCTCAACTATAAATCCCACTGACTAAATAATCATTAAAAGGAGATAAATTCATTTGGTTGAAATAATGTGGTGATTTTTAGGAACAAAAAATATGATTCATGAATGTGATAGTTTTGGTCTTATGATATATAAATGATGATGTTTTCATCTATAATGATGATTTGATGAATAGAAATGGTTTTGTACTGAGGCAGAATAGTAAAGTATTCTTTATGCTTTATGGAAATTAGAATCTCATGAATTTAGTTATCCTATACATGATTTAGAATAATCTACTATGGGTTTTTCTTTTAAAATTTGGACGGATCAATTATATGGAGTATTGTGTGAAATATGTAATGATCATAAAATTGTTAAGTATATATTAACTAAAAATGTAGAACATGTGGCATAAAATATGGTTGACAGTAATTATGTATTATGATTGTACACTTAATTTAAATATTGGAAATGAAAACAAAGTAATCGATGCTCTGAGTTGAAAAGATCATGTATCATTAACCCAATTAAAATTATAACATTGACCTTTTGATATGGATTTGATAAATTCTGGACATGAAATTGTGCATATAGGAACTTAATCTATTTTTTATTAGGATATATTACAGTCTTATTTGATACAAAGATTTAATAATGTTCTGAAGAAAGACCATGGGTTGTAAGAAATGTTATAATTTGTTAGTAAGGGTAGGTTACCTAAATTTAGTATTGATGAATAATTTTTTTTTGAGAATAGGGGAGAGATTATATGTTACTTTTGATTATTAATTGATGAGATAATTGTTGAATGAATTTACTATTTCCATGTATTCAATTCGTCCTTGAAATAATAAGATTTATAAAGACCTTAAAGAGTATAACTTGTGGGATTACATGAAAATTGATATTGATAACTTCACCATTAAATGTTTGACTTCCCAGTAGATTGATGTTGAATAAAAACTGATGAAGGGGATGCATCAAAATTTTACAGTGCCAATGTAAAACTGAGGAAATATATCTATTGATTTCATGTTTGGATTACAAAATACATATCAAGGTAATAATATTATTTGGGTTACCATTGATCAACTAAATGAATACCTGAATATCCTACCCATTTGAGTTATAAATTCTATATTTCAGCCTTTTTTTTCTGTACCTCAAGAGATAGTAATTCCTCCTAATTTTTCCCTCTTTATTGTATCTGAACGTTATCCCAAGATAAAATCCAATTTTTTACGAGGAAATATGAGGTCATTGTGTAATGAAGTAAATTTCAGTAATGTTTTCCATCCTAAATCTCCTATAATGATTGAGAAAATGATTCAAAACATGGAATACATGCTTTAATATTATTAAATTGATTAATTAGGATATTGTTATCATAATCTATTTTTATTTTATTTTTATATTAAGAATTATTATCTTTCCAGTACACATGTGGCACCTATTGTAGAATTATATGTATGGAGGTGTTAGAATCCCTCATTTTTGGACGAAGCAGGAGAAAGGTTGTTATTGGGACCAAATTTGAAATGGGGTATTGTTGTTAATGAAAATAGTATTAAAAACATATAAGGATGACACATATAATGAATAATGTCTAAACAGATAATCGGACGAAATCTCTTTTATTCAAGGTAGGTGATCGTGTATTTCATAAAATATCTAAATTTTAATGTGTAATGGGTTTTGCTAAAAAAAAGGGATTCTACATCCACAGTTCATTGCAAAATATTAAATACTAGAGAATTTTTTATTATTTTCTTAACAAGTATATTTTCATCCACGTTTATCCTAGTTACATAGATTTTTCAAGTTTTTATCTAAAGAATTTATGTGCGTATGTTATATTACAATGATTTTTTGGTTCATTATATCTTAATAATGTTCATTTTAATTTTTGGTCTCTATATTTAGTATTTGGTATACAAGTATGTTATAACCCAACACAATGTAGGTTAGGTTGAACCAACAATGATATAGATTTAAATAATATAGATGTATAATGAAATAATATAATTATAATCTAATGTTATGATAATGGTAAATTGTTTTAGGGTTGAATTAATTTTTCGTTATTTATTATGATAACTTCCTCATATTGATAATGTTTTTCAATTCAGGTAAAATACTTTGTTGTTAGTAATGGATTGAAATATAAATAACCACGGATGTGAGGTAAAATGATGAGATTACCAATTTGAAGAACCCATCCGAATTATAATGAGAGTTTGAACCCATAATATAACATTAAAATATCTGTTACTAAATATAAATAACAATGTGGACATAGTCAAATCCCCAAACACACCAAATAATAGAAGTATTAAATAATTATTGAAATATTTTTTGCCAAGATAATGATGGACAAAAAATTTAATCCCCTTCATGTAATTTTTTGGATAATGAACCCAGAGAAATATCATCAATGAAATGGAAGACCTTTAATGTGTAGAAAGAATGTATATAGAGAATATAAGTGTTATGTTAACATGATGGATGGAATTTTTTTCCATGTCAATACATAAGATATTAAATTTAAAAAACCATATGAAAAAATAAAAACAATTATATCTACTATTAATTCAACGTTGAATTCATTTATTACTATGTGATAATTATAATTGAAAGGATATAATTATTTTATGGGGTAGAAGATAATTCTCCACTAAGATATCATAATATATAATAAACATTAAATAATTTAATGTGTTCTATAAAATTTTTCTTAAGATAGAACAATCATAAAAAACCACAATAAACTAATAATACATTATTTTTTAATCTATAATTATCATTAGGATGATAAACCATTGATATATATTATTTTTTAAATGGGAATATTTGTTATGAATTGGCATTTAAATGGTTATTTTTAATAAGTTTAGTTTTTTACTTTATTATGTACATTCATATAAAAATATTAATTAAAAAAATTTAATTTAAATATGAAAAAATAAAATTTATTTCTAAATTCTATATTAGAAAATTAGCATTGGATGTAATTGTGAGATTTTTCTAAAATAATCATTTTTATTTAAATAATAATAGAATATATATTTCAATAATAGAATTACTTTAATATTAACTATATTTATTTGGATTATTATTTATATAATATATATATATAATTTTATATAAATAATATAAATGAAAAATTTTTACATTATCAAATCCATGATTATTATTTTAGAAAATGAAATTATATTTTATGAAAATTATTATTCTTTTTTTATTTAAATTTACACATTTGGAAATGTTATTTTACAATTATTGTATTGTAAAATAACTATTAATTGAATAATTATAATATTTTTTATATCATTATAATCAATTAAATTGACAAATTTTTATACGAAACTGTATGCAAAAAAATTCAATTTTTTTTAAAACGCATTTTTTAACATTACACACAATATGAATAAGATTAATTTCCCTACATAGATAATGTCAATTAAAAAACTGATTCTTATATTTTAGAAAATTATTTTGATAATATTTATTAGGTAAAATATCATTTTTTGGTCATAAAATATAGAATTTTAGAATTAATTGTATTTACTATGTAATTTCTTAATCAATTATTATAAAAAAATTGATTCATTGGTATCATGGAATTTATACCAAATAAATTTAATTGAATTAAATAGAGGATAAATGCTATTCCAAAAAACCCAAATTTGGTAGTATGGGATGTTTTATATTTTTTATGTTGCATATAATAACTTTCTGACAAACTAGTTACCCTATTTAAATGTAAAAGTTTATACTATATTAACAAAATAGAAAACCCCATGAAACACGTTACAAACATTTGGGTAAATAATAGGTTTACTTATTCTTTACATAAATACACCCACACTCCATTATTCTGATATAATGGTGGTATTGATTGTAATATAAAATAATGTTAAAGGGTTATAAGGCTAAATGATACAACCTATGTCATTAAGGTGCACTATTTTTTTCTGGATTATATATTATTAGAACTCTATATTTTATCATCCACACACAAGATTAGTTTTTAGTATGGGTAACATCCTATAATTTTTCAAGTGGTTTTTTGTGATTTATTAAAAATCATAGTAAAGGGACATGTGTTGGACTTTTGGGGAAGTCATTAGGTTGAGGAACTGCTGAGGAATGTGTGGTGAGCCTAGAAAAGAGGAAAAGACATAACTGTTGACAAATTGGGGTTCTTGAGGGACCCAATTGTTATATTGGTATTAATGGAAGAACCTAGATTGCTATATAGTGGAACTTCCGTTGTTAATATGTAGATTCTACAATGACGACATTATTCTATAAAGTAGGGGTTGATATAACACCCTATAATGTTAATTGATTAAATGGATAAATTTTACTACCAAAGTCTGCAAGGCACACCTTTATATTTGGAAACCTGCATGATTAGGATTCCATAATTAACCATTCTTGGAATAAATTAGTGGTAAGGTTATGTGACCTCATAGGATGTTTCATCAGTTGTGTGTGAGTGAGGGAGAAACGAACTAAAATAACATGTGTTGGCATGTAGAAAAAATCATTAGTCTGATGACCCATTTGGGAATGTGGGTTGGATGTAAATAGGGGAAAACAAATGTTTATAGGGAAAATGGGGTTCCTTGTGGCCCATTTTTTGGGGAAAAAAGGATAACTTAGGGTCTCAGTTGTTGAATGGACCCTTGAATAGTGTCATTGATCTATTAAAATATTAAGTGTTTTCTCAAAAGTGGCTTTTTCATCTCTTATGAAAGGGGTAATATTAATTCCTTTAAAAAATGATTCTCCAATTATATATATCCTGGAAAATCTTCAAAAATATAATCTCCTAAAATTCCAACACACTCTGTTAATCTCTTATTCCTGCTATGTTATCATATACCCTTTTATTCAATGATGTTTTCCAAGGAAATATCATGTCTGTAATGTTTTTATTATACTCTTCATATGTTTTCAACCTTAATAATATACTTAAAAATAATTTATATACCTAATAATATAATGAAATAAGTATCATAATTATACTAATATGTTATTATATTATTGTAAAAAAATTATTTCTTCCTCTCTATCTACTAATAAAAACAATTGTTTCATTAGTGTGTTGTGCGGACTATACATCCATAAGTTATCAAAATATATTTTTCAGTGATTTCATTCAAGGATGATCAAATAGATTTTATATATTATTAAATAGGATATATATATAAATTTATAATGATTCATAAATTTCAAATTATCATTTACTACCATTCCCTCTCATTCATTGATAAATGGAAACATTAATTGTGTGCATGTGCTTACTATCACCTCCATGAGTAATGAGTTTCATTTGTTCTCACAACCAATAGTGGATGGATTTAAAAATATACATGATTTATAATAATTATTTTCAATAAAATAAAATATTCTATATATTATGATTATTTTTATGACACTTTTGACCATGGTCAGCATACACAAGGAGTTGTGGGAAAGGTGACCAGACAACCTCAATTAACCATCATAGGTAAGAAAAGTATATTATAAATAAATATAATTTTATTTTTAATCAAAATTTTCATATAATATATATATATAATTATTATTTGGTATTTATCTAATCAAATACATCTAATTATTCAGAAATTTAAGTGAAAATGAAGAACACTTTTGGACACTAGTCATGAGTATTTATCTAAATTTCCCTTTATTTATAAAATTATTTTAATTATGAACCAATATTAACCATAATGGATTTTTAATGAAAATTTGTATTATTTATCATGATATAATAATATGTATTTCATTTTTTATTTATAATGGTTTTATTATCCAAAAGTTACCATAACGATAAGGGGTTTTGTATCTGGTTCCCCTTTTGAGACATTTTGTTATTATAAAAAAATATATGTTTTGTGGTTTTTACAATAAAAATTTGTGAAAAAATATCATCAATTATTTTTTAATAATTTTATAATATGATCAATTACTATAAATATCTTTAATAGGGCTTGGATGAAAAATCTACTCATGAAGAAAGGGTTTTCAAGGCCTAAATTCTAATTCCTTGATAAATAAAACATTTTCTACACCAAAATTTATTAGTTTGGTGATTTTAGTGAATATGGATGCATTATACACATAAAATTATTATTTCATGGGATTTAATATCCCAATAATGTTCCCTTATTCTTGTAGCTATTGAAAATATTGTTTCCTTTGTAGAATGGTTTTTAAGAAACTGAAATCCCCTCCCAAGAGTTATAATGTTTTATCTAGAACATAATTATTTCATAATTGGGTTCTCTAAATCTCATATTTTATTATATTTATAATCTTATTTTATAAACTTATGTTTTAATATATATAATTTCTAATTACTCTTTTTACCATGTGAGTTTTCAATAATGGTAACATCATGTATTAAAAGTGTCCCTTTTATTTTAAAATGTTTGGTATTCACATTTCTTATAGAATATATTATTTAATTTTCATGGAACCATCATTAAATATTCATTTAAAATGAGAAGATTCTAATTTTTTTCACTTAACATTTTGAATAGGACCTTAGGATGTATCTTGTAATATCATTATTTAAATAAATATTAAAAATGTTGTGTAAATTGTCTTTTATATTTTCACTTCCATTTTCCCTTCAATTTTCAATTATTTTCATCAATATGTTTTATTTTTCATGATATATTCTCTATTAGGTATATTTTATCATTTGGGGGTGATTAAGTCATGAATCTAATTAGTAAAATTTATGATTCTTTCTTTGGAATAATCACTCAATTTTTGTTGTGGTAATGTAGTCTATGTAATAATCCTTATAGAATTGGTTTTTTATAATAGAGATTTATTCTATTGAAACCATCTACCTTATTACAATGTATAAATTGTTATAATTTTATTCATGTAATGAATTAGTTATATACTCATTCCTCTACATGGTGTGAATATCACATTTTACATAATATTTATTGGATGCTCAATTATAAAAAATATACTTTTATTGACATGGAGAAAAGTATTGAAAATTTGTATGTTTTTGTTGTAATAAGAATAATTATTTGAATGATGACTATGAGATTATTGACCATCCAACTTGTTAAAATGGATGACTAATAACCATGTTATCCATTTAATTCAAACTGGGAAAGGTATTTGAATTTTATTGACTATTGACTGATAATAATGGTTTTTATCAATATTATTTACATTTTCATCATTATATGGATAAAAATGTTTTATTGAGTAATATGTTCCTCAGGGAATGATATTAATGGTGTTGATGTGTACAATCCAAATATTTTTATTCAGTTCCATTTTTTTTCATTATTATTATTTTAACACTTGAGTATTTATTTCTATTTATGGGATATTTGGTTCTGTTTGGGGATTAAAAAGTTATTTTGGAATTTTTCGAAGAAAAATGGAAAAGATCATGTCTTGGGGGTGGACATTGAATTTCATTAGAGTGTATTGGCCAAGGAAAATTGGAAAGGACCACTATACTATGGCATGGTAAAGGGAATAGACTCTTGGTGGCCACTATTTCATGAACATCTAGAACATGTTGTACCAAGGGATGGTGGATGTCATGGAAAGGCCCAAAATCATTATATTCAATCACCAAGGAGTGGGCTTGGTAATTTCATGGCGTTTTAACTTTTTGAAATTTCTATACTATAGTATGAGAATTCATGATGGTTAATCCAACCATGTGATTTTTTAATGAATGATTTCATTACATATTTGGATTTCTTATCCTTATATTAAACATCATGATCACTTTCCTTTTTATTAAATATTTCATTATGATCAATCCTTAATAAGTTTATGGCATTCCAATTTCTAAACTTGGTGACCAATTTATTCATATTTTTCCAATTCAATCATTCTAGATTACGTGTGAATGACAATTAGATTTTTATTTTCATTGATCAAATTACCGGTAATACTTATGTTATGGTTTCTATTCAATATCCTTTGAATTTTAGGATATGTGTTATTTTTTTGGGATGTTAATTCGTTTTTATGGTCACCTTTTTCAACTATATAATTCATCACCTTCATTATGGGTCCCAGATTCCTTGTTGTGTGCTTACCATATCCATTCTTTAGGTATGTGTTTTTTATATAATTCCATTTCAAAATGTTACCTTTGATGCATGTTTGTCTCTTAATTTTAAATAAAATCTAATTGGGAATATGTATTCGAGTCTTTTGATTAATGATGTCTAAATGGAATGGTGTGTGTGTGTTTGTGATCATTTTAGTTGTGTAATTTAAAATAAATTATTAATTTATTGAAATTTTATTTGAGTTAAAATAATGATTTGATGAAATAATTTATTAAATAATGGAATTAACTGACTTTTTTATTTTAAAATAGAATTAGTTTTTTGAATTAAATAAAATTTCTTGAAAACCCATTTGAAGTTTGTTATTAAAATTGCAATATATTTTTTGAAACATGAGCATGGGTACAGTAAAATTATTGATTATTTTAAATGATTTTAGATTTATTTTAATGATTGAATTATCGTAAATTTATTATTTTTCTTAAACCACATGGGAGCATGGGTAGTTATGTGGGGAGATAACACACTAGGAATGTATTGGCTCTTCATTTAACTAGATTGACGATGGTGATTATACTATAATTACCTTAGATTAGGGAGACTATTCTTCAATATTTTTCCCTTATTTTATCTTATATAGATACATAGTTATGCAAACATATTAGAAGAAATACCTCACTGAGATGTGTGAGAATGAATATACAAAACGATCTCAAGATCTCTTAACCACCACATTATGATTTATTATAGAAGTTCTGAAAATGGTTTTAACATGATTATATTATGAATTTTATAATCTTATTAATTTTTAAAGATATTCTTATACATTTATTTTTTAGGACATTATACTTTTGTACCTATGTTACTCTAGCATTTAAGTGACTTGAAGATCGTGTTCAATATGATTTTTAAAGATTCAAACATTCATTTTTCTATATAAAATCAGTCAAATATGGTTTATTTGATATGAATTTATTATGGAATGATTTTTGGTAATACTTATATAGTTTATCTCTCACAATACATGTTTTCCTTATACATTTTTATATTTTTCATACAATATATAATAAAAGGGAATGTAACACTCAATGGAGGTGAATGACATTTGTTATAATACTATGGTAGTTAGGGATAATCGGTGGAATGTGTGTTCCATTTATTAAATATGATTTTAGTGTAATTTTGGGATGGTCCCTTTTGGTGAAATTAATTGACATAACAATTTATTGAATATTTAACTTTATTCTAGTGGTAATTTATCTCATATGGAGTGTTTGGAATGTATACATTTTAATGATATTTGTCTCTTGTTTTACTATGCTGAGTTTATCTTATGATGAAATTATTCCCTCTGGTTTTTATTGGATTTTTGGAAATATTCACCAACTCATGGGGATAAAGAACATCCTTAGTGCCATGTTGTAACTAGTTTAGTTACTATTTAGTTGGGTTGGTTCATTATAAATTGGTTTCAATGGCTATCATTCCTCTTATTTGATGTTAGTATATAGTTAGGGATATATTTGTAAATTGGATACTATATTTTAAGGACTAAATAGGTATGTTACAAGTGAGTTTCTAGCCACCTCTCATCATAATTAATCTTATTTTATAGTGTGATATTTGAAAAAGTGACATTAGAGAGTTTTATGATCTAATCGTATATATTTTAAAATGCATTAATTTGATATTTTTGTTCCCCTCATGACTTCTGATTGATAGAGTGTATAATATTATGTTTCTTGATTACTTTTTTCCTTTTTATTATTTTATGTTGCACATCACCATATCCCTATAATGATTTTGGTGGAGACCTAAGGAGGGAGATTCCCATAAACCATAATAATAGAACCCCTAGTGGATTTTAATGTTGTGGAAGTGATTGTGCATGCGGTCCACGATTTGGGTATCGTAGCTACCCCTATTATCATTTCGGATGATGAAGTTATACCTCTTAGTGAAAATAATAGACAAATAAATATGTTGTATAAGATTGGTTAAATATGGTTGAGAATTAATTAATGTTGTATAAGGTACAAGATTAAGTCAAGGTGAAATGTGTCTCCTTCAATATAGGAGGGACTAATAGAAGGTGGTGGGAATCAATAGTTCATATGGGGAGGAATATGGGATTAGGGTGAAATTTATTAAGGTATTTTTTCATTAAAATATTATATATTGATTTCATGTACGTTCCTTTGTCAATATAGTTCCTTAAACCTAATCATGGGGATCAAACTGTGACTTAGTATGCAACTCTTCATCAAGATTAATCATATGTTTCTTGTGGTGGTTTTACCAAAGAAACTAAATGCGATGATGTTTGATATGGGTCATTGTCTAGATATAAGATATTAGTGTTTCCAACTAATCATTATCTTGTATGTGAATGCGAAATATTGATCATTGATGGATGAACACGAATTGGCTAGTAAGTTGGGTTTTTTCGGAGTTCCTCATAATATGAGTTATGGATCAAGTGGTCCCTTTAATGTTATGAAAAGGTTGGATTGTTATAATGGTGAATTATATTGTGTATGATGTAAATAGAATGTATTTATTAATCTATTGTAGTATCTATTAATTTTTTACTTTCTTCTTGTGGGGAATAAGTGGGCACTCAAAGTAATAATTCTTAGTCGCACTGAAAATATGTTGCTCTTGTGGATGATCCGGTAACATGAAGTAGATTTTATATTTCCATTACACTTTATATAGTGTAAAAAGTTCAAAAAATAGTAGGATCTATAGAATAGTCTGATTCTTCATGAAAAACGAATTCCTCACATGCATCAGGAACAATTCTTCTTCATGCATTGGGTGAGTCTCCAATTGATGATCATGCTGGTTGTGTGACCATGATAGATACCATTACAATTTCTTTATGTTTAGTCTCTTATTTATTTGATAATTTTACCTATAATTTTTTCATATCTATATATATTGTATAATTATTTAATCTTATTCTAGATCTTATGACATTTTTACCGATTTTGGTACCTCTTATGAGATGAAGACTTGAAAAGTTCTATTATGACCCTCTTATTATTTCAATTTCCAGGAAATATATCATTCATGGGACTTTTTAGTTTTGGATATGAAACCTATAGACATAATTTAGTGGATTGATTGGCTGATTTCAAATAGAGGTCATATCAACTATTACCTTCAGTGGGTCAATATTAGTATCTCAAATTGGGCATGACTTGTTTTCATATAAGAATGGTACCTGAGCTCAAGTAATGTTGGACCAAATTTTTCAATGTTGGGTAGGAAGATATCCATGTTTTCCCATAATCATGATTTAGATTATTTAGGTGGTGATCTTCCTCTATTAGTGGTTGAGTTGCTTTATGTATAGTTCTTAAAATTTTATAGATTTCCACAATTGAGGGAGGTTGATTTATCTATTTACATGGTATAAGGTGCCCAAAATATTTCCACTCTTTCCTACAATATGACCCCATTTGATGTAATGTATTTTAAGATATAGTTATATGACTTTGTATACAAAGGCTTTATTTGGACTACTATGTTTCATTGAGAATAACTTAATTATTTTTCAATGAAATATGATTGTAACCATTGCCTTTATACTGATTATAAATAGAGCAATTGGGTCATGGTGATGGAGATGTATCCATTTACATGAATTTATGATTTGTTTTACCGGAAAAAAGAGCTTAATTGGTTTCCAAATATTGATCTTTAGCATAGTTATCAGTAATGCAATATCAAGGAGTCTGATATACCTAAGACATGATTCCAAGGAGTCAAAAAATCTATGATAATATTTATAAATATATTTTCTGTATATTTTTGGTAAATGTTTCTGTGATACATTATTTATGGACATGGTATTTTAATTATTCCGGATATGTTGAATGATGTAATGACATGAGTGGAACCTATATATGTAATGAAGATTAATTTATTCTCAAGATTGTTAGGTTATTATCATCAATTTGTCGAGGATTAATCGTATTTGGATTATTTAATGTCCTCTATTACACAAAAGTGAGTGTAGTTGTTTTTGGATTTCAAATTTCAAGCATCCCTTGATGAATTAAAATGAATATTAAAATTTTCTTCTTTTTTGACACTTCTAGAGGTAGAGAGGTGATATGTGGTCTTATGTGATGCAACATGTTTAGGATTGGATTATTTCTTTACACATTGTCATATCTCTGTTGCTTATGGATATATTTAGCTTTGGCCTCATGAGAAATACTAGCCAACACATTATCTTGAACTGGAAGATATGATTTAATCTCTCTATATTTAGTGGAATTACCATTTCAGGAATGTTTTACCATTTACTCTGTTAATAAATGTTTGAGATATATATTGTCTAAAAATATTTGAATATTAAGAAAAAATTGGTTGTCTATTACATATAAACCTTTGAATTCAACATTCCCTACACTTTTTGTAAGAGAATGTATTTACTGATACATTAAGAAGGATATTTCTAGACCAGATCCTTTACGATGTTCCTCTTCCTTTGAGGTATTTAGTAATTGGTGATCATAATAATTATAAATGTGTAGTACACCCTTGAACCATAAATAATTTTTATGATATAATTATCTATTTTTCAGTGTCTAATTATGTTATAATACATTAATAATTTTGTTTCTCATTGTTACACTCATTAGCAGATTAATGTCATTTATCAGAATCTTTCAGGATATCTTCTGCACCATCATATGCCAACAAAGAATTGGAATGATATAACCAATGATATTTTATTAATATATTCATTTAAAATTTATATAAATAAATAAATTAGGGTTTTGGATGATCATTTTACCAAATCAACTCAATTTATTCCCATTCAGGATACCAAAAATTTTGAGGACTTAAGATTAATTTATATATCGAGGATCATCATATTACATTGATTTCTATTTTTCCTGGATTCTAATAGGGATCCACAATTATCTTCTCATTAATAGAGAGGCCTCTAGGTAGATAAATGAACTAATTTAATGTTTATCACTAAATACAAAACATAGAAAAAATGACATATCGAATATGATATATAGATTCTTCAGGAAATTATCTAATATTTTTTCCATGACTTTGGAAGAGCTTGAGATTAACACATGGGGAAAGATTAGTATTACTATAAAAAACTATCATTAATCCATTATTACCGATTCTTTTGAAGACTTTTATGTCTAGACTTGTAGATATCTTCTCTATAGTCTAGGTTTTGGTGAAGCTAATCTGGTTGAACATAGTTTGTTTCAAGAGACAACAAAATGATTCATTTGATTCTACATTTAATGATAATAACAAAAATCCAATATAAATACTATATTTATCTTCATAGACACCATTTTATATTGGTTACTGGGTGTTTTTTAGTGTTTCACCTCATTTGGGTCACTTATTTCTTGTATAATGGAATTTCTGCATTAAGATACATCAGACCATTTGAGGTTATTGAGATGAATTGCAAACTGTTATACAATTTATATTTTCCTTTTCAAATAAAAAGGGTACATCACATGTTCCATTAATCATAACTTATAAATTATCCCTTTTAACCATTTAATGTATTTAGGAGGTAGGGGAATGATGTGGTGCCTATATTGGCATGATCGAGTAACAAGTTCTTTTTTAGACTCTAAAATAAATTTTTCATGAAAAATATATCACTTGGTTTTAGGGGATTTGGAAAGATGGTTATAATTTTCATGTTATTTGAGAGTGTTGGGATTTTATGATGATGAATTAGACAAACCAATTTACTATGGTGTCTTCTTGATAGGATTTAAAGGGTTATAAATCATTTGTAATGAAGAGAATTATAACATGCCATCTCCTCTTTCAAGTAACTTCTTTTGTTTACATTGTTTTTTTTTGAGCCTCTATTTTATCTTATAAATTTTAGGGCACTTAGATGTTTTGGAGGTTTAAAAATATTTATTGGTAATTTGGGGAAGAAAATATCTTTGATTACAGCTTGAGGTTAACTGAGGTATGTCTTCAAGGTGAAATACCCAGGCAAAAAATTCTTCAAATTCTTTAATAGGGTGTGGTCCATGAAATGGATCCCGTATGACCATCCATTCCAAAACATCTTACACAACATAAACTAGGTAATGTTAGCATCTATGTGCTATCCCAAAATTCAATGAGTTTTCTTACAACGCAATTTGATAAAGAGTTCCGCGGGGGATTCAATTTTTTATAAAATTTGAACGATCGGTTAATATTCATGGAATGTTACCCATTCAATATGATTTCATAAAATAATGATTTATTTATTTCTTTATTTATTTTTTCCTTAGATTAAACGGGTCTATCTCCATTAATTTTATAAAAATAGAAAATGGGTGTGTTATTAACTTTGTTGGAATTCTAGTTTTCCAACATGGATATTTGTTTCTTTTATTTTTATATGTTTTCTTTCATACTAGAAGTCATATGAAGGGGAATTATAGTTACATTTTATATGATATCATTATAGTTAATATTTTTTCTATGTGTTCTCCTCTATATATATTTAATTTAAAGATATATTTTTTTGTTTTGTTATTGGATGCCTTTTATTGAGGGACTCCATTTTTTAATTTATGATTATTCTTCTACTTTTATGGTCAAGGATTTAATATTAGTTGTTGAACATTTCTCTTCTTAATGATAGTGTATTTTTAAAGAAATACCATTCATATAGAAACATATTATTTGAGTTTATCTTTGAATTTTAAGTTTTATTGAAATTAAATAAATAATATTGTTATTATTATTTTTATTTCTAAATGGAATGGAATGACTCTGTGTGAATGTATTAGGTGTCTATTTATAGAAAATGGATTTGAGGAGAAAGAATGATTTGATTAAAGGAATTATCAATGGATGAAATGAAATTTTTTATGATGTTTAATGAAATGAGTTGTTTCGGATGAAATAATTTTTATTGAAAACATATTTGATATTGGTGTTTCAAATGGGATGCATGTTATGAAAATTGAACATGGGGATGATAAAATGTATTATTTATTGTAATTAATTGATATTGATTAGGACAATTAAATTCCACTAAAATGACTGTTTCCCTTGGTGCACATGGGATACTGGGTAGTTAGTGCTAAGATAAAATTTTGCTTATGTATTATATCTACCTCGAAATAGATTGAAGATAATAAATAAATTAAAAATACATAATTAAAGAGAGACTATTATTTATTATTGTAATTTATTTCCCATACAATAGGGAGATAGAATTTTTTACACACTGAAATCTATATGTCATCAAGATTTGTGAGAATACCTATAAATGAAATAAAATGTCCTATAACCACAATGTTAAGATTAATTATGGAATCCATGAATGTGATATTAAAAATATGACATTGTGAAATGTTTTACTCATGTATATTTTTATTTAATTTATTATAAATTCTTATTGGATTAAAATGCATATTTTTACATGTTTTACATTATCGTTTGAATTATTTGAAAATAATTTTTAATATGAATTATGGAATGAATATTATTCCTTATTCTATTTAAAATTGATTATATATGGTTTATATTATATGAACTGAATAAGAAATCCATTGGAAGATTCTTAATGGAATTTTGTTCTCACATCGACCCTTTTCCTTTAGGTTTTTATAGGTTTTCATATACTACATATAAGAAATGGGAAATCACCACATTGTGTTGGTATATGTTATTTATTAGAAGACCGTGAGTGTTAGTGGTTTGTAGAGACCCGAAGCTTAACGTACATCGAAATTACATTACTTTTTCAGAATACTTAGTACATAACAAAACACAAAAACATGGACGGTAATAGTTTAGTGTCTTTGGAAACTCATAATATAATCTTCTAATTGTGGTGAAAGATCTTCAACATCTCCCAAAAAGAACTTCCTCTTTTTACCTAAAACATTTCTTTATATCCTAGGGAAAAGAAAACATAAAATGGTGAGCTCAAATGCTCAGTAAGGGTAAACAAAATAAATATCAATCACATAATATACATAATAACATAACTTTTGGAAATCTTAACCTGCAAAAGAAATCATAATTTCATAACATGGGATAAATCATAGTAGTGAAATGTAATCCCAATAATCACAACCTAAAACATGAAACTTTGTGTAATACACACGTAATCATAGAGAATCATTTCTTGTTACTCAAGACTCAATGCCAAGACTATCTTAGTGGAAAAAGTCTATTTCTGAACCGAGTTCACTCCTCATTTCAGTCATGTTTCACTGAACGGGTTTAACCTGCCGTTCCAGCCATGTCTATCTCATGAGATATAAAATTATTACCCAATGAATTGGAGGGAGATATAGGTCCCACCCATCTCAAAATGATACCATTCTTATGTGTGCCACAAAATCATAAATCATACATCATTGCATAACCCGTGTAATAAAAATGGGATTCTTAAACTTCATGACATCATAAAACAATTCATATAAGATAAAGGAATTCATAAAAATAATTCCATCACAACATAATCAAATAAATGTAATAATAGGGATATAAACAGAACCCTATATTATCTTAGTTGGAATATAATTTTGATAAAACACTTGAACTCCATTCTTGAGGAAAATATCCTTTCTACTTTAAAAACATTTTTCCTTTCTTAATATGTCATACAATTTTAAACTAAAAGAAGTTGATTAAATATAATCTTGAATTCTATTAATGGAGGCTTCTTGGAAATAATGTTTTAAAAATCCATTCATGTAGTATAAGTTTAAAAAACATTATTCTCATACTTTTTTCGGAAAAGTCAAAAAGTACCTCGTACGAAAAACGACAAAAGATTTCATTCATATCTTTTACTAAAACTCACCGAAGGGTAAAATTGGATTTAAAAAATTGTAGTTTTATGGAAATATTATTACATATTGAGGAAACATGGATGTGGATGATAAAATACACCCTAGTAAATACCAAAGTATAAACAATCTCGGATAAAAATGAGATTGTGATATTTTCCCTTACCGTAGGTCTGATTTGCTTCGTAAGAGTCCGAACCTGCTTTATAATGATTTAAATAATGTCATTTACTTATTCTAGAATCATAATTATTTTTATGATATCATATATGGGTCACTTATGACTTTATTTTACCCGATATTTTGTAAATTCCATGTTAAAGAGCGTTTTGGGTAAAATTGTTTCATTTGACGTCTGTGTTTTGACTTGTAATTATTCATATGATTACTTAGATCATGATTTCTTAATTCCAGAATATAAAACATGATATATATATATATATATATAATATATTCAGAATATAAATATATATAATAGATTGGTAAATGGAAAGAAATACACCGTTCATGGAGACGGTAGGTCGTACATACCATGAACGTTGTTTTCGTTCTCTTATTGAGTTGAATGGAATTAAGTAGATGACATACATAAATATACACATGAATCAAGTATCATTATTATTTCATATATTTCATGATTACTTATTATATATACTTTATAATCATTCATGAATGGTTAATGTGGAGAATGAATCTCATCGCGTCGTGGAGACGGTAGTCCGTACGTAAGCACGAGCGATGATATCGTTCGCATGAACGTGGAATTGTTTTTGAGTGTATGTATAGTATTTCAGAATCAATATCACTTTTCAATAATCATATATAGTTATTATGTACACCATTATACCCATCCAAGTAAGGTGGTGGTGGAAAATAGATTACACCACGACGTGGAGACGGTATTCCGTACGTACGCACGCGCGGTGATTTCGTTTTCCGTAGGATGGATATATGGTGAAATAGGGTTGTTTAATACTTATAATAACATATCAGTATATGATTGATACTGATTTTATTACTTCATAATGAAACAACCTAAGAAGAATAAGTGGAAGAAGAAATAAAGTTGAACGAATCGATAACAGACATTACCTCTTCTTTGAAGTGCCTCTTTGAGATCTCCTTTTAGGGCACTATAATTGGTCTTTAGAGAAGACCAGAACCTCTAGGATGTTTCTAGGGAAGTGTAGAAGAGAATTTGGAAGGGGTTGGCCGAGCTTGAAGGCTCAATGTGGTGTGAGGAAGAGAGGGAGGAGGTGCCCTTTTATAAGGGGGGAGAGGGGCTCCTTTGGAAAAACTAAAACTATTATTTTATTATAAAGCCAAATTCGGTTTTAAATAGCTGAAAATTGAGTTATTTTGAAGCTAAGGTGGGTATGGGTAGAAATCCTCTCATCCAATATAATTTAGACAGGTTTAGGTTCCTATTTTAACCTTATCATTTATATTTAACTTTTAGTTAGATAGTTTTACTTTTACCGTGTCTTTTTGTGTTCTTACACTATAAGGTTAATATACGTACAATAAGAAGCCAAAAGAACCTCAAGTTGTTTATTATAAATATATATATACTTATCTAAGTCATTTTGACGAACCTTAGATTTTTTAGGAATAATATAACAATTAATAATATAATATTTGTTTTAAAAACTATTTTATGTCAATTATGACACTATTTAGTAATTGATTTTTGTAAGAATCATAACAGAATTCTTAGTTCGAAAAACGTTAATTATATCAATACTAACATGTCATATTAACCTAGAAAATTAGTTTAATTCATAAAATGTCTCAAATTACATTTATTTGGATATTTATAACATCAATTATGTCAATATTTCATTAATAAGATAATTACTGTATCATCTTTGTGTCATAAATAAATTAAATTATTTAATGTATAAAAATTACAAATAAAATACCATTATGTAGGAAATCTTTTTAGCTTTATAATTAATATTTATAGATGAATTTATCTTATATATAACCCTATATTAAAAATGATATATTTATTAAAATTTGATTTTAACTATTTTAACCCTTCTTTAAATAAATTAATAATAAATGTCCTAATCTAATCCAAGTGGGTCTAAATGGTCATATTTTATTCCTAAGGTTGTTTTTCATCTAATTACACTTATCAAATTGAATTAGGACATGTTTTATGGTAATAATAATAACATTTTTACCCTTAATTACCCTATTTACTTTTAACCATGGTAAAAAAAAAGTAAAAAGTTATTATTCACCAAAAATTCTTTTCATCTCATTGAACCACATTTTACTTACTGACATAAACCATGTCTCTCAGATTTTTGGAATTCCACTCAAAGAAGTGGTAAAATTATGTTTTATGAAAAATTCTTTTTTTTAACTACCACTTAGTGGTTTCAATATTCATAAAAAAAATGGAAGTTTTGAGAAAAATACCAAAAATTAGGCCTAATATATATTTGATATTATGAACTCAAAAATGTTGTCTTTTTTACCAAATTGAAAACATATCAGTTTCATTAATTAATTGAAAATTTAATTTCCGTCGTCAAAACAAATAGCGTGTTCTTAAGAGATAATAACTATCAAAAGATTGACAGTTGTTTATGTCTGGTTTAAATCTGAAATTACATCCAATGAACAAAATTGTATTAAATTTTAAAATATATTCTAAATATACTTTAAAACCAAGCAAATTAATAATTGATCACTGTTAATTATTTCAATTAAAAAGGTTGTTTATAATTAAAATTTAGTAATTTTCACTATTAATCAGAAAATGAATGTTAGCTGAAAAGTACCAAAATTTCACCCTAAGATAATTTCGATATTCAGAATCCAAAAATGAAGTCCATTTTGAAAAATAAAATTTCAAAAATTTCAATAAGTGGTTATTACTATTCATAACAGCTAGTTTTAATAATATTTTAATAGCATATCGTTTTTTAGTGAAACTCGGTATTGTGTACTACACACGCTATTGAGGAAGGTCTCGATTGCGTGTAATGCAAGGCAAGTCAAAGATGCGTGTTGTGCAAGCTTCTTTTGGTGTAGTATATAACATAAGAAATTAATGAAATTAAAACGAATATTTTTCATAAAATCATGGGGTGTTACGTGGTTACTAGTGGAAAATGTGATCAACTTATTATATTGAATATACGAGTTGCTGTATGGATGGTATATTCTAAATGATTGTGTTGATGTACCAATTTTTGAGCCTTGAATATGTATACCAATGGTAGTTTTTCTCATATTCGGTTTTTTTAATTAAAACAATTAATTCACACTTATCTACTGTATTACCTTGATGGGGTTTGTATTGTGGAAATTGCATTCCCTCTTATCTTTTAAATGCCAAGGTGCAAGTATTCAACCTATTTGAATTAGGAATTACCTTTGGTACATGTAATAACTAATTTAGGTACTATTTAGGTGGGTTATATAGTTATTTCATGAAATGATTAATCTTATGTTGAATGCATTGGAGAAAAATGATGTGATTGTTTTGGAAAAAATTATATAGTCCTTCTATGTATCTAATGGTTCCTTGAGAGAAAATAGTTTAGTTTTTGATTTTATGAATATTCCAATTATAGGATAATGTCCTAGAAACATTCCTTCATATTATGATGTCATGACTATGGACTCATTGACTGTTAATGGTTCTTGTGAATTTTTCTGGAAAACGTGTATTTAATTTCTAGATTTATACATTCCATTAGTATGAGATTAGTATTATTTATATCATTTTTTGTTTTATTTTCTAGGATATACAATGATACATATTTCATGTTTACTTTGGATTTATGTTGTTTGAATATTTATAACATAATATTTAGGCCATGTTTCCTCCATAACATATTAAGATACATGTTTCCATTATTGCGTTTTTGATGTCATCTCTTCTTATATTCTTATATTCTCTAGGTATGGTTAAAATTAAAACACATGATATGTTTATAAGGATAACATGTTTGAAATAATATGTGGGATGTAATCAATACTAGTCATAAATTATGTATTTTCATTAATAATTGTAAAATTTCCCATTTGATATAAAGAAGATGGGATTTTTCAGTTTAGATTTTGACATAATTATGTAAATCTATAAAAATAAAAATACCATTCATATGTGAAATATATTATAATTTTTATATATTTTTTATTTATGTATTGATATATCAATAATTTTACAACTAGTATAAAATAATGTATATAAACTATGAGTTTATGAGAAATAGATCTTGAAGTATGCTTATAAGGCATCTAATATTTACTCCTATTTCATGAAAGTAATTTATAATAATTTTCCAAGATATTATATATCACATGTAGTAAAATATTTTTAAATTAGCTTTTATGTCTACATTAATTAATAGTGAGTTTGAATAACAAGATTTTAATGAAAAAAAGTGTCTGTTTTGTTCTTTATAATGATGGATAAATAGTAGTGATATTGATGAAAGATCTATTCGAGTCCAAATAAGCACCAAGAGCATGCTATTTTAGGATGGAGAGCCTCTTGAGTAAAATGAAGTTAACTAAATGAAAATTCAAAAAATATAATTATTTGGGAAGATGAGAAAACATATTGTTACTTTATTTATATATATAGATGAAATCATTTTTTCATGTGATAAGGATTATTCATTTGAAGATATTTTATATAATTTAATGTGAAATTCAAAAATATACGTTCATGGAGAGATAAATTAATTCTTGGGATTTAATTTTGTATAAAAAGAATATTTTTTTACACTCGATGAAAATATTATAAAGAAATTGTCAATGTAATTTAAAATTGAAAATTTCAAACTCATGAATGTTGGTGTGATGCTAAGAAAGGGTGATGGAGAAATAAGTGGGAATTGGAATAAGGTTATATGGTTATTTTGATGTTTTTTATCTCACAAAATCATGATCTAGTTTTGATTATGAAATCTCTTTATTTTAGTGGTATAAAAGTGATCCAAAATAATCGCAAAAGATGTCAACCATGTGAGTTCATAGATATATCAAAGGGACACTGATTTAAGGGCTGATGAATAGAACATGCAAGGAATAAAAATTATTTGTGTTCCTGAAAACTAATTTACTATGAGATTATTATATAATAAAATAAATATCAGGTTATACATTATTCAAGGAGAAAATTATGTGACCTGGCCTTACATGAAACAAAATTTAGTGACATTATGAACTATTTTGAATGCGAATGTGATTACTAGGTATTATTTAATAGAAATTATTTGATTGAGAGATGAGTTAAAATAAAATAAAGATATAATAGTGAATAATTTAAGGATTTTATTTGATAATGAAACAATAATTGAGTTTCCAAAAAAATCCAAGAAATAATACAAATTAATGAATATTGAGATCATGTAATATTATGTCAAATAGATTGTTTTTGATGAAATTGTGAAGCTACAATATATTCCCAAAAGGTTGAAATATTTAATATCTACCAAATTTAATGCCAACACATAATTTTTTAGTTTTTTTGTATGAATACATGTTTTCATAACTTCCCTTCCTTCTTATCATATTTTGTGCATAAATCATAATTCATTGAATTTGTTTTTCCAAATGGGAAGAAATGTATAAATATCTAAAGATTTAATTTGAATCCAATGTTGAATTTATTTGAAAAATTATGATATATGAGTGAGTTGATTATGGTGGAGAGAAATTAGTAAATTAGAAATAATATTAATGTCACCAATTAATGGAAACATCCCAAACAAAATTTCTAGTATTGATCTATAAGTACATTTCTCTTTGAGAAAGGTTTTGTTTTGATAAAATATTGTGTGAGTTTATAGAGTTGATGAAAAAGAATGGGGGGTGTTAAGAGCCATGTAATTACTAAATATATTTTATAATTTCTATCATATATGGGTGATAAATATTATATGTTTTCTATGAATTATTTTTGAGGTATTAACACTATGTTTTGGATTTATTTATGATATTTTATTCTATTTTAATTATTGTTTACAAGAAAAAATAAGAGTTATAAAAGTTATGTAATTTTGTAATTTGAAGTCATTATTTATGTGATAGATACCTAAAATCCCCATTATGATATTTTTAGTTTTCTTAATTGATATATATAAATAAAAAAGTTATTCCTTTATTATGATCTTCCCAAGACTAATATCTAGTCCCAACATGTCATCCATATAGTTAAATTATCTGTAATTTAACAACTCTATGTAATCTGATCAAAATCTAAATTTTTTTTTGAAAAATAAAACCAAAATAGTACACCACAATTAATAATTAAAAGTAATCTAACACAAAAATGACATCGTATGAAGAAAACATCAATTTATATCATAGACATGGAAACTCTTAATTAAAATAGATTACATTAATTGTTTTAAATACCATATCATATAGAATATATCTATTTAAACTAGGTTAAACCATAATATACACCTATTATAACATTAAAAAACTACTCTTTTTCCACCAATAAAATTGGTAACAACATCCCCCACATTCTTGTTGGGTGTGTGTGATTCAACTATCCCATATACAAATGACCTCACCAAAATGTTTAACTAATAGTGATAGTATCCTTTCCTCAAACATCCTCAAAGATTTCCCCATTAATAATTGGATTGTATCATAACAAGGAAACATCCCAAACATTGAAACACAATTGAGTGTTTTAACCAATAAACACCCATCATATTAAAACTATTCCACACTAAGGAGCTTAATCTTAGAGCCAACCACAATGAATACCACTACCAATCCTTACTACTACCAGGATATAACCTATCTTAACCATGACTGTAATCATATAATATTAGAACATGTGGAATTCATCCAAACTACTACAATTAATTAATATTATAGTAACATTCTACTTATAAAAACACCAAAAAATTATTTACTAATATTTTAATTAATCAAAATAGGATTTACAAAAAAGTTACCAAAAACTATTTTCTTCATGAAAACTATTTTCCAAAAAAATAAATAAATTGTGTTTTATAATCTATTTCATAACCAAAAGTATTCATGCACATTTCATAATACTTACATTACTAATATAATTCATAAACACAATCCTTTTTGCAACCATGTTTCCCCTGTAAAACAATAAATAAAATCACTACAAACATGACATCATGATTCAATAAACGCGTCTATCATAGAAAATAATAATGAATAACTAGCCAATTACAATTATCATGGAATTTCCTTATATTGTGGTTAAATATCTCTTATAATAAGGTATATTTGAAACCCTAAAAAAAATTTACATCATTATACTATTCCTCAAATTTCAATTTAATCAAGATAATAGTATAATATAATTTTATATTTCCATAGCTAGGGATTTATGGAATCATATTTGGGTCATAGAAGCTATGTGACCCCAAGTTTGCCTCCTCATATGTCAAAGGATATTGAATTGTGATGATAGTCTATATCCAATATTGGGACACTATATTTTTACGATCAAAACACCCAATATAAATATATAATTAAATAATAATATAAAACCTTCGAGTATGTGAATTTTTTTAAGTTAGATGCGAACCATCAATAACATAAGAGTATCAAAATGGTTTATCAAAATGTAGATATACTAAACATAAAATTATATATTATAAGGATAATCCACTAGGTTGGTCTTGAATAAAATATTTTGAAATAAATAAAAACGAAATATTACCATGAATCTAATTCCATCCTTTAGGATTTCTTCTAAACATAAACCACATAATTTTTCAACATCAACCATATACAAATCTACATTAAAAATAGAAATAAATATCATGTTGTGCCACAATATTATCATACATGGTGTGAGGATGTTTCATCATTGATAATAAAAAATAATGTTACTAATATATTTTATAATATATAGTGTAGGTATAAATAAAAAAATATAAAAAATTAACATTTAACATGGAAAAAATAAACCCTTGTCATTGGGTGTTACCCATGCCACCCCAACACAATACACCACATACTTCATCCATTGTTGTAAAAATCGGTTATTGTCGTGTAAAATAGAAAATTAAACAGAGGAAGGTGAAGCACCAAACCATACTCGCATATTAAAAACAAATCTATGTATTTTTTAATATCTCTAAAATAAATAATTAAATGTAACTAAGTAACTTCTAACTTAATGTAATGCAACTGACACTCAAGATATATAAACACAAATGTGATGTGTTCAACACCCTACTCTATGGGTCCCATGACATCACATACTAATAAATACCTTAAAAATGAAAAATAAATAGTAAAACCATATGGGAAAGGAGAAACATAGACAAACTCATGTAAAAGAGATTCTAGGGATCATCTCACACTACAACGATCATTGTAGAACATTCTTAGAAATAGAGAATGGGATGTGAAACTATTTACCCTTATCCTAAGTTTTCTAGGGTATAACCTCCTTAAATATAGTTTTATAACATAATTCGGATATATAATAGAGAAATAAATGGGATCTATAACATGTAAACAATACCATGGATAACAAAAAATCTGTACTTTATAAGAGGATTGAACATCAACATTTGAAACATAACCCACCCTATATATTATCTGTATAATATTCATTCTAATACATAATATTTAACTAGACAATACAGATGATGATCCTATTTCCCATATACCATAATACACCAATGAATATACTCTTAGGCCATAGTGGTTACCTTAATAAAATACACTCCTCTCCATAAATACATTTACCCATAATTAAAAAATTCATCCCCATGATAATTTATATACATAACTAAAACCGAAAAGACAACAAAAAATGTATTAATGTAATTTGGTATCATAATAACAATTTTATATACAATAATATATTCTATGGTCAATGTGGATTCCCCATATGATCTATATATATTTTCCTTATACTGAGGGTTATCCATGTCATTCCTGGACAAACAGTTAACATTCCCTAGAAATAAGAGGAAAACCAAAGTAACTCACATATCAAATTTCCCTCATGAACCACACATTAAATTATATAATCCAAAACAAGACTAATGAAATAACTCTCTAGAAATGTAAATAATACCCAACATAACATAACATAAGTCTATTCAATAGATATAACATACTAAAAGAATCTTTACATTCTATAGTTGAACCATAAAAGCTAATCCAATAAGGACCATTTCATTGTGTAAATCTTTCCCTATAGAAGAGAGACTTCAGAACCAATGTGACCACATCACTATAAATCTACCCCTATCAATGTTTTTAATTGTCCCCAAGGTGCACCAACGACCCTTCCAACAAAATTACCATGGATCTCCATTTGTTTGGTACATCTTCCCAATATCCTCACAATTTAGAGTCCTCAACTAACACATTGAGGATGAATAAAAATTAATTTGATTTATTTCATAATAAAATAAAACATTAGAGTCCATCAAGAATATTTAAACATCATTTCCCATGTATACATTGAAATAAATCCCCATTAAAAAATTAAACCATTCAAGTGATAATGAATTTAGTCTTAGGTGGATTTACCAAGAAAATTACTCAAGTCAGGAATCAATTAGCCTCTTCATGGAATTCTATAAACGGAACCCCATATCATGAATAAGATCATAAAATATATACATGAATAATATTCTCAATAAATTTTGGGACTACCTACCATGAACATAGGATATTCTAATCATTTATACAATGATAGGATACCCCTTCCAAATCTTGTACAAAGTATTTCTGTGGTTCTAAGACCATATCTCAAACACTAAGGCTTCATTGGTTAATTAACAATATAGAATATACTTCACCGACACTATAATGAAATAATGTTCCATATGCATTATGTTTTCCTACTAGTATGCTGGAGAATATTGAAAAGTTGTTATGGTCTTTGGATGATCATGTGGATACTAAAATCTATAGAAAAAACAATAACCTTACATAATTGTGAAATCAAAAGAGGGAAATGGTCAAAAAATGATATAAGAAAACACAAAAACATGTAATCAATAAAATAATAATAACTCACATGATATAACTTAATGTATAATAGTAATTTCATCTGGCTATACATTTTTATAAAGGATGTCCCATATGAGGATCACATACTACACAGCCAAAATTCTTGTAAAAGATTCGATATAACATCCATATTGTTCCCAATTTAATGACATGTACCATATCCCAACACTTATCAAATTTCATAACATGAATATCTAAATTATGACCCAGGAAGTCACCTATGTCTACAATCATGAGTTTTTATTCGGAATAAGGGATCTTGAGAAGGGTGTGAGTAAAAATTAGTATCCCACAACCAATTGTTCCACTAAAAAAATTCCTTATAAGAGGGTATTTATATAGTTTTATATTATCATAAATTATCATTAGTAATAAATAAAAATAAAATATGTTACATAAATTTGTGCTCCCCAATCACATTATATGATTCATTACTTCTTCATCCAGTACTAAGGGGTTACTAAACCTATATAAAACCCATTTATTCGTCCAACCATACCTTGTTAATGTTAACATGAATAACAGTTCATCATAATAATGTGTCAATATATATGGGTAGTACAACCCAAAGACATATAAATTTTTGATGTAAAACCATATTTATAGTAAAATAATCTTTATCAACTGGGTAGTATGTCAACTCGGTAGCATGTCATGAAAACATAACTACCACTATATTGACATAGAATCCGTAATAAATCATATTTATTTTGTTATCCCACACCAACTAAAATATTAAGGGATGACATAAAATCACCAATATAACAGATACATGAGGCATCACATAATAAAAACATCATTAACAACATGGAATAATTTCACTATCCATAGGCTTAAACATAAGATGCAAATCATCCCAATTCCCTAACAATATCATTTAAGAGGGAATCACATCCCATAATAAAAATTATATGACAAGCATCTAAACCCCTTATTTAGAAGCATCACATCATCTCTAGATCATCACAATACTATGGAGAAAATATAAATTTCCATCACATAATCTCATCTACTTCTTCGATAATATCATAATTTAAACTATACTTTCATCTTGAAATAGAAATATAAAATTGGGTATTTTATCCTTAGAATATTTTGACTGGAAGGGCATAAAAACCATACGAGTCTACATTCACATGAGAATAAAATCTACATCCTTTTAATAATGAAATCATCTAAAAACGATCCCACTAATAATGGTATGTTTCTAATAAACCCATTAACTCTTGAGTTTGAATTTGGTGAATAACTTATTTCCAACGACAGACAGTTACTAGGACATAATAGCGGTACTTTATATTATGAATTAGTCGAGAGAATGGGAGGTTGTATCATCTCATAACTGTTATTGATACTTATCCCATGATTCTATTAGAGACTTAAGAAAAGTTAATTAATCATTAAAATTAATATTTGAGGTTACCATTACAAATTAATTTAGATACAAGATTCATTAATGAGGACAATGCAAATGAAAATTATGTTCTATGATATTTATTACATGTATTCAATAATGATATATTTTCTATCCATATAAGTTAGAGCCCATAAATTTATCATAACCCAAGTAGTCATTTGGATCATATGAAAGGATGTAGGAGGTTTTATGGTGTTGAGATGGGCTAGTGAAAGGGGATTCCAATATATCCCTATAATCAGAATTAGAACCCATGTTGTTTGGTTCCATATAACAGGCCAACTTAAATAACACATCACATTCTCAAAATGAACATATTAGTGTCTTTTAAGGTAATTAATCTTTGAATTTTACCAATGAATATAATTTTATACAGAGTGGAATGCTCATGGTAAGGTACCTAACAATAGGATTGTGTGGGACATACACATGAGCAGATCTTTTTGGTCAATATTTACTATTGATAACTAAAATTCAAACGGAATGGTGTGTTCCAAAAAATATTTGATAGAACATATATATATTCACACCACATACCTATTTGTATCCAAAAAAGGATGTATGAATGGGATTGTTTGGGGTTACATAGAGTAGGAGTACTAATATCAGTATTAGGGTGGTGGGGTTGAACATCTGGGTGGTGTTCCATGTATCATGGTTAACTAGAATTAAGGACATCATAGTTCATGTTGTATAGTTTTATGTCATATATAATGACTAGTAAGTATTGTTTAACGTATTATGGTAATCATTATTTTTTCATGAATGGGATGAAAAATAAATTTTATAGGGATTATGCACGGACAAAGCTTGCTGGTTCATCCTATAATATGACTCAGGTGTAGGTAGGTATTGGTTTTTACATTGAATGGGAGTCCATATATGGATCCATGGATCATTGATATATCTAGATATTTCTATTTTATATTGTGGCTGATAAGATACTAGATATGAAATAGAAAATATAGGAATAATTATCCATGAAAAATATCTATGGAACCCAAATAGAAGAGATCATTTTTATCAATGGATTACATGATTGTAAACACTATGACGCCCGTAACCAACAATGAGTTAAATGGGTGAGATTATTTATAAAAGGAATATATGATTCAAGTGGATAACTCTAATGTGATAAACCTATCCTTGTGTCTCAGGAGACCGTTGAGGAGGCTTAGATGAGTATGAACCTTGGTTGGTGACATGTGAGACTGGGTTCTTTGATAAGTTACATAAGTGAATGGAGTGTTATGGAATGGGAACTGGGAAATATATTTCTCATTTATTAGAGATCTATGTGAATTGAATCTCTTGTATGAGACGTAGTTGAATTGAGACACTAGTACGAGACTTGGGATAATGGGATACCAAATGTGGGAGACCTAGGTGACTGGTCCCCTAGTATGAGATGATGGAAAAGTGGAACCCAATTACAATACTATGGAAATGTTCCCTAGTTTTTGGGACTAGGGATAATGGTACTCTAATTTGAAAAAATAATGAATCAATAAATATTTAATCCATGCCCCAATTGGTTAATGTGAATGTAGTGCATACCGAGGTCGAACAAGAACTCATGATAATAGATCAAATGTACTTGACTTATGAGAAGTGGGTTACTAGGTGGTCGGTCCCCCTAGTGATTTGGTGACTAGGTGGTTGTCCCAAGGTGTTTTTTTAAAATTTTAAAAATAATAAAAATAGTTCCTAGGTATGATATCTTTTCCTTTTATTTAGTTTTGAATTCAAAAATCATATGAATGAATGTATAATGAACTCTCATACATAGCTATTAAATTATACCTAGCTCATAGGATTTCGCATGATGGTAGTATAACAAATGGTAATAAAGGCGGTCCTAATGTAGGAAACTCCCATACTAGGTTACCAATTATGGATGTAACCACATTAGGAGCCCACATATATCATGGGGCACATGAGGCTAGGAACATGTGGTAGGGAATATAAGATATAGCATATGAGGATGTGTGAAAAATCCAATATTCTCAAAGATATGTGAATATATAGTGTATGGTGTGTGTTGAGTAGATATTTAGATATAGAGTAGATCATATATGAAGATAAGTGTGTATAGAGTATGGGGGACACAAATAGTTCACCCAAGTGAAAACAATATGAAATTTGAAAAAACAGATCCAAAAATTGAACAACTATATATTTTGATTTAGCTACCTATATTATATTTCCAATATGTAAAATCAATGTATGTTAAATGAAATACAATTTGTGCTACAATTTTACACCATAATTTTTGTTTTCCAAGGAAAAATATTGTCTTGAAGACCCTGAAAATGGGTATCATAGTTTCCAAATCAAAATATTTTGTTAGTAATGGATTTAATTCTTGGATTACATAAAAATATGGGAACTTAGAACCACTTATCTAGACTAACAAATGATTATAATTAATCTAAAAAACTCAATGATAGAGAAATCCCAGGACACATTGAGATCCCATTTATATATTCTTCATTTATTGTGATACTTTTGTATATGCACTTTTCTAGTGTTACTATGTGGGCACAATATCATCAATTCAATGGAAAAGTACATTGGACACATTTTTGTTTTTAAAAAAATTTATATTCCTTTAAATATGAAAATTTTCTCATTCCATATAAATAATAATTATAATTAGACATTCTATCCCAATACCATCATCATCATGGCCACATGGGAATTATGCTATTTGTACCAATTTTCATAACATCCTACTAAAATGGATATTTTTTTCCTTGAACATGTTATCATCAGATAATTCACCCAAATTTATTTCCCAAATAAAATATTACATAGGAATGACATCCCTTTTTATATTCCTTAACATTAATGGCCGGGAATCTCATCCAATAAGAATCTTTTCATTTATTAATCACATAAACTTTAGTGGAAGCATATAAAAAAGGTTATTTTTTCCCACATTCATTGGTAATTAAAATTCTCTTAGATAAATGTTCCATTATAATTATCAAGGGGTGAGTGGTAGTCTAACCCACACAAGGTATAATGTAAAAAATTAGGGAAGGTCATCCCATTACTTGTGTTTGATTATCCTTTGTGGGAATTTAATTCAATGTGGATATATGGGATTCACTACTAGACAAATTTGAATTATCCATATAATAAACCATGCATTTCAAACAATTAAAAATTAGAACATAAAAAAGGTATAGGGAGGTTTTTTCTATGAGAAATCATGTGTTATGGTGAAACTCCATTTCCAAGGGAACATTGTAGAAAGAAACCTTTAGTGACTGTATAACACCAAACACCGAAGTAGAATAAATAAATAATCCCTAAGAATCTATTGTTTATCCATACCAATAATATGTTATTCAAACCCATATTAATAAAATTCAAAGCATAGATTCCATTGTTTAAAACGAAACACTATGGTGTGACACATCTTCAGATGAGAAATCCATAAGTGCATCATAGGGGTTGGGGTGTACCCCTCTAACCATATTGAAAATTTTAATCTTACAAGGAAAATGATTAATATGATATAGTCCAATAGAATATTCTTATAGAACACTATTATGGTTTTCGTCTACTAGGTTATGGTGAAACAATGACTGTGCTGTAAAATTTTATTGTCATGTAACACCACATAACGATAAAAACCACATCAACTATGGAAAATCACTTGATAATAAAAATAATTTAATTTTATGCATCCCTGAAAATGAAAAATGGCCTACATGATATATTAGTCTATTCAGAAATTACTAATCTCATATAGTCCTTCATTAGATATATCTTTAGTGTCTTATAGTGCTACCCTTGAACATCATGATATTTTTAGAACATGCACTTGGATGACATCCTAAATACTAACCCCTATCAACCACTTATATTTCCAATAGCCAAGAAACATATATTAACTTTTTTTCACCAAATTTAAAACAAATCCAAAAACATGATGATATGGAGCATTACAACATCTCCTCCATTATAGTGATTTCCCTAAAGAAGTATCATCATTTATCTCCTGTTAACTGCATCATTTACTTACAGATGATGACAGGAGAAAAACCACAATATATTATGTCATTGACTTTTTTTGAAAATTAACATAAAATAGTGAAATTTTAATACAATCCAGATGAATTAAACTCTAACCCGTCATAAATTCTATCCATTTTTCAGTGACACGCATAGATTCACACCCAAGTCATAATACTCTATCACACGTGGAATGTACTACATACCACCATATAACACCAACAACCCATGAAGAACTGATTTAAATGGTGTTTAAACATTATATAGTCCACTAACTACATAATTATTTATCACCAATGATGGAATTAATTACATCCTAATAACTCAAATCAAACACTCAAGAATGATATCATCAATATAAACAAGGACATAAAACTCTTGACACTACAATCACCTCTAAAACACAAAATCACACCTAATACCAAAAAAATGTGAAGTTTTGACCTATTAAAAAATTCATTTTACTCCTCTTGAGTACAGATGTTCATAGACATTCTCCTCCAATTAGATGAATTATAAAATTTCAACAATCAAACATGAAACACATTGACTAGATCCAACACCATTATTAGGAAATAGAATTATGAAATATCCCACCAACTACATACATATACATATAGGCCTATTGTATCTCATGTCCACCATTGATACCACACCACTTCCAGTCATTGTACTCTATATGTATGAAAACAGATTATCACCATACTTGACCTGATTGGGGATTTGTACAACACACTCTTTATGGTGGTTCACCACTATATAATTTTACACCTACTAAATCATATATACATTAATATTAATATTATATAATTATTTTATCACTAATATTCATGATACTACATTGTTCATAGTAAACTAGTCCCATCCCATTAGCCTTGTTCATGGTATATGAAAATTTTGTGATCCCCACGACATCAATTCAAAATTACCAATAATAAACCACCACATATAGATCCTCAATGTATATAATCCAAAAACAAGTTATCACTCTCAAAACCATGTTATTATTATATTCCAAATAACTATAGACCTATTTCACATCCACTATAGAAGTATCACAATTTTATGGGTTCCCATATTCACACAGAACAGTAAAGGAATCACTCAAAATGCCACTAATCAGGAAATCCTACTCAGATACATGATAGAATGTTAAATCCTCCAGTGACCTCATTTTTTCTCACATCATATTGAAGGCCATATTTAACACCCATAAATTTGTTATTAATAATGTAATGTCAAGGGTCCACAACATTACTATCTCAAAAATTTATATCTCTATATCATATATATTCAAATCAAATGGTTAATCATTCCAACATCCATCATCATTCCTTGTCGTTGATTAATATAGTTGATAAAACTATGGTTTTATAGAATCCAACATAACATGCATGAACCTCCCAATGAATTATACCCATATTGGTGCCATGGGACAAAACAAACTTCTATTTCAGCCTATAAACATTACTAGAAGGTAAAAAAATGAATCATTATCCACAAAAAAGGATACCCTGACATAACATCTTGATTAAAGAGACCAATATATATATTATACAAATAGAAACCAAATATTCGCATACATGTATATTACATAATCATGGATTAATATTCTATTACACATACACACTTTTGGGGACCATTATATTTTAGTGCATCTTGAAACATAGAACACAATATTCTAATAGATTGAATGATCTTCAACGATTCCAAAAAATATATTCCCATTTAATAAAACTCATAGACATAACCTTCATAAGTCATTTATTAATAACACGGGGAAAGTAAATAGAAGAAAGAGTGTGATAATATTCCTAGTAAGGGTAAACAAAGGATACATGTAAGGTCCACCTCTGGGTAACATCCAGTCCTTGTACACTCTGCCTCTGTCAGCACTGTCTATCGTCTGCATCCAACACAACGAGTTACGGGCATATCACATGCATGGGTGAGTATAACGATACTCAGTAGGGACCCTAGGACCCTCAAGGTCTCACCAAATACATCAAGGATAAATCAAGAAGTATGAAATAAATAGATAACGATTACCTTGGTATATTCCCATAGATATACCTAAGTTATCATGTAACCCATCTCAATAATAATGAAAACACAAATGTTATTGACTCAACTCAAACCAGGATTCTTATTATCGAAACCATAGATACTAGAGAACTTCTCCTCTATCATGTATAGTGGGCCTATCGCGACACTAAGGCGCTTTTCACAAACCTAAGACTTCTGAGGTACTCCTCTTATCGAGTGCCATGAGTTTTTTTCCAAATATTGCGTGCTACGTCTGCTGTGGGTCTGCCGCCAAATATAGGGAGCTCCCCCTAATTGCCTACAGAGGTACTCCTCTTATCGAGAACTGTGGGTCTGATGAAAACTACCAGGCGCTCCGTCCACTATGGGTCTACCTCCAATTATTGGGTGCTCCGTCCACTGGGCTAGTTGAATCACTCTGAGTCGAATCAGTCATGAAATCGTCAGGTCGGTCATCCACTAGGCCTCTATAGTCTGCATGCTTGTTTTCAAGTGGATCCGCTCCACGAGATACTGGTCGATAATCCATGTTTCACATTGTCTCACATGGAATTATCTCAATGGTATTACATTCCATAGGGGTCTCAAAACAATATACGATGCATCGATCATACGCTCGGTCTGTAAGTAATTGGTATTTCTGTCCAAGGGGCCCGATTTCTTTTTAGGTTCAAACCAACCCGACCATACTCCATCATTGTCCAAAACTGATGTGGGATATTCCAAAGGAACCATCTCACTATATAATTTCTATCGTTGTAGACGGTTCATTGATCAGACCCCCGAGGCCCATGATATGGGCGAAAAGGTGTATTCGGGTCTGATGGGTCCAGGTCTGGTCCGACCCCGTCGGACCGACCCGACCTGACCTGGGTCTGGACCGAGGTCCGACCCGGTCTGTGACTCTAACCTAGTCCAAAGAGGCAGCCCAGCAGGAAGGTGCAGCCCGACCCAAATACAGGGCCCGACCCGAGGCGGCCCGACCCGAAGGCATCCCGGCCTGAAGGCGGCCCGACCTGTGGCGGCCCGGCCTGATGGTGGACCGTTGACCCAGATGGCCCGGAAGCCTGGTTGGTCCGACGACTTGGTCATCCTAGCGACCCGATAGCCCAGCGGGGATTAGCCATAGTTGCGGCCATGGGGGGGGGACCGTGCGCCCCCTGGCACACGAATGGTATAGCTGTTTGGGTAGAACTAAACTGGTGCGGGGTGGCACCGGTCCTGCTCATACAGCACCCGACGGGGTCCTGCTCCTCCCAAATGTCCCAAGCAGTCAACCGCTCCCCCCATGGCACGACGTGATGGCAGAGCACCCCTCCACAACAACCTAGCCTGTCTGCGGCCTTCAGCTGGTCTCCTCGCAGCACGACAATGCCGCTATCCTCGTTTGACCATCGCATGCCTTCATTCCGGTGCGGTGCAACGACACTGCGCCCCTCCAAAACCACTGTGGTCCACCTGAACATGGCTCAGTCCATTTCACGGCATGGCGGTGTCCCTCCCTTCTGGCGTCCCATTGACCTGGCGCCACCGGCTTCTTCATGGCCAGCTAGTTTTCGGTCAACATGTGTACCGCCTCCATAGTCAACGATCAAGAACAAAAAAAAAAGGGAGGGTTGGGCCATGTTCGTGTGGTCTAGACACTCCTCATTATAGTGGTAACATTCGGTTCTAATACCAGAAATTTTTACAACGAAGAAAAAGTTCAAAACAAATCAAATCAAACCCCCTACCTCGATTGACACTTATTGACAAAGTCGTGGGAAGCAGATGTCTTTCCGTTGACGTCGGGTAGAAGACAAATATTTCGAGGAGGAAGGATTTGGGGAATAAAAGTCAAGATGACATCATCGTCGTTTATCTTGGGTGGCAATGTTTCCTCTCTTTACAACTATTGAAGAGGGAGAAGACAATTCTCGTCGTTCTTCCGTGGTGACATGAATTCTTCCCTTTCTTCATTGAGAGGATGAAGTCCTATAAATTCTTCCAAAGGCTCTTCCTCTCCTTAATTCTCCCAAGAAGGATTATTCCAACCCCCCACCATAATATCACATCACATATTATAATGTTGGCATAATGAATTCGTGAATTCAAAATGATTCCAAATTAATTAAGATACATTACATAATTAAATTGGAGTAGTTGGGTCATTAAATGATGGGGGAAGGTGAAGAGTTTCACCAAATTAATTGGGAGTTTATAGGAGTTTTAAGGCCCGTGTGGGACCCACCTAATAATCCTCCCAATAGAGGATATGCACGGGTGGGACCCACCTCTATAACCTCTCATGGGAGGTTATGCTATGGTGGCACCCACCACTCCCCTCCTCTTAGAGATTATAACCACCATGGAATAAAAATAATCTTTCACCTTATTTTTATTTAAAATTATTAAAGAACTCCAAAAACTATCTTCAACTCTCGATAAAACGCAACTACAGTGAAGGTCTCACTATGAAATTGTCGATGCTGTGAGTTAATCAATGCCCTCTGATTTCGATTCCGAGAACCCGTTCAGAAGTTATAAAATTTCGAATGTATGTTTACTGAATGTACTTGAACAAAACTATAGAAATTGATTCTTCGCACACTGGGCCTCGGAATCATGTGTCGTCAGAAACCGTGGACTCGTAAAATTCCAATGTATTAAAAAAATCCATGGAAATTCCGGGTCTTTACACATTCATCATGTCATAACATATAAAACAAATTGGGTATTATAAACATTTCATCATATAATAACCCATGAAATGAAGATGGTTTCATAATAATTTCATTAAGGTGTAACCCATTGAAGAGAAGCCCATTTCATAAACATCATGACATAAAAAATTAAAACATTAAGAGATTTATTATGAATAGTGTCCTTGGATTGCACATAATGTATGTCATATATGACACAATCATTTGTCATATTAAAATTAAAATAATTAATAAAGATCAATTAAAACATTTCATAGTAAAGATATTATTTCTATTTTGGAAAAAAATATTTAAAATACAAATTATTTAAAAAAAATCATAAAAAATAATCTATGATAATTATAATTGAATATATTAATATAATCTAAAACAACTGTTAAATTTAAATCATTTTTGAAATCACATTCTTAGAAAATTTCAATTGTAACATATAAATGATTCTTTTAAAATAATTTAAACCACAATTTAAATAGATTAAAAAAAATTCCTAGAAAATGATCTTATAATAAAAATTATTTTTAAAAATCATTTTTAGATAATATTGGTTTTAATGATAATAAATTTCTAACTGAAGATAGAAATATAATTGGATTTTCATAAAAACAATTCATTGTTATCATAAATAAAAATGTTGAAAAAATTGTAACCATTATGTGCAGATATCATGAGTAAAAATATTGGAAAAATTAATAATATTTATTGATATTTATATCAAAATTTTTCCACATTGGAGACTTGATCATATATAGTCTTGATAAATGATGAGATTCTAACATAAAATCTGTACCACTGTGGTAGTATTTAATAATTATATCAATGATGGAATAACATGAAATGAAACACATATCATTAGAATAAATTAATTAATTACATTACATGTAAAAGGAACTATATATATAGCTCATGAAAGAATTTTTTTCCCAATATAACGTACATTTCCAAGAATGATAATTACTATACAAATCCCGAAACAATTTGATTACATTCGAACTGTAAACCTCATGAAAGGAAAATCATTAAACTGATATGTAAAACAAAATATTTTTTAGTATTAGTATATTAATATAGATTCTTGACCAGTATATGCAACACATAAAATAAATAGATTGTTAATGTTACACTTGTCTCAATGAAGTAAAAAAGTGAGACAATAATTCCTTAATGCCCAAGAAACATTATAATCATTATCCTACTGCAATAAGAACGTCAATGGAAACAATAATTATAATTAAATTACATATAGTAACATTATATAATTTCATAGGTAAGTATACATACCACACAAATTAATGAGTTATTAATATGGAATAAAAGATAGACTACAAATCTTCTTACCTTACGTATTGGCTTCTGTAGTACTCATTTAAACCAAATATATAATACAAATAAGATTATTATATTCTATTAAAGAATAATAATTATATATATATATAATACCATATATTAATTTATTATGACCTTTTTCTCCATGTATTAACAATTCAATGTTAATGATATTTTTCAGGTAATAACAGCTTGGTTTTTCGTATAAGATATGACTTTTTATTTTATTGTTCAAATTACTTTGATTGTGGTTTCATTATCTAATGAATATAAGTAATTATTTTATTTTATTATATATTCAATATATATGTTTTTTTATTAATTCATTAAATTTAGTGATATGAAATGAAATAAACTATTTATGGAGATGATTTGTTGTCAATACTGATGAACACAATATCCATTTTATTTATGTATTGATCGAAAGAAAAGTAAATCTTATAAATATATTAAAATTAATTTTTTTTTATTTCATATGTATCAAATTGGTTCATTAAATTAATCCTTAATACCTTCCACATAATGTTTTAGATAGTCACATCATTTCGTGAGGAGGTTGTCTGTTATATACACGAATGACATTATCAAATTTTTACAAAATGGAATGAAGGATAGTATGTGTGATATAATTATTATATAATAATAATAACAACTTAAATTTAATATATATCATAGAAAAATAAAAAATCCATCATTATTACCCACCTTGACTGGTAGCAATTGAAAAATGAATCACAATGGTTCATGAGGCAGTAGTCCATCTTACACAGGAATGATGATTTCATAACCCATTTGATAGATGTGTGTAATTTTGTAGGTTATACCATTAATATAACTAAATATAATTATATTTTCTATTATAATTTTATTATATATTCATGTTATAATAATAATTTATTTTGGTGAATGAACGCATAATATAAAAATGATCATTGAATATGGTTACATATTTTTTAAGTACGCTCAATTGGATTATAATTTTTTTCATAGGGTGGATTTATTAAAAAATAAATGCTTTGTGATGAAGGGAGTTAATTTTTAATGTGATTTTGTCATGGTTTTCTCAATCAATATGGATTGACAGGTGTGAATAATGGGGGAGAGTGGGTAAACTTTTATGATTGAGGATGAGTGGATTTCTTATAAATACCTATAATTATCCAATATTAGGAGGCCCCCCATACCAAATGTGTCTAAAAAACTGATACCTAAATCATGGAAATGATTACTTGGCTTGGAAATTTATCTTAAAAAAAGAAATAGGTTTTGTATCATGGTATTCCTTAGTTATTATATTTATTCAATTTTATCCTTATTGTTTTTACCATGGTAAAATGTATCTTTTTATTTAACAAGATAATTTATCCTTTAATAATATTATTAAAAAAGAATAATATGATAACCATTTTTTTTAAATATGAATAAAAATTATTAAAAAAAACCAATGTTTGTGTAAAATTAATTTTACAAATGGATGTAATATGAAAATTTTTGTTTTAACATTAATCATTGAAATTTAGTTTAACTTTTTTCACTAATAATTATTCTAAAAAACTAATATTACCTTCTTAGATAATATAAAATTTTATGATAAAAAATATAGAATCAATTTTATTAAATTCCATTCATGGAAGTGGCATAATTAAATTTAACATTAATCCCACAGAAGTGATAAAAAGTGGGGTTTTAAAGTGAAAATGTTCGAATTCATATAAATTTTTTATACCCTATTTAAATATAAAATTGATTAAAATGGCCAAAATTTGATTAGTATATTTATAATTGAACTAATAATAGATTTAAAAAAAATATTAAAATATAATTTTACTTCATTAATAATTTATGTGATAACACAGTTTTCAATTAAAATTCAGTTTTTAATATTCATAATAAAATAAAATAAATTTATATAGAAACGAAAAAATATTCGATAACATAGATTTAATATTACAATTTAAAAAAATTATATATTTTTTAAATTAAGTTTTCTAAAAATGGTTAATATTAACTTAAAAATATTTACACTATTAAAAGTAAAATTTTTTAATAAAAAAATTTAGTTTTAAGTTTAAAATTGGATTTATATTATTCTCCTGTCTAGAAAAAACATCAGAAATAAATTAAAAACTTTATTGAATATATACTACATTAATTTAAATAAATATATTACAATAATATTTATTTTATTAATTTATTGCTATAAAACTAACTTTTGTGCAGGAAATAGTTTTTTTCGAATAATGATTTATTTTTATGTAAAAATGAGTTTAATTCTCATTAATAAAAAGATGGTCAATGAATAATTCATTTTATGATCATTTTAAAATAGATTACAAAAATTTTCAAATCATATTCACACCCACAAATCCAATTTCTAGGTGATTTCTATCATATAATAATATTTTAATGGAATTTCACATTTCATTTAAACTTGATGTTGTGTGTAATAAATGATAAAATCAACATTTTCTGTAATAAAAGAAAAAAATAGTTTTTTATTTAATGAATGATAAAATCTATATTACATGTAAATTAGTACAAAATTATTTTTTATGTAACAGTAAATATTTAAAATATTTAATTCATTTCAAAAAAATATTTAATAAAATCATGGGGTTTTACATTCAAACATCCCATAAAATGAATTTCTCCCTCAAAATTAATCTTGATTATCAAATGATTACCATTTGATAATTAATTTATTTACAAATTTACAGCTAAAAATGGGAAATAAAATATCCACTTAATAAGGGAAAAAATTAAGTACCATGGTCATTAGGAATAATAGTTTACTAGGCATATGAGTAGAAGAATATCTGTGGAGTGTGATGAAATTAACATGGAGTAAAATCATAAATAATTTTAGAGATTCATTAAGGTCATTGATCCCTTGATATTTATTGATCAATGGATGGTAAAGGGCCACAAAACAAAAAATTGTTGATGTTATAAATGAAAATAGGATTCATTAGATATGAATGTAATTTGATAACATTTTAGTATAAAGAATATTGTCCTAATGTTGTAGAATTATTTTATTATCTATGAATATAACGAAATATAAATAAATGATTATATTCCATTTCATTTTCAAAATATCTACCATTCTTTATTACATGTTAAATTTCTACTTCATATCACACACCTTGAAATTAAGATGAATTTATTATTCCTGAAGCAGTAACATATCATAAGATCCATAGATATAATGATAAGTCATTTAATCTATATTTAGTTATCTTACAAACACAATGGTTTGCACAAGATATCCAGGATTAATAAATCCTCATATAGAGAAATAATACATTGATCTCTAAAACCACAATTAAATTTCAACATAATCCTTTTCATATATATTTATCCCTGTGACACTTCCAAAATATAGAAATCCAAAACATTAAAAAATAAGGTAAAAAATATCCAAAATTAACTTATCATCATTTCCCATACAGCATAATGTAGATCTTTATTGTCACTTATCAAACATGTGAATATCTTCATCATGTATTCTATTTAAACATGTTATATCCAAAATTTCCATAAAACCTTATTGAAAACATGAATACATACATATTAAATAAATAAATTAATGATTATTGGATTAATTAATTAAATCAATAAATTATGTAAACTCCATAAATGATATCATAAACCACTTTGTCAAAAAAGTATATAAATAATTACAAGGATTTTAGTACTATCTAATTTACATATTATAATCCAATCATTTCAGTATTATTAAAAAATTATAACAAAATCTATATAACATTAATTTAAATATTATCTTAATTAAAATAAAGCCTTTATGTTAAATAAAATTTCTAGTTCATAGAACCAATTAACATATTCTAAAAAATACATAATAAAAAACCCCTAAAACAATCCTTATATATATTAATATAAAATAATTCTTTAATTCCAATACATAAAATTATCAATTATCCAAACTCCTCCTTATGAAATTAACTAGACTTTATCAACATATTCCTTAATAACTATTTCTTTTCATAATTCATCTATAATATATTCATTATCTATAGAAAAAAATTACTCATACAACCTTTCAGATTCTAGATTTCTCATTAGGAAATAAATTTCATTAATTTTCATTTATTTAACATTTAAAATATTCCAAGGTAGATTATACCTTATGAATACCACTATTATCTTCCATTTAGTCGAACAAACTTATAATTTTACTTTGAAATTACATGATTTGTGTCCTTATTTTGCATACTAAAAATAGCTTCCCAACCATCTGAGACATTCAGTTATGTTATTATTAATATATTAACAACATATAAAGAAAAAAAAAATCATTTTTTCATATATGTATACAATTACTCAAAATATCAAATAACTAATTAATAATATTATTTGGTGATTTTGATAATTAGTTAAGGTATACATTGTTAATAATGTTTCATGAAATCCAATAATGAATAATCATAACATCCTTCACTAATATAATCAGACCATTTAAATTATAATCAAATAACATTATATCATATTCAATATTAACCAAGTTACTTATGGTTCACTCCATTGACAAAAACTATAAATCATAGTGTGATATACATTAATAAATATTGAAAAGAAGATAAACATGATTATAATGTATATGATACCTAAATAATGAAACCATATATATTATATGAAAACTTATTTTTATGCTAGGTTATTAATTTTCTTATTCTATTTAAATTCATCATGATGGTTCATAAGGTGTTTGAGAATAACCAAATCATATCCTCTAGGTGGGCCAAACCCGGTGAGTAGCAAGGCCTGGTGTCGTGCAGCAGTTCCTAATCAAGTCTAGGTCAATACATTATTTTTGTGGATGTTACCGCTACGTAAATCCTTTGAAAATCTACATCCTATTATAGTGTATATAAATAGATTTAATATCCTTGAAAACATTCACTCGAACCTTTAACAAAATTTTTGGAAATTTTTCTGTACATTGAATCATAATTTCATTTATCCTAAGAGACATCCATAAAAATATCCTTTGAAATATCTATAGGTATCTCAATATTGTTTTCTCATCCCATTTTCAAAAATATTACTTGGAATTTAATTTGATACTAACTATATTGACCCAATATTATCATATATAGATATTACATATATATTTATGAATATTAATTAAATTACAAAACCAAACACCTAAGGACCATTATTGTTTAGTGCCTTTGGAAACATGGATCGAAATCATATAATCTGATGAATGTTCTTCAATGTTTCCTAAAAAAGATCGTCCCATTATGTACTCCTTATAGATATACAATACATAAAATAATTATTCATAACCTTGGGAGAGGAAAAATATGAAACAATGTGATCATATGATTATTATGGGTAAGAAATGAGATACATAAGTATTAATTTAAAATAAGGGTATAAGAACAGAACATAACATTTGAAAACACTAACCAATGTATCCAAGATCATAATATCGAGTCATGGAATAAATATTAGGAGTTAAAAAGATATTAATCATAATTTAATAATAGATAATGAGCCATGATAGAATATAATTTTCAATATATAATGATTTATGGAATACACATAATATGATAACATTGCGAACATGTATAAATAGAAACAAGCTCCCTTAGTAAGTTGAGGATATGAAATCAGGCCCTTATATACACATATTGACATGAAACCACATCTACAAATATCATTATGGACATGGAAGACATGTACATGCATAATATTGTGGTCATGTAATCATTTTCACACATAACATTGTAAAAATGTAATCAATTTCACATAAAAAATTTGGAATATGTTAATATGTTCACAGATAATATTGCGAAAATGTGATTAGGTTCAGACATAATATTATTAATATGATATAATTTTCATTCACAACAACATGAAAATATTATAATGTTCACATATAACATTGGTAACATGTAATAATGTTTACATATAACATATCTTCTCATAAGTTATCCATCGTTAGAAAATGAATTTGATTGAGATTTCAGTACCATGTGTAAAATTATGGAAATCATAAACATATGTTATCAAATATAAAAAATGTAATAATATAATAAACAATGAAATGAAATGTTTATTCTAATATTTTCATCATAGAATATCCTCTGAAATGAAGCAGGTTTCATATGAATATAATCATGGAATAACCCATTGTAGAGAAATTGGGTTCATAAACCTAAATAAATAAAAAAAAATTAATAGAAAGAGTTTAATGGTTTCATTGGATCATATCCCTGGTACGATATAGGTAACCCCAACATATGTATTTTTGATGGAAAATAATTTTGAAATATCATTTAAAATATATATTATAGAAAATATATCATCCACCATGAAACATTGTTATTAAAACAGAATTCATTTTTGATATTTTATTTTTGTATATACTTGAAAACCTATTAAATATGAAATTAATATAATTTATAATATTATTCAGGTATAGTTTTTTTAAATACTATAGTTAGAATGTAAAAATTGAAACTTATATGGTAAACTTTTAAAATAATTTTAAACATTTTTTTGAAATAAAATATTTTTAAAAAGTAAATTCATTAGAAATTTTATGGAAATTTCATTTAAAAAAAATTTCAATGAATTTTCAGAAAACTTTGTTTGGAAGAAAATAGTTTCCTGACTAAAAAGTATAATAAATTAATATTTTTTTAAAAACATTTTTTAACAACATTTTATACCAAAGAGGGGATAAATGGAACCATTATTTGAAGATATCATGAATAAGCCTAGGAGAAAAAAAATAATGTGAATTATTTATAAGTATAAAACTATAAATCAATATTTGATATTTACTCATAAACTATCATCATAAATTGTGAAAATTTAAGGAAAAAAATAAAATGAAACATGAAATATCGCAAGGATGATTAAATCAATGATATTATATTTCAAGTAGGATGTATATACACTTAATAATAGAATATAGGTTCACAACATAACATACATATTAATGAATTTAAATTAAAATAAAAAAACCCTTACTGGTTTGTTAACATTTGAACTATAATCCCCATGAAAAAGAGATACTCAAATAGAAATTAGAACGAAAATGTTTTCAGTATTATTATTATAAAATAAATTCATGGGATATATATATATAGAAAATATTATAAATTTTTGGTTAATATACAACTGTGTCACAGAAGTTAAAATTTGGAAGTAAACACCTTACTATATGAGTATCTTTGGAATCATAAAACTGTTAAAATAATGTCCTCAAAGGAAACCTTAAATATCATTAAATTATTAATACTAATGATATATCATGTCATAGGTCATTATATATTACATAAAAAATAATGAGTGTTGAATATGGCATAAGTCTATAGGAAATTTAAGTAAGACTACAAATTCCCTTACATTAATTATTGACTTCAATTGAACTCGTTCAAACGTCCTATATAATTTTTTTGATTACTATACATAGATTATAGAATTATAATTATATATAACATACAATATATTATTTTATTATATACCATCAATGATAGTTTTATAAACAATTCTTTGTTAATGTAACGTTTTGGGTAATAACTTCTTTGTTTTTCATATAAGTTTTTACCTATTAATTTTTGTCTGCTTACATAGATCATGGTTTAATAATATCCAGAATTTAAAACATGGTATATATTTTATATATATTTAGTTGATATTTATTTGTATTTATCTATAACATTTATAGATATTCAATGAAATACACCGTTTATGGAGACCGTAGGTTGTATGTATGCCCGAACATTATTTCCATTTTCATATCTTATAGAAATAAAGCATAGTAAATGATAAATATATTATCACAATATTTTATTTTATATCTTATATATCAAATGGTTCTATTAAATCCATCTTTAATACATTACATTTAAATCCTGAATGAATTACATTTCTTTGCGGGGCAGCACTCCTCTGTATACACGAATAATGTTATATTATTACAAAAAATGGGAATCATGATGTTATGTGTCATATTATAATTAAAAAATAATTATAAAATCCAAAATTTCAGATATATCATAAATAGATAATAAATAAATAATTATTTTCAACCTTTAATAGTCATAATGGAAAAATAAACGATACTAGTTTGGTAGTTTTTAGTCCACCGAACACACGATTGATGATTTTAATACCCGTTTGATTGATGTGTGTTTGTTTTTATATCATAAAATAAAAATAAAAAATAGTTATGTATATGAAAGATAATTTTGTTATTATATAGTCATAGTATAAAAATAATTTATGTAGGTGGAGAAATTTATAAAATATAACTGCACATTGAAGGTCGTTACCTCTTAGTCAGGTATCCTCCATAGGTTTATGATAAGTCCTTAATATGATTGATTTGTTCCCTAAATATGGCCTCTAATGTGATCAGATAATTTTTTTTAATGTATTTTATGTATGGTGTTGTTGATTGAAATTTCATTAGACGTGTGATCAATGTCGACAATGGGTACCCTTTTATAATTAAGGGGGAGTGGAATTCCTGTAAATACCCAAAGCTATTTACTATTAGTATAACAAACCAGGTATTTATAGAATAATATCTTTTGATTTATATTAATATTTGAAATAATATATTAATTTTAGTTTATGTAGGATGGTATTTTTGATAGCATACTCAAAACATAACAACAGGATTCTTTGAAATCTTATGTTCTACACAACTTTGAGTTAAACCAACAAATAATATAATATTATTATTATTTTAAATGATAGTTAACGCAATTCCAATGTATTGTTGTGAATGAACATAAATAACTACATAATTATTACACATGGTTTTAAATTTTCTTTAAATTTATCCAATAAAATATATATGCATAAAATAAGAACGAAATTTATTTTCAGCATAAAATACTCTAATATTTTTTAAATGGTCGATTTACCGCCTTTTTGATGGAAAACACTTTTTAATTATAGATTTTGTCACATTAATATGTTCAATTTAAAAAAATAATCTTCTTCTTTATAAGATTGACATCCAAATTTACTATGGGTAATTGTTTTGGTATTTTTCTAATATACTTCTTTTTTATAAATAGTGAAAAATACCACATTTTATGTCTTAATCTTGATGTAATCTAATTTATTTACAGGGTCAGATTATTTTTTCAATTTGTTTTAATGTTTAATTAGATTATGGTTTTAAAATTTAATCCAATTTTGGTCATTAGAAGTTAATTCACGTTTTAATTAGACACAAACATATGTTAATATTTTAATAGTTCTTATTTCATAAAAACACGCTTTTGGGTTTTGAGAACAACAATTATTTTTAATTTAATTTCTGAAAATTATATATTTTTAATTTATAAAGATGGATTCCATATTTGGAATCATGAGGTTTAAATTATTTAAATAGGTAACATTTATTTTTAGACATTATGAATAGTAACATAAGTAAATATTTTATTTTCCATGGTTAGAGGGTAAATCTAGTAAACAATGGTAAAAATTTTGTTCTAAAAATATTTAATTACCCTAACATGTTCGCTAATACTATGGGATGAGTTATATATAACATGGGGCATCCTTGGGATGATATTAGGACCCCATAGAGCCAATTGTGTGTAAAAATGATTAATTACATTAAATTTATTGTTAAGGAAAATATAACCTAAACATGTATATTTTGGTAAATAATAATATGGGGTTATATAAGTTATTTTTTATACTATAAATAGTAATTATGAATTAAAAACTATTTAATAAATCATTTTATATTATTTATAATTTTTAGAGATTCAAAATATAAATTAAATTATGACACAATGATGATATCGTGATTGCATTATTAATAATGGATTCACATAAATGATATTATAAATGTTATTATAGATGTAATTTGTTTATTTTGATGTAATCCACATTTTTTTTGAATGATTGTTACATGATTTTATTTAATTATTGATTTTTTTTAAATAAATCAAGTTGTAATGGATTTTTTTAAAAGTCATTATATGAATAGTGTTAAAAAATACACATTTCATAGCTTTAAATATAATTTATTTCATAAGTATTATAAAATTCCAAAAAATATAATAGTCATAAAAATAGATATCATGATTATAAAATTATATTATTGTATCTTTTAGTGGATATTTTTCATGTTTTGGTATCTATTGTGATTCACAATGTGTTAAATGCTTGATAAAATATTAAGAGTAAAAAGGCGTTAAATAAAAAAGAAAAGGATAAAAAAAAATATCCTCAACCATTTTAATTATTATTGGATGATTTAATTTTGACTTATATTCAATCTTATTTTCTTACTAGATGAATTTAGTCTCATTTTTTACTCAAAATATAATTTATAATAAAATAATAATCCAAGATATTCTTTAAGTTCCCCTTCCCCCTCTTATAAAAGGAAACCACCTCTAAAACATTACTCAAACCTCTCAAGAAAATTTTCTATTAAAAATAATGCTATAATAAGATCCAAATACTCCTATATTAATTATTTAAGCCTTCAATTTGTTAGAAGTAATTTCATTAAATCCCTATGGCTGAAATCAAAAGGAGTTACCAGATTTGAAGTAATGTCTTCTCAAAATATTGACTCATTAATTTCTCCATTTACACGCCATTTGATATTATTATTAAGTTTTTATATGTAAAAACAAGTATAATCAATATAATAGGTTGTTTTGTTTTGATAATTATTCAAACTACACTTACATACACCACCGTCTAATGGGTATAGAACTTTTTGTTTCAGTGGACTGCGACCTACTGCCTCACGAAACGATGATTAATCAATCCTCTCCTACCACCTCTTACAGTGGACATTATGATGGAACTATAACTCTATATGATATATATGACATTTATTTTATCTTTATACATATTTAACTCTAATTTATAACATAATTTTATTCTTTTCATGTTGTATATATATGGAAATTTCATTTGAGAAAGTGCGGACTAACACCCCATTAAAGTGATATGACTCATTCATGCACTACATTAAACATATAAAGGATGTAATTAGTGAAATTATGTGACATAAATAACATATATATTATACTTTAATTATAATATACATATATATCATTTATTTTCCATTACATTAAATGTCAAAAAGAAATTAATATAGCATTCATGCATACGTACGGCTTACCGTCTCTATGAACGGTTCATTTCATTTCTTATATAAAAATGTTATGGACTATTATAAATACATATTTACTAGATATATATGAAATATATTGTATATAATTCATGAATATCAATTTGAGATATTGTACTTATGACCACATTTACAATTTGCAATTAAAACAAGTTCATTTTTGACTCATGTTTTGAACACCGACAAAATGTAAGATATAAACTCAAATAATTAACTAATTGTCATAGGAAAGTAATAAGTAATATAAAAGGAGTAATAAACCTGAAAAAGGTTTTGAAGAATGTATAATGTCACTTAAGTTTATTATTCATGAGATTAAACAACGAACGAGTCACGTTGGACACTAGGTAAAGGAACTTCCTAACCAAATATCAATTATTTGGGTTGATCTTATACTTATTGTTTATGTCATGCAAGGATTATTTGAGAAAGGAATTTTGATATCTTATTTTCAATTTATAATTTATTTAAATGTAATTATAGTGAATACACATAATTAAACTATTTTATTTAGAAGTTTGTCTTCTTAAGGGACTTCGTCTCAATCTCTTTCCATTGAGGCTAATTTCAATAACATATACATTTTTCTTTTAAATAGTGTATAATAAAATACATTGAATTTTACTTTAATACAAAAGAAATTTTCTTCTAAAATGTATTTTACTAAACTAAAAAAGAATGTTCTTACCATATTCCAGTGATAATTGTTTTTCCACAGCCGAAATCATAACTTGATATTTGGATTCTTCTATATGCCTTAATGTTTTTATAAGGAAAAAGAAACACCTTATTCCATTTTTACATATTTTTGTTTTGAAAATGTATTTTAATGTGGATTTACTATTTAAATATCTACAAATATTTTTATATAATTGAAAATTTAATTTTTATGTTTGAAATGTTGATATTTTCAATATTTTATGTATGGTTATTATATAATGGTATTTGGACATTTCCTAGGTGGTTACATGATAAAAAAATGATGAGTGGTTCCATGATAATCTGAGGATTTGTGGTTACATTGAAAACATCAAAACATTGGTTATGTAATTCAGTCGTATTGGTGTTCCATTTAATGATATGTTTTTATGTCGATCGTATGGTTATTCAATTTTAGTATGTTTATGTCCAGAGTTACCATTATATGCTATATATTTCATTCAATCGTCTTTGTGGTAATATTTTAGTTACAAAAATGGTAAGCATGAAGATTATATTTAGTGAAGATTGTTTGATACTTTTTAAAGGTGGAATGTATTACATTATGATAAAGTATTTCTGGATTACATGTTTTTTTTTAATTCTAATATTTTTCGTTCTATATGTATCATTTACTGAGCTTTTAATTATCATACTTTGTTTTTGAAATATTTTTCAGAGGAAATGTTTTGGAATTGGGTCAAGGATGTGATCAAGGAAAAGTCATGCTATTTAAAACACAGAACTAAACATGTTTCCCTTTTTATAAGATTTTTTATTTTATGAAAAAATGGATATTGAGTAGATGTGCCGATGTGTAATATTCATGTTGTTATGTATAAGTTTTAACATAATTCTATAAATCTATAAACCTGAAATGATCCTCAATTTGAATTAATAAATTAATTCATATATATGTAATGATTAAGATTGGGGTCTTATAGTTGGTATCAGAGGTATGTCTAGAAAACTTTAGAGGTTAGGGAGTTATTTAAGCATATGAGACATAACCGTAATGATTGAAATATTAGAAATAGTTATAATTATTTATGATAAATTTAATTAGTTTAAGGTACAATGAATAAGTATATCTTGGTGTTTACACTTCCTATAATATATAATTTGAATATTTTTCTGATATACTCACAGTGACCTTTTCGGTTTCGCTAAATGGTTGTATCTTGTAGGGGAAAATGTAACAATGGTTGTGAAGGAAACTATTGTGGTTTTCTAAATGATCAGAAGAATGAAATGGGATTTGTAATTATATATCTTGTGGCTATTCTTAACGAACTATCTATATACATGATTGACCCCCTGAACCTTGGTTTTTTTAAGAAACATATAGGGGTGAAACAAATCCCTTTGGAAGATCTGGTAATTACCATAAACATAAGTGAATTCAAAAACCTATGTGTCAATAATGTTGGATTAAACACTTAGGAAATGGAATCAATGGGATGATGATATCTTTCAGATGTGGTAATGAAGGTCATAAAGCAACAACCTTCCATGGAAAATGGAAGCGTCCAGTTGACTCTAGAAATGGGAAAGAAGTTATTTTTGAGGGATCAATTGAATGTTTCAAATGTCTTTCTTATAGTCATTGTACAAATATATGTCCTATGAAGAAGGTTTAGTAATGGGATTTTCATGACCATACAAATAAATGTTTACCAATATCTTATTCATTTACAATTTTGAATGAGGAAACTGAAAATTACCAATTAATGGAAGAGATTATTTCTTAGCTCATATTTTAACATTACTGAATTCATAAGACATTATGCATGATTTTGTTTGTAGGAAAAAGGTGTATAATAATTTTATTGAACAACATGGATAATGTATCATGAAGAATATTTTATGATTGATATGTCTACTAATTAAAGTGTTAAGTTGGATATATAAATGATGATATATTTAAATGTATTAATGATAGGAATACTTTGGCATAATTTTTCTAGTATATGTAAACCTGATATTCGATATGTGAAAATTTTATTCAAGGAATAATTATATTATCTTGTGTGGACATAATGGATAACTTTAGGGGTTTACGTGGTCATTTGTTATTGAGGTAATTATGGGTTATTTGTTTTTGGGATAAAAAACGAAAGGTATTAGATAACCCTTGTGGATAATAAAAGAAATTGTTATTTTTAAGAAAATTAACTTTTTGGGAATTTTATAATAATGATATGGTTTTTTAAATAGGACAACCCATAATATTAGTGAAACCCCATCGCATCTAGAAATGTCTCATGAATCGAACCCGCTACCGAATGGTGGTAAGGGCGCATCACCTACAATTTACCCATGTGATGTCCCTGGTAAGTATTTCATATTCTTTTAGTTTAATGATTTCATGAATAAGGAATAAGTTTATTTTTGGAACAGATTATTACACAAATAGATATGATTAGTAGAGGAAATTATTTGGAAATTATGTGATAAATGTTATTTTAGAAGACATTTGTGCATTTTGGAACACTATATTCCGAATGAAAATAGTATAAAATGAATTTTTTTTAGGAGTAATGATGGAATTTTATTTTGAAAGAATTTATTTTTTTATTGTGGAATTACAGTGATTAAATTTATTTATGGAAATGATTAATCAATATTGAAAAATATGTGATTAGTTTAACTACGTTTCCATATGTGTCTTTAAGATTATTCGACGTTATTTAGAGATAAATGTTTAGAATTATTATAGAAGAATATGAGATAAAATTCATCTGGGTTTTTCTGTTAAATCATAGTTTGGATTATTTTTAAGAATTTTAAGAGAATTTTTGTATTGAATGGTCTTCTTTGAACATTGGGTATAGTTTTTTGAATTTTAGAGATTTAGAGTATTATTTGTTTTTATAAATGATTATCCTTTTTGGGAATTATCTGATATCAAAATAATCATTTGTTTTCATGTCAATACTAAATGGGAATACATTATTAAACTTTTTTTGATTATGTGGTTATCTATAATATGATTCTTTCAGATTAGTTGTGAACATTTCATCAATATTACTCATCGTTGGGAGAAAAGATGATTTTGCGGTCGAAATTTATTAAAGGATGAAACTCTTCTTGATAGTATATTTCCTTTTGTTTTTCTCAAATCTCATAAATAAATCACACAAATTTATGAAAAGTAACATAAAATAGAAAAAAATAATTAATGTATCCTATTAGGGAATCAAAGACAATTTAACCCATCACATGTATGTATTTTTCTGGTGGTTAACTCTCTCATAATCAGGTTTTCTATGACTCTCTATTAGAACTGGAAACATAGATTCTCTTCCATGTCTATGTTTTCATACATGGAATCCACATATTTGTAATAATTGGTGACATTTGTACATATCTTTTTTATTTTAATGTGATAGTTTAATTAACACCTTTTCTGATGTGGGACTTTCAATGAAGTTTCCGGGTCCAATTTTAATATTGTGAGAATGCGATTTCCAAAAAGGAGAGACTGATGTAATGACCTAGGTATTTATAGAAAAAATGATTTTTTATTTCTATTAATATTTATGAATAAGATATTAATTTTATGTTAATGATGACACTTTGTTCGATTGCGTACTCAATAGGCAACAAAGGTTTTCTTTGAAATCATAAATTGCATGAAACTGTGAGTAATACTGAAAAATAATATAAATTTTTTTTTGAAATGTAGTTGATGCATAGCCATTATATATCTATGAAAAAACATAACTAACCAAATTATTATTATACATGTCAGTTAAATTTATTTTCATATATACACAAAATTTAAGAGGCATAAATTAAGAATGAATTTTTTAAGCATGAAATGCTCTAATATTATTTAAAAGTTAAATTTACCACAATTTGATGGAAATCCCTTTTTAAATTTAGTTTTTGATAGTTTTATATGTTAAATTTGAAAAATTAAACTTTTTCATTATATGGGAGACATCATCATTTTGTTTGGGTAATTTTTATGTATTTGTATGATAATGTTATTTTTTGGAATAGTGAATAATGTTGCATTTTATGAGAAAACTCTCCTCATATGATTTGTTTATATGGTAATATTATATTTTTAATTTCTTTTAAAGTGTAATTATATTATTTTTTACTATTTAATACAATTTTGGTAATTTTATATAATTTCAATTTTTAATTAGACATAACCACATGCCAATCATTTGATAGTTATTATTTCTTAAAAACGCACTTTTTGGTTTAGACAACATAAATTAATTTTAATATAAATTTTTCAACTTATATGTTTTGAGTTTGGAAAAATGAATTCCATATTTGGTATCAGGTGGTTCAAATTGTGTAATTATGTAACTTTTATTTTTAGACATTATGAGTAGTAACTTCATTAAATTTTTTATTTACCATGGTTAAAGGGTAAATCTGATAAATAAGGGTACACAAATTATTTTATAATATTATAAAATTACCCTAAAACATGTCCTAATTCCATTGGATGAGATATATCTGACTATGGTCATCCGTGGGTCTATTTTAAGACCCCATGGAGCCACTTGTGTGTGAAAATAATATTTTATTACTTTTAATTTAATGTTCAGAATAATATGACCAAAACATGTATCCTTTGGTAGAACATTTTTAATATGGAGTTATATAAGTTAAAATTTATACTATATTGAATATTTATAAATACAAAAAGTTTTCCAAAAACATGGTATTTTATTTATAATTTTATGAGATTAAATAAATATATTTATTTATGACACAAAGATGATGCATAGATTGCTTAACTAATAATGGATTAAAATAAATGATATTACAAATGATAAAATTAATTTATTGTGGTAATTTTGATGTCATAGGCTAATATTATTGATGATAATTACATATTATATTTGTATTAGTGATGTTTTATAGAATCAATAATGTTTTTTTCGATTTATTAAAAAGTCATCTCATGAATAATATCAAAATTGACATAATAAATTTTTGAAAATATAAATTTTTTTATTAAATATTATAAAAATTAAAAAAAACATTTGAAAAATAGTTATCATAAGTCTATAATTTTATTATTGGATCATGAATTGGGTAATTTTTACGTTTTTTTTAACTATTTTGATTCTCAAAGTGTAAAATTCTTGATAAAATTGTAAGAGTAAAAAAGTGTTAAATAAAAGAGATAATGATTAAAAATTATCCAAAACCTTTCTAGTTCATAATGGGTGATTTTATATGGACATATATTCATCTTATCATAAATATATATATTAATTTGAACTCATTTATAATCAAAATATGATTTATAAAAATAATAATAATTCAAGATATTTCTTATGCTCCCTCCACCCTCTTATAAATAGACGCCACCTCTAACCCATTTATCACACCTCTCAAGCCCCTTGGATAATCCATAATATACTCCAATATGCTCCAAAAATTCATCTATTACTCATATAAACCATCACATATGAATAAGGGAATTCAATAATTCACATTGGATTAAATAAGAATGAGTTACCATGTTTGAGGTAATGTCTTCTCTCAAGATTATTTCATTTATTTTCCCTTCTCCATTCCCTATCATGTTCTTAATCATTGTTTATTTGAATAAAGTATCCAAAATATAATAGTTGTTTAATTATATGAATTCAAACTAAACATACACACACCTCCATCTAGTGGGTATATAACATACTATTTATGTTATCGGTGAACTACTGCCTTACAAAACAACAAATGTTCTATATTATCCTACTACCTCTTATGGTGGACATTATTAAGGAACATTAATTATATATGATATATATTGTTTTTGTTTTTATAGAATTCAATAATTATCATTTATATCATACCATTATGCTTTTCATGTTGTGCATATATGATAATTTCATTTGAGGATGTGCGGACTACCACCCCCTTAGTGGGATATGATTTTTTTCAGGGTATACATGTAATGTCTAAACGATAAAGTTAATTATATTATGAAACACATATAAAAAATATATTATACTATAATTATAATATACCTATGTATCATATATTTTTCATTCACTTAAATACGAAAAAGAAATTAAAGTAGCGTTCATGCGTATGTACGACTTATCGTCTCTATGAACGGTGCATTTCATTTCTTATATCCAAATGCTATGGACTATTTAAAATATATATATAATGGATATATATGATATATATGATATCTAAAACCTGAATATCATTATAGAGAAAATTTACTTTTGACCACATGCAGAATTTTTAATTATAACGTGTTTATTTTTTACTCATTTTTTGTGCACCGACAAAATGTCGGATATGAACTGAAATAATTAACTAATTATTATAGCAATGTAATAAGTAATATAAAAAGAATAATAGACATTAAAATGGTTTTTAAGTGTGTATAAATTATATTTTTTTTATTATTTATGAAACTAAAGAACAAACGAGTCAATTCGGACACGAGGTAAGGGAAATTCATTACCCAATTTCCATCTGTTGGTTTGATCGTATAATTATTTTTTATGTCATGATATGATTAGGTATGAAATGAATTATTATATCTTATATTGTATTAATAGTTTATTTATGTGTACTTATAGTGAGTAATAATAATTGATCTTTATTATTTATGAAATCATTATTGTAAGGGACTTTGTCTCAATCTCTATTCATTGAGGAATATTTTGATAATATACACCTCATTATTTTATTAGATGTAGAATAAAACCCTTGGAATTTTACTTTTATTAAAAAGGAATATTTTTATAGAAAGCGTTTTACTGAATCAAAAATGGAATGTATATACCGTATTGTGGTGAGAAAAACATTTCTATTGCTATAACCATTACATGATATTTGGCTTCTTTTATAATCCTTAATGTTATTAATAGGAAAAATAAACACCATATCCCCTTTTTATGTATTTTGGTATTAAAATGGTTTTTAATGTGGATTTAATATTTGAATATCTTGAAATTATTTCTTATGATTGAAAATTAAATTTTTAGGATTGAAAAGTTGATATTTGTAATCTTTTATTTGAGATGATTATATAATGGTACTTGGACATTCGAAAAGTGGTAAAGTGATAAAACAAATGGTGGGGGTTTCATTATAAACCATGTATGGTTGGTTACATTATATCCTCCAATGTATTGGGTATTCAATTAAACCTTATGGCTATTCCATTTTTTTATATGTGTTGAAGAAAACCATATGGTTATTCAATTCTAGTATGTTTATGTCCCAAGTTAAATTTATATTCTATATGTTGTTTTTATAGGATTTATGGTAATAATTCAGTTACAAAAAGGGTATGAAATGAGCTTATATTTAGTGAAGTGTTTTTTCTACTTCTTAAAGGTGGAAAGCATTGTATTATGATAATGTATTCATGTTTTATATATTATTTTAAAGAACTAACGATTTTCCTTTTTTATGTATCCTTTAAGGTGATTTTTATGAAAATCCCATGTTTTTCAAATTTATTTCAATGGACTTAATTTGGAATAGGGTCAAGGATGAGATCATGTAAAAGTAAGGATGTTTAAAACACAAAACAAAACATGTTTCCTTGTTTTTGATTTTTTATTTTATCAAAAAATGGATACTAAGTAGAAGTGTCCACAGGAAATATTCATGTTGTTAGGTATACTTTATGAACTAAATATCTAAATCACTAAATATAATAAGATCATCAATGTGATTAATTAAATTAATTCATGATTATGTGATGTTTAATTTTGGTGCCTTTTAATTAAAGGTATACCATACCTCATGAGACACCATAATATATCAATATTGTATTTTATGGATGAATTGGTTGAGAAACACCAACACGAAATAAAAATAACACATTTTATATCACATTATTCATTATGCATTATGTTTACCCAATATTATTCTCATATTTTTTACTATGGTAACTTGTATCTTTTAAAATAACGTGTAAATAAATACATTATGATTTAGACAATAAATATATTAATTTTTTAATTTATAGAAACTAGATATAAATATTAAATCCAATTTACTATTTAAAAATACAATTTTAAAGTCAATATAATTTCAATTCAAAAGAATTTAATGTTCAATACTCCATTTTATCATTAATCATGGTAATTAGTTTTAACTATTTGACTAATATTTATGGTTAAAAATTCATTTTATATTATTAGATAATATAAATTATTATTCTTCCAAATATTCAATTTATTTTTTTATCTTCAATTCATTTAAGTATTGGAATATTATTTATAAATAATCACACAAACGTGACTAGAATGCGGGTTTCTTAAGTAAAATTATTCAAAAGTTTACAATGTTTGTATATAAAATTTCAATATGAAATTCATTATAGAGAACTATATTTAATAACTGTATAATATATTGAATATAATTTTAAAAAAATATAGAAAATAATAGAACTTTAAAAATAATATTGGTGAAATGAAATTTTTTAATTAAATTTATGCTTTTGTCACTATTCATCAATAATAAATATTTTCAAAAAAAACCCAAACACTATTTATAATTTTTTATATTATTCTACAACAATAGTTTTTGTTTTCATATAAATTTTCCAATAAGGGTAGAAAATAATATTAGTGTATGTGGACCATAAAAGGTTACAAATTTAATTTTTTGAAAAAATATACTTTTATGCATAAAATTAGTTTCTTTTTACTTTTATAGAAAATACCTAGGATGAATGTTGGATTATTATATTGAATTTGTAATATATGTAATTCATTAATATAGTTCACCAAGACTTATTTCATTAATTTATTTGTATAAAACTAACTTGTCTGCATAAAAATAGTTTTTTTAGAAAAATATTTTATTTTTTAATAAATGGATTTAATTTTTATATCTTATTAATTTTTAAATAAATAATTTAGTATATAAATTATTTAAAAATATATTTTTGTAATTTAGTTAATCTTATTCATATCCTTCATTACAATTAATAGATGACAACTATCATATAATAATACTTTAATAGTTGTGAGGTTTCTTTTAGGATTGGTGTTTTTTGTAAGGTAAGATAAACATAGCATTGTGTATAACAAAAGTGAAACAGAGTGTTTCATTTGATATATGAAAAAATTGTGTTTCTATTTTGGAAATAAAGAACAAGTTTCACATGTTTTAATAAATATCAAAAATATTAAATATATTTGAAAAATGTATTTCACAAAATCTCATGGTGTTACACTACATAACCTATATTGATTAATAAAACTATATAACTATTTGAATATACTATATTACATACAAGGATGATCCCACCCATCAAAATAATAATCCCACCATTCCAATGTTTAGTTCAAATAACCTTAATTTTTAAAATTAGCACATATTACGTGGAACATCATACTTCTATCTAAAAGAATGTATAGAGTCACATGTCTACTTATTATGGATCACATGTATACCATGGATAATCATGTTTCAAAACCATCCTGGTGTATAACCTTGGGTTTCCATATCAATAACTCCACTAACCTTATCACGAGTCCCATATCAACAATACTAGGATCCCTAACCTACACAAAAATAGACTATGGATCCCATATGTGTTGGTCGTGTCACTACGCGAAGCATCACTTATGCATCCATATCATTAAACCTCATAGAAAACCTCATGAAAATCAAACATCTGGTCACACATCACTAATGTGTACGACTTATTCTACATATCATTAGAATCATTTATCATTTCTTATAGTGTATAAATAGTAAACATGTCTCGGTCTTATATCTATTTCAGGTAACCCGTACATCATCACACCTCATCTTGGATATAAGATTGAAACATTCTGTGTTACATGACTACACTCAAGAAAAAATGTTCCTAAGAAAAATATAATCCATGTAGGATCTTGAACAAATTATATAGACCTAATAACATTTATATTAAAACCCCTGATGTATATCTCATGAATAATTATTATACATATATGGAAAACGAAGTTAAATGTAAGAACCTTGGTTTTTTTACGAGGTACATATCATTATTATTTTCAGTTTAACTGATCTGTTGAGGCCTGTTGGGGATTCCTAACATGACTGAGGGAGTTACAGAGGTGTTCAGGGCTTTTTCGGAGCCCGGAACCAAGTTTTAGGCTAAAAATGTCCTGGAACACGGTTTGTGCATGGCCTGCGCATAGCCTGGGTAAACCGTGCGGCTTGGTGCAGGCCTGCCAGAGGTAGGAGCATGGCCTGCTCACGGTTTGAGGAAACCGTGCGGGTTGGTCGTGCTGCTGCCCCTTGCCTTCCGGTAAGGTCTGCATAGTCTATGCAAGGTTTTCTAGACCATGTGGGTAAACCGTGCGACCTGCTGTGTTTTGAAATTTTAAATATATTTTAATTATATTAATTATAATTTTATATAAACTAAACATAATCTTCATCTCTTCAACCGGACAGAATTGGGAGGCGCTTGGATTCTCTAAAGGAGGCATATGGGAGGAATTTTATCCTGCTCCTCCCTCTATCTCTGTTTCAACCATCGATCTTCTTATTAGATCTGCAACGGTAAATCCTCAGTTCCTTTTTAATCCTTCTCGATTCTTCAAGTTATAATGAATTCAGATTGGATTATGGCTCACAGGCCCAAATTTCTCATTCATCGTCTGTTATTTATATTTCTTCCAAACCAGGATGAATCAAAGTCTGATACTAGACATGCTATCTAGTAAGAGCCTAATGTAAGTGGTCTCATGATTTTCGCTGATTGTCAAGCTATTTATATATGTCATAGTGTTGCGCACCCACTTTTGGGGTGTCACGTGAACCTGAAATTTAATCCTTTTATTGCCTAGTGTGTTTTAGTTAATTTAAATAGGATGGTATGTTCTTGAGTTAGGTTGTAATCATTTGGCAGGAACCACCTCTTGGGTGTGTTGCCTTGAATGACTCTTTAATGGATTTTTGACCCAGGATTCCATTGAGTCATGTTTTCCCATTCCTTTATGGGTTGTTAAAAAAGGAAATTGATTATGAAAGGAATTGCAATAAAATGAAATTGTAATTGAAATGGTTTCAGGTATAGAATGAAGTTTTTCCCCTTGACCCTCGTAAGAAAATTATTGAATTGTGAGCCCATGTGAGTTAAATGTTTTGAACTACTTTAAATGTGAAACAAAGTCATGGGAGAACCATGGAACCAATGTGAGATTCCATGGACGGACTCATATGGGACTTGTTACTGAGATGCCGAGTGAATCATCGATCCCACGTGAGATACCATGGACAGACACAACATCGCATGATATGTCATGGGCGATACTCGGATCATATTTATAGGATATCGGGGACGGGCTTAGATGATGGACTATACCGCACCAAGAGCGAGGCTGGGTACCTAGGAGGTTCCCTGGAACGGGCTTGTTGGGTGTTGGTGGACTTTCTCCATGAACGATGCATGGATTCTAAATTGAGTATTCCTGGAACAGGTTCAAGGAAGGTTTGAAAACATGAATGAAATTATTATTGAACGGAATGGATACATACCGCAAGACACACCAAGCCAAAGCACAATCTTGGGTCAGTCTTGCAGGTTTTTCTTTTTTACTGCTTTCCATATTACACTGCCATTTTATATATTCACTGATAGATTAGCAGAGATCTTTTGTGGTTGCCTACTAGGATTTTTCTCTCACACCCTATTTGGGTCATGTTTTTGGACCCAATCAGATTATATGATTTTAGGTATGGATAAAGGTAAAAACCCAAGTATAGGTACTTGACTTGCTGCTCGGAGTAAGAGCGCACGGGACCAAGCTGAGGCTTGTGATGCGACATGGGACACCTTTTATTTTTTTTGGATATTGTATACTTATACTATATTGTATTGACTTTCACCATCCCTCATACATATATATCAGATCATTCTATTTGTTATCTATTTCTGTTGTCAGTGTGATTCTTAATGGATACCGTCTTCTGCAATTGTAGGTTTTTAATTAAGCTGTGATGCTTTGGTAATGAGGGCATAGTCTACCCACGTACTCACCTAGGCCCTCACTGCTAGTCGACAGCCTCTGGCATTTGGGGAGATGCTCTTGAGGCCATGTGGTGACCGGTCTGGCTACCATATTGAATGGTAAGTTTGGTTGGGATGTTACAAATTGGTATAAAAGGGATTTCTTTTTCTGAGTTGACTTACTATTTGGACCCTATAGACAAGAGTAGAAAGGGAAAGGAATATGGTAATTAACTGTTCCCGAGAGTAGAAATCCTGTCTACAGGTAAAATTGATGTTTCCTCATATGGAATTGTGTTTCGGGATTTAATTATAATAGTTGTTCTGATTTCACCGTAGGGAGACACACATGGTTTTTGCGGTTACTATTGATATTATTGTTGGTTATATTTCGTTGGAACCATATGAGATGAGGGTTTTCCATTTCATGAATCATATAGGAACCTTGTTAGGAATCACATGTCCTGTATTATGCCATGCTATCTAGTATGCATTACATAATGTATGTTGTTTTGATAAGTGTTGTGATAGCTATTGCATACTGTTTTGATAGTTTATTGATAGGTGTGCCTACTGTTGTGTTAGATTTTGTTCAATGAATGAAGTGTGACATTATCTTTAAATTCATGAGGTGTATGGGCCCTTATGTATTAGGTAATGACGCACCAGTGGGATGTAAATACTATATGAAATTTAATTTCATGGTTATATGGCCATAAAATTTTGATTCATGAGGTGTTATGGGACCTCAGGGATCAATACATGGTGGACCATTGTTTAATGATTTTGAATAAAGGTATGTTAGAAGAGTGAATATAGAAAAAGAGCATGTGCTAGACTCAGATTCTGAGTGGGCAAGTGGTAGTGACTCTAGTTGTTTTTGGTGACTATTCCTTATGCAGTCCTAGCTTTAGAAGAAGGATGTGGGTTGAAGTGGTTTTTAGTAAGGTCTTGACCTGTCCTGTCCTATTTCTTGTGCTCTGGAGTTTCAAATATCATTAAAATACTTTAACTGAGGCATGTGTTTGGCATAGCAGAGTCATGTTACCACGGTGTTCTCTAGTAGTACGTCAGAAGAGAAGTGACGACCACGTTCCGGATAGGGTAGGCCATGGGATACTAGAGGAAACTCTAGTTGTTCCAACTGTGGTACTAGCGGTTCTACTAGACACAAGTGCTGAGGCACGGTTCCGTGAGAGCTTGTTTCATTTTATGTAGACCGTTCAGGGAGCACCGCGACCTTCCCCTACTATGGGAGAGTTGACATATGAGTTTCAGCAGCAGCATCCACCTATGTTTTTAGGGGATGGTGGACCACATGCTGCAGAGTCCTGGCTAGAGGTGATACTAGCTATCTTTGAGCATTTGGAGACGCCTCCGGAGGAGAGGTTCAAGCTATCTACATACATGCTACGTGATTCCTCCAAGAGGTGGTGGGGCGTGATCACCTAGTTGTATTGTTATTGATAGATGGCTTGGATAGAGTTTCATACGACCTTCTATGCTTTATTTTATCCAGAGACTTTGAGGGCCGCTCGAGCCCTGGAGTTCTTGCATCTGGAATAGGGCGCGTTATCAGTGATGGAAAACTCAACCCGTTTTTCTGTGCTTCAGCGGTTCACTCCTATACTGATAGTCGATGAACTGTCGAGGGCTAGGTGTTTTGAGGACGGTCTGAGATGTGATATCTGATCTCAGGTAAATATCTTCAGGTTGACTACCGTTTCTTGGATTGTGAACTAGGTGTTGATCACAAAATGTTACATGAGAGAGGCTGGAGGTGCGTGCTAGAGCGGTTCGGCATCGAGATCTGGTGCTGTAGTGACTGTTAGTAGGAAGCGTCGTCTGGAGCTTCTATACCATGATTCTAGAAGTCAGAACCTATCTTCGGTTACCAACCTGAGGTGCTACAAGTTCGGTAGTCTGGGACACTCGAAGCTACAGTTTCTGAGGGACCTAGTCGAGTTCTGATCATGTGGAAATATGGGCCATCTTCAACGTTTCTGAAGAACTTTTCCACCCTCAGCCAGTAATAGAGGGTCTTCATCAACTCCATATATAGGAGTAGGGTCGGCAGCTTCTCATCAGATAGGAAGTTGGGGTGTGACAAGCCGATCAGGCTGTGATACTGGTCATGGTAGAGGTATCCAGGCAGAGGGTACACCGAGACATCAGAGTGGGCCAGCTCTGGGTAGTGAGGTTGTATTACATGGTCGTGGTTTAGGCCAGATGTATGCAGTGCAGCCTACTTCCAAGGATCTGGGAGCTGGAACATCTACTGTGAGAGGTACAATCTTAGTAGCATCTGTTATTTCATCTTCCCTCTTTGAAAAAGGTTCATCATAGAGTTTTATATCTGCGCCTATAGTGAAAAGCCTTGGGATAGTCGTGTTGTCCTCTAAAGGCGTCTTAATGCTAGACACCCCAATAGGATTTAGGGAAGAGGTTGTATACCAGTGCAGAGGGTTCCCCCTTGAGGTTGGATGGTGTCACTTCGTCTGGGATTTTTATGTCCTCAAATTGACAAGTTTTGATGTCATTCTCGGTATGGACATGCTAGTAGCTTACCGAGCTTATGTTGATTTTTACCTCTGGAGGGTGATTTTCACATCAACTGAGGGTGATGTGTATACACTTAAGGGTGAGTGGGATCTCCAGGAAAGACGAGTTGCACCAGAGAATTGTGAGCTGGACGGGATGATAGCCCAGGTCACTAGTTGTTTTCTGGATAACCAGGGAGTGAGTCAGACGGACCGTCCTCCAGTGGTTGAGTGCTTCAGGGATGTTTTCCCTGTTGAATTTTCAGGTTTACCTTTTGAGATAGAGGTGATGTTCTATATTGAGCTAGTTCCAGGAGCTTCACCAGTATCCATTCCTCCTTACAGGATGGCTACGATGGAGTTGCAATAGCTCAAGAATTAACCCAAAGATTTGGAGGCAAAAAAGGTTTATTCGACCCAGTACTTCTTTGTGGGGTTCGCCGGTCCTTTTTTCAAAAAAAGAGGACTGGACTCTTAGGATGTGCGTGGACTATCAAGTGCTGAACCAACTGACGGTTGAAAACCGATATCCCATGTCGCGGATAGATGACCTGTTTGATCAACTTCGAGGAGCTAGGGTGTTCTTGAAAATTTATTTGAGGTCAGGGTCTCTCTAGGTGCGTGTTCAACCAGTAGACATACATCGTACAACCATTTGTAGAAGATGTGGTTTATGTAGTATCTGGTTATGTCGTTCTGTCTCATGATCATGCCAGTGGTTTTCATGGATTTGATGAATCGTGTGTTCCATCCTAGTTGGACTCATTCATCATGGTTTTCATGGATGATATTTAGTTGTATTCTCGAAATCAAAACGACCATGCAAATCATCTTGAGATATTCCTAAATACAATAAGAGAGCATCAATTATATGCAAAGCGTAAGTTCCACTTTTGGATGGATCAAATTCACTTCTTGGGAATGTTGTCTCAGAGACAAGAGTTTTTGTAGACACAGATAAGGTTAGAGCTGTGGTTTCTTGGGAACATCTCATGAATGTATTTGACAAACAGAGTTTCATGGGGCTTTCTTGTTATTATCTTCATTTTATACAGGATTTCTCACACTTAGCAGCGACGTTGACAGGCCTGTCTAAGAAGGGTGTGAAATTTGTATGGGAAGATGCTTGTGAAGCATCCATTAAAGAAGTGAAAGGAAGGTTGAAATCAGAACTAGTCTTGATACTACTTGAACAAGGCAAGAGTTACAAGGTCTATTGTGATGCATCAGGTATTGGGCTGGGTGCAGTGTTGATGCAGGGAGACATAGTCATGGTGTACAGATCTCTTCAGCTGAGGCCACACGAGAGGAATTATCCGATGCACGATCTTGAGCTTGCAGCAGTTGTTCACGCGATGCATGTTTTGAGACACTATTTATTTGGATAGCATTTCTTGGTGTACACAGACCACAATAGCCTCAAATATATCTTTAGTCAGTGTGATCTGAATCTTAGGCAGCAATGGTGTGTGGATTCCTTACATTCCTTTGATTTCATGCTAGCTTATACGTCTGGTACGGGAAATGTTGTGGCTGATGCATTGAGTAGGAGGACTCAAATACATGCAGTGCAACAGGCTGGCAACGAATCGATGCTTATTTCCTTGTTCTTTGAGATGCATCTTGATGTGAAGAATAGCCAAGTGTAGTCTTTTCTATCATCCTTAGTTGTGAATTCTACCCTCCTCGACAGAGTAAGGATGAGACAACAATTAGATTTGGAAGGCCTAGTTCTATGGGAAGGTGTGTCAGGTGAGGACCCTCCTCCTTGTTGGATGATAGTCGACGATGATGTTCATTGTATCCAAGGACGTGTGTGGGTTCTAGTGGATATTAGATAGGAGTAGATTCATGTGTTTCATGATACCGTTTGGGTAGTTCATCTGTGAATCACTAAGTTGTACCGTGACTTGCGCTGACAGTACTGGTGGATGGGTATGAAGAGGGAAGTAGCTAGTTTTATCACATGATGTTCCACCTGTCAATAGGTGAAGGCAGAACACCAGCAGCTAGATGGGCTTTTACCCCAGTTACCTATCCCAGAGTGGAAATGGGATGATGTTGGGATGGACTTTGTGACTGGTTTGTCAAGGTCACCTCGAGGTAACAATGTTGTTTGGGTTGTGGTTGATAGGCTCACGAAGGTTTATCATTTCTTGCCGATCAAGGAGACCATCATTTTTGATGAGCATGGAAGGTTGTATATCCAGGAGATAGTACGACTCCATGGGGTCCCTAAAACCATTCTTTCATATTGGTATGCTCATTTTACGTCATGCTTCAGGAAGTGTTTTTAGAGGGCGTTGGGTATACAGGTGCTTCTGAGCACATCATACCACCCTCAGACTGATGGACAGTCCGAGCGTACCATACAAGTGCTCGAGGACATTTTGAGAGCATGCGTCCTATATTATGGGGGGATCATGGGAGAGAAAAATTACCTTATTTGAATTTTCATATAACAACCACTATCAGGTGACTATACAGATGGCACTGTACGAGGCTTTATATGGTAGGCCATGTTGATCACCCATGTGCTGGTTAGAGGTAGGTGAGGCCACATTACTGGGACCACGTCTTGTTCATGAGACTTATGAGCAGGTCCAATTGATATAATTGGATGGTAACCGCACAGTCTTGTCAGAAGTCATATGCTGATCACCGCAGATGACCTCTAGAGTTTGAGGTCAGGGATCAGGTTTTCTTTCTTGTTTCAATAAGGGTCGGACACATTCGGATCAAAATACAGGGTAAGCTATCACCGTGATATGTTTGGCCTTTTGAGATTCTGAAGAGGGTTGGGTCAGTAGCCTCTCGATTGCAGTTACCTCAGAGGTACCGAGCCATGATTGATGTGTTCCATGTTTATCAGTTACGACGATACTTTTAAGATCCATCTCATACCTTCCATCCTGAGGAGGTCAAGCTTCAGGAAGATGCATCCTTTGAGGAGTATCCGATTCGTATCATTGATAGGAGCACAGAGGTTCTCTGAGGCAAGTAAGTTCCTCTAGTACTAGTGTTATGGCAGCTCAACCATTTACAGGAGGCGTCTTGGGAGTTGGAGACCGATATACATGCTCAGTGGCCAGAGTTGTTCGCAGATGAATCTGGACCACCCTTCTGAGAGAAATTTGGGGAAGAATTGATATAAGGGGGGAAGATTGTAAGAACCCGAGATTTTGTACGATGTACAGATTCTTTTTCTTTTCGGTTTAACTATTCTGTTGAGCCCTATTGTGGATGCCTAACTTGACCGAGGGAGTTACGGAGGTGTCTGGGGCTTTTTCGGACCCCTGATCCAAGGTTTAGGCTGAAAATGGCTCGGAATACGGTTTGTGCATGACTTGAGCATGGCATGGGTAAATCGTGCGCCTTGTTGTAGGCCTGCCAGAGGTAGGAGCACGACCTGCGCACAGTTTGAAGAAACTATGCAGGTTGTTCGTGCGGTTTCCCCTTGCCTTCCAGTAAGGTCCGCACAGTATCCACACGGTTATCCAGGCCGTGCGGGTAAACCGTGCGACCTGCTGTGTTTTGAAATTTTAATTAATTTTTAATTAAGTTATTTAAAATTTTATAAAAGCTAAACCTAATCTTCTTCTCTTCAACTGGATAGAAGGGGGAGGTGTTTGGGAGCTCTCAAGGAGGCCTATGGGTGGATTTTGATCCTGCTCCTCCGTCTGATCTCTGTTTCAACCTCTATTCCTCATGTTAGATCTGCAACAGTAAGTCCTAAATTTCTTTTTAATCCTTCTCAATTATTCTGGTAATAATGAACAGAGATTAGATTAAGCCTCATATGCCCTAATTTCACGTTCTTCATCTGTTCTTCTTTTTTCTTCTATACAAGGACGAATCAGAGACTGATACCAGGCAAGCTATCTAGTACAAGCCTAAGGACGGTGGTCTCGTGCTTTTCGCTGATTGTCAAGCTGTTTATATATGCCTGAGTGCCAGGAGCCCACTTTTTGTGTGTCGCATGAACCAGAAATTTAACCCTATTTTTACCTACTGTGTTGTAGGCAATTTGAAAAGGATAGTATGTGCTTGAGTTAGGTTTTACACCTTTTCAGGAACCACCCCTTGGGTGTGTTACCTTGAATGACTCTTTTATGGATTTTTGACCTAGGATGCCATTGAGGAATGTTTTTCCTTTCTGTTGTGGGTTGTTAAAAATGGAAATTGAATATGAATGGAATTGCAATAAAATGAAATTGTAATTGAAATGGTTTAGGGTATGAGATGGATTTTTTCCCCTTGAACCTTGTAAAAAAATTCTTGAATTGATAGACGAGGTGAGTTAAATTCTTTGAACTGCTTTAAATGTGAAACCAATTCATGGGTGTACCATGGAACCAATGTGAGTTTCCATGGACGGACTCATACGAAACATGTTACTGAGATGCCGAGTGAATCATGGATTCTACGTGAGATGCCATGGAAGGACTCAACAAGGCATGAAATGTCATGGGTGATACCCGGATCTTATTTATAGGATACCGGGGACATGCTTAGATGACGGACTATGCTACACCTAGAGCGAGGCTGGATTCCCAGGAGGTTCCCTGTAATAGGCTTGTAGGGTGTTGGTGGATTTTCTCCCTGAACGATGCGTGGTTTCCGAATTTAGTATTCCAGGAATGGGTTCAAGGAAAGATTGAACACTTGAATGAAATTATTAATGAATGGAATGGATACATACCTCAAGAGATGCCAAGCCATAACACATGCTTGGGTCGGTCTTGCTAGTTTTTCTAGTTTACTACTTTTTATATTATATTGTTGTTTTATATATTCAATAAAATATTATAATAGATATTTGGTGGTTGCCTAGTGGGACTTTTTCTCACACCCAATTTGGGTCATGTTTTTGGACCCAAGTAGATTATATTATTTAGGTATGGATAAGGGTAAAAACCCTAGTACATGTACATGACTTGCTGCTCGGAGTAGGAGCTCACAGGACTAAGATGAGGCTTGTGAAGCGAGAGGGGATACATTTTGGTTTCTTTTTGGGATTTTGAATACGTGTACTGTATTGTATTGACTTTCACCATCCCTCATTCATATATATCATATCCTTCAATTTTGTTATCTATTTCTGATGTCTATGTGTTGTCTACTGGTTATCTTCTTCCACTGTTGTATGTTTGTAATTATGTTTTGATGCTTTGGTAATGAGGGAATAGTCTTCCCACGGAGTCACCTAGGCCCTTGCTGCTAGTCTGTAGCATCTACCATTTGCGGAGATGTGCATGAGGCCATGTGGCGACAGGTCCGGCTACAAGATGGAATGGTAATTCGGGTCGGGACGTTACATAATAATTCCATTTTCGTAGACTTTTCTACACATAGACATCTCTAGGACCTTACCAAGCACCCAACATTAATGTGTTAATCCGCCCCTGAAACCCAAATTCTAGAATACCCCTTGAGTTAAAAAATCACATCCCTAGGAACATAGATTATTCTACCAATACACCATTTCATATAGATCAGTAATTAAAAAAATAAATGATTGTTATTGGAAATACATAAAAACCCTCTATACTTACCCTATGACATAATGGACTCACGTCACTATGGAATATTCTAACCCAATCTACCTTCCTTTATAATTGGTTTTAGATATTGAATTGATTCACATTATTAATTAAATATTGGTAGAAACAGTAAGAGAATATGTTTCATGTTTAGTGGAATTATTCCATCATGATATATATGAATACACTATATAAATTACATTAGACACATTAAATAATACCTCAATAAATTATAAATGTGATCAACTAAAAAATGCAGAGAAATGAAATATAAACGAAATTATAATATGATGCATGAAATAATTACTCATTCCACCATAGGATAAAAGAAAGAAATATAATAAATAATATATAAACTAAATACATGGAATAGTCAAAATTGATAAAATATAATAATAAAGATAAAATAACAACTCCTTGGAAACATGGATTTTATTTCATACTGGTCTTTATAGACATAAAATATTGTCAATAAAATATTCCATCCTTTGTTATGTCTGTCTATAATGTCCCAAATTTTATGAAAAAACAAGGCATTAAAAAACCGTATCCATTTTTCCCTATGTTATAGAGGCTACATAACACTGGTAGGGATCAATGAATGATCATGGGAATATTATACCCTTTGGATCTAGTAACTGTAAATAAAAATGGAAGTTAAAGTTAAAATAGTTGCCATTTATAACCAAAATAATGTTGATTTCAATGATATATACCATTATTAATCAAATTACAACTCCCATGATATAGAAAATAAGTACTAATAATCTAATGAATGAATACATGTGATAAAGATATCTATTTTGTAGATCACAAGCGACAAAACCCCAAAATACCTTTAGGAATAGAGATAATTAAGAAACTAATGTTGAGTTCATACCAAGTGGTATATTTATTTATTATTTTTTACATTAATTTCATTGTTTTAAATTACAATATTTTCTAGTATGTGTTTTCATGTTGTGGATGTAATACCATCATTTTTTAGTTTATAAGAGATTTATTAATTTTTAAATATTAATTCTTAAAACTGTATAAATTTATAAATAACAAATAATTAAAATATGGGAAAAATGTTTAGCCAACCAAGTCCAACACATTATAAGATCATGACTACACTATCTACGAAATCATCCACCATGGAAATGACCACAAGTGACATCCAGATGTGAGAAGAAATATATCAGTTAGTGTTGGGGAAATTTTCTCTCCGTATAAGATATATGATCACATTAAGGGTGCAGGTGTGGGGTAAGAGTAACCATATGGGTGGTCCATTCATAGCTAACTGAGTTCTCTTTTCAATGTATTATATGATTAAGAGACACCTCCATTATATTTTTGATGTGAGACAAGTTCCAAACCCAATAAATATTTACAAATTAATCTAAAACATAGAATAATCAAAATAATTATATCTCCCCTTAGACATTTATTTTCTTAATTACTGTGCTTGGGTTTCTACTACACTACATTATAAACTAATGTTTCACCAAGGAAAATCCATGAACACTAGATAAGGGAGACGAATGACGCTTCTTGAAGGGGTATAGTTGCACAATTAATCATTTTCCAACATAGTATATGACAGCTTGTATTTTAGGAATAGAGATTTGAAGATTGTATTGGACTATTGAATAGTTTAATATGTATCTTTCATCATATTTACTTATTATTATTGTACATATATATTTTATAGAGAAGGGGATGTGATGTTTTAATGACATGTTTGTCGCATTGGACCATGTTTAAAATGACTATGATACGAGATTCACCACCACAACTTATCAAGGACATTCAGCCCAACTCTTCCGGAATGAGATGAATAAGGAATGATTTTTTTTTCATTATAGGCATCCATCATTTACAATAAGATTATGTGTCTATGATTCCTTGAGAAATTTGTATTGGTTATCAAATAGAAGATTTTTCATATGAGAAAATTTTATCCTAGAGAGTCACAATATTGATTTTTCCAATAATATTAGAGTCTAGATCTAGAATGAAATGAGTTTTTACTACATCATTGTCTAGATTAGTGATAAAAATTGGACATCATCAAAGGTTAGGCTTGGTGGGGAAGATGATGATAATTTATATGTGATTAGTGCACTTTAAATAATGTATTTTATCAACTATTTGAATATCTTGGATTATTTATTGGATGCACTAAAATATTGTGAATTATGCTGTAATAGTCCTCGTATAGGATGTTTATAGGAATATTTTTACAATAGAGATAAAAAACCCACTGTGGAAATTATGGCTACACTGCAAAAATAGACATGTCACTAGTTATTTAAATTAAAACTAATATAATTTAAGAGATTAATTGAATAATGTTAAGAGAACTTGGACTTATAATTTCATTATATAAGCATAAATATACACAAAAATAAACAATGAAATTAGGAAATATTAAATGAATGGACTGTTTAGTGGAAGATTTATGTCCAATATCATATCTAATATTTTAATAGTATGATATTTATTAACAATGGAGTATTATATTTATGATTTTTCCATTTTTGATTCATATTGTTTGGTATAGGTCACATGTTGGATTTCAAAAATAGTATAAGTAATATTTTCATTAATACTCAACAACTTTTTACTTTTACCGACTTTTATCTTCCCATAGAATTGATTTTAATTTCATACATGGTTGAAAAAAACTCGACCATGTGTTATAAGTGTCAAATGAGAGGGTGGATTTGGTGAAAGTGAGGTTTTTGAAATGATTTTCATTAATATACACTTGTGAATTATTTATGCTCATTATTATTAAATTGAAAATAATATGAACCACATTGATTAGTTTCCTAGTTAGAGTAATGAAAATTTGGAGATTCAACCTAGTATAATTGATGGTTAAGGGGAGTGAGAACTGACTAAACTCTGCCTCACTCCAATGGTTTCGAACATAATTAACCTAGATTACATGGATTAACATGAGAAAAAATATTTGGGCCCATTAATTTCAGATTTGAGTCTACTGAGAAGACATAGATACCCGATGAGGTCTCATGAAGGAATTAAATTTATTCAAAATAAAGAAAACCCAACTCTAGAAAACAGTTCTCCTATATTCGATCTCTATGATTTTTTATCAAATTAACTCATTTTTCATTTAACTATTTTAATTAATTTATTTTATTTTATTTTCGTAATTATTGAAAAAATTATAAAGACCTAAAATATAGTTTTATGATCATATATAGGTTTAAAGGTTCCTCATGGAATCACGTAACACCTAGACCTAGAACTCATGATTGACCTGGAGTGCCACATGACCATAATCATGACTATCTATATGCTAGTGTCTACCAACTACCAGTGCTTAAATAATACATACTTTGATGAGACTACTACATCAAATCAGAGTTAATAAACACAATAGAAAATAAGTAAACATTAATCCAAAATATACAGCAATGTACATATAAATAAATAAACCACAATGTTAAAATCAAAATGTATCCTGAAAAATCACACTCCTATAAAAATCCATAGTCAAACAATACACATCAAATAAAATCCCTTTAGGATGATCACATATATAATTATACAAAATAATAAACATAAATACCAAACTTCCATCTATAAGCCACTCTATACACCCTATTTCTATATACCCTTGAGATGCTTCTGCCTGATTCCCTTCATGACCTATGCCAAACAAAAAATCAGAAATATGGGCTGGAAAGGAACTATATTTCGTTTATAGGGTGTTCTAAATACATATTAAAATGTTATGATGAAGTACCCCTAGTATACACAATTATATATCAATTTTCACATAGGAAGAAAGAAAATCATACATGTGTTTCATACACTATGTGCTAACCCGAACTCCAGTAATATATGTATATTAGGTTACCATGTAAAAAATACCCCAACATGGATCCCAATCATACATAATTTAAATAAATTCAATGATCTCATCATCACATCATTCCATAATATCTATAATCTATCTTATACCTAATGACATATGGAATGCATCATCTGGATCCTCATTTAAAAACTAAAGACTCATGTAAGGAACCATCCAAATAATCAGTCCATACATGAGGGAATAGAGTGATTCTATATAACAGCATTCAAACCCACTACCTCATCACTCATGGTAGGGGCCATAACCCATGCCTTGCATCATACTATAACCGGACCCTGTCACTTAGGGTGGTCTTACATCACGACCCAAGACTAATAAATGAAACATTCATTATGTTGACCTAACCCAAGTCAATGTAATGTCCTACATGATGCAAACAATGACATTATAACCCCCGTATAGTCTATCCAGTTCCATCACACATATATAGAGCTCACACCTTAGAATCCTCTCCCTCGCGTGGCCCATCATATGGTACCTGTATATATTTAGAAACATGCATGGAAAACGTAAATATCCTACAACCAGTCACACATATCACCATATCATCACTCAGAACAATGCCACTTAGAACACTCACATAATCATGAATTACATCTTATCTTCCCCTTTAGGGAATATATTGGGTCCCTTAAACTTAATACAATGTTTTCCCATCGAAACTATCTCATGTCAATCACTAATCAGAAACACCTCTTCATATAGGCTCCTATGACCTATACCTCAATGGGTAGATTCACATCTTGCAAGAAATACTACCTCAATATAGGATTCACTACCTAAGGATCATCTTGAGTTATCATTCTTTAATCCACATAGAAAATAGATGATATTCCCCAATCATTTTCCCCAACACGCATCATTGTCCCATTTCACATATTCTAAGGAATGTCACTCTCCATTTCACCTATAATAAACCCTAAAAATTTTAATCCATTTAGTCATATTTAAATCAACCCACCCATGGTGATAACAAAGCTCCAATCCACCCACAACAGTGTGTCACACAAAAAGTGTGAGATGTATTACCATCCCAATAATCAACAGTTGGACATAACCTCTTATAACATCCCAACCGGCCTATATTAAATCCCCTAGGATACCCCTGATACAAATAATACATAAATAACTACCCAAGGTCTCAAAATAACACAGTGAACAACCTCTCCCATTAAGAGATATTAATTGGGAGATCACATCCACCTAAAGTATAGAGGATAACATATCCCAAGCTTTGGAGGTCCAATACCAATCTATATCTTTCTATGGGGTACTTTTAGTCCCTATAAATCTACACAATCCCATTCAATATACATATAAGTAATCATACAAAATCAATAGTATAATATTATGTTAACGGAACCACTAAACTGTAACATAGACTCACCATCCATGCCAAGCTCTAATATGCCTCGACCAATCCCATCCATACCCTGCCCAAGATCATTATGCTATCTGAGTTCCTATCGAATCCAATAAAAAAAATATAATCAATTATATACAATGATAATTAATTATTTAATTTATACCATGGTTGAATATTTTCTAAAACACTCATCAGTTATCCCCTTCTTACTAAGACTCATACCAACCACACATGAAAGGTCTCCTTTACCTCTATATCACCATATTGAGAAAAACACAAATCAAATGAAACTTTATGAACTATTAATTTTCACCTAATTTAATAAAAATCCATAAATAAATTTTGAATAAAATTTACCTAAACAAAAATAATGATTTATTATGTTTGATTAAATTATACGGACCACCTCTATACAATCATAAAAAAATCCCAAGCTTCATCACGTTATTCCACCATACTTTAATGGAATTAGAACCAAACCCTATACTCATTTGATCCAAATTTATAGGGCTATATTGGGGATAAAAAATGGAAGGATATAATAGAAGGATACACCTGAAACTGATATCATAACACACCAAAATACACCCCTCAATGTTGGATTGAAAGAAGGAAAAAAGGGAGAGTATTTAACTAAATGATACTCCCTACATCACCTTGGATACTTCAAATAAAAGTGGCCCAATCGGTAAATTAGTATTCTTCCTATAATCAAATTAATTGTGCAAGGTAAATCCTGTGGTGTAGAACTATGGACCAGAACACAATCCCCACACCTAGGGTATCCCAACAACACAAACCTAGGTGTTATAGAGCTAAAATATCAATTATTACCTTTGGATATGAAATGTAACATAGATCTAAACTACATCCCACCTTGATATCCCCTGAGTTATACCACCTATGGAAGAAATCACCAATGTTAAGGCATATTATTCAATTATAGGAAACTATGTTATGTGACCTCCTCAAATATGAAATAGTTGGTCCCCAATGATATGGAATACCGTACAAATCTCATTTCCACTCTGCAATGTATCCCCTATTGATAATCCACTATCTTCCATGACCACAATAAGGCCACAATATAGTGTTTCCCCTCTATTTTAGTTTAACCACCCATGAAGAGGTATGGTTCCCAACCAAAGTCCCTCCCATTATATGAGTAACCCCTATTGATATGCCATAGAGAATCCACACAAGAGATAGCTCTGTTTTACAAGCCTAGAATATATTATGTTTTCAATTTGGGAAAGTCTCAGTACTATTTGATATTCTCCAAGACATCATGACACTAGTCCAAAATATATATTTTTTTGATATGTGGCTTCATGTGATAAAATTTCTGCTTTAGCACAAACCCAAAATCAATTTTCTTCTTAACCAAGCAGTTGAACTACCATATGGCCCTTAGTACACATCCAAAAAATAATAAATATTCCCAATTACTAGGAATATTGAACTGAACCCCAATTCTTGGAAATTATAATTCTCTAAAATCAAAATTCAATCACCCCCAAAAATAATAATGACACAACACCCATGGGTCATTAAAAGCTCCCAAAATTAACGATTCTCATACCTAAGAAGTCATGATAGTCCTTGAACCATCTCTCCCTATCTACCACTATCATAAAAATCTTGTAAGATCACTATGATCTATATTAGTAATCCATACTCATTTATTATATGGAAATCTAAAACCCAATCACAATGTCGACTATAAACCAAAAAACCCTCTCATCACATGCAATAAAACCAAGGTAAAACTCATCATATACATCTACTTAGATGCAACACAACATATTAAAGTAATTGATTTAAGGGTTATGTTTCTCCCTACTATATGTATCCACTCATTATGGTTTATTCAAAACCACAAAACTTTCTACCATATTAATTTGCTTCAAAAAACAAAATTTCTATTGTCCAATGAAATGATTGATATGTTTTATACCTCGCCACAACCAATTCCAGGAATAAATAATATCCATACCAGCACTAGAATCTATTATTTGGAAAATTATTAGCATCATCCACAAAAGTGTCCTCTCCAAACCAGATCATGATGGCTTAACATCTAGAGGCATCACATGACCATTCAAAAACACACACTGATGACTAAGCCTAAATTTTAGTGTAATTACATTGTTGTAGATCCAACCACTCACTCCATTGGTCATTATCTAACATTGACACCTGAAAATCCACATATATGACTCATGATTACATCATAAACATCATCATTTATCTATACGTAAATATTTGGACTCTGTCCCAAACTATATCCAAACAACGAATCTACTATTTTCCTAAAAGAAAATAAAACAGAATCTTCCAGAACACTAATATCTGAGTACAAAATCTACCATATATTAAACAATATTACCAAAACTGTGACCCTAATAACATTAAGGGTTATTCCCCCATAAATGGAATGATACTCCCCACTATAGGAGTATCATTACCATCACTCTACCAAGTAAACTACTTATAATCCATAGACCATGATTCATCAATTACTACATGACATGATTGAGAATATCTAACCCACTCGCATATTAGTTCTTGCACTCAACAGTAACTTCTAATCGTTCTCTTCATTCATGTAGGGACATCCTTAGAATACAATAATAATCAATCAAAGTGGGTCACACTATACGACATCAGATTGAATGATATCCAAAATATGTATCCCCATAAAAAGAACCACATGTTCCAACCCAAATGGATACAACAACCACATTACTAATGCAACAGTTCTAAGATTTATCTATAATAAATATATCTTTGAATAAACCCAAACATTTCCAATCCAGAAATCGACATCAAAACTGAGCATCTCCCAAGACCATTTTGAACCTCCCTTATGCACAGAGACTCCCTCCAAAATCCATTTCAACAATCACTCCGCCCTTAAGAAATGTGATCCACTACAAACCTCTGATTGGTCCTCACTCACTATCCAAATTAATCTCAAATGAACTCCATGATTTCATGCTACCATATCAAAAAATCACACAAATAGACTCAAACTCCATTGATCCACATGTCATATAACCTAGGATCAAATTCATTACCTACAACGCAATATCATATTTGATGCTAAGATCATATAATAAGTCGAGGTATCTCACTCATTATACGAATAACCCGATGGTTGTACAAAGTAGGGGTGTCCTTCTAATGTATTGAATGACTATCTGAACTCCAACAATGCTACCAGAAAGTGAATCCATAACCAACATGGTATTGAATCCTCCCAATTGTACACTCTCACCAAGCCTCATTTCAATAAACAATCCAATCACTTATCATCTTGAAAGACAAAGTCATTCATATTCCACTCATCTACTATGCAGTTCAGTTAGGTGTATTGGAAGAAATAATATATATTGGAATGTACCATATTGGTTGTTGTTGATATATCTTTTTACCAAAGATACATCCTCAAGGAAACCAATTCCTATGACGAGACCACCTCTTAGATATACCATGACTGAGTCTAACCCACTATGGTCCATATACATCCATTATATTAAGGGATTACATAGTTATCATTGAAGACTACCACATCATAAAGTACGAATGACTTATCAAAAATTGAAGATATCATTGATAAAATTTATAGAATTAAACTAACATGTTTTACGGGGAAACACCATATAAATATTTGTTGAAACATTCATCAAAACAACCTTATCACCAGTGAAATCAATCAAATTATAGTGTGAAAAAGTCATGGGAAATCTATATACCAAATATTATTCATTTACCTGATCCTCTTACTAATTAACCACGTAAAACCTCATATAACATATCTAAAAAACATCAAGTTTAATCAACTCCTGACTCATAATTATGAAAATAAGGAGTAATAATCAGATGCACCAGCTAACGAGGACATCCCACTAGAATAGTTGTAATGAATCACTATTCCAAGGTCCATCACAAGAACTAATGCTTTAATGGACCACTAATTTACCATCTCCCAAAATAGTAAAAATAGATCTCATGCCATTTTTATAACCTTATTGTAGAATATACATATGATTCAGAATACCATTTAAACTCAATCACTGAAATCGATATACTAGGGGTTCCTAACTAGTGGTAATATATTTATCAATACAATGTGAAGAAAATACCATCAAATCAGAGTCAAATAATACAACAAAAAATTACAATGAAAAATTCATAAAAATAAAATAATGTACATAGAAATAATCAAATCACAATTATATTTCAATATATACCATGGTGAAGCCCAAAATAATAAATAAACATAGACATATAATAATATTAAACTAATTTAACACTAGGATTTTTAAATATAACAAAAATAAAAATATATTCCCCACTACCATCCCTAGAACAATCTATACACCATGTCCCTGGATAAACCCAATATTCTATACCAAGAACCCCTACATGACCTTTTCCAATCTAGAAATATGAAATATGATAAACATGTTTAATTTAGTTCCCATGAATCAGGCTGAATATATAATTTAATAGGGCCTCATCAATTTCTACTAGTATATGAAATCATATACATGTATGCATGATAAAAGTAAACATGTCACAAATATGTTACATATATTGTGTCATATCTAGTCAACCCTAACTCCCTACACATTAGGTAACTATATGATATCCATAACTACATGATAGATGGTCACATATTCTTTATTTCCATGTTAAAATCCCATTTTCACCGTGTTCCATTACTCTAATCACCGAAATGATAACCAATGACACTTGGTTATTGTCCCGACTCACCTCCCAAGTCCATAAACCTTTTCACCTGACCCCATGGGTATCTTATAATTCCTTGGTTTCCTTCTAAGCACACCATTAGGAATTAATCACTAAGGTCTCTTATTATACTAATGACTATCCCCACAGGCCAACAAATGTTCTTTCAGGGTGTTATTTCCTCACTCACACACACTCTAATAAACTTCCTAGAAGGACACACATATTGGTTACTACTCCAGGCCCAACATGATTTAATATAGAGTTATAATTAGGTAGGATACCCAAAATAAAGGTGCACCTTGTCGACATAAATCATATAATATATCCAGATAACCCGTTTGGCACGTGGGTGGGCCCCAAGGTGGGGACCACATGTCTGCGGGGAAACTATTGGTACCTAGCGGGCGCGTGAGGCTGTGACTCCTTCTTCTGGTGTGGTAAGATGGAACTTCTCCCCTCCGGCACTACTGCGGCCCGCCTAGCCACAGATCGGTTCATTGCGTGTTGTGACAACACCGTGCCCCTTTGGCGGCCATGTGGCCCCTGCGCCACCAGATTCTTCAGCAGCTAGCTCGTTGCTGGTCTCCGTATATACCCTCGTGGCCCATCGGCCACAGTCTGATCCTCTAACGGTGGTGTTGCACCACCGCCATCTTCAACAAAAGAGATTAACAAAGGTGGAGGGTCAGGTCGTGTTCATGTGTTCTGAGACCTCCTCGATATGTTGATAACAATTGGAAATTCACATTTCAAAATTAGAATGACTATGTACGGGTACAAAAACAACAGAAATCCCCTAACTTTCTTGTTAAAGAATGACATAGTCGTGGTAAATGGGCGTCATTTCATTGATGTTGGAAAATAAGTAACTGAGGAAGAAGCGTCATCAGTATTCTTCATGGTTAGATCCTTTTATTTTGGCTCAGACAAAGATCATTGAATAAGTTCATCCTTCTTTTGGGGAGTGTGGCGTTCTTCTTTGGAAGAGAAAAGGATCCTCTCTACCTCTCCCCTTTCTCTGTTCCACCCATGAAAAATTCCTAACAAAATAAAATAATAGGTTTTGCAATTATTTTATTATTGTAAAGAATTTAAAACGATTCAAATTTAATTATGTTACTTCACTTAATTAATGGGTCAGGTTGTCTTAATTAAATTGGGTGTGGAAGGTGAAGAATTCAATTAATTCATTAATTTAATTGGAACATTAATTAGGGGAAGGTGGAGAGTTGACATCCCACATAAATGGGAGGTTTATAGGGGTTAAAGGGCAGTTAGAACTCATGTGGGCCCCACATTGATTATATCCTTCCCAGGGAGGTTATTCTCGGGTGGGCTCCACCACCATAAAATCCCTTGGGAGGTTTGGGTGTGGTGGCCCTCACCTCCAACCTCCCCTTGGAGGTTTTAACAACCACAAATAAAAATAATTTAAGTCTTACTTTTATTTAATTTTATTTAAAACCCCTCAAAACTATCTTCCACTCTTGATAAAATGCCACTATGGTGAGGGTCTCACTAAGAAATTATCGATACTTCGAATTCAACGGTGCCCACAAATTTCAATTCCGAACACATATTCAAATGTTATAAAAACCCACTCGTACTTTTTCATAATGTACGCAAACAAATATTCAGAAATAGATTCTGGGCACACCGAGCCTTAGAAGCAAGCGCTGTCAGAATCAGCGGACTCATAATTGTCGCCAACTCATTACTTTACATCCCTGTAAGCTACAGATCATACTAAGGGAACAAATGGGGGTACTAATCATGAATATGAGCCTACAACACCCATGTGATCTCTTGGAGGTTCATGTGCTACCAGCGAACGCAGACTAGAGGTATCGACCCTCGACGTAGGAACTACTCCAGTAGATCCTCAATATCCACTGGATCCTTTGCGAAAGTCTCCCCATAATCATTGTCCACCTCTCTATGATTGATGTTGTGAGAAGGTTCATGAAAGTATATCCTCAGCTGAGATACGTGGAAGACGTCGTGCCCCCAGTGCAACTGAGGTGGAAGAGCCAAACCGTAAGCCACCGCACCTACTCTGCTAAAAACCTGGAAAGGTCCGATGAACCTCGGAGACAGATTTCCTCCTCAGCCAAATCCTTGTAGACCACGTCATGGTGAGACCCATAGAAAGACATTGTTTCTATCCTCGAACTCAAGAGGTCTTTGTCTCTTATCATCATATGACTTATTACTACTCCATGCAGTCTTGATCTTCTCCTGGATGATCTTCACCTTCTCCATTGTAGCCCATAAGATCTTTGGCCCCACTAGTGCTGACTCCCCTGGGTCTGTCCAGCACAATGGGGATCTTCGAGGTCGGTCGTACAAGGCCTCAAAAGGTTCCATCTCTATGGCGGTGTGATAGTTATTGTTTTATGAAAACTCCACCAAAGTCAAGTGATCCTCCCAACTATGAACGAAGTTGAGGACACATGCTTGTATCATGTCCTTGAGGGTCTGAATGGTCCACATGGTCTAACCATCTCTCTGAGGATTGAAGGCGGTGCTCATACGTAACTATGACTTGAAGGCCTCCTTCTACCCCTTCCAGTGCCGGGAAGTGAACCGTGAATCATGGTCAGAGACAATAGTATATGTTACTCCATATAAAAGCACTATCTCCTGCACATAGAGGCGCCACATTCTCTTAACTGAGCCCTTCTCTCTGATCGGTTGGAAGTGGGCCGACTTGGTGACTCAGTCTACGAGCACCCATATCAAATCATGACTCCTAGGTGTACATGGATGATCTATCATGAAGTCCATGGATATCCCATCCCAATACCACTCTGGGACCTCTAAGGGTTGTACCAAACCTACTGGTACTTGGTGCTCTGCCTTCACTTCAGGACAAGTGAGACAATGTGAGACAAACTCTTCTACTGTCATCTTTTTACATGGCCACCAGTGCTGTCGTTGAATGTCCTGATACATATTTGCCACTTTTGGATGTACCGCAAGAGGGGAAGTGTAGAACTCCCTCAAAAAATTCTACTGAAGTGAAATTGGTACCAAGTTACATCCTCTAAAGAGGATGGCATGCTCCCCAACTACATAAAAATCCATCAGGTGCCTACCCTGTGGATATCTGAGAATGTCGCGTCTCATAGTCAGCATCTCATCTTGTACCTCCCTGAATCACTGATGAAGTGGAGGAGGTATTGTGAGATACTATAGAATGGATGATCCATTATCCACAAAGGATACATGCAAAGCGTCTAGATGCTCTGTCGCCTCTCCTAACAGTTGTACAGCTGACCTCATTCTGAGAGTATCTGCTACAATGTTCCCCTTCCTAGGAGTATAGACTATCTCAAACTCATAGTCCTGGAGGAACTCAAACCCATGTTTCTATCTTAGGATCAGGTACTTCTATGAATATACACACCTGATTCAATTGAGATTATAGTTAAACATAAACTGTCCGCTGAACAAACTATGGGTGATAATAGCCAACTGTAAATAACTCGAATACACCCTTCTTCGCCTATGCCCTACAAGAGTTTATAAGATTTATCCTTTTTCGAAAAAAGATATTCGGTTTCATCCCCTGGATGAACCATTTCCTTTGCCTAATACAGTCAATCATGGAATGAACATTGCTAATTCATTCCATGGACGATGTCATAAGGCCTCAACGCTACTACCAATAGATCCAACCATTACTATCACCTCCAAGGGATGAGTAACAATTTCGGAATTACTGTATGGTCACTGGGTCTACTCCAGTAAGAATATTGAATGTGAGGGCCAAGTCAATGGTTTTAACCGGAACCACTCAGTATCAACCTCCCGAAAAGGGAGGAAACAAATGTCACCAGGACAAGTGCCTTTTATTACTGCAGTTCAAATTACAAAGACACAAGGAAACCACAAACAACAACATAAATGAAGATATAAGAATCATGAACAATGGTCTCTATGCCTAGAGCTAGTCCTACTCTTATCCACCTGCTCTCAGAGCTCAAGGTGAACCGTCTAGGGGTGGTGGTAGTAGTGCCCAATGACTCTGACCACCATCCGCTGAAGGACCAGCTCCACTGCCTTTTCCACCGCTCGGATGATGCTCAAGCTCCATCCTCTGCCTCTGTTTTAGTGGCTTCTCTAATGCCAGATGATCATCTGTGTGGGGGGTCGGACAGTCACAGACTCTGTGACCCCGTTTCCTGTAGGAATAACACACTATTCTCCGTTCAAATATCACTCGGCATCAGGTGCCCCGCACCCCTGATGCCACATCTTGGGGTCATCTAGCAGAATATCAAACCCTCTTGTGACCCCGTGTAATCTACCTAATGCCTGTTACAAATGACTTTGCTATTGTCAGAATTCCCTGCGGCTAGTGCAGTAGCTCTTGAGCACACACAGAGTGTAGAGTCACTGGTACAAACTCCGCCCTTAAAAGACACTCGATGTTACCCCAGGTGAGGGTCGTCTCATTGTAAAAATGGATCATCACGATCCACCACCACTTATCTGCTCCCAATAAGAGACTAACATCTAGGTGCACCATCATGTCAGCGGGTGTCCCAACTATGTGGAAAACTCGTACTACAAACTCCAACCAATACCCAGCCTTCTGAAATTCTGTCTCACCTCGAAACCTCAGATGCCTCTGTCACAGGAACACATGCAACGCGCTCAAGCGGCGCTCACACTCTGCTGCTGGGGCTAGTAGAAATAGTCTCCCATCGGTTAGTGGTACTGATGGTGCCTCCAATGTGATGGGGCCCAACACTGAGGGATCGTCGCTCGGTAGGAAACTATCACGCTCTTCACTAGGAACCTGCACTAACTAACTATGTGAAGACATCCTGAAAATAAATAGGTGCACCTCTTTCAAAACAATATACCTGATTAGCTGACACAAAGTAATTTCAAAGAAAAAATTTCAATGGAAACACATACGCAATCAGTGTTTTCATGCACTGTGACAAAATTCATAAGTCAGAGTCCTGTTGTATGGATATGTCGCCACCACACCCACACAGGTTTTTATAAACTGATAACCACACCAAAAACGGATAACACTATTTCCATTGAAAGAATCAAAGTCCATGTTATGTGGTAGAACCGACTCCCCTGATACCAATTTTACACGACTCATCCTTGGGGCTCGTGTCATGACTACCCCAAGCCCACTTTCCATAAGCTAGGGTCTGGCGACTAGCATCAAAGGGGTAAATCCCAAATCTAGGAAGACATTGCCTTTATAAAATCTAATCACACACAATCAGAGTACACAATTGGAAGCAAAAAACAAATTAAAACTGAATACAAATGTATTGATGAATGTAAAGGGGGATTTAAATACATTCCCAACATTAAATTACAAGGAAATGACAAAATAGGTACAACTAAAAGACAAATAGATGGAAGGTGTCTAGAAGTTCTTGGATCATCCACCATAGATCCTACCTGAAGGGTAGGTATAGATAGCCTCTTTAGCGCTACACGTCTGTCTGTCTCCTCTGAGTACTGTCTCATCGAAAGGTCCACCTCCAGGTACCATCCAGTCCTCATACACTCTACCTCAGTCAGCGTTGTCCATCGTCTACATCCAACTCAATGAGGTGCGGGCATAGACCATGAAGGAGTGTGTATAACGATACTAAGTATGTAACGACCCAATGTTTTTAATGGAAATTACCTTATTATAAATATGCCATAAAATCACATAATAATGAACTACTAAGTTATAAGTGACATTTAAACATATGTTTTTCACTTCCGTGTTTTGAATTTTGAAAATCTGACATACACGGTTGTGTTGAAGATGTTTTTTTTGGAGTCCGATAAGAAAAACATAATTTTTTGGTGATTTGTAACCTACCATAATGAATAGTAACATACCATTATGAATAGTTATATAACCTAATGAATACCAACCTCACCTATGATATTATAAAAATAATATTCAAGTTGAAAGTACAATATACCTATATTTTAGAGTGAGTTAATGAATATTTTAAAACTGGTTTTGATAATAAATTAATATTTTAATTAAATATTAAAATAATAATATTTAGAAAAGTATTTATGGAAAAATGGACTTCATTTTTAGATTCTACACGTCAAAAAAATGATAGGGTGAATTTTTCAGATTTTCCTAAAATACTGGAATTTTTTAGGAATAGTAAAACATTGTAATTTTCTTTATATATACATTATAAGCTAAATAATATATTTCTAGCATCATGGATGATTTCACCACCCATGGTTTGACTTCAGATGACCCATTTACTATTCATAGTTATGGAATACTTAGTATTCTTTGTATTCTTAAAAAATAATAAATTAAGGATTATAATATAATGAAATACCTCCTCTCCTCCGCTATAAAACCCCCCTTCAATCCCACTTCTCTCCACTCCTATCAATTTACATACCTTTACTAAATTCAACTCAAATCTCTCCACAAGGTCATCCCTCACATCCAAAATCTCTCAGCCTCCTCAAAATATCAAAACCTCTCCTGTTAAGAGGATCCCACATGAGGATGTCTCAATAGGTAAATTCCTCTTCCCAAATTCATTCTTTTTTTTAGTTATTTTCTATTTATTTTATTCATCACCTCCCTTCAACATAATAAGATGATAAATCCAGTAAAATACATGTAATGGAATTTAATCATGCTTGTGGTATATTTCATTATCCCCTCTATTTTCTCCCCTTTTATTTGGAAGAAATGAAAGCCCCGTTTGAGATGTGCTAATTTTGCACATTCAAGGACAAAAATTTATCGATTTTTATTATTATCTTTAATGATGGTCATGAAACCATTTGTGTTATGGTTCAACCAGACTGTAAAATATAATATATCATATTTTGTGTTCTATAATCCTTTGGTACAATTGGAGTTATGTAATAAATCGAAACTCATTCTTTGTAATCAAATCCACCGATCAACAAAAACTGTTATCACTATGGTTATATATGTATAATAATTCAACATCACACTACGTAAACTAATTAAAATTAAAACCATGTAACCTTCTAGATATGAACTAAATAATGTAACTACAATTCTTGACAACCACCTTCATCTTTCATATAATCCAAACTTGAATATAAGTGAACCAATCTTTTGGAGCCAAGTAAACAAACGAGCCCGAACAATGACATTTAACCTTATAAATAATCAAAAAAGCATTTGAATGAACTAAGAATGGTTATAATAAATCAATTAGATATAGAAGATGTTTTGGACATATTAATTAACAATCCTAATTTTTTTATTCAGGTCATTAATAACAATTGGAGAACACCACTGGATTTGAGGTAAGGGATCATCTCCTTTTCTCTCATAATCAAGAATGTCCTCTATATTATATATTTTTATGTGTACAAGAAAATGATGGGGTATGTTTAAGAACCTCCCCCATAATTCCTTCTAGATTTTTATGTTATGGGAAACCCCATTTCCCTCTCATCAATTCCCCTTGGTCACACCCGACACCATGCTGATAAAATTGTAACGAAATCTACCCAACCCTTCTTTGTTCTTTCTGGTTGACTTATCTTTCTTTCAAAATGTTGTTATATTATCTATCTATTTGAGTCTTATGAATTATGGTTAGTTTTAAAATATTATTATAGCAAGACCCTTTCATCACATTCTTTCAAGGATATACATGAATTTGAAATATTCCCTCATTAGAACATTCTGATAAGCCAACCTGTTTTAAGGGGACTTCCCAAACATTTACCCAAATATCAAGTGCACTCTATCCAATGTTTTAAAACAACAATTTATTTATAAAATCAGTATTTTTATTATGAGAACCTTCTTGGTTAAATTCTGGTCTTATATAAATTAATGTCTTCTTTTCTATTTGAAAAGCTCTAGAGTGTTTCATTTAAAACTGTACAAAAATGTTTAAATGGTAGTGTTTCCTAAATACATTTTTTATATATTTTCACTTCTATTTGACACCACTTACCATGTTATATGCCTAGTTTACACTATTAATGTTCATGTATGTTCTAATACCTTCCTTTCAGGGAAACATTCATGATACGCCCATTGGATTTGTTTTATGTCATGATTGTGGTACACAATTATTTCGATGGGTAACCTTATGTTTATGCATGGTTGAATATGTAATATTATTTATGTATAATGATTATTTATGTATAAATAATATTCATTAATATGTTGATATGGGTGTGCCCAGATAGCGCTCCAATGCATTGGGTAAGGATAAGTCTCATGAATGTGATGTGAAACGATATTGGCGGTTAGCCTTGACCTGTACTGAAATGGGAAATGGGATTGGCGGTTAGCATTGACCCATATTAATGACATGATTAATGATTCTTCCACATTTATATGATTCCATGTTTATATGATCCCATGCTTATATTAAATGATTTTATATGTTTCATGCTTTGGATATCATTATGTCATGCATCCTCACTCATGTGCTTGAGAGTCATCCTTATGTTCATTCTATACTGGGTTTTTTTATGTCATCCCATTGTTCATGTGATCCCCAAGGTAACCTATACAGATGTAAGGTCTCAAAGGAAGTTAGGAGATCATTGTGGAGATTAAATAAAGAAGTGTTTTTATCCCCATGTTTTGTGTAATATGTACCTATTCTTCCAAGACACTAGACTTAACGATCCGTAGACTGTACTCTGATGATTAATTATGCTTAAAATAATGAAATGTTATATGTAAAAGTATCAGGTTTCTATAGTTGGAATCAAGGGGAGGTCTAGTTATTTGGGAGATTAGGAATAGAGAACCATTGTGAGGAACCTAAGGATGAGACTAAGTATAAGAAAAAATTCCTAAATTTTAGTGATTATAGATTAAGTGGTTTATCAAGAAAATACATCCCAGTGTGGATACGAGCAGGTAGAGGTGGCTCTGTCATATATGTATCTATGGGAAAACTACAAAAAAACTGCTTTGAGCTAGTCTCTAATGGGAACTAGTGCACGATAACAGGCCTTGCTGCACTCTTTGTTATGAAACTCCAGGGGGATATTCGTTGGAAAACTCACGAGCTTAGTAAAAACGATTATTAAGGGGAAAATCCCATAAAAATATATGTTAATAAATAGATCACGGATAACCTAGATATAAACCTAAGGAATCACAATTTAGGATGTACTCCTTCTTTATAGGTTTATCCTTTAATGTTCAATGTTTCTTTTTTATACTCAATAGATAAGTATTAAAGACCTCTAATTATACATTCTATTTCTTAGTTAATGGTGAGAAATAAAAGTACACGTTCGAACAACCAATGTGCTAGGCAATGTAATTATTACCCTAATGACATGCCTGATGTGACGGAAGCGGGTGCCCAAAACTTCATGGCAGTAGTTGATCAGTTGGCTCGAGTTATGAATAATAATTTGAATCAGGTGGAACATACCCCTCCTCCATTAAAGGAGCAAGTTTCCATAGAATCCATCATTCGGAAAAGGCCTCCCATGATTAGCGGGTCTTCTGATCCCCTCCTTGTAGAAAAATGGATTAAGTCCATTGAAAAAAAATTCTCTTTCGTCCAGTGCTTGGAAGAAGATAATGTTGTTCTGGAAGTCAATAGTTCTATTTGGGAAGCTTATTAGGGTGGAAAATGATCAAGAATATGATGTCCCATGGGGAAATTGATTCCATAGATTGGGAGGAATTGAAGAGGATGTTTTTCAACAAATATTTTCCTCGAACCCTCTGTCGCAAGCTGGAAAGATAATTTCTTGGACTCAAGCAGAAGGAAGATGATTCCATCAGGGCGTATGAAACGAACATTACAAGGATTTCAAGGTATGCCTATGGCTTTTTCATGACCACCTAAAGCAAGGTGGATCTCTTATTTAGAGGACTAAGGATGAGTCTATGAAATGTGTTGGCGATTTGAGACTTCCACAGCTATGAGGAGATTGTTCGTTATGCCCTCAAGGTTGAAATGGAGATTGGAGAATCTTAGTGGTCTCATGGGCCTAGTGACAAAAAACAAAAAAGGGAGAACAACATGGGTGGATCATCAAGAAAATCCCATGATGGAAAAAATCCCCACTTTCCCCTTTACAAAAATTGTGGGAAGAAGCATCTTGATGACTGTCTAAAGGGAACCATGAATTGCCTCAAATGCGGAATGTTTGGTCCTATGGCCAAGAACTGCTGAAGGAATATGAAAAATACCACTAATGTTGAAGAAGAACTGAAGGTTTAGATCAACAATAAACCTATATTGTAGTGTTTTAACTAAAAGGAGCTTGTTCATTATGCAAAAAATTTCCCTAAGCCGAGCATTGTTAGAGTCAATCAGCAACAACCTCCAAGGCAACAAGAAAGGGCTTATACTATCACTACTGCTGAGGTGGAGCCAGAAAACGATGTGGTGACAGGTATGCTAGTTATTAATTCAATAATTGTGATCATACTATTTGATTCTGGTTCTATGAATTCTTTCATATAATGCAAGTTTATTAGAAATATTGAAACACCACCTCAAAATATTGAGGAAAAGTTTTCTACGAGAACAGCAAAAGGGGAAATTATTTCATTCATGGTTCATAAATCCTCCCCGGTTAATTTTTATGGAATGAAACATCCAGCTAATCTTTTCATACTTCCATTAGTGGAGTTTGATGCTATCTTGGGAATGGATTGACAACCTTTATACACGTCCAACATCAAATTCCATGAAAGGGAGATTACTCTTCACATCCCGAAGCATCCTCCAATTATTTAAAAGTGAAATGTGGAAGATGATTCTACTTTAGAATCCTCATCTTAGGTTTGGATAGTGGTTACTTATGAGAATTCATACCTAGATCAGTTGATTTAGACAAAGGAGAAAATCATGCTTGAAGACATGCCCATCATGATATATTACACGGATGTATTCCCAAAAGAGTTTCATGGTCTACCCACTGACCGAGAGGTTGATTTCTAAATTGAACTTATCCTTTGATCTCTGCCAATCTCAAAGAAACCATACACAATGGCCACCAGAATGCAAGAAGAGTTGAATAAGTAGTTACAGGAGAATATGGAGAAGGGTTTTATACTCCCAAGTGTTTCACCGTGGGGTGATCTAGTCCTCTTCATCAAGAATAAGGATATATAATTGCGCCTCTGCATTGATTATCGTGAGCCCAATAAAATAACTATAATGATCATGTATCCCATTCCATGGATATATTACATGTTCTATCAACTTCATGGGGCTAGTTATTTCTCTAATGTGGACCTTCGTTTAGGATATTGTCAACTAAAGGTGGGGAAGGATGATATTCCCAAGGATGCCATTCAAAAGAGGTATGGACACTCTGAGTTCATAGTGATTCCCTTACGACTCTCTAATTCTCTAGAAATTTTCTTGGATTTAATGAATAGAGTATTTAGAGATTACCTAAAAAAATTTGTGGTGGTCTTTATTGATCATATTCTGATATACTCCATGAGCAAGGAGGAACATGGGGTGCATTTGGAAACTGTGTTAAATACATTGAAAATGTAGAAGTTGTTTGAAATGTACAATAAATGTGAGTTATAGTTGGAGGAAGTATCATTCTTGGGGCATGTTATCACCAGGAAAGGGATATCTGCGGACCCTTCCAAGAAGAAGGCAATTGAAGAGTGGCAGAGGCCAACATATGTAACAAAGATCTGCCGCATTTTAGGTCTAGATGGGTATTATAGATGATTCATGAAGAATTTTTCCCGATTTTCAAACCCAATGACCATGCTGACACGGAAGGGAGTAAAATTTTTCTGGACACAGGAATGTGAATACTGTTTCAAGGAGTTGAAAAACAGTCTTATCACTGCACTGGTACTCACAATCCAATCAAGTGGATAACTCTTGGTGATGTATAGTGATGCTTTTAAGAAAGGCCTAGGTTGTGTGCTAATGAATAATCATAATGTGATAACCTATGCCTCAAGGAATCTGAAAGTACATGAGAATAACTATCCCACACATGATCTGGAGTTGGCGGGAATGATCTTTGCGTTGAAAATCTGGCGACATTATCTCTATGGGGAAAATGTGAGATATATACTAACCACAAGAGTCTCGAATATATATTCACACAGAAAGAGTATAAAATGCACCAAAGAATATAGATAGATCTCATCAAGGTTTATGACCGCTCAATCCACTACCATCTCGGTAAGGCAAACAAGGTGGTAGATTCTCTAAGTAGAAAGGATCCTGCATCTTTATTAATCATGAGAATTGAAAAGGATCCAATCTTATTAGATTTTCAATGGATGGACATGGGAATCATTAAGGGAGGAACATCATCAATTATTTTCTCAAATGACTACACAACCATACCTCTTGGAGAAAATTAAGGTTTCTCAAATAAAGGATGTGGAAATTCAGAAAAGGGTGGAAGCTGTTGAAAATGGGAAATCCTCCGATTTCAAAATTGATGAAGAAGGAGTTGTAAGATTTGGGAAACGATTATGTGTACCATCTGATCTAGAGTTATAGAATGAGATATTGAATGATGCACATAGATCAACCACCTCTATCCATCCTGGGAGTACCAAAATGTACCGTTATCTCCGAGAACACTTATGGTGGGATAACATGATGAAGGAGATTGAAAAATATATATCAAGGTTCTTGGTATGTCAGCAAGTTAAAGCTTAGTGAAAAAAGTCCGCATTTATGATGCATCCATTGCCTATACCAATGTGGAAATGGGAAAATGTTACTATGTACTTTGTTAAGGATCTCCCGAATACGTCGAAAAGAAATTATGCGATATGGGTTGTGGATGACCGACTCACCAAGACTTCATATTTCATCACTATTCGAGAAGATCACTTGCTTGAATAACTTGCAATGTTATATGTGAAGGAAGTGGTGAGACTGCACAGTTTTCCACTCTCAATTGTCTCTGACCACAATCCAAGGTTTACATCTAAATTCTAGAGGAGCCTTTTCCATTCTTTGAGTACTGAAATAAATTTCAGCCCGGCCTATCACCCCCAAACTGATGGCCAGTCTAAAAGAACTACTCAAATGCTTGAAGATATTCTAAGAGCCTACTATCTAGAAATCAATGGTGGATGGGATCAACATCTCCCATTGGTTGAGTTCTCATACAACAATAGCTTCCACTCGAGTATTCAAATGGCTCCATATGTAGCTCTGTATGGAAAGCGATGTATATTTCCAACATGTTGGGATGATGTTGGAGAATGAAAGTTACTTGGACCCGATCTTTTTCAAGAGATGACAGAGAAGTTTCAATTAATCCAGAAACACAAAAAATCTGCTCAAAGTCGGCAAAAGAGCTACAATGACAACCGTCAAAGGGACTTGGAGTTCGACATTGGAGATAAAGTCTTCTTTCGAATATCTCCATGGATGAGAGTAATGTGATTTGAGAAGAAATGGAAGCTAAGCCCAATCAATATTGGCCCTTGTGAGATCCTTGACCGCAAAGGAGCCGTGGCCTATCAGATTTCACTTCCACCAAATATGGCTTTAGTGGATGAATTTTTCAACATATCACTCTTGAAGATGTACAAACCTGGTCCCTCATATGAACTAAACTCATAGGTGGTGTAACTGGAAGATGATCTCTGCTATGAGGAGCATCCAGTGAAGATTCTGGATCGGAGAGATAATGTTCTACACAACAAGGCAACCCATCTTGTCAATGTGTTTTGGGGGAACCATAAGTTTGTTGAAGAAACATGGGAATGTTAGGAAGAAATTAAGGAAAATTACATATATCTGTTTTTGTCCTAGAATGTAAAATGAAATTTAGAGGGTGAAATTTCTTATGGGGGGAAGAATGTAACGACCCAATGTTTTTAATTGAAATTCCCTTCTTATAAATATGCCATAAAATCATATTATAATGAAATTATATGTGATAAGTGACCTTTAAACATAATTATTTCACTTCTGTGTTTTAGATTTTGAAAATCTGACATACACGGTTGTGTTCAAGATGTTTTTTTGGAGTCCAATAAGAAAAACATAATTTTATGGTGAATTGTGACCTACCCTAATGAAAAGTAACATACCCTTATGAATATTGATATATCCTAATGAATATTAACCTCACTAATGATTGTATAAAAATAATTTTAAAGTTTTATTTACAATATACCAATATTCTAAAATGATTTATTGAATATTTTAAAACTAGATTTTATTATAAATTATTATTTTTATTAAAAATTACAATATTCATATCAAGATAAATATTTTTTTGAAAAATGGACTTAATATTTGGATTCTACATGACAAAAAATGGTAATGGTGATTTTTTTGTGATTTTTCGGAAATAGTTGAATTTTTGTGAATAGTAAAATACGGTAATTTACCGTATATATAAATTATATGCTAAATAAACTATTCCTAGCATCATGGCTGATGTCACCACCCATGGTTCGAATTAACATGACCCATTTACTATTATTGGTCATGGAATAATTACTATTATATGTCTTGTAAAGTAATAATAAATTAATTATTATAATATAATGAAATCCCTCCTCTCCTCTAGTATAAACCCCCCTTCACTTCCTCTTCTCTCCACTCCTCTCAAGCTCCATTACTTATCTAAATTATTCCCAAATCTCTCCCCAAGCCCCCCCCCCACACATCCAAAATCTCTAAGCCTCCTCAAAATACCAAAACCTCTCCCCATAAGAGGTTGTCAACGGAGGAAGTCTCAAGAGGTAAATTACTCTTCCCAAATTTCTTCTTTTCTTTTATGTTATGTACTTTTTATTTCTTTCCTCACCTACCTTCAACATAATAGTATGATAAATCCAGTAACATAAATGTAATGTATTTTCTTCATTCTAGTGATATATTTCATTATCCCCTCTCTTTCATCCCATTTTATTTGGATGAAATGAAAGCACCGTTTGAGATGTGCTAATTTAGCACATCCATAGACAACAGTTTATCAATTTCTATTATTATCGTTAATTATTTTCATGAAACCATTTGTGTTTTGGTTTAACCAAATTATTATATATGTAACATATTCTATTTTGGGTTATGTAATCATTTTGTACAAATAGAGTAAGTTATAAATCAAAACACATTCTTTGCAATCAAATCCACCGATCAACAAAAACAGTTATCACTATGGTTATATCTGTATAATAATTCAACATCACTCTAAGTAACCTATTTTAAATTAAAACCATGTAACCACCTTTATATGAAATAAATATTATAACATCACTTCTGGACAACCACTGTAATCTTGCATATAATCCAAACATGAATATAAGTGAACCAGTCTTTTAAAGGAAAGTAAACAAACGAGCACGAACAATGAAATTGAACCTTATAACTAATCAAAAAGTATTTTAATTAACTAAAAAAGGTTATAATAAATAATTTAAATATATTATAGGTTCTGTAATAATTAATTAATAATCCTAATTTGTTAATTCATGTCATTAATAACAAGTGGAGAACACCACCAGATTTGAGGCAAGGGATCCTCTCATTTTCTCTCTTAATCCAGATTGTCCTTTATGATATGCCTTTTTATTTGTATTATAAAATTATAAGGTATGTTTAATAACCTCCCCCATACATCCTTATGGATTTATATGTGATTAGAATTCCCTTTTATCTTTCATCAATACATCTTGGCCACACCCGACACCATGCCGATAAAATCATAATGAATTCTACCCGAAACTTCATTGATCTATCAGGTTCCCTTATATTTCATTAAAAATGGTGTTAAATTATCTCTCTATGTGATACGTATGAATTATTTTTATTTTTATAATATTCTTATATCAAGACCCTTTAATCGCATTCTTTCGGGGATATACATGATTTTGAAAGATTCCCTCATTAGAACTTTCTGATAAGCCAACCTGTTTTAAGGGAACTTCACAAAATATTACCCAAATTTCATGTGCACTATATCTTAGGTTTTAAAACACCATTTTATTTATAAAATCAGTATTTTTATTATGAAAAACTTCTTGGTTCAATACTGGTTTTATATAAAAGAATGTCCTCTTTTCTATTTGTAATACTCTAGAGTATTTTCCTTAAAACCGCACAAAACTGTTTTAATGTTAATGTTTCTAAAATACATTTTTTTAAATGTTGTCACTTATATTTAACACCAATTAACATGTTATATGACTATTTTTCCCTGTTAATGTCCATTTATGTTCTAATCCATTCCATTCATGGACACATTCGTGAAACACCCATTGGATATGTTTTATGTCATGATTGTGGTACCCAATTCTTTGCATGGGTAACCTTATGTTTTTTTATGGTTGATAATGTAATATTTTTTATGTGGAATATTTATTTATGTTGAAAGAATATTCATGAATATGTTGAGATGGGTGCACCCAGATAGCACTCCAATGCTTTGGGTACTGATAAGTCTCATTAGATGCAATGTGAAATGGGATTGGCGGTTAGCCTTGACCTATACTTAAATGGGAAATAGGATGGGCGATTAGACTTGACCCATACTAAATATATGATTTATGATTCTGCCACATCTATATGATTCCATGATTATAAGATCCCATGATTATATTAAAATATTTTATAAGTTTCATGCTTTGGATATCATTATGTCATGCCTCCTAACTCTTGTGCTTGAGATGTATCCTTATGTTCATTCCTTTACATAGCTTTTTTAGGTCATCCCTTTGTTCATGTGTTCCCCAGGGTACCCTATACAGATATAGGGGCACAAAAGATGTTAGGTTCTCATTATCGAGATTAAATAAATATGTTTTTTTAGAACCATGTTTTGTGTTTTATGTACCTAGTCTTCCAAGACACTAGACTTAACGATCTTGGGATTGAACTCTGATGATTAATTATGCTTAAAATAATGAAATTATAAAAGTAAAAGGATTGGGTAGATATAAAGTAGGGGACCTCGAGAGCCCCGAAGGTCTCCTAGAATCCACTAAGGATAAACCACAGTAGTAATATACAACCACAAATTATCAACCATCCTTACTTAGGTATATGCCAATACATATACATAAGTTTCCAATCACAGTCCAGCTCCAACACTCAAGACCAAGCACAACCCATTCCTCAAAGGAAGAAACACTACACAAAGAAATTACAACACATGGTGAATCCCATAGGTACAACACACATAACAAATCTATGAGGGCTTCACCACAACAAAACCACAAAGAAACATCCATGAAAAAACATCCACCCTTACTTAGGAATATGCCCATACATATACCTAAGTCGTCAAAAGTACACATCTCATACATGATGTAGTCATGAAGGAATATACTTAGCTCACACCAGGTATAAAAAACTTAAAAGAGAGTAAGAGATGATAAGTTTTAGCCACTGAATCATATGTCACTATCGAATGACAAATATCCGTTGAAACCTAAAACAAAAATTTATCAAAGCTATCGATCCTTCAATCTAATTATCTAATAGTTAAAACTAAACGTTAAGGTTAATATAATAAACTAAACTTGTCTAAATTCCATTGGATGAGAGGATTTAGACATATCCCCACATTAGATTCTAAATAAATCAATTTGGAGCTATTATAAACCGAATATGACTTTATAATAAAATAATATTTTTAGTTATTCCAAAGGTGCCCCTCTCCTCCCTTATAAAAGGGAACCTCCTAACTCTCTTCCTCACACCACTTTGAGCCTTCCAACTCAGCCAACCCTGGAAAAATTCTCTTCTCCACTTCCCTTTAAACATCTTAGAGGTCCTGGTCTTCTTCAAAGACAAATTTTAGTGCCCTAATAGGAGGTCTCAAATAGGCGCTTCAAAGAAGAGGTAATGTCAGTTGCCGATTCTTTCAAATTTATTTCTTCTTCCACTTCTTCTTTTTAGGTTGTTTAATTATGAAGTAATAACATCAGTATCACTCATATACAGATATGTTATTATTAGTATGAAATAGACCTATTTCACCATCTATCCATCCTACGGAAAACGAAATCATCGCGCGTGCGTACGTACGAAATACCGTCTCCACGCCGTGGTGTAATCTATTTTCCACCACCACCTTACATGGATGGGTATAATGGTGTAAACAATAACTATATATGATTATTTTAAAGTGATATTGATTCTGTAATAGTATACATACACTCCAATAAAATTCCACGATCATGAGAACGATATCATCGCTCGTGCGTACGTACGGAATACCGTCTCCACGACACGATGAGATTAATTCTCTATGATTAACCATTCATAAAAGATTATAAAGTATATATAATAAGTAATCATGAAATATATGACATAATAATGATTCTTTATTTCTTTATATATATATGTATTTCATCTAATTAATTCCATTCAATTCAACGAAGAAACAAAAACAGCATTCATGCGTACGTACGACCTACCGTCTCCATGAACTGTGTATTTCTTTCCATTTATCGATCTATTATATATATATCTATATTATGAATATTTATTATATATAAATAATGTTTTATATTATGGAATTAAGTAATCATGATCTATGTAATCATATGAATAATTACAAGTCAATACACGGACGACAAATGAAAAGATTTTACCCAAAAAGCTCTTTAACATGGAATTTACAAAAGAACGGGTAATATAAATTCATAAGTGAACCATATATGATATCATAACAATAAATATGATTATGTAATAAGTCAATAACATTATTTAAATCATTATACAAGAGGTTTGGATACATACGAAGCATATCAGACCTAAGGTAAGGGATAATTTTGCAAATCTCATTTTTACCCGGGATTGATTATTCTTAAGTATTTACTGGGGTTATTTATATCATCCATGTCCATGTTTTATAAAATATTTTCCATGTATGTTTAAAATCATTTTTCCAATTTTTTACTTTTACTACATGGTATGTAAGGAATCTTTCTTTTGCTATCATTACGAGGTACTTTTTATTACTTTTTCGGCAAAAGTACGAGAAGAATGTTTTTTTTACTTAAACGGCATGAAAGGATTTTTACAGTTTCATAAATCCTTATTTTCAAGAGGATTCCTTAATATGATTTCATAACTATTTTCAAAAAAGTCATTTTCTTTTAAAATTTTATGATGTTTTGTGAAAAGAAATTGATTTTGAATAAGAAAGGATATTTTCCTCAAGAATTCATTTCAAGTGTTTTATCAAAATCATTTTCCATCTAAGATGACATTATTTCATATGTATATGTTTCAAGTATAATTTCCTTATGGTTTACATGGTTTCACTGTTCTTATGATGAAATGATATCCATTTTTTTATATGCATTATGTTATGATGGGATGGTGTTTATGATACCCATTTTATTCTTTAGGTTATGATGAATGAGTTATGTTTATGTTGTGGAACAAGTAAGAAGGATTTCATTATGAGATTGGTGGGACCTATATATCCCTCCAATGCATTGGGTAAGGATTTAATATCACATGAGATAGACATGGCTGGAACGGTAAGTTAATCTTGTTCAATGTTACAGGACTGAAACGAGGAGTGAACTCGATTCAGAATGGGACTTTGTCCACTAAGATGGTCTTGGAAGCAATGCCTTGGCTACTATGGAAATCATTAAATGTGCTTAATGGATTCCACAATTACATGATTTATTCCCATTCTCTTTAATCATGGTTTATGTTCCATTATGATCTATGCCTTATGTACTTCCATTTTTTATGTCATTGCTTAAGATTTTGATGTGTAAACATTATGTTCATGTTTTTAGATTCAAAATGTATATGGTATGTTTTATTTTATCCATGCTTACCCTTACTGAGAATTTGAGCTCACCATTTTTATGTTTTATTTTCCCCCAGGATCAAAAGAATGGATTTAGGTAAGGAAGCAAAATGTGGAAGATCATTATGGGAGATTTTGAATATCTTTCACCACTATTAGAAGATTTCGTCCAAGATTCCAAAGACACTAAATTATTACGGTCCTTGTGTGTCTGTTTTTGTTATGTATTAAGTATTCCTCAAATTTAATGTAATGTCCATGTAAGTCAAGCTTCGGGTCTCTACAGTTGGCATCAGAGGAAAGGATTAGTCAACCTTTGGAAACTAGGATACGAAAACATTAGTGAGATCCCTAGAGATATTTCTAAGGTATGTCTAGGGATGTCCCTAAGGATAAGTATACGTATTGTATATAGTCCTAGAACTATTGTAACGTTCTTATAATTTAACCTACGATGTTAGATATTGAGGGAACTCCTCCTTTACTATGTTGTTTTTCCTAGCATTATTTTTCCCTCTCACACTATTCTTTTTGGGTTTTAAAAATGGCTGGAAACAAGATGATTCACGATAATGGAGGATATTATGGACAATGGAATGATATTCTTCATGAGAAACCAAATGAAATAGGATTTAGATGTCAAAAAATCATTATTATGCTGAATCAGAAATCTCATTATATGATAAATAAACTCAAATTTGGTAAGTTTATTGACTCGGATAATAAGAGAAAGATGGAGTTTAATGATGATCATAGAGGAAAGAATGTTCAATTTCCCCTATGTAAATAATGTAGGAAGAGGCATCAAGGAGTATGTTTCAGAGAAACTGAAAGATGATTTGTGTGTGGAAAAGATGGACACAAATCCAGTAAGTGAAAAGGAAAAGGTTCAGTTAACACTATAGACAAGGATAATGGTATTGCTACGACATCAACAATGATAAGATTTTTTAAATGTGGAATGTACGGGCATTATGCAATCCAATTCCCTAATGAAAAATCTCACGAAGAGAATCAACATGGTCATATGGGTAGTATTTATGTGGATGATGATGAGGAGACTACAAATGATATATGAGCTGAAAGAAGTGTTGAAGCACAGTCAGTTGTTTTAGAAGTTAGTGGAAATATTCTATGTTTATCGAGAGTTGTGTTTTATAGTAAATGGTACTATGGAATAATGAATCATCTAAGGATTTTTACACTATTTTTTTCCTAAAAGTATTTGAATATATATGTTGAATGGTACCAGTAACCATGAAAGTTTATTCAGATATTTTTGTAAAGTAGATGATATGCGCATAACAAAGGAATAAGAAGATAATGAGATGTTTGATTGTATTCATGAGCTCATGATTGATATAAGGACTAAGTGATATCATAGTTTGAGTATATAGAATTTTTAGGATTTTGGTATGTGGAAAGTGTTAAATTTTAACTGCATTCTTGTTTTCACTAAGGTTTAATGGATATTTATTTTTCAAGATAATACATGATTAAGGAATTCGAATGTTTGGAATGTGACCAACAAGACATATCTTATGATATATGGGGATCAACGATGGTATTAAATCTTTGGTAATCGTTTTCACTATATTATGAGAGTGGACTGCAGTGTTATGGATAAGCCTAAATATTATAATGGATTATGTTTGACATAAGTTAGTATTTTTTAAGGATAAAAGTTTTTTCGATATTATTTATGGGATGTTATAGTAATGTAGTTTTTGAAAAAGGACAACCTACAGGACGGGCGATAGCCCATCGCGTCGGACAAGGCTATGGGAATCGAACCCACAACTGAAGTGCGACTGGCCCTTATCGCCTACCACTGGCATACAGGAAGTCCCTGTTTAGTAGAAAATTGTTTTATTATATTAAGCAGTATGATATATGATGTATAAGTCCTTTTTAGGAACTATATATGATTAATCTCACTATAGATGGACTTATGTATTTTTTGATAACTTTTCTATCCTTTTGTTTGAGACAGATGGAATGACTCATCATTCTATCACATGATCTGCTAACACATCGCGAATGAAAAATTGAACTTCATTTATTTAAGAGATGAAGTGGAAATTGCCCAAAGAACGACCAACGGTGAGACTGTACAAAAATCACGAAAGCATTTCTCCTATTTCCAATTTCATGAACTTTAGGGAAATGATCTTGAAAACCAAAAATGTTGTCCTAGTGCTCTTATATCCGAGGAATCAAATGGTACCTTATTTAATAAAAAATCTATGGATTTGTGATTAATGGATTTTTCATAGCCATGTACTCTACCACTCTCCATCATAACATGATGGTTAGATTTTTCTTCCATATCCATATTTTCGCATTTGTTCTCCTACGTGGAAACCTAGTGATGAGTTAATTTGGGTAACCTTTATGTTTCAGAATTTAGTTTTTAAAGACAAGTCTTGATATTCCTTTTTACTATGTGGGTTTCTATTAAGGAAACTTTTGAGTAGTAAACCATTTATAACCCTGATAAATTTCGAGGGAGAAATTCATTTTAAGGGGGGTAAAATGTAACACCCTGAGATTTTATGAAAAATATTCTTTTTAATTTCACTAATGTCTTGTATTATATTCCAAACCAAAAGGTTCTTTCACAACATGCATCCCTAACATGCCTTGCATTACACACAATCACGACCTTCCTCGATAGCGTGTGTAGTACGCAATACCAAGTTTCACTAAACGAGATATTATTATAATATTATTAACAACTAGCCGTTATAAATAGTAATACCAAATTTTATAAATTTTATATATTTCATCTTTCAAGATGGTCATAATTTTTGGATTCATAATATCAAAATTAGCTTAGGGTGAAATTTTGGTACTTTTTGGATAACTTTCATATTCTGATGAATAGTTAAAATTACTAAATTTTAATTAAAAACAACTTTTATAATCGAAATAATTAATACTGATAAATTATTAATTTTAGTGGTTTTAAAGTATATTTAGAATATGTTTTTATAATTTAATACAATGTTGGTCATTGGATGTAATTTCACATTTAAACCAGACATATACAAGTGTCAATCTTTTGATAGTTATTATCTCTTAAGACCACGCTATTTGTTTTGACGGCGGGAACTAAGTTTTAAATTAATTAATGCAACTGATATGTTTTGAATTTGGTAAAATAGTCATCATTTTTGAATTCATAATATCAAATATATCTTAGGCCTAATTTTTGGTATTTTTCTGGAAACATTCATTTTTTATGAATAGTGAAACCACTAAGTGGTAGTTAAAAAAACTGAATTTTTCATAAAACATAATTTTACCGCATCTGTGAGTGAAATTTCAAAAATCCGAGAGACACGATTAATATCGAGGACTAAAATGTGGTTCAATGAGATGAAAATAATTTTTGGTGAATAATAACTTTTTGCTTTTTTTACCACGGTTAAAAGTAAATAGGGTAATTAAGGGTAAAAATGATATAATTATTACCCTAACACATATCATAATTCTATTGGATAAGTTTAATTCAGCCAGAAACAACCTTAGGAATAAAATATGACCATTTAGGCCCACTTGGATTAGATTAGGTCATTTATTATTAATTTATTTAAAGAAGGGTTAAAATAGTTAAAATCAATGTTTAATAAATAAATAATTTTAAATATAGGGTTATATATAAGATAAATTCGACTATATATATTCATTATAAAGATAAAATTATTTCCTACATAATGGTATTTTATTTATAATTTTTAGACTTAACATAATTAAATTTATTTGGGAAACAATTATGATGCAGTGATTATCTTATTAATGAAATATTGACATAAATGATGTTATAAATACCCAAATAAATGTAATTTCAGTGTTTTTATGAATTAAAATAATTTTCTATGTTAATATGACATTTTATTATTAATTTAATTAAATTTTTTCGAACTAATAATTCTGTTTTGATTTTCACAAAAATCAATTAATAAATAGTGTAAAAATTGACATAAAATAGTTTTTAAAACGAATATTATATTAAAATTTGTTATTATATTCTTAAAAATCTATGTTTCGGTAAATATACTTATATCATGATAGGTGTATCCTTAGGGGACCACTTGGGGGTCTCTTGGATATATATGGTATGTTTATTAACTATATAATATAAAAATACAAAGTGACATGGTAAATGTCAATCTAATTAACTAAGAGTTAAAACAAAACGTTAAGGTTAATATAATGACCTAAACTTGTCTAAATTATATTGGATGAGAGGATTTAGACCTATCCCCACCTTAGATTCGAAATAAATCAATTTGGAGCTATTAAAAACCGAATATGACTTTATAATAAAATAATATTTTTAGTTATTCCAAAGGTGCCCCTCTCCTCCCTTATAAAAGGGCACCTCCTCCATCTCTTCCTCGCACCACATTGAGCCTTCATGCTCGGCCAACCCCGGCCAAATTCCTTTCTCCACATCCCAAGAAACATACTAGAGGTCCTGGTTTTCTTCAACGACCAATTTTAGCGCCCTAAAGGGAGGTCTCAAAGAGGCGCTTCAAAAGAGGTAATGTCCGCTACATTTTATTTCAAATTTATTTCTTCTTCCACTTGTTCTTATTAGGTTTTTTAATTATGAAGTAATAACATCAGTATCCCTCATATACAGATATGTCATTATAAGTATGAAACATACCTATTTCACCATCTATCCATCCTACGGAAAACGAAATCATCGCGCGTGCGTACATACGGAATACCGTCTCCACGTGGTGGTATAATCTATTTTCCACCTACACCTTACATGGATGGTTATAATAGTGTAAATAATAACAATATAAGATTATTTTAAAGTGATATTGATTCTGTAATAGTATACATACACTCCAATAAAATTCCACGATCATGGGAATGATATCATCGCTCGTGCGTACGTAAGGAATACCGTCTCCACGACGCGATGACATTCATTATCAATGATTAACCATTCATAAATTATTATAAAGTATATATAATAAGAAATAATGAAATAATGAAATAATAATGATACTGGATTTATGTATATATATATGTATGTCATCAGATTAATTCCATTCAATTCAACGAAGAAACGAAAACAGCTTTCACGCGTACGTACGACCTACCGTCTCCATGAATGGTGTATTTCGTTCCATTTATCAATCTATTATATATATGTATATTCTGAATATATATTATTTATAAAACATGTTTTATATTCTGGAATTAAATAATCATGATCTATGTAATCATATGAATAATTACAAGTCAAAACACGGACGACAAATGAAACGATTTTACCCAAAAAGCCCTTTAACCTGGAATTTACAAAAGAACGGGTAATATAAATTCATAAGCGAAGCATATATGATATCATAACAATGAATATGATTCTGTAATAAGTCAATAACATTATTTAAATCATTATACAAGAGGTTTGGATACGTACGAAGTGTATCGGACCTATGGTAAAGGATAATTTTGCAAATCTAATTTTTATTAGGGGTTGATTATTCGTAAGTATTTACTGGGGTTATTTATATCATCCATGTCCATGTTTTATATATGATTTTTCATTTATTTTTAAATTCCTTTTTACACATTTTTGACTTTTACTACATGGTATGTAAGGAATCTTTCTTTTGCTTACGTTACGAGGTACTTTTTTTTTGACTTTTCTGGCAAAAGTACGAGAAGAATGTTTTTTTAACTTATACGGCATGAAAGGATTTTTACGGTTTTATCAAGCCTTATTTTCATGAAGCTTCCTTCAAAATATTTCTTTACAATTTTCAACAAAATCCTTTTCTTTTAAAATTGCATGATGTTTTTTAAAAAGAAATTTATTTTGAAGAAGAAAGGATATTTTCGTCAAGAATTCATTTCAAGTATTTTATCAAAATCATTTTCCATCTAAGATGACATTATTTCATATGTGTATGTTTCAAGTATACTGTCTCTATGATATACATGGTTTCACTATTCTTATGATGAAATGATATCCATTTTTTATATGGACAATGTTATTATGGGATGATGTTTATGATACCAATTTTATTCTTTAGGTTATGATGAAATATTTATGTTTATGTTGTGGAACAAGTAAGAATGATTTCATTATGAGATGGGTGGCTCCTATATCTCCCTCCAATTCATTGGGTAAAGATTTTATATCTCATCAGATAGACATGGCTGGAATGGTAAGTTAATCTGGTTCAGTGTTATAGGAAGGAAACGAGGAGTGAACTTGATTCAGAATGGAACTTTTTCCACTAATATGGTCTTGGCAGTGATGCCTTGGATGCTATGGAAATCATTACATGTTCTTAATGGATGTTACAATTACATGTTTTATTCCCATGCTATTTTATCATGGTTTATGTTCCATTATTATCTATACCTTATGTACTTCCATGTTTTATGTCGTTGCTCAATATTTTGATGTTTAAACATTATGTTCATGTTTTTAATTTAAAAATGTATATGGTATGTTTTATTTTATCCATGCTTACCCTTACTGAGAATTTGAGCTCACCCTTTTCATGTTTTATTTTCCCCCAGGATCAAAAGAAAGTTTTTAGGTAAGGAAACAAAAAGTGAAAGATCTTTATGGTAGATGTTGAAGATCTTTCACCATGATTAGAAGATTACGTTCCAAGTTTCCAAATACACTAAACTATTATCATCCTTGTGTGTCTGTTTTTGTTATGTATTAATTATTCCACAAATGTAATGTAATGTACATGTACGTCAAGTTTCAGGTCTCTACAGTAACTATCTAGACCCATAAGAGATCACCCCTTGCCACTACATCAACACACATCTGAGGCCTTGCCCTGAAGCATCACAAAACACCTAATACATTTCCACTTCTTCTAGCATCCTCATCACCGGGGCACTAACCAAATTCTCAATCAGATAGATGAAGGCTGCCTTGCAATTCCCATCCCATATGGAAGCTCGAACCTTCCTCGTCAAAGCTAGAAAAGGTGTAGCAACTCGGGAGAAGTTGGGCACGAATCTCCGTTAGTAACCTACCAACCTGAGGAAACTATGATCCTAAACTACGTTCTTGGGTGCTTCCCAAGAAACAACCACCTCAACCTTCGACGGGTCCACTGATATACCCTTCTCAGACACCACGTGCCCAAGGAAGTGCACTTCCCACATCGAGGACTTCCACTTGGAAAACTTCCCATAGTGTTGGTGTCGTCGGGGGTCCTCTAAAACCCTTCCCAAGTGCTCAACATGATCCTACACTGATCTTGAGTAGATCAAGATTTCTTCAATAAATACGACTACAAACCGATCCAGGTACTCCCGGAAGATGGAGTTCATGATCCCCATGAACACACCTAGAGCATTCGTGACGCCAAACGGAATGACCAAAAACTCAAAGTGCCCATATCTGCACCTGAAGGCCGTCTTAACGATGTTGCCCTTCTTCACCCTCAACTGGTGATATCCAGATCGTAGATTGATCTTAGTGAACCATACCACCCCCTTCAACTGGTCAATGAGATCTTCTATCCTTGGAAGAGGGTAGCGATTTTTGATAGTTACCTGATTCAGTCTTTTGTAGTATATGCACAACCTGGGACCACCATCTTCCTTCCTCGTGAACAAGAATGGAGCACCCCATAGTGGCAAACTTTTTTGAACAAAAACCTTCTTCATTAGATCGTCAATCCGAATCTGAAACTACCGTAGCTCCGAAGGTGCCATCTAGTAGGGAGTCATCAAAATCGGATGAGCCCCAGGTTGCAAGTCTATCCCAACCTCGATCTCACGTTGAGGGTGTAGAGTTGTCACCTCCTTAGGGAAGACGTCCATAAACTCACTGAGAAACCCTGGAACTTCCACCATCTCTACATCCACCGACAGCACTGATAGCTCAGCTAACAAGGGGAGGAGGGGTTCTCCTTGCTTGCAGCTTCCCTGGAAACTCTGCTCACTGATGAAATTCATCCGTTGGCCGCCCATGTATGAAAACGCAACCCTTCCTCAGAAGCTATCAATGATGGCACATACAGAGAGCAGACAGTCAATGCCTAGGATGACATCGTATCGCTGTCTCTGTAACAGTAGGAGATACCTGATTGACTGATGTGGCCCAATCGTCAATCTGCATCCTCGACAAACAAACAACAAGTCGGTCTAACCTTTGAATGGTGTGCTCAGCACCAGGGGCAGTAGAAGTATCTCAGGGTATAAACAAAGATCATGGGCCAGACTGGGTGTAACAAAGGAGTGAAAAGCTAGTATATCTAAAAAGTCATATGAAAGGGTACTAAACAAGCTGATCGTACCTCAAACAACCTCTGGCCCTGCTAGAACTGCTTCCTCCACGGCGTGAAATTTCCCACGCCCAGCTCCTCTGCCTCTCGGCTTTCAGTCACCTCCCTGTCCATGATCGGGTCGAGGTCCCTGAGGAGCGCCCTATGGTCGGCCTCCTCTGGCAACGTTGGCCCTCGGCAGAGCGGGATCCCGTTGCCCCTGCTAATGCTAGTGAAAGGGCCTAGCTGGGAACTACTGCTGTTGAGGTCGGTGCTGGACCTGCCCACCCCTACCGTACTATACTATGTTCGGGAACTGATTCCGAACGTGCCCATGGCTTCCATAGATGAAGCATCTCTTCCCTGGGCCTGAAAGAAAAGGGAAAGTGTTGGAAGGTCGGAACTGGAATTGTTGAGGCTTACTCCCTTCTAGTCGAAACCTATAGGGTACTAATGCTGGAGCCCTTCTGCTGACGGCCTTCCCCTTTGACGTACCCAACTAGATCCCCTCTCGTGACACACCTCCCAGAGTGTGAATCCTCTCAACCACTTCAGACTTCTTCTTCACCTCTAAGTATGTCGGTAGGATTAAGGGAGTAACAACGTACTGAAGGGAAGGTCGGAGTGCCTCCTCTAAATGTCTCGCCAGAGACTCCTCATCTAGAAAGATGTCTGGAGGGAAGAGACAGAGATCCTTAAACCATATCCCCAACTCTCTCACTAACATACTCCCATGCTGGAGGGAGAGTAGCTCATTCTTCTTCTCATCCTTCATCATGGAAGATAGGAATTTTTCCTGGAACTCCTTCTCAATGTCTGCCCACGTCACCTAGGTCTCCCTCCTCTCCCCAAGATAAATCATCCACCACTGACGCGCTGTTCCACACATCTGGAACACAATTAGAGGAACCCAGTACTCCATTGAATACTGGATCTAGCTGATGGCTATCACCAACTCATCTAGCCTGCTCTCCGTCTCCACGTCTGAGATGCTGCCCTCGTACTTCTTAAGGGTCTGTCACTGAAAGGCTCGAAGTGTCTTCTACCACTAATCATCCTACTCCTCTCGGCCAGTCCACTATCGATCGGCCATGTCAGCCTCCTGGGCCTTGATCTCCCTCACTACTCGTGTTCACCTCCCAGGTGCCATATCTGCATGGTAAACAAGGAATGCCTAAACCCGAGTAGTGTAGATTATTGTTCGTAAATTTTCTTAGACTTCATCATTTATTTTGAATCCCCAAGACCCCATGAAATATATGAACACATGTAATTATGATTTATGTACCTTTCCTAGGCTCTCTATCCTATAATCAGTGTATCCTCACATGGTCGTTTAGAAGGTCTATAGTCCTCGCATCGGATCACTGGGGGACCGAAAATCCCATGTCCTAGCCGGTCTTCCCTATCCTAATTCACGCACCAAGGTCACCCAACACTGTTTCCCTACCAATCCGTGCAATACTCAGTATGGATAACTCCATACTCCATCTGATCCCTCAACCTCCTCTTGATACCATTACTTCACGACCCACCTTCACCAATAGAAGGGAAGGGATACCAGATAGCCAGGTCCTTCCTTCTTTATGTTGAAAGAGAGATAATGACCTCTAAAACCTTCCTTCAATAGGTCCTAGAGTGGCGACCAACACCAAGGGTATAGAGTCTCACACAAAAAATGGAAGGCATTACCCTTTTTGTTTTGATGGGATCGAGAGATAAGATAGAAACCCCAACATTAAAAAAGATGAAAGTAAAGGTAAATCCCAGAGTAACCCATTCCAATATTCATGTTCTATAGTAAATGATACAAGCCAGAAAAACATCAAAGATAAAGTGCCCACAAAAAAGGGGAAAATGACAACAACAACTGCTCCAAGGTCAGAGCTAGTACGGTCTCGCACAATCTTTGAAGTCCTCCTAGAAACCTGAAAGTAGTTTTATATACGTAGGGTGAGAATACAAGTATAACCAATAGGGAAAACCATAACCTCTCGTGCAAAAGTGGGGAAGCATTCTAATGCCCTGTGAGAAAAGAGAAACCAAAGCACCAAGTAAGGGAAACTATCCACCCAAGCCTCACCATGACACACTCTCCAAATAACACAAGGCATGTAAAGTATAGTAAAAGCACATTGATATTTGGGTACCCTGCGCCACGTTCCCACAGGTTATTAAAGACATCATACTCATCGAACCAATCCTGCCATTCTCACCGCAATCCCACTACTAAACCCCACCTGCACACACATGGGCCATAACCTCACCGCAGTCCCACTGCCAATCCTCACCCACACACACCGGGGCATAACTGGCATCCCTCTCGGAGATACCTGGGCCACAACCACAATGTGTAACCACACCCGTAAACACCTGGGTCAGAACAACTACAACCACACCAGAAGACACATGGGGCTCATCCAGAATACACTTGGGAAACAACCTGACCGCAAACTCCTAGGCCAACCACCACAACTACCCTTCCCAAAGATTCTTGGGCCAATAATGGACTTCAAGACATCAAATCCTGCCCGAAGTATCCTGGGATATTAGGGAAATGGAGCAGATAGGAGCTAATAACTAGCCACTCATAGGAGTTTTTGGAAAAACACCCTCCCAATGAAACAGTGTGTTCATCACTAAGTGATCAACATGGGTGGGGTGTGAATAAGAAACATAAGAAATACAATATATGTACATGTAACAGGAACTAATCCCAACCTAGGGGTCCATAACCTAAGAACAAACACCCTCGTTACTATTCATTCATAGAGAAAAGAAAAACACTCTCGACCAAGTCTCAACTCTTCCCCAAACCAATTACCCATTTAAACCATTCTTATTTTCATGTTCACGTGATCCCATTTGGATGAAAACTACACTACTGGGAAACTAAAAGGCACAACCACAAGCCAAAAAAGTGAAACAACGATGCAAAAATTTAAGCATTCACACCTGGTTCTCTTGTGAAGTTACAACTAAAAAAGGGGATTAGTGAGATCCCTGAATGTACTGGAACCATAGAAAATCTCAAAAAAGTGATAAGTGAGATGGCTCGAAGTACTTGAAACAAAGAAAACCCCGAGACACATTCAGAAGTCCCCAAAACACAGAACCAAGAATTTCTCAACAATAGAGGATCACACCCCGAGTACGTGTCATAGTAGAGAAACCACATTGCTTCAGATTCACAACCAACAACCGTACCACAACAGATGATCACACCCCCATCCACATTTTCCCATAGGACATAACAACACGCATACTACCAAAACTGAGTAGGGAAACATCCAGGTTCAAGCACATCATTCATTATTTTCTTCTTTTTTTTGGTTATCCTAGGTGACCTCAAATGGCTTATATTTACTGCGTATCCATTTAATCCACTGAGTTTATGTGATTAACCGATTTACTAGTTAAGTCATTTAATCATCATAAGAAGAAATGGTTCATTAGTGCACAAAGAAATACCACCAACAGCCATGATTTTCAGTGATCATAGGCCCACACAATTCACAACACATATCAACATAATAGAGAACATCAGAACATCGATCATACCCCCTTCATTCTTTAAGGTCCGTTCATTATCTTCATTAATTTTGGTTTCATCAATCCTCACAAGAACAAAAGCATACCCACCCCACATGATGCAAAAAAGGGGAGATGAAGGAAAAATCCCTACTTGATTGATAAATGATCGAAGTTCATCTACACGCACCAAGAAAAGGGGAAAGCGCGACTTGCAGGGGAGGAATTCTGTGGACTTCAAGAGGTGAAGAAAGCTCCAGCAGAGCTGCACCACAAGGCATAAGAAGAGAGGAACTCCAGGAACATAAGAAGAATAAAGAAATCCAGCCGAGAAGAAAAAAATAAGATACTCTAGAGGGAGATATAAAGGGGAGATCCTACTGTTATGGGATATTGAATTTTGAATACCTAGAAGGCCAGATCGTCGTTTCCCACATGGTTTGGGAAGTTAAGCATGATGATATTAAGTTTTTATTTAATATCCCACATTGGGGAGGATTCTTGGGATTTTTAGATATTAATTATGGGATTTAAATGGATTTAAAAATGTTAAAAGAGTTAATTTACATAAAAAATTATGTTGCGGGAGTGGGACTGAAAAAAGAAAACTGAGGGCTGGGAGAGAACACGGTTCCATAGTCACGGTGTCACCCTTATGGTGCCACTGTCACAGTGTCACCGTCACAGTTCCAACAAGACTGATGCCACCGTTACGGTGCCACCATGACCAGTTCCACTGTTTTGGTGGGAGCCTCCTTTTTGCAATGCAATGTCCAGGGGGGGGGGGGGTCCGGGCCATTACAATTATTATTATAAATATATTTTTATGAAACACATTCATTTATCATTTTTTATTCAATGATAAAATTTTAAAATTATTATGAAACACATTTATTTAATATGGGTTGTTATTTGATGAAATGATTATTGTTTTATGATATTGTTTCACACAAATGTATGGTTTTTATTATGTGATATTTGGGAATTTTAAATCCAACAAATTCATTGGGTAATGCCTTATATCTAATTATATAAATATTAGAATATTTTTTTGTGCTCGATACAGTATGGGAAGACTCTAAGGATTCATAATACCTGATATTATGTGAAACTCAACTTAAAAATAATATTTTATCAAAATGAAATATGTCCTATATCTGTGATAGAGAATCAATAAATAGAATTTCAATATTTAGAGCCCTATAATTTTATTAGCACTAAAAAATAATAGATAAATGGTACCTTTATCAAGGATTTTAAATGTGGGGATAGAGGGGCCTATGACATTGTGTAGTAATATCACACTGTAGTAAAAGTATAATGTGTTATAATAGCACAAAAAAACTCTCGAAACACCCAAAGATATAAAAACTATCAAGTACAAACATATAATTTAAATTAAATAAAATTTATAAAAAAATACAATAAAAACACTATATTTTATACATTTCAATTATTAGTTACAATTAAATAATTACGAATTATTAAATACATTTAAAAAAATCAAGTATCATTTCCAATTTGATCCTGACCTCAAATAAACGTATTTTTAAACAATCCACCCCTACTCGAGCAAAAGAACTAATATATATAATAAAACAACTATATTGATAGTAATAATATAAATAAATATATTAATAGGAAGTGTCAGTTTTAATCAAACCATTTATTCATTCCAAAAACATTGTGTATCAAATTTAGTTACTATTGATTCCTGAATGTCACACCATTTAGTATTCATATTCAATAATTATCCCACTGAAAAGAAATTAAATTTTAATATAATGAAAATTATAATCAAATAAATTACATAATAGTATATAGATATATGAGATAATAATCTGGGAATTTTTTGTCAAATATGGCTATGTGATGCACATTTAAAACTGAAATAAGACATATATATTAAAAAGAAACCATTAATGTGATATTATTTAGTATATCTTCCTGTTTGAGATGTGAATAGTTAATACATAACTTAAATGACTTATATATCATTTTACTAAAGTATATACACAATCAGAATACGTTTTCTCAGTTTTAGTTCACCACATGTCTTTTTTTACAAAAATGTCATTTTAAACTAGAAAAATGAATTTTGATTCATACTAGACACACTATATATCAATTTGATGAGAGAACAATTCATAAAAATATAAAAAATATTAAAAATCATTTTTGAAAATTATTTCGGAAATTCAAGAATATTTTCTCTGTGTTTAGATAGTGAATCTTTCTGATCTAAAATGTTAATTTTAAACTGATAATAGTCACATTGAGTCATATTGGGAACATCATGCATCAGATAATGGTGTGGCTTATTCTTTCATTTCATAAATTACATATCGATAACTTTCCTAAAGTACCAAAATAAATATGAAAGTTTTTTCTCATATTTTATTATGATTCTGGTCTTTTTACTGAAATTGATGTTAATTTTAAATACAAAGTCTCACGTCGAGTCATTCCGATCACACCATACATCATATTGTGGTGAAACAGAATCTTAAACGTCCCAAATTTTATATGGATCATTTTCATGTTTTATCAAAACAATCTTAATGTGTTATCATACTTTTTTATTATGTCAATTTTCTTTTTTTACAGAAATTCCATTTTAAACATGAAATCATCTATTTTAATCACACAAGATTCATAGTGTATTGGTTTTATTTTAGAATGATTCATATAAATTAAAAATTATTTTTGAATATTTTTCCAAAATTATTAAGATAGTCTAATAGAATTTCCCAGTTTTTTCAGTGAGTGATACATTTTGTACTAAATTTTTTATTTTAAACTAAAAATGAGAAATATGATTCAAACTATTTTCCTATATAAATTTTAGATTAATATCCCCCTTATTGGGTTCATAGAATATCAATTTTTAAAAATAAGTAAATAAATACTCTTTATATATTAATTATAAAAAGTGAATGATATATTTAATTATAAGTAGTGGAACCCAACATTTTATTATTTCAATGAATTTTAGTATACTCTAAAGAAAGTGGTAAATTTAATTTATGTGAAGAATTATTCCACTATGGTATTATTCATCTATTAATTAATTTAATATTTAATGTTATAGTAAACTATTTTCCTCATCAGCTCATATCCAAATCATTTAGCATTTTATTTTATTTTTTGACACAGATCCTCCATATCTTGTTGACATGAACATATGTTTCATAAAATAATTAAAGAAATAATCATCCATAGTATGACTTATGTTAAGAGTAGTAAAATAAATATAAAATATATGGGGGTGATTCTAAAGAAATAAATTTCAGTAATAACTATTTTGTAGATGAAGCTGATAAGGATGTCAGTCATACTACAATATATTCCTTAAATGGGTTAATGTCCCCATTTGTGATAATTACCAAATTAGCACAAGTTATGAACTCATGGCCTATTGAACATAAGATTTTAGGGGAAAAAATATTAAATTTGATTCAATGGGACATAGAGGGTAAATGGTAGGATATATAAACCTATGGAGACTCTAAGAATTGTATATTTATAAGATAAATAAAACATTTAATAATTTGAATCCTCTAATGAAGAGTAGTCCTACCATTAATAAAATTATCCATCAAGTCTTTATTAAATCCCATAAAAATAAAAAATTTAATAATTCCAATTAAGGAGTAATAAAAAACCCAATATGATAAATAAGAATAATAAACCATTAATCGATTAACCAAATTATAAAAATAATATATTGAATGAAATAAATTAAACATGTTCAAAATTAAATAGCTGTAAGAAAGATTGTCTATATTTTTAAAAATCATCTATGAATGAGATAAAAAATTATAAATGTATTGTACGAGAAAAAATGTAATGTATGTGGAATTTATAATTGATGTAACATTTAGTGATTTATAAAAGAAATATCATTTCATATTTGATATTGGAATTTCATCTCACATGAGAGGTTCATTTATGTTATTAAATATTTTTACATTTTAAAATGGTACATATTATTTTAAAAATTGTGGATCTCTTTGGACAATATAGTTTTCATTAAAAAAGATGTTGGAAATAAAATGATAAATTGATGAATGATTTTTTAGACGGGTAAAAGTAAAAAATACATTGTTCTTATTACATCCATGGTGAATGAACTTATGTGATTTTAATGAATTATAATTGAGTGGGTTATGATATGAAATATTGATATATTTTTTACAAATTTATTGAAAAATAGATGAACCATATTGTAATTTGTGGTAGGAATAATTTATTGTAATATTTTAAATTGGAAATTGTGTTATGGATGTGAGAAATGTTTATATTTGATAATGATACATATAAATAATTACTTAAAAAGGGTGGTATGAGATTTTATTATGATGACAATATTAAATTGATAGATATTTTTTACTATTTAAAAATGTTAGTTTGTTAATAATTTAAGAAATATGTTTTTGATTTATATTAAACAACCATTGGGATTCCCCTTGTGATATTTACTATTAGATATGCTGTTTTTGGAGGCTTTGGATATTTGATTGAACATTATATCTTAAAATGTGAGTTATTTATCATCATACCTGAAATTTTTAATTTGAATATCTCGGTGATATATTGTATGGTTCGATGGAATATGGGACTTCCATAAAGTTGAAATTCTATTACAGATATTCGTTTCATATGGATGGGATGATCATCTCACATAATCATGTTTTGGTCTTCAAACATAATGGAAAGCCATTTCATCTTAATTGAAGGTGGAATCTTGAGGGTGTCAATGATCCTCACAGTTTTCACCATCAAATCCACTCTCAATTTGGGATTATATTCATTAAAAATTATTAAGTATTATGGTGATGAAACCCTTGAATAGGATTTTTATATCCATCAAATATTCAATTACATCTAATGAAAATTGATATAAAAATTCTTGTAACTCAATAATATATAGTAAATGTGCATGATCCATGAACCAACTCAAATGGATGGATAAAATAACTAGTAATTAAAAAATTATTTCTAAAATCACACGAAAACATAATAGAGGAGGATATGATTTTTAGATATACACTCCTCACACCTATTACTCAAGCTCAAACAACCATAACTTTTATCAGCCAAACATCCCAAACAAGTATTATTGTCCACAAGGATATGCCAATGGTAATGAAACTATGAAGCTTAAATAAAATGAAAATAGATAACATCCAATAAAAAATAGTCTAGTGTAGATTAGGAAAAAATAATATACCTTCAATTAAAGCATTCAATTGACCGAGAGAATGTTGAGATATCAAAAAACGATAAAACATTCGACCCTTGGATTTATTCCACCATTGAATCATTCAGTCCTTTGAATTGTTTTGGACTTGATTTGAGACTTGATTTCAGAATCTATTCACCATGGATGGGAACCAAGTGAGTTTGGATTCCAAAAAATGGTTTTTATATCATTACGAGTTCGTGACAGTTTAATGTTATTTAAATTGATCAGGAATCTTCTGTCACTGCATTCAAAAAAGCACTGATAAATATTGCTTTTATTAGTGCTAAATACTGATTCGTTGATAAAGGAATTATAATTATAATTATAAATACATTTCTTTGTAAATATATTTATATAATTATATATATTTTTAATAAATATATATAAATATAAATATAGTTCATATATTCATTATTTAAATATATAATAAGTTATTTATAGTAATAGAATTAATTTTTTTCAAATAAAATATTAATATAATTATATATATATTGTAAATAAATATATATACGAATATAGTAATTATATTCATGATATAAATAAATTTATGATAATTTTATAGTTATTCCAATATATATATATACATATTTATTTAAATTTATAAATACATTTTTTTGAAAAATAATATTTATTTTCATATAATTATAAATATATAAATGTATAAATTTAGTAAATATACATTTATAAATATATTTGGTAAAAAATAATTTTTAGAAAATAATTTTTATCATTATTAATGAATATGTAATATTAAGTGCATGCATGTTAAAAATGATTAAATTGAATAATTAAAAATTATTACAGTCTAACATTATTTCAAAATAAGTATGTTTTATTAATTAAAAATAAATTATTAAAGAATTCTGATATATATATATAAATAAAGATGAATACATACTGAAAATATTAAAAAATATTAATTAAATATACATAAAATAAATAATAGAAATTAATTTAATTCTATAAAATTAAATACTAAAAAATAAACCATGTTAAATAGGAATTAACACATATTGATAATAAATTATAAAAGAAATTTACCATGATTAACAACGTGATATATTAAATTTATCAGGTTATAAAGAAATTATAAAATGAATACTAAAATATTAATAAATTACAAATTTATAAGGTTTATTTATTTCTATATATATATTTAACCAATTACCTAAATTTGTTTTTTTATGTGTTGTATATAAAAATGAATTAATTTAGTACATGTGAAATCAATATTACACCTATTTGGTCAATGTTAAATTGAAATATGAAATGACATTCAATTATGTCCATTACTCAATGAAATCAGTCAGTAGTTTTAATTCTTATTAAATTTTAATTATAAACCATTATTCCCTAAATTTATTAAAATTTAATATAAATAATTATTATTATGTATTATAATATATATATATATATATTAAAAGATATCTATATATTTTATATATACTATTTATTATCATTATCAATCATTATTTAATTAAAATTTTTTAATGTTTTTTCAATGTATATATTAGTTATTTCTATTGGTTTAATTTTTATTTTACATATATGTATATATTAATTATATACTATTTATTAGTATTTATAATTTATATGTATTGTAATATAATTATTCATTATTATCCTTAATTATATATTTAAAAATTATATTTTTTAATAGACTTATATTTATTCCTATTTTATTTAGTTATTTTATTTTATTCGGACCGTCATCAGTGCTAAAAAATCATTGATAAGGTATATACTTTTCATAGTGCTACAAATAATGTGTTTATAAATGGTACCCTTTATAAATGGTTAAAACAAAGGACTGATAAAGGGTATCATTTATCGAGGCTAAAAAAAGAATAGATAAACTGTCCCATTTATAGGCACTAAAAAAGTTCAGATAATAGACATCGTTTATTAGGGATTATTTTTAGTGCTAATAAAGACCCTCACTATTAATGTCTTGTTTTGTATTATTGAAGTTGGTAGGGATGCCAAAACCATTATGATATAGTAAATATGTTGTGATTTCTAAACAAATAATATATGAGAAACATGTGTTGATGCTATATTGACTATCATATGATGTATAGATCGTTAAAATATATATTTGATATGATTTCTATGAAAAGGATGATTCTATACTCCTGTAACATGTTTTTATTCATTGAATTTTAACTCAGGTATAATTATTAATTTAAGATGAATTGTTACCCATATGATCAATGATTTTTACATGACGGTTTTTTATGAAAGGATACATTTTTATGATCTATTATTGATTTCATATGTTTTGGACCCATGTAAATATTTAATTTTGTGTCAACGATTTAATATATTTTTGGTGATTTGAGACGACATGATGATGCCTAGATAATAATTATGGATTCAGAAAATAGAATTTGATGTCATGTTTCATCAATTCTACTTGTAAATAAAAATGATTATTGGATTGGTCTTACGTTCAAAGACATGTGTCAATGATATTGAGTAATAGACACATTGTTTCCAAAATTGAAGAAGGATATGAAAAAAATAAAAATAAATTTTTTAAGATTATTGGTTAAGAAGATGGTTTCTAAAAAGGGAATGGAAAATAAAAAATATTTATACATTACATGATGTTTAATATGAAGTTGAATTTTTAGTTTTTAATATTTTGGTAGAATTTTTTAAATATTATATTCTATACATAGAATGAATCTATTTATTTATTAAAGAAATGATATAAAATAATTCGAGTCCCTTGGAAATATAAGGATGCACCTCAACTATATATAGGACTGGGGGTCAACCACATGGGGGGTTGGTCAACATGGACTGCAATGCATGACATGTGAGGATGCATTGTGTCCATTAAGAGTACCTAAGTGGATCTATTTCAAGAAGACAAGAATAGTGTGTTCATAAAGTCTATAGGATGTGCATGAGTGAGTGTGCATGAGTTTGGATTAGAAATCCTCTATTGGGAGGTGTGGAATGTTATATCCCTGATTCATTGTGCATTGTGGTGCCTGCCCAGATGTTTTCTTGAAAACTATTTAGAATAAATATTATTATTAATGATCAAAAAAATTGATTAAATGTTATATATGGGGTGAGTTCCCACAGTCAATATATATTCGTATTAAAATATAAGGAAATAATACTCATTACCTAATAAAATTAATCTAATCCATCTGATTTAATATGCATCTCCATCTTCAGCCTTTTCTCATCTAATACACTTATAATCACCTTAGTATTACTTGTTTGATGCTAAAAGATACTCCTAACCTAAATCCATCCTTCAATGGTTATTATGATCTCAAAATGGGATTTTTACTTGATTGTTTCATGTTTAATATTCATGCATGAGGACTCAGTGGTATATGCATGTGTTTTCATGAATATATATTGCTTCTATCGAAGAAGAAACAAAGTTGACGAGTGAAATTCATTAATGATATAATGTATGTTATATTATAGAATACATTTGAGTCCAAATTCATGATAGACTAATCCATTATTTCTTAATATGATATTTCATGATATTTTATATTAGAATTTTCGAAACAAAACCATGATATTCAGGTATTTTGAAATATGTTGGTCATGGTATATTATTCAAAATATTTTAAAATATCATTTAGAAAACAACTTTATCAAAGCCTATAGTGTTAAAATTGTGGTGTGTTATTTCATATAAACATGATGTGTCCAACCTATGATAAAGATAACTTCTGATCAAATTTTTGAGAAGATATCATATTTTACAAGAAAAAAATCAATGAAATCTATAAATTCACAAATATGTATAAGAAGGTACCAAAAAATCTTTCTTGTCACTGTCTCACTCATGAGTATCATGAATATATTGAGAACCACATGGTTTCATATGTGTTATAAATATTAAAATAGGTTTATAATGAACTGGTTATGTAAAGCCTCCACGGTTTTTATGTTGTCACAACGATATTTCATAATTTTTTATGTAAATAGAAAGGAGATGAACCACATGACTTAACATTCACGAATAATAAGATAATATATTATATAACTAATCCATTTTATAAAAGGAATACAATGGAACAATTTGATTGTATGATACATTAATTACTTTTGAGATACCATAAATTCATTAAATGTTGATGATGAGACACATGTGAATCAATTTTTTTGGGAATCATAATAAAACTCATTAAATAATAATATAAATAAATGGTGCATGATATATTTTATGATATGAACAATTCATTATGTTTTTCATTCAAGAAGGATATTAGGATGATTTGATTTGAGAATTTTAGGATGAATTATTTTGATTTTTAAAATACCATTCATGAAAATAATAATATTGATGAATTTGTTTGCATTAATTTAAAATATATAAGTGATATTGGGACTTCATCTGACAAAAAAAGAATATACAGACAATTATTATTTCCATTAGTAAATTTACCAAACATACATTATCAAAATAATCATTCTGTGAAAAATTTCTATAATTTTACATTAATTTGGAATCAAGTGGATTAGATCTCGTACACTCATAGAAGAAGATCATTATAATGATGTAATAGGACATTATACTAAGAGATCAGTATTATAAGACAATGTGATGTAGTATAATGATCTAATTTTATGACTAAAGGTTGTGAAGGCTAGTGTGAACTTTGGAAACATTTTGTGAGGCATTATAATTATCCTCTTATGCAACTCATAATTTTTAATGATACTATTTAATATGCTAACACTGTGTGAATCCGCATAAAGATAATTTTTTGTGGATCAATATTTGGAAATCCAATTTGGACTCTATTAATACATTTTAAAATATGTTTTAAAATCCTATAGTTTTTACATATGAGTTATAATATAATATGACATTGTATTTAGTATTGTAATTGAAGAAAATATTATCGTTTATAATTCATGTTTGGGCGTCTAACAAACAAGGGTGGAAATATTTCACCGTATATATACATTTAAATAACATGTTTCATGATATATATTTTTATTTTTATTAATAAGGTGATAAATGAGATTTAATATAGTTTATTTAGAACAATAACTAGTTAAATTGGAGGAATTTAAATGAAAGTAATTTATAAAAATAAAATGAAAAATTCCCCCACTCCCAATGGTCAATCTGACCCGGGATTCAACAATTGGTATCAGCGGATGGTAACACCTAAAGAGATAATATAGATATAATGAAATTACTAAAACTGAAAATTAATAAGTATCCTCCAATAGACAAAATATTTCACTACCTAGGATACTAATAATGATATTTCCTTGAATAATTAAAAAAACATAAAGAAAACATAGGTAATGAATATAAATAATAATATTATAGTAATAGAATAGACACCAGTAACCAAAGGTAATAAAAGTTTATTATATTAAAATAATTCTTCTAGTTATTATTCTTTTAATAAAAACTTTTCAAGATATTCTGTGGATGTATCACTTTGTCATATTATTTAATAATTCAAAGAACATATGACTAATGTTCACAATGATAGAGAAAAGATTATATTTGGAAGTAAAATGGTTATTTACGAGGAACATTTTCAGGGATAGGAATAGGATGATTCAATGGAAGTGTAATTGGATAAAAAGATTGGTTCTTGCAAGACTCTTAAAAACAAGTCATAGAAATGGATGAATCAATATACAATTTTGAAAAATGATATATTATAGTTACAAAATAATTGAAATTTAATGCTTTTTGTAACATTTAATAGTGATTATCTATGAAGAATATTTTCATGAATATGACACTTATTAGAATGTTTTAATGTTTTTCAAAGACTCTCTATTAGTGGATAATGAAAATATGGTTTGGTATATTATATATTCCCTCCAAAAACTGCGATCAATATATGAAGAACAATTAAAAAAGTACAAAAATGATTTTAAATATATAATAAAATATCTTATTTATGAAGAGAATTTTGTCAATAATATTTATTTTGAGATTGATTTGAGATTGAATAATCATGAATCAACACATGTCAAAACTTCCCATAATTCGATAAGAACATATACTAACAAAACAATTCATTGAGATTCATGTCTCCTAGTAGTGAATTAAAACATCCTGGAGCCAAATGGAAAAAATACTCTATAATGATGGTATCTAGAAACTGAGAAACAATATTCTGTATAATTTATGTTTCAATTAATGCTATAGTTTATAAACAAAACACTTGGAGTGGATGGATTAAAAATATAGATAAATCTAGTTCATCAAAAGTGGAAGAGAAAATATGTGTAGATAAATTTTCCACAAGGTTTGTAAAAAATGTATTGTGGTTTCACTAAACATAATTTTGTACACCTTGTGAAATCCAAATAGACAACACTAAAAATAAAAAGAATAAAATTTATAGGAAATTATTGATGCTTTTATAAGTTTGGACATAAGGTATTAAAATGTTGGAATAATATTTCTAATCATGAATATAATAAAAGGCATACATTTAGGGTATAAATTCTAATGAAAATATATGACCTACACTAGAGAATATAAACCCATAGAAAATTAACATGACTACAATGAGTAGATTGGAATGATTTATTGTTTTTTCTGAGTATTGGAAAAATGTGTTCATTATTATTATGAGTTATGGTATGTATCAATAATTTCCATATAATTTGATATTGTGAAACTAATAAACAATAATTTGGGGAATGTATGAATAAAGCATGATAAGTAAGCCTTAAGAAGTGAACAAAAGATGAAAAATGTAAAAAAAAATTACTAATAGGATAAGAGATAGATTATATGATACATCAACATGAGAATTGAGAATATAAATAAAATAACTTCAATCATGGAAAATGTTGGTAGAGTTTCAAGAAGTACCACCACAACATGTGTTTGGGAATAAATTGTATGAAGGTGTAAGATATATGATCTGTAGTTTTTGTTGGTGTTATGAAAGTTATGGTCACAAAATATTAACCTTCATATATAACATGTCATTTCATGGAAACAAGAATAGATAAATGGGGAGTCATGGTGAATAGATGATAACATATTATTACTGAATTATTGGTCTAAATATAAATCTATCCATGTTAAAAATTCGAAAAGGTATAAATTCTCAGAATAATTCTGTGAAAGATACAAATTAAAATTTCATAGATCATATCTATGGATGAGTAAATATAATCATGATATTTTAAATATTGTGTGAGGAAAGTGGGTTCTTTAAAAATAGTGGTAATTCATGTGGATATTTTAGAAATAAATATAATGTTAAGAAATAGTGCATATTTTTTATTCCTACTAAACATATATTGAAAAAATAGTATATTCTGAAGACATACTAAACAAAGTGGATGTAATGTGTCTTATGAAGAGTAAATGAATACTCGTGAGAAGGTTATCTCAACTAGTAACATGAAGTTCCATAAGACTATGATGGAAAATGGTATTTAAAAAATTGGATGTTTGAGAGAAGAAAGAAGACAGAAAAAAATTGGGCTCATAATAGAATGATGAGTCCAAATAAATCTCTCGATAATGTTGTTGGGAGAAATTTAGATGTATATGAGAATAATCTCTCATAAAAAATGTTAATATTACAGGAATATAATGCCCCTCTTTATTCCTAAATATATAATAATTTTTTCAATCAGAAAATGAATCAAAAAATATGAATACATTCTTTGATGGGGAGTATTTATAGTATAAATATGTTAAATCATAACCACATAGTGAATGTGGGGCTTATAATGAAAACTATGAAATAAGAATATGAGGTCAGAATATAACTATCATATCCCTTCATAGAATGATTTAAAAATAATTAAATGGATTTAAAAATGTTTCCATTTAAATTATGATATGATAATACCACTACTTATCATTGGTATTTTATTATTAATAATTTATAGAAATAATGTTTGACCACATATTTAAATTTATGATATGAGGAGATATTGATATTAAATAAAAAGGGGAGTGAATGTTGAACCAAAGTAATTAATTCATTTTTTAATGAGTCAATATGCTTTTGGTGAGTTTAAAATAGGTTATGATGCGAGGATAATTATTTTGGATTTAGAAAACTGCATTAGATGTCATGCTAGATTAAATCCCCATGTAAAATGTTTTTATTATTAGAATAATATTATGCCCAATGACATGTGTCAAAGAGGTTGAAGAATTTAAACATTGTTTGGAACAAGGGAAAATAAAGGCCATGAAATATAATAATTTTTATAGTGACTGGTCGAAAATTTGGTTTCAATGTCTGATAGAAAAAATAAAATATATTTATATTTTCAGTAATATATAAATTTAAGTAGAAATTGGATATTGTAATTATTGGTGATAAATTTCATGAAATTATATTATATAATTATAATGAATCTATGAATTTTTATGTGTCTATATACTAATAAATGGGGCAACCCTTGACCAACAAAAGACCCTCCCAAAACTCATATAGGTCTATCAGTTCACCATGTGGGTGGAAGGTCAACATTTCAAACCCTAAAGGGTAGTTATATAAACAGATAGCCCATATATAGAACATGGGAGAAGTGATTTAAATCAATGAGGAATAATTAGAGAATATTTCTTATATGATGAGCATGGGTGAACATTCTTGGATGGGGGTAGATGGGACTGTATAGATAGGCGTGGTCTATGAATCCTTTTTTATGTGTTTTAAGGTTCCCACAATAGTTTTGGATTGAAATGTATCATAAATGTAAATTATATTAATGAATTCCAAAAATAAAAAACGTTTTTTGTGGGATGAGTTACACATAGAAAATTTTGCTATATCATAAAAGATATGGAAATAATATTGGCTTCTTGATCAAACAAATATAATCCATATGATCGAATGAACACCATCATATTTAACCTATTCTTATTCACTACTCATAAAAGAACCTTTATGCTAATAGATTGATGCATTGAGATACACCTAATGTTAGGAAATAATAAAATGGTCGTTGTGATATTGAAGGAAAGAGTTAAATGTTAATTGGTTGTCAAATATTCCAACATGTTGACCTGGATGTACATTCATTCTTTACCTAATGATATAGCATTTGTCAAGGAATAACTAAATCTACCGAGTGATATACATCAATCATATGATTCATGTGGTATAGTTGGATGAACATCATACTGATTCCATGAAGTAATAATATATTCATTCATAAGAAGTAATTCCATTTATTCAGTTTTAAATATTCTATACAAAAGATGATGTTCGGGTGATTTAAAATATTTTTTACCAAGTATATTTGGATTTTACTTTATGAATAGCATTTATAAGGAATATTTATTAGAATCTATGTTCATGAAAAGGAATTAAAGGCTATCTTATAAATATAGAGTATCAAACCCAAAAAAGAAGAGTAGTCGTCGGTTTATATTTTTATTGGAGATCCCCTTTGACATGAAACAGAGAATTTATGAAATAAAAATATTTTTTTAAGTAGAATAAATAGATCTTAGGACCACTTTAGGTCAATTCATAAAATCAATATATTCATATAGAAATGGAACACCTCAATACATCTCTTGTGTTATGCACTTTTGATGAGCTTTATGAAGAACTATTTCAATTAATACTCTAGAGTTTGCAGGATTCCACTGTTTTATCATATAATTAATTTTATGAAGAGGAATGATCATGAACACACAAACTACATTATTTTAAGAATAATAATATACATCTAATACCCATTGACTTTTTTCTGAGGATAATTCCTGAATTTGTTCTTATCAAACATGAATTAATTTTGATATACCATAAACTCTTCAGTGGTCAGTTAGGTAAAATCATAATTGATTCTAAAAAGAGAGATAGACGATGTAAAGAACATAAAATAAAAATAATAATTACATAGGTTAGAAATTTTTTAAAATATAAAAAATGATTTACATCATGCTTTGATGATGGAAATTTGAATATGTCATGTTGAGAATTTAATGTTATATTATTTTTTGTTGTGAAAATACATCCATACCTACAATAATATTAAATAATTAGTGTTCATTACATTAAACCATTTATTTGATTCTTAGAATATATCTTATTAAAGTAATAATATCAATCAGATAATTGTTTCACTAATGAAACTAAGCATACATTGGTGATCATAAATATTTGAGTAATCCTAGTAAACTAAAAATGTACATGATATTGTAGATCATGTATGCTGTTGGAGGAGGATCACTTTGATGACTAAATAGGAATTTATTGTATCATATAACTAGTGTAAGACCATGTGAAATAGTATAATTTTCCACATAAGTGAATCAAGAGTGTGAAGGGTACTGTGGAATCAGGTAACATGGTGAAGTAACATAATGATAGACTAGCATGACTATAGATTGTGAAGGCCAACTCCTACATTGGTAACACTATGTGATATAGTATAAAGACTCTATAACATGACTCAAGATAGTTATGGCTAGAGTGGACTCTGGAAACACTATTTCAAACAGTCTAAATATCCTCATTTATGGAATTATGAGTTTTAATCTATGGTGTTTATATATTTTCATCTTTAATTGATTAAAAAATTATAGTGAGAAAATCATGTTGTGGGTTATGACAAACATTGAAAGAATTAAATAATTGAATTGAACCTCATAAATAATATATTTGATGGTATATATCATTAAGGTTTTTCATACTGGGCGTGACTATGATATATCATAGTCTGGATTGAGAACCTCAACTAGTTCAATAGATATGATATAAAGGAAAATAGTACATAAAAACTAATCCACTGATTCAACCCCATCTCAAATGTAAATATATAATAGATTTATATAATTATAATTAGATGATGTTTCCATATAGAGATACAAGCTTGCTATTAGGATGTGATGAATTTGTAAAATGAGTCAGAAACATAATATGATGAAATTTAATGTTAGAACAATGTGGGTAGATTTAGATATTTATTCTGAGACAATGATGAATGGAAAGAAAATATATGAATGTAATGTGAATAATAATCTCATAGTAATATTAGAGACACTACTAAATAAAGGTAATCAATGTTATATATATATTAAATTTATTTTTTTAATCATTATTCTTCTAATGATTCTTGTTCAATATTTGATAATTTTGTATCACTAGGTGATATAAATTTTCAATAAAAATAAAATCTATATAATGAACTAAATTAATTGGTTAATTCTACATTCACAACTATCAGGTGTCTTCATGAAATGAAAATAGGAAGAGAAGATGATTCTATAGAAGTTAAATTTCATAAAAAGGAGAAAATATGAAACACTATCACAAAACTACTCACATGAATGGATGAAAAGTTATAAGTTTTCATTGAAATATATTTTGATGTTACTAAAAAATTATTGGGTGATATTTTTGAGAAATATTTCATTGATTTGATTGTTTTTATACTTTCCATAAACATGAATAATGATAAAATTTATTTATTGGGTTCAAAGATTATCAATTAGTGGATAAGGAAAATAGGCAAAGAATTTTTATAATTAATTAGAATAATGAAGAGAAATTCCTGAAAAAAATTAAATAATATAAAGTATGATTGGGAAGATATGATGGGTTCATTTGAGGGTGAAAATACCTCCATGAAAATGATGTTTTTTCAGTTTGATATAATATTAAAGAGTTCAGAATCCCCAAATGTTGATACATTATATAATTCTTGATTAAGAGATACAACCACATATGTTTTCATTGAGCGTTATTACTACATGAATTGAAACTGATATTTTTCAATCCAAATTTCAAAATCCTACATGAAGAAGGTATTTCATAAACAATAAAATATCTTATGCACTAATGATGATTCAATTAATCATACAACATTTAATCATAAATCAAGGAATGTATGGATGGTAAATAATATTAATAAACACAACACACCTATTTTTTATGTAAAAATATGTATTGATATTTATTCTTCAATAAGTTTTTAATATATTAGGGGTTTCACTCAAAAAAATACCAACGTACACACCCTTTGAAATCAATATATACTATATATGAAATGAATGGATGAAGATCCATAATCCATTGTTGGTCTTACTTTAATTTCATAAAAAAATTATTATAAATATGTAATAACATTATAATTCATTAATATAACAAAATTACAACATTTAGGGTTGTAAAAGTTGATGAAAATACAAGACCATCACAACATAATAGAAATCCAAAGAAAATGAAGATATCTCTAACGATCATATTTTAATGATTTTAATAATTCTATGCATATTTCAACATATGTTCTCATTTTTATGATGAGTGTTGGTATGTAAAAAACACTAAAAATTTCGTATGATATTTGAAGAAAATACCATATTAAAAAGTAATACATGTATGAAAAAAAGGATAAAATTCATCTTTGGGATTGAACAAAATAAGAAAACTAGTAAAAAAACATTTACTAAGAAGATTGGTGATATATTCTATCCTATATCAATGGGAGAAAACATTATATCAGGAAAATAACTCCCCCATTTGAAAAAGTATGATTGATTATATAGGAACATCAACAATAACTGTATAGATGGAATACCCATCATGCTTGAAGATTTATGTTCAGTGTTTTTTACTATTATTATGAAAGGTATGGGAGGAAATTCTACTCCAGTAAGTATAAAAAGTAATTTATAGGAAATAATCATGATTTATATTAGATTCATGTAGAATGGTTAAAAATATATTATCAAAGAGTGAATTTTGTTACCCAATATCCACCTATCTTCTAATATGAAATAGTTGTAAATGTTAAGATGATTTTTGTGGTTGATGTAATATAGAAGGTCATAAAGATGGGGTATAAAAGACCTAATTACCTAGATATATTTAATATGTTTGAAATGGATGTGGATTCTATAAAAAATAGTGGCATGTCATTTTATGATTATTATTTGACCAAGAATGTAATGATATTGTTACAAGTTATTTGTAAAAAGAAATTTAAAATTACTATACAATTGTTTGAAGCTAAAAAAATTGGTAATGATAATCGAATGTCTGTGTATTTTAAATATTATCTGAAAAATATTGTCTAATTATCTAGAATTACTATCTTTATGATCTAATATTTCAAGGTGGAAAAATTTATTCCACACTAAGAAGGATTTCTAGGGATGAATGAAGGAAATAAGAGAGAGTCAACATAGAATGTAGTTTCTAAAAAAATTTCCCATACCAGTGTTATATGAATAAAAATTTCAATTTAAAATCAATCCCTAAAAAAAATGTTACCTCTAATTATCCAGAAGATCCCTCATTATTTTCTTATACCCACACACACACCCATATATATATATATATGTGTGTGTGTGTGTGTGCGTTCATATTTAATAACTTTATGAGAATTGAGGATATAGATGAATTCATTTTTTGGGTACATTGATGAGATTATGATATTAAATCATCACCACATAGTGAATGTCGTACTTCTGATCATCTTTATTAAATTTCAATAAGATGTATGATAATTGATCTAATATTCCTCCTCGAAATTAATTAAAAATATATAAGGGAAGTTTTCAGAAAAAATGATGATATGGGAAGACCCCCATTTACTATTTACATTATATTATCAATAAAGAGTTAAAAATATGATTAACCACATATTATCTTTTAGGATATGATAATAAATTAAATATAAAATGAAATTGGGAGATTTTCAAAGTATTACATTTGGTTGAAATGATTAAATATGTATATGGTGAGTTTATATGAGGGGATGATGCTTGGATAATTGTGAAAATTTTATTATTGTGAAATTATCTTCATAAATTTGGATGGTTTTTTAATTGGACTTAATTTCATAGATACATTTCAACGATGTAATATATTTACACATTTTTTAGAACAATGAATACAAAATATAAAGAAGACTGAAAATAATAATTTTAATGGAGATTAGTTGAGTATATGGATTTAAATAATCCCATATAAAATAATATATATTTATACATTATATATATTATAATCCAAAGATGAATATTGATTTGGGTATTTTTAGTGAGAAAAAGATTAAAATTATATTATACATTTAATGAATATATTAAATTTATTAAGTGGAATTATACAAAAAATGGACCATCCCATGGCCCTAAAAGGACCCACCTCTATCACATATGGATACAGGCGCTGACAATGTGGGAGAAATGATAACATGGACACCGTGGTTGGATGGTGATGACGCATATTGCCCATTCAGAGCAAATTGATAAAGAGCATGAAACCGTTCAAGTAGTGTTTGTGCATAGTACCATCATGTTATGATCATGAGAACAAACATGGATTTTGGTAGGATAGCCTATATCCAAAAGCACAATCTTTGAATTTAGTGTCTATATCAGTATCCTAGTATCAACCTTGGATCCTGATTGATAGGTCTATAGAATAAACATTCTTATTATGGATTTTACGATTGAGAGAAGGTTTTATGTTGGAATAATACAACATGATCACGGTCACTCTGTATTAAATGATATAAAAACTAGTATCTCATCCTGATCAAACTAATTATATCTTTCTTATTGAATCTATTTGATTTTATTTGACCTCGTCTCATATGCTACACTTATTATATTCTTGAAACTAATGGTTCAATGCTCCATGATACCCTCGACAACGTTCCAGCCAATAATTTCAATGACAATCTCAAATCTATGTGTTAAATTTATTATTATGATTCATATATTATTTCATAGGGACTTAAGGGTAAATTAATTTTCTTTCAAGAATATATTGATTCTATTGAGGAAGAGAAGAAGTTTTGAGTGCTATTCATACATGGTTTGTTAAATGTTTTATTATCATCTGCATTTGAATCTGAATTCATGATGTTAGAAACTAGTCTCACATAATATAGGATTTTATGTTTTTATATGTGATAATATTTTATAAGCACCATAATATTTTGGTAATTTAAAATGTTCATATAATTATATAATATTAGGGAGATATAAATAAATCTTCATGAAAAATTATTTATCATTGTATAAGTAGGTGAATGGAGAAAGTGATTTGCATTTAAGTACCATGAATCCAACTAAATTATAGTTTATTTGATTATTGAGTGTTTGAGAGTAGATTTTTCCCCCTAAAACAGATCATCATTGAACTATACATTTTTTTCAAAGATGAATAAATAGATCGTAAGGAATCATTATTTCGAATCTCACACTAAAAATTTTCAGGAAAAAATAAACAACACATTCCCTCACTTATGTTACTATCAATATCTAATATTCCCAAAAAATATATTGGGTGATGCCTTCCTAGTTTACATGAATTTATTTTGATACTGTGTACTTTGTTACATGAATAGAATCAACTAAGACCGTGCAAGCTACCTTTAACAATGATTAATATTAGACACCAAATACCCATTTAGATTGGTACAAAGATGACTGTACATGAATTTTATCATGTAATACAACCATGAATTTTGAAAAACACTAAATTATTAAAAGGATATTGAGGTTCAGAGATAGGTAAATCTTATAAAGTAGGGAATATAATGGGAGTTCAGTTAATCATGTTCATGAACAAAATAAGACTTAGCTTCCTACATGTCATATATGGAGGTATAATTTCCTAGGAAAGTTTCTCAAAATAATGAGAAGATGGTTTATATGTGGAAAATAATTGTGTAGATAAAGTAATAGTCTATAAAAAATTGATTATATTGATATATAAATATATGTTCCATACTATGGTATCATTAATAGTTAACGGCCTTATGTGTGTGGAACATGGTCATTATTTTAGTCGACGACAAAATCCATGGGTGAACCCATATACCATGTATGTTCCTAATTTATGCCAATCGTTGACTTAAAATTGTTGAAGGGTTTATGTTTTGGGATTCAATATTTTAATTTCACATGTTTTTATTAGTGATATATTAGTTATATGAAATATTTTTGGGGAAAAATTCCCCAAGGAATCATTGAATCATTTCTGGGATGGTTGTGTTTATTGACAATGCGACCCTCATGGATTGTTTTGTTGAAATGGTGGGTTTCTATGTTCTGTTTGAAAAAAGGGGGCATCCATGGTGATATTTCTGGTTCAAGAGATGGTGTTGACAATCTATTATTGACATAAGAAAACTAAAAAATGAACATATAATCAAGAGGTTGTACGAAAATATATCATACTAGGTGATGACATTTTACAATGTTTTCTATATTTTGGGGGGAAAATTGAAAAATAGAGAGACGTGTATTTGGAAATGTAAGGTTCATGAAATATTAGAGTGTTTCATGAAATAGAAGAATTTTTTTTCACATGAGGTATTCTGATATCAGTATCTAGAAAACTGTCAAAGGCATGAGGTCAGTGAAATATTGGAGTAGTGTGCGAAATACAGTGTTGCATAAAACATGTGTTATTCACGCTCGAAGATAATTACAATTTCAAGGAGCGTTTTTCTCATAGGGATCTAGTTTTCCCATAAATATGATGTGACCCCCTAATATGAAATAGATCAAGACATAGAGATTATCTGAGATCTGTTACATGAAATTGGAGTACGTAAGGGAGTTGTGCGTAATCGACAGTTTTTTGCATAAAAGTGTTGTTTTCATGTAATGAAAAGTTTGTGTATAAAATAAGTCTATTGCATGTAAAATAATTATTTTTGCGTAGGAGTGGTATTGCACTAAAAATGTATTTTTTACAAAAATCAAGGAATTGTGTGTGAGGACTAGTAAAGGCTGCATGAAAAAATAGATTTTCCTGGTACACCAGGTGCAAATAGAGTTTCATCTATGGGTGAACGTTGGATTTCAAAAGAGAATATATAAACATTTAAGGATGAAAATTTATTTACAAATAATGAAGGGATATACATGCCCATAAACTATGAGTGGATCCATTCCAAGAGAAGTGAGGGAAAGAAGAAGAAGTAGGTGACCCTTTCCACCTACAATGAGCCAGAGAAAGATGAAAAGGTGGTGACCCATGGGAATGCAGTGAAAAGACCCCAGAGAATTTTAAAGGCAGAGAGTCTGGAAAAAGAATATTTATCCCAAACAATTTATTCATTATTGTCACAAGACATAGTAAAATTGGCACAACTGTACATCACCGTTGTATGCTCCTTGGATATAGCCCACTGCCGGTGAAGTATGTAAAAATCTATGTGTCTCGTGCATGATTTTCATTCTATTCATATTATGCTATGGGAGAAAGATAGAAGTGTGTTTATTAATGAAAGGTAATATTAAAAGGGGATATAGTTTAAATTAGTCATACCTTGATTTTCCCCTCACACTCTCATGGTATTTAGCCTAGTGGACCTAACGATTATGATATATTTATGGACAACTCTATAAAAGTTTTTAATTAAGTATTTTATTGAAAATATTTAATAACATTGATAACATAGATATGTTATTTATTTTTAAGGATATATTTTTTTGGAAATAACATGATTGAAGGATATATAACCCTTAATGTTGAGATAATACTGATTAGTTGGGATGAAGATATTGTTGATAATGATATTATAAATTGGATAGTATTGGGGGAATTGAAACATATTTCTGATTTGATGACAATGTGATTTATATTTGGATCTGTAACATATATTCTATAGTTTGTGATTTTATTTGATGAATAATGTTAGAGTTTATTTTTGGAATCATATTTGTTTTCCTTGAGCATCTATGGTGATTCATTTTATTATCTTGTGTTATTAAAATATATTATCATTGCATTTTATAGTTTTTCATGTGAAATTATGAAGTAATTCATTGTGTCTGATGAAAAACCTTTAATATGATCTTTGTTAAAAATAAGTGATTATATATATCAGATTTTTGGGTTTTGATTTGGGGCATACATGTTTTATAGGATTCCTAGTGTTATAAATTTATGGAATTTATTATGTTTAATGTTTGGTGTTATTATTGAGTATTTACTAAATAAGATATTATATTTATCTACATTAGATATCTTTTTCTTAATTTTATTTATTTTTGTAAACATATAATGATAGGAGGCATTAAATTCCATTATTTAATCAGTGTTATGTTCATTTAAAATTTAAATTTATTGATTTCATGAAATAAAAAACTCATCTTCAATATTAATTACATATAGTTAGAGAAGATATATTTGATTAAATTAAAGGAATAACAACCAAAAGATGGAATAATGCAATTGACATGAAAATAAATAAAGTATATTTTCTTTTATACTATATATTTATAGTAAAAGAATATGTACATATAGTAAATGGATATTGAAATAAAAATTATATTATTTTACCATCATTTCCGAAGAATCCATTATTTTTGAAACTCTCTGTGATCTGTGGTATTTTGGAAGTTAAAAATATCATGACAATATAGTTTACCTCCCCATTTTTTTTCATTTAATTTTGTTTTTCTCCACCATGTGTTTATTTTATCATTCTAGACATAATCTTATTAGTTGGGATCCAGAATATGTGTTATTTCAAGAAACCTTTAGGTTTACCAATTTCTATTTCTGAAAATAATTTTTATAATCTTATAACATGATGTGTGTTTTTGAAAATGTTATTTCCAAATAATTAACCTTTGAATTAAATGATAAATGTTACTCTAGAGTAATTCTTTAATGCGTATAATTTAACAATTTTTATTTTATAATATATATCTCATTAAAAAAATTAATGTGATCAATTTCATTATTAACAACAAAAACCATGCTTAAAATGAACTATGTTATATTATAAAATTTCCATATAATTAAAGGATATTAATAGGATTATGAATATTATGAAATATATATAATGGTTTGTACTTAATTCAAATTGATTAATTAATGCATAATATGTATGCACTCATTTTTTAGTAAATTCATTCTATTAATCCAAAAAACATTTTCTTATAAACGGGTATTAGTAAATTAGCTGAGAGAATATTATAATTTTGTACTACTATTATTATTAATTTAATTTTTTAATATTATATCATTTTTAAAATTAGAATATCGAAATTATGTTAGGATGAAATTTTTTAATTCATCTAAAAAAATTTCTTTTTCTATGAATAGTAAAAAATATTTTTATTTGAAACAACTATTTCAATCAATTTTATGTTTTTATGAGTTTTATATTAAGTTAAATCAAATATAATTTAATTTTTTTATAATATAATAATTTACATTATAATATATATTATATTATATTTTGGTATATGTTTTTTTGTGGGCATAAAAACATACTTTTCTAATAACTCTTTTTGTGGGAAATGTTTTTTTATCTTAAATCATTAATTAAATAACTATTTTATTATTATGTAAATTAAAATTATAGAATATTTATTAAACACAGTTATTTTAAATTAATTTTATGGTTTTTTAATATACATATAATGAGAATAAATCTATTTTTGTGATTAAAATATCTTTTGTCTCTCTAAAAAACATGTTTCATTGGGTTTGGGGAGATTATTTTAAAATTATATAGACCAATTCCCGAAATTTAATCTTGTAAAACGTATTTCATATTTTTAAATAGAATAATTAGTAAAATTTAATAGGTTCCACATAGATTTTTGTTATTTTGATTAGTATCCTTGAGAAATATTGGTCACATCGGTAAAAGAGTGTAATCTAGTTTAAAACTAGGGGTAAAACATTAAAATATATTTTAAATTTACATTCTTTATATTTTGTGTTTATTTTTTAGAAACATGTTTATATTTTTTAATAATTATTTTTTAAATTTTTTTTTTAAATTGGGAACAAATGATTGACTTTTTTGAAGTGATGTTATATTTTAAAAAATATAAATTATTTTTTGTCTTTGCATCTTATGTAATTTTTGGAATATTCCATTCATTTTAAGAATTAACAAAAAGTTTAAATCCGTAATTTTGAAGTTATTTTTTTAAAAATACATGTTAACCAAATTTATTCATTATTTTATGATAAAATTATCTTTACCATCAAATAATTTTTTTTCTGAAAAAGTATTCTTTTTCATGTATTTTGATTCTCTATATATACATTTTCTGAATATAAAAATTGCGCATAATAAAAAGGATCTCATATTTAAAATCAAAATGTAAATTTTATTATAAGTCACATTTTATTTTTTTAATAGAATTATTTTATCACGGTAAAAATTTATGTTATAATGGTTATGGGTAAAATGTGTTTAATGTGTTTTAACAATGAGATAATGCATATAATGTGTAAAAAACTTATCAAAATGTGATAGAATGAGATTATTTTGAATCTATATCATATTATATTTCAAATTTTTATTCCATATTATCACATTCATGATTATGAAATATATATATATATATTATTTAATATTATATGTAATTCCATGTGTGTCCATTGCATTCCCTTTTAAAGGACACCATCTCTCCTCTTTACTTCGAACATCATGATCCATATATCTCAAAAAAATAAAAAAACATTATACATTCTTATATTCCTTAACCACTTCCTAGATATTATTTTCTCATCAAATGACCATCATTTCAAGGGTTAATGTATAATAAAATGGTGGAAGCTCAATGAAGAGGTATTACAGTTATGTACATCCAATTTTATTTAATCTTCTACATTCTATAAATATTTGTATTCCTCTTGAAAATAATTACTCTATCATTTAAAATATACTTATATGTTTTTATAATTATAGGAATTTAATTTTTGACCACTTTTCCATTATATAGAAAGTGAAAACATCACTCGTGAATATGTATGGCTTACTGTCTCTCAAAATTGGTGCAATTCATTTTTTTATTACAACAATAAATTTAGAGATATATTTATATATTTAAGGAATATATTTTTTATATGTTTATATAATAATATTAATGTCTTTTATAGTTGACTTATGATTAAAATTTAATTCAATCCTTCATTCAAAATGTTGAAACATCAATCATGTGTATGTACGAGCAACCATCTTCCCAAAGTGATGTAATTAAATTTTCATAACTACATTATATACATATTTATAAATTATTCAATAAATATTTCATTTAATAATCATTTAATTATTAATATTATGTAGATTTTGGAATCATGGGGGAATTTCAAGGACTGAGACTTCTGAACCGAAACATACATGAAAAATGTTGCTTTTATAAACCAAAAATAATGATTTTTAAAAATAATTATTAATAAACTGGTAAAAACATATAATAACAAAATATTATATGGCATGATATATAATATAATTTTATTTATATACGTATAATAAATATTTATTTATATATCAATCCATGATAAATCATACACGGTAACATATTCTGAGTTCTAAGACATAACAAATGGGGAAGGGAATATCATCCCATATGAATCCACCCATTCTCGAATCGTATCCTTTTATATGTAGGAAAATAAACTTGGGATGTTCATACCAAATCCATGGGTAATGAAAAATTATATGTGATAACCGTGTCGTGGCATGATTCAAGAGGATAATGGGAATTCTATGCAAACATAGAAGAAAAAAAATCATTGGGTAGGATAGGAAATATTATAGGCCTCATTAACTACAATGGGAATGTCATCTAATCTATATACATAATAAAGTTGATTAGATGGTCTCTCTATAAAAGATAAAACATATGAAAGTCGGGGAATCTCCTTTACCTCATATTAATTAAAATATATCTAGAAATAATGTTTCATAATAGAAACATAACACATAAGGATGTAACTAGTAACTTAGGAAATCTATATAAAAAATGATAACAGGGTAGGAAATACAAAAAAACCACTTTATGTCCAATCATAGTTAGTACTCTCGTGCCCAACCTGCATTTCTATCTACAAATGATGTATAAACCTATAAATTACCACAATCTATAAGGGAGAGAAACAATCACCCCTTACAGTTGTTATATAATCCAAAAGAAAAAAAATACATAACTAGTATCCCACTTAGGTTAAGCATTGTTGGACCTCAAATCATTCACCCATATCCTACACAATAGAGGCGAAGGGATATTATTCTAGGTCACCAACATATATCTAAATAAGTAGGAATCCCTCTTAGTTTTAATTCCCTAATTACAAGTATATAAATTCTCTACTTGACCATCGGTGGTTGTGGAATCACTCTATAAACATTGAAGGACAAAATATATTGTGAATAGATCATATATGATCTGCTAACATAAAATTAACATTCCATGTTTGGCCCATGATATTCAAAATTATTAACACATGACTCTTATATTCCTGGTTACTAAAGGATCCTCAAAAAGGAATGAGGCACCATGAAATAAGTAATGGGGACACTATTGTTTCCATAGTATAATGTACAATACACTTTAATAAAAAATCATGACTAAATTTTGTTAATAAATATGGTTACATTAATAAGAGGGTCCATAATTACCCTAGACATCCTTACGCAACCCCAAGAGTCAAGGAAGATTCAAATTTAATTCATCATAAGGGCAATAACACTTGGTGATTTGGACATATAACACATATCACATGAACAATGTGTCATATATTAGGAATTGGGGGGAAAATCCACTTAAACTGTTCTCAGTAAATATCATTCGGCTATTTAACTAAAATCTATATAAATCGAAAAAATGGATAAATAATTATATTTTGGAATAATACATGGAATACATTAAAATAATGATAAAAAATAGAAGTAGGTGGATTCATATTATCATGTGTGGAAACCTCAAATGAAATATGAAAAACTCATCCCATGTTAAATGATAAATATATCAACCTAGAATTGAAGGAATAATGAATGTTTGAAATATAGAAGAAACATTATTTTTGAAATGGGTATTGTCGATGAAATATATAAATATTTTTAATAAATTAAAAAATTCATACATATAAACCCTATATAGGGATGTTTTTGCGGCATAACCATAATATTCAGGGTAGACATCCCATATCAAGGTAACATTGTTGTGTGATTTAATTAGACAGAACAATACACCCTATTCTTACACAAAACTACAATTATAATCTCCAATCCTCTGTGAAAAATCCTAAACCTCATGGTACAACACCCCCTCCCTGTAATGAATTCATTATGTAGGATCCCCCTTCAAGATAAGTGATTTATTATTATCCATATTTCTGTGTGAAACTCCCTCACTGTTGAATGTAACATATAATACCATGATATCCTTCAAGACATAATACATGTGTTGTAGGGAAGCTGCCTAACTATAAAGAGAAATTTAATATTGCGCTAGACCGTATATTATTATTAGGAATCAGAATTCACATTATAATCCACCAAGATACTGTCAAAACCTCACAATGAAGAGCTATTTTAAAAAATAGTGGTTTCAGGAGGCCATGGAATATTTTATTTAGCGGTTCTTTGAGTAGGACCTTTAATGACAGGTGGTTCTCATATAAAGAAAACTATCATTCAGTGAAGTGGAGGATGAATTTTGGGGAGGTAGTTTAGATATCCAACATGGGAAATAGGTGATACCTCCATATTCCTATAAAGTGCTTGAAGACATGTTATGTTTCAGATAATTTCCAATTATTTTTAATCACAATATATAATTGTGATATAATATAAAACTCATCATAAAAATGAAACCCAAATAGAGTAGGATTCATATATTTGTGATTAAACTTGTAAAAATACCATGTTTTAAGCCTTTTATCTTTCCAAAATTCGTGTGGTGTAAATGTGTTCGGTAACATATGAGATCCATTCACTATAACAGGTTTAATAAGATTAAATAATATATAGGGGTATTATTTTAATTAAAAATAATTTAGTAAATTTTATAACACGAATTCACCGACCTCATTCTATGATCACATGTTCTAATGGGAACATCAATTTATTTTAACGAATTGGATTCCTATGAATGGATATTTTTTTCCCTCATTGTGATTATTTAATTATAAGGACTTCAAATATTTTGAATGTAATAGACATACCACTATTTTATGAATAGAAAGATAAAGATATACATTTTTTGAAAGAAATCGAAGATACTTTATTTAGATCCACTATGGAAATCATAATCAAAAAATATAAAATATAAGAATAATGTGGATATTAATATGAGATCATTAACTTATTAGAAAACACGTGGTGATGTTACACCATTATTTTATGTTAATAAAAGTGTTAATGGTTTATCCGTTAAATCCATACATTTTATCCCTTATATGAATATATTTTTACATGTCAAATCAATTATAAATATGAGAATATTAATTTTATTAAATATAATTATTCTAATATTATCGTTTACATGAATAATGTTCATTAAGATGTTATTAATTATAAATTTGAGTTTATACAAGGATTAGATGATGAGGAAAATCATCTAGAATAGGAATATCAAGAAAAAAAAGTAATTTACAAATAATTTAGATAATTATAATTATATCACTCAACAAATTTATGCTATGTAACATTCAGTATCAATTTTGGAATAAATTATACACTTGGATTGAGAAAAATAGTAGATTTAATGTATTTGTAATGTAGGGATTAAAAAATTTAAAGAGATAAGATATATGTATTAGATTCTGGTATCAATTAAAATATTTTTATGAAGGAGTTTAAATCTATTTTAATAATATTACATTAAAATTATTAATAATATAAGTGAAATTTTTAATGTTATATTGTTTATAATATGAATAATTATTGGGAAGAAATGATATGTTTCATTAAAGTTGAGAAAAATACTCTAAAAAATGTTTCTAAAATATGGTAAAAATTGAGAAATTTGGAATCAATTCAAACTTGACAAACCAAAAAAGTGAAATAAGGTATTATCTAATCAATATTTCGAAACGGAGTATTATTTAATAAATGATCTATTCCATTAATATAAATAGATTGAAATTACCAGAAATTACATTAATTATAATATTGTATCGACACGTACCATTTATGTATTTAAACTATTATTTCTCTAAGTTTGATCTATTATATAACATATAATATAATATATGTATCTGAAAAAATGTGACAAAAAGAATATTGAAAAACTACTTACTTCTAAAGGTGGAAATAAACACATTGATGAAAAGGATTTCCCATGTGGCATCCAAAAATATATGGTATACACTAGGAAATCAAGATGTCAATGATAGAAAAGATTTAACTCAAAGGATGAAACAAGAAATTTTTTATACTTATAAAGATGTTAAATTATTAGACACATGGAAATTTATTATTGAAGTAAGACAAGATCTTCCAGAAAATAACTAAGAGATACTTTAAGGGGTGTAAAGGGAAATATTATAGAAATAATCTTATATAAAACAAACTTCACCAAATAAGAAAAATATTTTGACTATTACTATATTGAAGTCTCATGATTAATTATATAAAATGTTTTATGGAAAAATATAATTTGATAAGTATTTTTTTATTACACCAACCAAGCATGATTTTGATTTTATTTGGTGGTGGCCACAAATTTTGAAAAACTAAAGGGGGAAGGAAGTTAAATAATCCTCAATATGTAACCAAATAGAATTATAAAAGTAAAATATACCCACAAAATTGTGATTTTAGATTTAAAACTAAATTGGAGATTCATTAAATCTGGTATAAATAAACACACCTAGAGAATCTGTAAAAAGACAATGTTAATTATTATCGATAGAATCAATATAATTCAAATATAAAAAATCATCCACGAGAGGAATAAGAGTTATTTTTGTTTGAATTCATCATATAATATGAAGATCTACATCATTGAAATTTAACAAAATAGGGAACATAAAATATGTTATTGACTTTTTTGAAGATGTAAAAAAGTAGTAACAATCTTATAAAGTGCATAAATAATCTTATTATGGCTATAGAAATTGGTTAATGAAAGGATATAATAATTTGATGATACATTTAATATAAATTTTTTTTTATTATAACTAATAAAAATAAAATCAATTTTTTAGGTGATTTATTGACTATTTTTATTTATTATCTTGAAGATATAAGTAATATGAGGGAAAATTAAATGAAGAGTGGATGTTCCCTGCAAAAAAAAGAGAAAAATATTCAACAAAATAGTGATAGTTGTGTGTAAGAGAAAGATGTCCTTTAAGGTTTCGATTTTTAGACAAAGAAGATCAAAAGTTAAGAACACATAAATAATTACGATGGAGAAAAAATGCCTTGGGATTTTAGAGAATGAAACACTACCCAATATAATTGCTCTAAATAAGAGAATAAATAATATCTTCATTTTTTCCTAAAACAATTCATTTATTTTGATAGACCATGTAATTAAAAGGAAAAATTTTTAAGGAGGAAACTGATGAAATGAATGTTTAAAATTAATATAAGAAATCAGAAGATATCCATTATAGAATAATTTACATAAATAGGAAATGTATCATATACTCAACTATGTTTAAATAGATTTAATGCTGATAAATAATATTTAAAGAGATATCTCTTTCTGGGTGAGTGAATATAGAGAAAATTCTTATGGAGATTTGTTAAATTAATAAGGAATAACTAAATTTAGGACAACCAAATATTTCAAGGCACACATGATAAACTATAGGATAAATGGAGTTGAGAATAATAAGTCTTGGGTGATGTTGAGTTTTTGGATAACGAGACAATATAATAAATATGAACTATTATTCCTAATATGTATTGATATTTTCTCATATCAATATAAGATAATGAATCTATATTTCAAAATGGGCTAGTTTAATCATGTGATGAAAAAGTGAAAAGAATATTTAGTTGTGGTAAGGTATTGATTTTGAGGATGAATGTTTTGGAAAAAATGTTGAGATATTTAAAGAATGTAAATTGAATGAAAAGTATTCATTATACCCTAGAAGAAAATATTTAGAGTTTCATTACTTGGGGAATCATTAATGGAAATATTGGATTTCTAAGTTAGTCACTCTTTTCTTCCCTTTATAAACATAATAATTATATTCATTTTCATTATTACTAGGACATTACGTAGTCTAGTTTTAGATAGTCCATCATTATTTCGGTTTTCTTGTGTTGTCAAGCTCCATGACCATGTCAGATGTGAGGGGTTATTTCCCACCCTGTGGGTTGTCATTTTACTAATACTATACTGATTAAATTCTTATTAAGTACCATTAAATAATATGAACATCATATAAAATATAATTAATCATTATATATATTCATCCTCAATGGTTTTCTATATAACTCATTTCTCACTAAATAAAATAATCATAATTTACTAACATCAATCACATATTAGCATTGATGTTTATTATATCCTTAATTATATTTTGATAAATGAGTATATCCCAAAATTTTCATCTTTTCCCTATAAAAAAATAAAAAGGAATCGATTTCATCTAACACATGTTTCTAAATTTAAAAACAGAATCTAATATAGGAGGATTGATGATTCTAATATTATTTAGAATTTATCAGAATATCAATGAAAAACACTACCATCAGGAAAGATATTTTTAAAATTTTAACAATGTTTTTAAGCATATTGAATTATATTTACATTTTTTAGAAACACCAGTTTGAGGTATGTGGCCCTTGTTTATGCATTTTTAAGTGTTTAAAGTTCATGGGATGAGTTGGGAAGAGTTTGGGAGAGTTTGGAATGGTTTATGATGTGTTTGGAGGCCTTTAAAGGGCTGCACGGTTTGAGCATGGTTTGTGGAAACCATGCAGATTCTCTAAGAAACCATGAAGGGGAGACAGTAGGCTCCGCACGTCCAGTGCACGGTTTTCCAAACCGTGCGAGGAAACCGTGTAGACCCTTGACCCCAAATTAGTGGCGTGCACAGGGTTAGCACACGGTTTTCCAAACCGTGTGGGTTAACCGTGCATCCACTTAAATTTAGAGTTTTAAAACCCGGGCTCACTCATAATTGCCTCATTTTACTCCTCTATTACTCCCACTAAAGACTCACTCATGATTTTGGGTTCTCAAGGGTCTAGGGTACTCTCCCACTCGGTTTGGAGGGATTTTGAATAGGAATCAAGGTGGTTTGAAGGTGATTGCTCCAGATAAGTCGCTCATCTTGTTTCTCTTGTGTTTTCGTTAGATCTTCAACCCTTTCTTTCTTGGTTTTCAATATCTACACTTTTGGTGTGTAGATATAGGGTTGGGGATTCCTTGGATAATGATTTTAAGGATTGTGGATGTTAGGGAAAGTGATCTAGAGAGGTTGCGGTGGTGCATTCGCCAAATTTGTGGTGCGGTTGGTTGTGGGTCGAGTTCGCTGGAACCCTAAAGGTAGGTGGCTTCTCTCTCGACTCCACGTGGTTAGAATTTGTGGTTAAATGTTACAATAATTTTGTTGTGCTGAAAATTAACTTTAACTGTTATGAAAAATTTGTTGGAAATCCATTTGGGGAATTTTGGGAAAAAGGGGGTTTCATGGTGAAATGCTATTGTGGTAATTTTTAAAATGGGGATTTTAAAATGGAATGCTATGGTTGAGTTATGAATTGATTGATGGAAAATGTTTTTCAATAAAAATGGTGGTTTTATTGAAATGGGGTTTGGCATAGAAAATGGATTTCAATAAATTAGGATTTATTGAGGTGGAATAATATGCAATGGAATTTGGTTGATTTCATGATGTTGTATTCTGAGTTGTGATTGTTGAAATGGTGTGTGGAAGTGGGCGAGAAGTACCACTATAATGAAAGGGTATTGATAGTGTATGGAAGGGCCACCATCAAAGGATATGTGGATTGGAAGAACCACTAGTTATGAATGGGTGAATGGGTTGGACGGAAGTGCCACTGTTTGGTTGTTGTGGCTTCATTTGTGCATTGCTTGAAGGATGAAATTGTGGTGCTATCATGTGAATGATGGAATTGCTTGTTTCATGTTCCCTTTGGTTACATTTAGTGGTTTGGGTTGGAAGAAATGCCTTGGTAAGTGTTTTGTTGTCTTATGGTAATGGTTTCACTTGTGATTATTTTATACAAACTGTTTTATATAAATGTTCTAACGGTATTATACTAGTGGTGTGGGTAGGGAAGTCATTTAAGGAAAACCTACTATGTTTTAGTACACACCAAATTCTTTGGCATGTTGGTGTCTTTGCAGATGTCGTGTACCGTGATGTGGGCAATGGCAAGGCATCGAACTCTATGGGTGGAGCTTTGTGATTCCTTGTTGGAGCTTTGAGCTTGGAGCTTGGTGCGGAGCTGTGGTGGTGTCATGGTCGGTGGTGTTTCGTGTTGATTATTTTGCATTGTACTCTGATGATGTATTGGGTGGTGTTGGCATGTGATATCGTTATCGATTATCTGGTGGTCTTTGGTAATGTATGATCTTGGTTTTGTTGACATGAATCATACAGTTGTGGTTTGTTTGATTGATATTGTTTGAAGGGATAATTGTTCCTCACTATTCCTTGAAGCCCTCGAAATTTATTTCCAGCTTTTGTAACCTTTGGAACGTCACTTAAGGCCATGTACCCCTCACTGCCCCCTCAGGCCAATGAGGTAGGGGAAGGGTGTTACAAGTGGTATCAGTCTGTTCGGTCATTGGGAGTTGATATTAGGATTTGGTGTTGACATTCGTTGTGGAATAGTCCTTGAGTTAGGATGGTAGCAAGGCGTAGGATTGTTAAAACATGAAATGTATCGCATAAAAGGATGTAGCTAACCATTTTATGCTGAAATTAATGTTACCAATGGTTTGGGTATATAAGTGTTTTGGAGACACTTATAGGTATTGGATATCTCATTGTCGTGGGTGTAGCCAATGAGATGATCATGGAATGAATGGTAGAGATGAATTCCCAGTAGGATTCATATTTCATTGAGGTATAATGATTTATGATGTGATATGAATGTGTGAAATTGTAATGTGAATAAATTGGTATTTTGAAAATGGTTTGGTTTTCAAAATTGGGAAACATAGCACATGCGGAAAATGTGAACTGGTGGAAAGGATTGTTGTGATAGTGTTGTGTAATGTTATTTGAAATGATATTTCCTGATATCTACGGAATTGAGACTCATTTTTTTTGTTTTATGATAATATAAATGGCATCGGGTAGGTGTCGTAGAGACCAACCAGAGGAGGCTGCTGAGAATGTGGTTGCACCTGAGAATCAGGTGAACCAGCAGCTAGTGAAAAGCATAGTGCAAGCTTTCCAAGCTATGGGAAGTGGAAATAAAGTGGACAAACCCAGGCATGTGAATCAAGAGGATCAGTTTTAAAAGCAGAATCCACCCATCTTTAGGGGTGATTCAGAACCATAAAGGGAAGAAACATTGTTTAATAGAACGAATAAGATCTTCAAATCCATGGGAATGCCGGTAGAGCAGAAAGTGATGTTGGCCACGTATATATTGGATGTTCTAGCCCTTCGGTGGTGGGAGTTGGTAGTCCAAGCTGGGACAGAACAGGGTATGATGTGGGAGGGGTTTGAAGAATTTTTTAATAAACAATTCTACCCACATACATTCAGAATTCAGCGTATGATGGATTTATTCAGTTTGAAGCAAGAGCTTATATTTGTGATGGAGTATGCAGCTAGGTTTATGAATATTGTAAGGTTTTCACCCGAGGTTGTGGGTAGCACATCGTTGAAGGAAAGAATAGTTGAAGTGGGGTTGAGGAAAGAAATCCATTCAAAAATAGCATTACTGTGTATAGATTATTACATAGAGATGGTGAATAGAGCCTCAGTGGATGAAGGGGATTTGTTGGGCGCTCCGGGCGGAGGAAGCATGGTGGTACCCATGGTGAATAGTGGGAACTCTAACACTGGGATCAAGCGTAAGAGGGAAACTTATTCCGAGGGCAAGAATTTGGAATATAATCTGACGATAGGATCGGTGAATATTCCTCCGAAGCCCTAGAGCAAGATGAGATGTTTTCAGTGTGGTTTTACTGGCCACATTAAGAGGGATTGTACGACACAACCTCGGGCATGTCATAATTGTAAGCAGATGGGGCATCTGGAGTGTTATTGTCAGAATTCTCCATGGTCGGGTGCGCATGATAGTCCCCAAGGATCGCAGACTTCGTATACTCCGATAGGACGGGGGCAGCAGTATAACCATTGACAACAGAATAAAGATGGTTATGCTGATTCTCGGAATAACACGACGCCTCACCAGATCAATAAAGAGAATAGTGTGGCAAGAAAGCATGTGCTCGGAGTTGAGTAGCTTGTGGTGGATGATTATTCGGGACCATCCACGGTGTGAGGTACTATTATTTTAAATACTACCTTGATGCAAGTGATATTTGATACGAGTGATTCACACTCTTTTATTGCTTCACGTGTGGTTTATTTTCTGAATTTAAGGATAAAAATGATGCCCTAGATTCTAAAACTTCAAAATCCTCTGGGTCAAAGAGAGTATAGAGCCTTCTTGTGTAGAGAATATTGTATCGTGGTTGGTGAGTTTGAGATAACCTAGAATTTATTAGTGCCTGAGAAGGATGGGTTTGATGTAATCCTCGGAATGGATTAGTTGGTGGCGTTTAAAGCTCACATTGATTGTGATGCATGAACAGTGTCTTTTATGACACACGTTGGTGTTAGACATATCTTTAGAATAGAGAGGCGTGAATGGCAGTGTGCAATGGTTTTGTTGGGACCAGCAGTGGGTATGCTATCGTATCAGTTGGCGGTGTTTTCATTGGAATTGGCAGAGGTTGTTGAGAAAAGTGTCCTTCCGGTAGTGGTAGATCAGTTCATGGATGTTTTTCCTGAAGAATTGTCTGGGTAACCTCCCATAAGATAAGTGGATTTTACGATTGATCTCCTTCCAGGGACCAGTCCTATCTCATATCCATCTTATCGGATGGAACCAGATGAATTGATGGAATTGAATGTCCAGTTGGTAGAGCTAGAAAACAATGGGTTCATCCAGCCTAGCACGTCTCTGTGGGCGACACCGATGTTGTTTTTGAAAAAGGAATATGGAACATTGAGATTATTTATTGATTATTGTAGAGTCAACCAAGTTAAGATAATGAATAAATATCCACTTTCTTGAATTGATGATTTGTTCGACTAGTTGAGGGGAGCCCAGTGGTTCTCCAAGATCGACTTGAGGTCACGATATCTTCAATTGCTGGTGAGGATGGATGATATTCCTAAAACTGCTTTCAAAAGTAGATATGGACATTATAAATATGCTATTATTCCCTTTGGTCTAACGATTGATCCAGTGGTATTTATGGAATCGATGAATTGGATATTTCAGACATATATGGATTATTTTTTGGTGGTTTTTGTCGACGATATTCTGGTATATTCAATGACAAGGATGGAGCATGAGAAAAAATTGGTGACAGTGCTGGGGATCATGAGGGATCATCGGTTGTATGCCAAATTATTATAGTGTGACTTTTGGATACATGAAGTTCATTTTCTCGGCCATGTGATTTCTGAAAGGGGAACTTTAGTGGATACAGAAAAGATAGATGTTGTTGTTTCGTGGAATCCTCCAAATAATTTCTTTAGGATATTAAGTTTTCTTGGACTATCTAGGAATTATTGGTGTTTTGTTCATGATTATTCACATTTGGCTTCGCCGATGACAGCTGTGACATGAAATAATCTTCCATTCCAGTGGAATGTACAGTGTCAGCAATGTTTCAAAGAGATAAATGGTCACCTTAAATCATCACCAATCTTGGTTTTTCAAGAACCATGAAGAGGGTATGTGGTGTATTGTGATGCATCGTGATCATGGTTTGGCAGTGTTCTAATGAAAGGGAATCATGTGATTTTGTATGGCTCACGGCAGTTGAGAATGCATGGGATGAACTGCCCAACTCATGATTTTTTGTAGCAGTGGTGCTTGCTTTGAAAGTGTGGGGCCATTATCTCTTCGGTGAGAAATTCACGATATATACAGATCATAAGAGCTTGAAACATATTTTCTCACAAAGGGATTTGAACTTGAGACAAATGAGATGGATGGAAAATCACCAAATGATTTATTTTGACTTAATGTACACACCAGGTAAGGGGAATTTGGTGGTGGATGAATTATGTAGAAAATCATATGCTCAGGTGGTGAAACATGAATCAGACTAGTGGAATTTCATGTCACTTATAGCTGATATGTGGTTGGAATGTGTTGAACAGAGTGAGCGACCAGTCTTCTTTCCAGTTTTGGTGATTACAGACTTGGTTGGACCAGTTAGAAAGGAACATATATCTGATTTAGAGTGTGTGACCATGGGGTCGATACTCAATGGTGAGGAGACCATTGAAGGTTGTAAACTGAATGGAGATTCAGTTTTGTGTTTTTGGAATCAGATAGTTGTAGCATTTACTTTTCAGGAGGATCTTCTCAGGGTGTATCATCATTCCAGGTGTTCTATTCGTCTTGGAATTCAGTAAATGTAAAAAGTGTTGAAATCACAGTTCTGGTGGGATGGTTTGAAAAGTAGTGCGGTTGAGTTTGTTTTGATATTCTTTACTTGTCAACAGGTCAAGGAAGAGCATCAGAGAGTAGCATGAATTTTGCAGTCTTTACCAGTACATGTTTGGATGTGGGATCAGATAGCGATGGATTTTGGTACAGGTCTCCCAAGAACAATCAGAAAGCACAATTCCATTGGGGTGATAGTGGATCAGCTAATGAAGTCGGCCCATTTCATCCTGATTCATGAATCTCATACGGTGGAGGATCTGTCCAAAATCTATATCCGGGAGGTGGTAAAGATTCATGGTGTTCCAGTTTAGAATGTATCTGATAGAGATCCGAGGATTACCTCTTGTTTCTGGTAATCCTTACACCAAGCCCTTGGAATGCAGTTGACGATGAGTATGGCGTATCACCCTCAGACGGATGGTCAATCCGAGATGACGATAAAAACATTGGAGGATATGTTGCGGGCTTGTGTCATTGATTTTTATGGCTCATGGGAGGAGCATTTTTCGTTGGTGGAGTTATCATAAAATAACAGTTATCAGGAATCCATACAGATGGCTCCGTTTGAATCATTGAATGGGATGTCGTGTCATTCTCCACTATGTTGGGTGGAAACGGGAGGGTCCTCGATTGTTAGACCGAGCCTTGTCCAAAAAACTACGGAAAAGATAAAGATGATCTGGAAAAGAATATATATCGCTCAGATTCATCATATATAGTATTCTGATCTTCTTCAATGGCCATTGTCGTTCAAGGTTAGTGATAATGTGTTCTTAAGGATCTCTCCCTGGCTGGGACATCTTCGGTTTGGGAAGCAGGGAATGTTATCTCAGAGGTATATTGGTCCTTTTGAGATTCTTTAGCGGGTTGGTGAGGTGGCTTATCATTTGGCTTTGAAACCATGGTTTAGTGCGGTGCACAATGTGTTTCATGTGTCACAGTTGAAAAAGTATCAGTTGGATCATGACCATGTGATTCGTTGGGATCATTTTGAGCTAGAACTAGATGCTTCATTGGTCCACGTGCCAGTGCAAGTTATGGATATGCATGAGAAAGTATTGCATGGTAATATAATCAGTTTAATTCATGTTTTTTGGCAACATGGTCAGATTCAAGAGGATACATGGGAGCGGGAAAAATATATGATCGAGTAGTGGCCCGAGCTCTTTCGGTAAAGGGCGGGTTCACTACATTCTGAGGACGGAAAGTCCAAAGGTGGGGAGAATGTAGCACCACCGGTTTGAGTTATGTGGCCTTTTATAATTCATTTTTATGTGTTTAAAGTGCATGGGATGTGTTGGGAAGAGGCTGGGAGAGATTGGAACGGTTTAGGATGTGATTGGAGGCCTTTAAAGGGGTGCATAGTTTGAGCACGTATAGTGGAAACCGTGTGGATTCTCCAAGAAACTGGGCAGTAGAGACAGTATGCTCCACACGGCATGCACACGGTTTTCCAAACCGTGTGAGCCAACCGTGCAGGCCGTTTCTCTCGAGGCAGTGGCGTGCACACGGTTAGTATGTGGTTTTCAAAACTATGCGGGTTAACCATTTAGCCACATAATGTTAGTGTTTTAAAACCCGACCTCACTTGGGATTGCCTCATTTCACTCCTCTCTTCCTCCCACTCCAGCCTCACTCAGGATTTTGGGTTCTCATGGGGGTCTAGGGTGCTCTCTAACTTGGTTTGGAAGGATTATGAAGACGATTCAAGGTTGTTTGAAGTTGATTGCTCCAGGTAAGTCTCTCATATTGTTTCTCTTGGGTTTTCCTCTAGATCTTCAATCCTTTCTTCCTTGATTTTCTAGTTCTACACATGTGGTGTGTAGATATAGGGTTGGGGATGCCTTGGATAAAGATTTTAAGGCTTTTGGATGTTAGAGAATGTGATCTATAGAGGTTGCGGTGGTGCATTCTCCAAATTTGAGTTGTGGTAGGTTGTCGGTCGAGTTCACCAAAACCCTAAAGGACGGTGGCTTCTCTCTCGACTACACTTGGTTTGAATTAGAGGTTACATGTAACAATTAGTTTTTTGTGATTAAAATTAATTGAAATTGTTATGAGAAATTGGTTGGGAATCCATTTGGGATTTTTAGGAAAAAAGTGGTTTCATGGTGAAATACTATTGTGGTAAATTTTAAAATGGGGATTTTAAAATGGAATGCTATGGTTGGGTTGTGAAATGATTGATGGAAAATGGTTTTCAATAAAAAGGATGGTTTTATTGAAATGGGGTTTGGCATAAAAAATTGTTTTCAATAAATGGGGATTTATTGATGTGGAATAATATGCAATGGAATTCGGTTGATTGCATGATGTTGTATGCTTGGTTTTGATTGTTGAAATGTTGTGTTAAAGCAGGAGGGAAGTACCACTATAATTAAGGGGGATGGATATTGTACGGAAGAGCCAGCATCAAAGGATAAGTGGATGGGAAGAGCAACTAGTTATGAATGGGTGAAAAGGTTGGACAGAAGCGCCACCGTTTGGTTGTTGTGGCTGCTTTTGTGTATTTCTTTGCAAGATGAAATTGTGGTGATAATGTGTGAATGATGGAATGGCTTGTGGAATGTTCTCTTGGATTTAATTTGGTGGTTTGGGTTGGGTGGAATGGCTTGGTAAGAGTGTGGTTGGCTTACTGTAATGGTTTCACTTTTAATTATTTTATATAAACTGTTTTATATAAATGGGCAAATGGTTTTATCCTAATGGCGTGTGTAGGGAAGTCATTTGGGGAAATCCTGCTATGTTTTAGTACTCACCCCCTAATTTTCCATGTTGGTTTCTTCATAGATGTCGTGTACCGTGATGTGGGAAAAGGTAAGGCATCGACCTCCATTACAAGTGCTTTGTGATTCTTTATTAGAGATGGGAGGTTGGATCATGGTTTGGAGTTGTGGTGGTGTCATGGCCTATGTTGTTTCTTGTTCAGTCTTCCGCATTGGACTCTGATGAAGTATTGGGTTGTGTTGGCATGTGAGATCGTTATGGATTATCTGTTGGTATTTGGTAATGTATGAGCTTGGTTTGGTTGACATGTATCATATAGTTTTGGTCTGTTTGATTGGTTTTGTTTTAAGGGAAAATTGTTCCCCACTATTCCATGAATCCCTCGACATTTTTTTCCAGCCTTTGGCGCCTAAGGAACATCGCATAAGGCCAAGTAACCCTCACTGCCTCCTCAGGCCAATGAGGTAGGGGCAGCGTGTTACAATTTTTATTCATTAATATCAATTGAAACTTGATTCATAATTAGGTAACAAGGAATTAATTCATAATATAAATCATTATATTATGGTATTCTTTTCGGCATTTAATATTCCATTTATCTTCTATAATCATGTCCATATCTCCATAAAATATACGGTCCAGTCAGTAGTGGAATTACCTTAACAAATTTTATTGATAAGTTTTTATTTTGAAATAAAACAAAATATGTTCAACAAATCATTGAAATTTTTGACAAATTTATTGTGTCATATAGATTGAAAAAAATATTTTATGTGATGAGGATGTTAAAAAAGATTTATAAATCATTCGAAGAATAATTTTCAGTAATAATTGTGATTATATAATCAAGAAGGGATTATAGGCCCTCATTAGATCCTTTTCCTTCCATCTAGATAAACAATTTTTAATTTATAGAGAAGAACAAAATTAAATCCTAAAATGAATAATTTTATTATAAATTGAAAATGTTTCTTTTATATATAATAACAATTTATATAACATAGTAGTTTTCCATAAAATTTCAAAAAAATGTCTCAAATAAATTCAATATTAATGAATGTTTTAATCTCCATGGATTTCTTATACCTTTAAATTTTCACTTCAAAATTTTTTTATATTAATCTTTTAAACATTCTTTCATGTTAATACAATGGTTTATATATACCTGAACCCTCAAAACATCTATCAAAATATCATTAATAACTTTAATATCTAATGATATTAATCCTTAAAATGTTGTTTTTATGACTTTAGACGTTTTATCAACAATTAAATTATAATCCCATGAGTATATACATAACTCTTAAGTTATCCAATAATAAAAAAATATTAATAATCTATATTATATAAACCTCGATCAGATATCAACTATAAGGACACATCCATAAAAATTAAATATTATAGTGAATTTAAAAAATATTTAACTATATATAATTCCTAGAATATATTTTCATTTTAGAATTTTAGAGATTTATGTCATAAATCTAACAGAACAAACCCATATATTACTAAGTGTACACTTCAATTTAGCATCCATTTTCACCGAAATACAATTAACTTAAAAATAAACATGTTTCCTTCTAATGAGACATCTTAAAAATAATAATATTGACCTCATCCTTATCCCTAATCAATATTAAATCCACATGATTTTATTAAAATGTGGTATGATCAGAAAAAACAAAACATGGGACATAAAAAAGTAAAATTATTTATAATCCTTATATAATAATGAAAAAATTTCCTTCATAAAAAATCATCTTTGGGGTCAAAATATAAATTTTCAATAGCTTATAAATCAACGTGTCTATCCAAATATTTTCGTAAAAAAATTCAGGATAAATTATAGGGAAAAACATAAAAAATCATAAAGGTTATTTGTAGTCATGAAGAAAAAATAATACATTTTTCACGAAGTTATAATTTTTTCTAATGAAATTTGAAAGTAATTACATTTATTAATTAAATCATTACCATAGCTTGAAAATCATAATATTTGTATAAAAAATATATCAATCATCTATAAAACATTTAAGAAACATAATACTTCATTTCATTACCCATTCGGTCATTTAAAAAAAGAATTAGAATAAGTTCAAAATTTAAACCTAAAGAACTAAATTTCTATCATGGATCCACCCGTCAATGGTTTATAAAAAAATAGAATTAATCTATAATAAAATGATCCATAAAAAATAATGATAATGAACCATAACATAATACTAACAAATATAATATTATATGTTATAAAAATATTGTTAACTCAATAATATATTTATGACTTTTACATTCCTTTATGTTATGAAAACCACAATCCCTTTTTCCTTAAAGGTTATTTTTTGTCCATAAATATGTTTATTTTCCTTAATCATAACTTACATTTCCACGTTATTCTTAATGTTCCAAATATAAGAATAATCATATTTCACATAATACATAATCTCATTTAGAGTAATTGGAATCTTATTCAAACCTAGGATTATTAAACTTTGTTAGATATTGGGTATCATTGGTTTTAGTCTACGAATTCACAAAAATTCAGACACTGAATTATCTGAAATTCAGACACTTAATTATCTAAAATTCAGACTCTAATCACCCAAAAATTCAGACTCTAAATTTCATAAAATAATGACTCTGAATTATATGAAATTTATACTCATAATTCCTCAGAATTAAGACTATGAAATCATCATGATTCAGATAATGAATTCCTCATAATTCAAACTCCAAATTCCACAGAATTGAGACATAGAATTCCACAGAATTATAAAACCAAATTCTTTATAATTTTTCTCCTAATTCCATATAATTTACTCTTAATTCATCTGAATTCAGACTCTAAATCCCTCAAAACCTAGACACCATATTTATACTAATGTAGACAGCGTATTCCAATGTACATAGAGACTGATTATTCATACTTTTTAATGTTATATTTTCACTCATAAAGTTTTTGTTCCAGCATTATCAGATTCTAGTTTATTTTTGTTATTTAAGATTATGAATACTTTTATTACTTGTTATAATTTCCTACTCAAGATTGTGTTTTAATGAAAGGATGTTGTAAAAAATATATTCAAACTAACCATTAGTTGACTGAAACATATACATTTCCCTCAAAATTTCAATGATAAATATGACTATAGGGGGAGGAATTAAACCATTGAACTTTTTTCCATTACATAAGAGCTCATATGAATGAGCTCATTATCAATCAAGAAATTAAATGATGTGTTTCTATGGAGTGATTTACAAAGAGTTAAACTTGTGTTCCTTGTGCGATCTTTGAACATCCTGTTTAATTGAGACCAAATTTTTCGGCATTTTACAAATACGATTATTTTTTCGTACAATCGAGGGCTTCCAGGGATAGGAAGAAAGAGGTTCCATCTACCTTAATGATTGAAAAATTCTAGGGATCAGAAGATAGAGGTTCTGAATAACATAACATCCATGGATTTATAGGGATACACAGATAGAGGTGTTGATTATATTAATATTTTACTACTAGAGGGGATAGAATGACAGAATCCAATATTCTCTTCGAGGGCTTACCTTACTGTTGTTAAGATAGACCTTCAAAAATTTATAAATCGAGGCATCTTCATCCATGGTTTTTGGATAGCCTCTTCTTTGGGGTAAAATATTTTCTACTTGTTTACAATTTTTGTTAATTTTTTTCATACAATTTTGTTAAATAAAGAAATTATAACATTATTATTATTTCTTATACTTTTTTAACTCTTGTATAAATAAGAATCCATATGCTTTATGGTATAATATTTATCTCTTTCAAAGCTATTTAAGATTAATTACATTTAAATTGATTATTGTTAGGTTTATTATAATTGGACATGGGACCTTCCAATTATCCCTTAATGTTAGAACCAATGAGGGTTTATGAATTTACATTATTTATATTTTCTAAACATATATTTCTTATTAGTATTAAAAGGGGAACATTTTAAAATATAAAATTCAGCCTCTATTTAATTGATCATATACTTTTATATTTTTTTACCTATCATTAGATTCTAAAAAATATTATTTGAACCCATTAAAAATATTTATTGATATTTTAATATCCATTCCATTTTAAAATACATTTCAAACATAATGAAAACATTTGATACAAACATTTTTTTGCAGAACAAATTGTAACTTGTTTGGGAACTAAAATATAAATGACTGATTATGGTGTTTAATAAACAAGGTATTGTTTGATATATTAACATATAACATACCATTTTTATTTTATATAGAAGGTAAACAAGTTTCAAATAAAATATGTAAAAATAATTCACCTGAAAACATCAAATAAACCATATAATTATTTTATATATATATAAAAACATCAATAGAATTTTTTCGTATACTATTGATGATTTAGATGAAGTGTTTTATGGGAAACATGAAAATTTAATTTCTAAAAAAAAGTGCCTTTCGTTGAGTTCATCCAATCACAAAAGATAATTATCATTATGAATAGTAAAAATATATTATTTTTTTACTTTATTAATAACTATTTTTTATATTATTTTAATACCTTTTTATAAAAAATTACATAACCAATTATGGTCACACTATAACTTTTGATGATACTATGATCATATGTACAAAATGAATTTGACTGGATGAATTTTGTCAAAGATTAAATTATTATATAATATATTGATTAAATATATTGAAATAATTATAATTTTTATACATGAATGATAATTTTAAAAAAAATCATGGAATATGGTATTAAAAATTTAACTATGTTACAATCATAGAAATAATTGGCTATACGTACACGTTAATAATGTTACGATTATCAATTATAATTATAGAAAAATGGTATGTAATATTTTATATTCTTATAAATATAAATATAAATGAATACCATGTTATATATTTGAATATAATTATATATACCATCCATGTAATGTTTTAATGACAAAAAAATCACATCACTTTATTGAGGTGGTTGACAATACATACTCAAAAACAACGTTATAATTTTTTAATGATCGACATGTCTAGAAAATTAATGATAAATTAATTATATAGAATTATAATTATGTATTAATATCACATATTTAAATAAAAATGCAGTATCACCATATGTGATATTAATTAATGGTAAATTAATTCAATTTGTTCGTGAGGTGGTAGTCTGTGGTACACACGAGTAATGGTTTTGTTTCCAATTGGATAGAAGAGAATATAGATGTAGGTTATAAAATGAACCTTATAATATCTTTGTATATTGTATATACTAATTTTATTATATTGTCAAAATTGAATAAGATTTGAAGGAGGAAGATGATGAAATAAAATAAAAACACTATGTTAAGAACAACATGTCTTCTTCTCAGAATATTATATGGTTTACAACAAAATCATTCCAATATTTTTTCTCTGATAAAAAATATCTCTAGGATATTTTTAGGGATGTATGTAAGGATTTCTAGTTGGTATTATTTGGAAAATATAATTCATGATTTTGAATATAGTTACTATAAAAGAAAAAAGGAAAATAAATGGAAATTGACTGATTTAATAAATACTACACCACTAACTTATCCAAATACATGTTTTTTAGTAATTTAAAATAATTTATTATTTATTATTTAAAATTAAATAACAGAAATGACAATTTTGGAACTGCTAATTTAATATTAATTTTACAACTACCATACAATAATACAATTTTAATAAAATTTTTCAAAAAAACTCTAATATTTAATAGTTTTCTAAAAAATCATTAGAGACTATAAATCACCCAAATAAATTTTTTTTATAGATTTTATAACACTTTAAAAAAAATTTAATATGATTACATAAGAACTATATTAGTGTTGAATTAGATTTTAAGATAGTTCATTCTTAACTAAAAATTAAAACTAAATTACCAGGATAAAAATTTATATTTAATGTTAATAATTATTGCTAATCATAACCTTTTTTTATCCATATGTTAAAAAAATAATTTTTGAAAAATATTTTGTGAAATATTTCTATATATATGCTCTAAAATATTATAAATTTCAATATAGTGCAAAACAAGACAAATGAATTTATATTCAAAACATTTAGTATTATGGATGATATATAAGAATAAAATTTAATTTAAGAAAATGAATGTATCATTTGTTAGTCTTTATAATATATTTTTTAACCTAAATTAACCAACTTACCCACTACCATGATGAAAAAATTATTATAGTTACTGTTTGAAATATCAAAAATTGAAAGGAAATAATTAAAATAATTTTGATCCCACAAATCAAAAAATGGGACCAAATTTTAATGTTATAATTTATATATGTGGAATATATTCCTTTAAATAAAAATTCATAAAATGAAACAAAAAATAGTTTTTCTCAAAAATGAATTTTAAGACCAAAGAAGAATTTCTAACAAAATTAGGTATAATGAGGATTTAAAGGACTTTAATTAGATTATATACAAATAATTAATACTTATAAAACATTGAGATGAAATTTAAAGAATAATAATTCAATTTAATGAAATGAGAATAAATATTTTGAAAAAAATATTATAACTATTAATCGAATGTTTTTAAGAAAATTAAATAAATAACATAATGATAATTTTGATGTGATGTCTTTATAAATGAGATCATTTTTATAAAATGAAATTTTATATTTTAAAATTAATTATTTAAAATAATTCTCTCATAAAAATAAATAAATAGAATTTTTCGAATAATTTGATGAACAAAATAAATTTACTAGAAAAAAATTTATTATTTCCTAAATATTAATCAATAAATTTTTATTGATTAGGAATATTATATATATTTTATAATTATTTTAATCCAATTCATACAATCCAATACAATGGATTGTTTAAATGGTCATATTAAAATAATGATATTTCACAGGTTATTTAAGGTTAGTGTTGCTTATTATGTGCTCAATAAAACATAATCATTATTTTAAAATATTGAGATATTGTATTCTATTCCCCATTAATAAATTTTATGTTTGAAATTTAAACATGTTCCCAATAATAAAAGGTTAGATATTTTAAAATTCTATTTTTTAAAACCCATATATTGAAAAAAGATAATAAAAATTCTTATTAAAAATAGGGGAAGAAAATACAACGGTTATTTACAACAACCCACAAATAGGTTTAAATATAAGAAAACATTAATAGAATGTAATGATATGTAAAATTAATAAATATATAATTTCCAAATAATTGGGTAGATTGATAGGGTTATTTGATTAGAAGAACGTGAATGATTATGAGAAGGAAAAAATCCCCAAAACCATAAAATAAAGAGGCCTAGAAATGACCATTGATTCATCATAATCGAATATAAAAGGTTAAAATTGTTTGTTTTAGAATCGTTTTACAAGAGTTAATTAATTAATTTATCCTTTATAATAATAACATAAAGAAATTTAATTTCATGATATACAAATTTTCATCTTTTTATCAATATTAATTAAAATTTCATCTCTAACTTCACACAATTTTTATTCAAGATGATTGATTAAGTATGAAGAAAAAACATGAAATTTAATTACATCTTATACATCCAAAAAATGTATAAAAATATATTCCTCATATCTTTATACATTAATCAAAACCATAATTTTTAGAACAAGGTAAAATAATTCCCAAAACAAATAAACATTCATTTGAAGAAATAATATATTAATTTCCAAAAATCAACATCAATACCAAAAATTCCAAAGTAAATAACTCTCAGAATAACTATCCTTAAATTTAATCATGATATCCATGTATATGATTTAAACAAAACGATTAGACTAATTTTATGACACATTATCTGAATATTTACCTCTTAATAAAATCAATCCATCATAATTTCTCATATGAAAAACATATGTGACATAGTCATATAATCTCTATAATATAGAAATCATTCCCATAAATGTATCCAATAAAAAAATAAATATATATTTTCAAACATATAGTTCAACCATTAAAACTCAAATAAAATCCTATAAAAATCCTTTTTACCTTAGTGATAAAATCATCCATGAAAATATTGTGATTTTCTTCAAAACTACCATTTATCACATAATAATAAGAATACATTTCAATCCATTGTTATATATATAATAAATCACATGTTGAAAAAAATTAAAATAATAATTCTTTGTAATATCATACTCACTAGAAGGTTATAAATTCTAGTGGAAGTTATTGATCTCTTGATATCCATCATTTATGGGTTAGAACTCTATAGCCTTTCTATATGCGACATGTTTATTCCCAATATATAGGATCCCCTTTTAATAATATGATTCTATTATAATTCTCATAATTTTCTAAAAAATATTATTAAATTCCTCAATAATATAATTTATAATAAAATTACATTTATCCTCAATGGTTATCTATAATTCTCAGTTTCCCAAAAAATAAGATATATTAATTTTATATAATCAAACACATATTAAATCATAGGTATGTTAAATCAAGTTTTATATGTCCTCAAATGTTTGTATCCCCAAATATTCCCCTTTTTTCTACATGACCATTTAAATGTACTGATTTAATCTAACATTTGGTTCCATATATTTAAAAAATATACTATATAATGACATATAATTCTAATATAATTTATAATGTATCATAATAACATTTATAAACACATCCTTCCTTCAACTAAGTCCTTAAACATTTAACTATAATTCATCATATTATTCAATGTTATGACTTTATGATTCATCAATATCAACATAATTATGAATCATAATTAGGTTATATAAAAATAATTCATAAATAAAATCCAGAAATTACGATCTTACCTTAGGTTGTTGATATCCTATTTATAATCCAAAAATAAATCATTATATCTTGAAAAGAAATAGTAATGTCCTTGGTTGTATTTCACTTTCTAAAAGATATGTATGAGTTTATATTTTGAAATAAAATAAAATATAATCCATGATCCATAGAAATAATTAAGAAATGAAAATGTGTTAGATAGATCGAATAACATCTTGTGGGTTATTTGGATGTTCAAAAAAAATTGAAAATAAATTAAGGAAGGTTTTTCCCTACCACCTATGATATAACAATCTGGTAGGGATAAGAAGGTATTGTGATAATTTTTTTTCTATCTTGATATATAATACTTATTTAATATAAAATAAGAACATTTAATTTGAAAAATAATTATTGCATGATCACATGAAAATAGTCCTCAAAATGACACACTATAGAAAGTATTAAATTTAATAGAGCTAGTAAAAGGTATTTATCAGCAGTATAGAAGTTCTGATAATGTTATTGATGATAAATTATTTTCATCAATATTGATCTCAAAATTCAATTATAATGTCCCCCTCAAATAACACTAAACAACACAAATAAATGTGGCATGTAGAATCACTTTTTTTAGCACTCATAATGGTGTCCTTTATGAGTACTTTTTCAGTTCTGTTACAGGTCACCTTTAATAGTTTTTTATATCCGTTAAAGGACCCATTTACCAGCACTAATTTTTTTTGTTAATGGCTCCTCTAACAAATGGTAAAATCCTATCCCTAACACATTTTATTCATCATGCCCCCCTTTATATGTGCTTTAATAAATTGCATTACACCGAACGTGTAACATCCCAGGTAAATAAAGAATAGAAATATTTAATATTTATTAATATTTTTGAATTAAATATTTCATTTACATTAAATGGGTTGCTATGTTCGATAGCGTACCCAATACACAACAATGAGTTTCTTTGAAATATTACGTTGCATACTAATAATATAATAATATTATTTTATATTTTATATAAATCCTAGCCATTTTATTGGTGGGAATGAAAAAAATAACTATAATATGATAATACATGTTTGTTAAATGTATTTTCATTTATCCGATTAATGTTAGAGGCTTATAATGTGAATGAATCTAATTTTAAGCATAATTTACATTAAAAGGCCATTTTGCCGCCTTTTAATGGTGAACCCTCTTTATATCTAATTTTGTTCAATTTAATACATTTTATTTAACCAAATAAAATACTTCTTCAGAATGAGGACATAAAAATATACTTTGTGTAAATTTTTGGAATTTTTCTGATAGAGTTCAATTTATATTGAATAGTGAAAAATACTGTATTTTAATTCAAAATATGTTTTAATTTAATTTATTTACATGGTTATATTATCTTCTTAATTGGTTTTAAGGTGTAATTAGAATATACTTTTTACCATTTAATCCAATTTTGATCATTGGAATTAATTTTTTACTTTGAAATTGGACATAAACAAGTGTCAATCTTTTGATAGTTATTGTTTCTTTAAAACACACTATTTGTTTTAACAGTGGGAAATAATTTTAAATTAATTAATTCCACTTATATTTTGTGAATTTAGAAAAATAGACATCATTTTTGAATTTGGAATATAAAATAATTATTATGCTGAAATTTTGGTATTTTTCTAAAAAACATCAATTTTTGATGAATAGTGAAATCACTTAGTAGTTAACAAAACTGACTTATTCATTTAAATGAAATTCTACAGCTTCTGTGATTTGAATTTTGAAAATCCAACATACATGGCTATTATGAATATGTAAAATGTTTTTTCATAAGATGAAAATAATTTTTGGGGAATAGTAATTTATGAATTTCATTTACCGTGGTTAAAGATAAATTGGGTCATTTATGGTAAAAAAATATTTTAATAATTCATAATTACATAAAAACATGTCCTAACATTATTTTATGAGTAATTTCTGACCATTGGAATCTTTGGGTATATTTTTGGACCCCATGGATCCAGTTATGAAAGATAATGACAATTTAGATTAATTAATTTAATGTAATGTCAAAAATGACATAAACAAAAATCTTTTAGTAAATTATTTTGTATATGCTGTTATATAAATTATATTTTTCACTATAATTATTCATTGTAAATATAAAAATATTTACTACATCATGGTATTTATTCTTATAATTTTTAGATAGCACATAAATTAAATTATTTATGACACAATAATGATGTAGTATTTACCTCATTAGTAAAAGATTTCAATAAATTAGATTATAAAGACTAAAATAATATCCAAAACCCATCCAATTCCTACTGGATGATTTTATTTAGAATAAAAATCATATTATAATTGACTTTAATGTGTTTTTGACCCTTTGAAATAGTAGATATGTTTATAATAAAATAATGTTTTCACACATTTCTAAAGAGCCCCTCCTCTCCCTTATGAAAGGAGATCATTTCTAACAAATTCCTCACACCACTCAAGCCTATTAGATCTTTTAAACTATTCCCAATTAATCTCCCTAAATACCTATACTCCTCCTATAAGAATTTCATTATTCATAAGGCACTTTAAAAAGTCCATTGGTTCAAACCAAAGGGAGTTACACAAATTAAAGGTAATTGTTTCCCTTAAATTATTTTCTTTTATTTTACTTCTCCATCCTCTAAACTTTTCTGATTCTTTTCTTTTGAAACAATACCAGAATCATAAATATACTTGGATGTTTTTATGTGATTTATTAAAACTACACTCACACACACCTCCATCTAATGGGTGAAAAACATAATGTTTCTGTGGATGGAAATCCAAAGCCTCATGAAACGATGATTGTTCAAATATCTCAACCACCTCTCATGCTGGACATTATGATGGAACTGTATTTATATATGATATATATTATGTTTATGTTTTCTTTATTATTCTGTATTTTTTCATTTATATAAATACATTATGGTCTCCATAGTGGGTAAATACGATAATCTCATTAGAGGAAATGCGAACTACAGCCCACTCAAAATGATATGACTCGTTAATGTATTATGTAGGATGTATAAAGGATGGAGTTAATAATATTGTATATGATATTATACTAGAATTATAATATAACTATATATCATTATGTTAATAATTACATTAAAATAAAAAATAGAAATGGAAGTAGCGTTTATGTGTACATACGGCTAACGGTCTCCTTGAACGATGCATTTAATATCATAGCTCTAAATGTTATGTACTATTATAAATATATATATGTACTGGATATATCTGATATATATGACATATAAAAAATTAATTTCATTCTAGATATAATGGACAATTTACCACATGGACAAATTGTAAATATAAGGTGTTCATTTTTGACTCAAGAACCAAATATTGACGAAATGAACATTATTAACTTAAATGATTACATAATGTTTATAACATGGTAATAAGTGATATTAAAGGTATAATAAACTAGAAAAATGTTCTTAAGAAATTTAAATTTAACTTTAGTTTATTATTCAATAGATTAATGAACAATTGAGTCAAGCCGTACACAAGGTAATGGATTTTCTTATCTCACATTTAATTGCTTGAGATTTCAACTGTTCGCCACTTATTCATTCCATTTGGTTTATTGTGAACTTAAATTTGATATATATTAACATGATTCTCATTATATTAATGGTATTCTATGATTCATTAATGGGTTATTAACTTTGGGTCATACGACTCCGTTGATTACAATGCGGTAAAGGGTTTCATCTCACTTTTTATTCCCGTGAGACTCATGCTATATTTTCCACTATTTCCTTTTCAGTGGTGGATTTATTACTCATGATTATACTGTTCGTGCAATATAGTTTCATTTATTTTTATTTACAACTTCACTGTGTGATCCTTATTTCATGGGTTGTATGTTTCGAAAGTTACCAAATCAGTAAGGGAACCTTTCCCCCTCCTATATTTAAAAGACTTATTTTTCTTATGTTTTTTAATTTACATATTATTATGTTTGGATATGTTCTTAAATATCCTAATTGATGTAAAATTTAATTCCATGTGATGGCATAACCTTTTTATCTCATCAACTCATTTTCTAAATTTTAAAGTGACGCTGTTAGGCTGTCGAAATTTTACAAGGGATCTTCTTAACCCAATTTCAATTCATTGGGTTCAACTTCTACTTCATGAATTTGTCATCCTATGAATATGTGTGAATGACCTCTGAGAATTTACACCTAATACCCATTTATATTGGGTGTATTAATATTTCTCGCACATAATTATGTGATTATTTTATCCTTAATATCAGGATACCATCTTTATAATGGATTTCATCACAATTTATAGTTTCACTGCATCATCATTGTTGTTATGAAATAATTAACTCTTATATTGTGTATATACTGTCCTTTGAAATAATATATCACGGATCCATTTATTCTCATTATATTATAAAATTTTAATTAAAAGTTATTCTTCAATTATTTGTATTCAAGAATCTCTCTTTTTGTTAAAAACACTTAATCTAAAATATCATTTTAAATGTTTTAATGATTTATTCTTCTAAATATTACTCATTAATGTCCATGTTTTAAAAATGGATGTTATGATTTATTTATAAGGACATTAATGTTTTCAAATGATAATTGATTTAAAATATTCAAATTGGTATGAGACACTTTGAATCAAAAATATCTTTTTAAATGGTTTTGAAAATGATTTGATAAAGCATAGTTTATTTTAATATCTTGATTTGAAATATTGGTATATGGAAATGTTATCTTTTCTTTATACATGTGTTATGCGTTATTATTATGTTATGGATATTGGAACAATTTACATATATGGGTGGTTATTTGATAAACCTTTGTTGGGTGAGCCCGAGATAGCTCTCCAAAGCATTGGGTAACATGACAGAGGTAAATGTGATGTTTCTCCTACGAGATTTAGGGAATATACTGTGATGGGTATTCCAATTGTAACTTCATAGGTAGTTGTGATAGCTACAATTTATTTTCGATATAAATTCCATATATTACATTTATTATTTATTATTTTTTGAGTTATTCACTAATATTATGATTTTGTATTGTATGTTTTGATTGAAAAATATAGTTTCATTTATATGTACATATTGATAGGATAATGTTTTCCTTACTTAACTTATAACCCTTACTGAGATTTTTATGCTCATCCCATGTTTTTGAAATGTTTTCCAAAGGACTTAAAGATGAATAGAGTCAAGGATATAATCAAGGAAATGTTATGTTGTCTACAATATGGAACTAGACATGTTCCTTTTTTAGAGTTTTTATTTTATGAAAAAATTGGATACTGAGTATTAGTGTCTACATGTAATATTCATGTTGTTATGTAATACTTATGGCCTAATTCTATAAAACTCTATACCTGAAATGATCCTCGATGTAAATTATTCATTTAATTCAATATTATGTAATGTTTTATGGTCAGCTCCTTATAGGTTTTATCAGAGGTCGGTTTAGAAAACTTTAGGGATTAGGAGTTTTCGTTAGATACATGGTTAGTCCCTATGTATATTATTTCATTTAAACAGTATTTTATGGCTCTTTTAGATCCAAGAAAGTCAGTTACAAAGGGAAGGAAGAGGATCTCAAACAACATTCCTATCTATTCCCAATGACATGCTTGAAATAATTATTACAAAGTCATGTTCAGATGATTGTGAAAATTTTTATAGCATACAACTCACTTGCAAACCGTTGTTTGAGATATCAAACACCTCCACTATACCTCGTTATCATCGTGGATCATGGGTTGTATTTAGACATATCATATTTTCAAAATATTCTCATATTTTCTAGAAAGGTATATATTATCAAGGAATTTTCAAATAGTATACCTTATAAAAATATTTTTAAGTATTTTATGATTTAAAAAAAAAGTGTTGAATAAGGAGACCCTTATGCAAATTATTTATATTTGATTTTATAATATAGTCTCTCAACACATATTTATGGTAATTTAAAATGACTATTCATAGAATGTTTCAACTCAAATTCGGTTCAACTGTTTTATAGAAATAATGTTTTATCAGATGTTTGGAGATTATACGTCATACATGATTATTTTCCAAATCTATTTTTCGGTGAACACCCATATGAACCATGTTGATCATAGTGTATTTTGATGGAGGAAGCTAATTACATTTAAGTATCTATAGCGATTCATGGACCTTCTAACTTCATGGACAAGATGACGATGAAACCAAATAGACACCATGATCAAGGTATGATGTTCTTCATTTTGGGGATCGTTATATTTTATTATATGGCGGTGAAATAAGACTTCAAAAATTAAGATGTTGAGATGAAAATGAATTTGGATGAGAATGAGAGGTTTAAGGAAACCATTCAGGTTAAAACATGTTAGAGTAATTTTTGAGTTTTATTAAAATTACAACCAGTAGGATGGGTGACAACCCGTCGCATCCGGCAAGGTTGCAGGAATCTAACCCACAACCGAAGGGCAACAAGGGCACATCACCCACCACTAGCCTACTTGATGTCCCTGATTTGTATTACTTATAATTTTAGGAAAATGATTTTATGGAACAAGAATAAGTTTATTTTTGGAACTTATTCTTTATCAAATGGATATACATAGTATTGAAAAATGATTTACTGATTAAGTGATAATGTTTGTTCTGGAAGACATTTTTACTATTGAAGAAACACTATATGCCTTAGAAAGATAGAATACAATGGGATTTAAATTATGGAATAATGGTTGAAATTTGGAAGAATATGTGTTTTTATTCTGGACATATGATGATTTGAATTATTTATGAAAATTGTTAAACTATCATGAACAACATGTGATTAATTTAATTACTTTTCAATATGAGACATTATGAGTAACTGGTGTTATTTGGAGGTAAATGTTAAGATGAATCTGGGAAGTCTATGTAATTAAATCCTTATGAGATTTGGGGTACAATATGAGTTTGGATTACATTTGATGAATTTTAGGGACAATTTTTTATTGAATGGTCTTTCATAATCTTTGGGTTTTGTTTTTCAAATTTTGCAGATAAAGAGTAGTTTTTATTCTTCTAAAATATTATTCTTTTGTGTATTATATGATCAATCACTAACTATTTTGGTTTTAGTTGATGTCTAAAGACAAGGGATATATATAGTTCTTCCTTTGAGGATTATGTGATTCTCTCGAAGATGTTTATAAAACTTTTTATGTGAACAAGTCATCCTGAATACTCATTGTTTATAGGATATATGAGTTTGTGGTAGGAATTTAGTAAAGGATGAATGTCAACATGAAATTTAAGTATGATTCCTAAAGTTTTTAGATAACATCATAAAGAAAATGTTAAATTTTTTTAAAAGTATCATAAATCAAATACTTTTTCTCTTAAATTTTCCTACTAGGGAATCAAGAACTATTGAACCCTTCACATGTTTGTGATTTTCTGGTCATTAACATTATCCAAATCATGTTTTATATAACTCTCCATCAGAACTTGACCATTTTTTTCTCTTATATAACCATGTTTTCATAAATGGAATCCTAGTACGGGTAATCTCGGTTGACCATTGTACTTTTATTTCTTTATTTTAAAGTGATTGTTTTACTGACTCTTTTCCGATGTGGGACTATTAATGAAGTTTCGAAGCCCCGTTTTAAAATTGTGAGGACACAATTCCCAAAATGGGGGGAAGGATTTAACAAACAAGTTAAATAAATAATATGAAATATTTCATATTTAATGTTATTTTAGAATTAAAAATTAATTTTACTTTAAAGGGGTTTCTATGTTCGACAGCGTAGCCGATACGCAACAATAGGTTTTTTTGAAATCTAACGTTGCACAATATTAATATAATATTATTATATTAAATTGTAGTTAACTCCTAGACATTTTATTCGCGGGAATGAACACAACTAACTACAATATTATTATACTTGTTTCTATAATGTATTTACATTTATCCAATAAAATTTGGAGGCTTAAAATTTTAATGAATCTAATTTTAAGAATAATTCACATTAAAAGGCATATTTACCACCTTTTAATGGAGAAACCTCTTTAAATATAATTTTTTTCACATTAATACAATCTATGTGACCAATTAAAATACTTAATTATAATGGAGAAATCAAAATTTTCTTTGTGTAAAATTTTTGAATTTTTCTGATAATGTTCATTTTCTAATGAATAGTGAAGAATATTATATTTTAATTCAAAACTTAGTTTTAATATAATTTATTTATATGGTTAGATTATCTTTTTAATTGTTTTTAAAGTATAATTAGAATATATTTTTTATATTTTAATCCAATGTTGTTCATTGAAATTCATTTCACTTCGAAATTGGACACAAACAAGTTTCAATCTTTTGATAGTTATTGTCTCTTAAAAACACACTATTTTTTGACAATTGGAAATTTTTTTAAAATAATTAATGCAACTTCTATGTTTTGAATTTATAAAAATAGACATAATTTTTTAATTTGTAATATCAAATAAATCTTAGGCTGATGTTTTGGTAATTTTCTAGAAAACATCAATTTTTGATGAATAATGAAATCACTTAGTTGTAGTTAAAAACCTGACTTTTTCATTAAAAAAAAATTTACCGCTTCTGTGAATTGAATTTCAAAAATATGACATACATGGATGTTATCAAGAATTAAAATTTGGTTCAATATGATGAAAATTATTTTCTGTGAATAGTATCTTTTGACATTTATTTACCGTAGTTAATTTTAAATTGTGTAATTAAAGGTAACAAAATTTTGTAATAATTCAACATTACCTTAAAACATGTCTTAACATTATTGAATGAGTAATTTCGGAACATGGGCATCTTTGGGTCTATTTTTGGACCCCATGGAGCCACTTCTTAACGATAATGGCACTTTAGATTAATTAATTTAATGTAAAGGCAAAAATGACATAAAAAACTTTTAGTAAATTAATTTTTATATGGTGTTATATAAATTAAATTTTTGACTATAAATATTCATTATAAGGATAAAAATATATCCTATATCATGGTGTTTGTTTTATAATTTCTAGACATCATATAAATTTAATTATTTTATACACAATAATGATGTAGTATTTACCTCATTAATAAATGATATAAATAAATAGGATTATAAAGTCTAAAATAATAACCAAAACCTATCCAATTACTATTAGATGATATTATTTCAAATATTAGTAATCTTATCTTCGACATTAATTAGTTTTCGATGTTTTGAAACTGAATATAAGTTTATAATAAAATAAAGTTTTCACACGTTCTTATAGAGCCCCTCTTCTCCTTTATAAAAGGAGACCATTTCTAACCAGTTCTTCACACCTTTAATGATTTTTGTCTCATCCAAAATATTCCCAATTATTCTCCCTAAATCCTTATACTCCTCCTAGTTGCCTTACCTTAGGCAGAAGGCACATCAAGAAGTCCATTGGTTCAAACTAAAGGCAGTTACCCAAATTAAAGGTAATTGTTTCTCTTAAATTGTTTTCTTTTATTTTACTTCTCCAACCCCTATAATCTTTTTATTCCTTTATTTTTTAACAAAACTATTATCCAAAATAAACTATAATGTTTTTATGAGAATTATTCGAACTTCTCATACACACACCTCCATCTAATGGGTGAAGAACTTAATGATTCTGTGGACGGAAAACTAACGCCTCACGAAACGATGATTGTTTAAATATCAACAACCGCCTCTCATGGAGGCCATTATGATGAAACTTTATTTATATATGTTATATATTATGTTTATGTTTTCTTTATTTTTTTGTATTTTTTCACTTATATAAATACTTTATGGTCTCCATAGTGGGTAAATACGATAATCTCATTAGAGGAAGTGTGGACTACCGCCCACTCAAAATGATTTGACTCATTAATGCATTATGTGGGATGTATAAAGGATGATGTTAATATTATTGTATATGATATTATACTAGAATTATAATATAACTATGTATCATAATGTTATTAATAACATTACAAAAAAAAGAAATGGAAGTAGTGTTCATGCGTACGTACGGCTTATCGTCTCCTTGAACAGTGCATTTATTTTCGTACCTCTAAATGTTATGTACTACTATATATATATATTGGATATATATGATATATATGATATCTAAATAATGAATTTAATTATGGATTTTCTGTACTATTTACAACATGGACTACCTGAAAATATAAGGTGTTCATTTTTGACTCAAGTACAAAATATCGACAAAATGAATGTTATTAACTTAAATGATTACATAATGTTTATAGCATGATAATAAGTTATATAAAAGGTATAATAACATATAAAAAGCTGATTAATCAAGTATAAATTAACTTTAGTTTATTATTCATTATATTAAAGAACGATCGGGTCAAGTCGGACAATAGGTATGGGATTATCTTATCTCACTTTTAATTCCATGAGATTTCCATTGTTCGCCACTTATTCATTGCATATGGTGAATTGCATACTTCCATTTGATATATATTATCATTATTGTCATTATATTCATGGTATTCTATGATTTATTTCGTAGATATTAACTTTGGGTCATACAACTCAGTTGATTACAATGCGGTAAAGGGTTTCTTCTCACTTTTTATTCTCGTGATATTCATTCTATATTTTCCACAATTTCATTTTTTGTGGTGTATGTACTTACCATGATTGTACTAATTGTGTAATATCATTTCATTTATGATTACATATATATTCAATGTATGAGACATCATTCAGGGGTTTTATGTTTCTAATGTTAACAAATCGGTAGGGAATTTTTCACCCTCCTCTATTTAAAAGACATATTTTTATTATATCTTTTAAATTACAACTTGTTGTGTTGGGATATGTTCTCCTATATCCTCATTGAAGTAAAATTTATGTCAAAGTTATGACATACCATTTTTATCTCATCATCTCATTTTCAAAATTTTAATGTGACGTCGTAAAGCTGTCAAATTTTTATAATTGAACTTCTTAACCCAATTTCAATTCGTTGGATTAAACTTGTACTTCTTGAATATGTCATCCTATGAATAGGTGTGAATGACATATGATTGTTTTAAACATAATATACACTTATATTGGGTATATTTATATTTCTCACACATAATTATCAAATATATTTATCTTTAATTTAAGGATTCAATCATTATAAGGGATTTCATCCCAATTTACATTTCCACAGAGACTTCATTGTTTTTATGCACCAATTAACTCTTATATTGTTTATATACTGTCCTTTTAAATATAATATCATGAAACCATTTATTATCATGATATTATAGAATTCTAATTAAAATTTATTCTTCAATTATTTTTATTCAACTGTGTCTCTTTTTGTTAAAAACTCTTTAATTAAAATATCATTTTAAATGTCTTAAAGATTTATTATTTTAAATATTTCTCATTAGTGTCCATGTTTTCAAAATGGATTGTAGGATTTATTTATATGGACCTTAATTTTTTCAAATGATAATTCATTTAAAATCATCAATGTGGTTTGGTACAATTTGATTGAAAAATGTCTTCTTAAATGGGTTTGAAAAGGTTTTGATAAAGAATTTTTTATTTCAATATCTTGATTTGAAATATTGGAATGGGGACATTACATCATTCCTTTATAAATGTGTTTTTCATTATGATTATGTTATGGTTATTGGAACTGTTTACGTATACGGGTGGTTCCTTGATAATCCTAGGGCGGGTGAGCCCGAGATAGCTCTCCAATGCATTCGGTAACATGACAGAGGTAAACATGATGTTTCTCCTAAGAGATTTAGGGAATTTAATATGATGTGTATTCCATGTTTAACTCCCAACATAGCTATGATACAAACAATGTATGTTTGATATAAATGCTATTATAAACCTTTATTATTTATGATTTATAAGTGTGATTCATAAATCATATGATTTCGTAAGGTATGTTATGATTGAAAAGTATAGTTTCATTGATTTGTAATTATTGATAGGATAATGTTTTACTTCCTTATTTTATAACCCTTACTGAGATTTTTTATGATCATCCCACTTTTTTGAATTGTTTTCCACAGGACATAAGGATGAATAGGGTCAGGGATGAGGACAATGAAAAACCAGGCTGTCTAAAATATGGAAGTAGACATGTTTCTTTTTAAGAGTTTTTATTTTATGAAAAAATGGATACAAAGTAGTTGTGTCTATTTGTAATATTCAGGTCATTGTGTAATAGTTATGGCCTAAGTCTCTAGAACTATAAACCTAAAAAGTTCTTGAATTTGAATTATTAATTTAATTCCTTATTATGAAATGTTATAATGTTGGGTCCTTATAGCACGTGTCCCTTCCTCCACCATGTTTTGAACCTGAGACCACCTGCTCATTTACCAGTTCCATTTTTACTCCCCAATATTATTTTCCATTTGATGATATATATATATATATATATATCATTCCATTTTCTATGCATATATTTATGAAATTTATACATATATATATATATACATATATAATTTTTTGGTTTTTGTGTGTTAATAAATATATTTTGATACATATACTAGAATATATAGATAAATATAAATAAATATATATATATATATATATAACAATAAAGACAAAAATATATATAAATATAAATATTTATATATAATCATTATATGTACATTAATTATATATGTATATAAATAATCCAATTGTTTTTTTAAAATAAAATCATTATTTTTTTATTTAGATAAGATTTATATATTGATAAATAATTTTTATATGTAAATATGATTAAATATTTATTTATAAAATTAAATTTTTATGTTTGACTGTATAAAAAATTTATATATATTGTTATATATTTGATTATTAAATAATTACATTGCAAAAAATGATAAAATATCTAAACCATAATATCAATATTAATTAATCCCTCGAAATAAATTCATTTCTAAATAAAAATCGTAGAAATACCATCTAAGATGAGGCTCAAAATCCATCCAATGTGAAAAAATTGGGGTACCTCAAACAAACACTCATTTTTAAAGGACTTATGATTATTTTTTCCTTAAAATTATGATCATGGTCCCCCTAGTATCCTAGTAGTATATATCATGAAAATATATGTTTTGATATGTGTTAGTTTCCAAATAGACACCCAGAAAAAAACTAGTGTCCATTGGACGATTATGTTACATTTTGTAACATATTTTAGAACTTTAATTAATTTTATTTAATTTTAGGTTATCAAATTGTTACTAAATAAATATTGGTCGATAATAATTAGAAAAATAATAATTATACTTTTTTATTAAATTCATTAATATTACAATTTCATTAAATATTATATATATATTTAACAAAATCTAATTTATCCTTATCTAAAACATAGTTAATAAATATATATTATTTTAAAAAAATATATGTATATTTTAATATAATATTTTTAATGAAATATAATTTCATAAAATATACCCTTTATCAAAAAAAATTTACAATCACTGAATATGTAAAACATTTATTAGAGATTTTTTAATAGCACTAATAAATCCCTCCACCCCCCTATTTGCAATTTTTTAAAAGTACTGATAGGGGACCCTATTTAGTAACAAATTTTTAATACCACTGATAATGTTTGTGCCTTTATATGCAGTGATTTATAAGAGATAATAAAAGTCCTCATTATAAAAATTGATAAAATGTGTTGTCAAATAACACCTTTTAAAACACGTTTTCATTCACTGAAAATGTGGATTATTTATAGCACTTTTAGCTACCGCTGTTAAATACCTTGTCCTGTGTACACGGTGTTTTTAGTAGTGAAAATAACCTTAAAAATTCACTTATAATTTAAAGGAAAAATAATAAAAATTTAACTTCATTAGTTCATGATTAGTGATTTTTATCCAAAAAGGTTTTCTCATAACTCTCCACATACATTCCCAAAAATGTAACATCATTATTCTAAAATAATACATAATGGTAAAACTAAGGTTTACATATAATTCATCCCAATAAAACATATCCAAAAATCTAATCAATCACTATAAAATATAATCACATTGAACCTAATAAATGTATTTATATGTCTTCAAAACTTTTATCAACCATAAACATATAAACTCATTAGGATACAAATAACTCTTAGGTTAACCGCGCATGAAAATATTCTGATTTAAAAATATTTCAAAACCCTAATTTGATAAAAAAATATAAAGACCTGTACATAAAAGTTACATATTTTAATTTAATTAAACTATAATTCAATATATTTCATACCCAAAATCTTGTTGTTTTAGAGTTATAGATTTTTTTCATAAAAAATACATAACAAACCCATATATTACAACGTGTGATCTTTTATTCAGTATCCATTTTCCCTAAAACATTACATGTATAAAAAGTAACTTGTTTTATTTTCAGGAATATTATTCCAAATTTTCTTCTTTAACTCATCTTAGATCTAATGATTCCTGAAAACCAAATTATTTTTTTAAATATGGGATTAGGAAAAAGCCTAGTAAGGGACATAAAAAGAAAGAGAAAATTATTAGTGCATGAAAACATAAAAATTGAATTCATTTTTAGAAATTATACATTGACTTAAAAATATACAATTTCATACAAAATAAATTATGTTCTCTTCCAAATCATTTTCATAATAAATTTAATATGAAATATTATAGGAAAAATAAAAAATTATAACGGTTTATTTCAAATCATTAAAAACAAAAAAAATTCAAAAAGATATAATTTTCACCATTAAAAAGTTGCATATAGTTTCATATAATAATAATATGATCATATTAACATTATAGATATTAATATTTACATAAAAAATTATTTCAATTATAGATGAAAAATGAAGGTTGTATAGAGACTTGAAACTAGTTAGCTTAGAACCAGTGTCAACTATGATTAATTTACATTATTACAATGAATAAAATCTTGATGGAAAAAAGTGTTTAGTAGTCTTTGTAAAACTGATACATATATGAGTTTTCTGTTTTGAAATAATACTCTAATTAAAGAATGTTTTTTCATGAGGTTAAATTTATTCCATTTAGTGCACCATTTCCTACCATCCTCATTAAACTTCTTTGATTCCAAGGAAATAGAAACAAAATATGGGTGAGATAAAATGCTCAGTAATGGTAATTTATGGTAGAAAAAATAATTAATCATTGATAATAATTGATATAGAACTCTATATAAATGAACACACATGACTTATAATCTATAAACAGTGAGGGAGTGAGTACCCTATATAGAAAGGTAAATAACTGAACACAAATTCCATTTTAAATAACTGATATGAAATAGTCAATATGAAAATGTAAATAACTAAAAACAATTCCATTTAATAAATATACATAGAATAAAATGAATCTACATATCCTGTCAATGTGAAAATATCATGGATAATAACAATTGGATCAATATGAAATGAATTATTTGTTATTTGATGCCATATTACCTAGTTATATGATACCGTTACAATGAAGACATTTCACAAGATGGTTTACAAAATTTTGGGTGAATACCCCAATAGATTTCACATTCCAAATGCTTTATCCCATGAGACTACCGGTGCATCAAAGTGGTATTTATAAACAATCCCCCCCATTTCATACCTATCCAAAGTATTCCTCTTATATCCAATAATTGATTTAGTTCATGAAAAATGTTCCTTTTCAAATATCCACCATGTGTAAAAGATGTGGATGTATCAATATTTCCTAATATATTAAATACATTTCAATGTAAAAACATTAGGTTAATATGGTATATTATTTATGAAATAATCATAAACAAGATAAATTATATAGATATTTAGGTGGATTTTAATGTTCAATGATAACTAGAAAATAAATGTTTAAAGGGGACTATAAAAATTAATCAAGGAATTGAATTTCAATAATATCATTTATATAATCAATCATAAACATTAAAATAGTAGAATAGAGCATTAATAAATTCAAAATATCCCATGTAGAGTAACGAAAACGGATTTTGTTGTTTATTAATGGGAAATTATAAAAAGATATATTAAAAAAATCATGTGAAAAAAACCATCTAATTTTAAAAAAAACATTTTGAAAATATGTATTAAAATAATTTAATTTAATAATTAACATTTTTATCCTTTAATGAATGATTCTAGGTAATGAAGATTGGTAAATACAATCTGTTTATATAATGTAAAAAACTTTTTTTTATAAAGTAAAATGATAGAAAATATCCTTGTATGAAAAAATACAGTAAGATTCCCTTGAAAACATTTTTAAAAGTAAAAGAGGATAATTTGTTTAAATAAATAATTTTAGAAATTTTAAAATCATTTTTTTATAAATAATGATTTTGTGATGAAAACATGTTCTCTTATTATTGAGCAAAATGATGTCGGGTTTTTTTAAAAAAACATTCTATAAAACATTATATGTACTAAAGAGTGGATAAATGGTACAATTATATATAAGTTTTCATTAATAAATAGAAGATAATAATATTAATATATTTATTAAACTATGATCCAATAAATTCCACATATAGAAAATAAAGATTAAACAATCTAGATTTAAATTAAATTTTTTAGTAAACACATATAAATAACATTAATATGATGTTGGAATAAATAAATAAATAAATTTTGTGTGCCAAATGTAAATACTGATAAAATAATATGAAATACAAACATAAATTTTTAAAATTTATTACACAAATAATCTTATAATATCAACAAAAAATAGGAAGTAATATAACCAAAGGAAAAGAAAATTGGTTATGAAAATATTTTCCGCATAGTAATGCTTAATCCATATCCACATAGATGAAATAATATAAATGTAATATAAAAATATCATGATTAATTAATGAATATTTATATTATATGTTAATATAGAATTACATACAACATATATATGTAACTAGGTTCACCACAACAAAATATGTCTCAACAAATTGAAATTGAGTTACAGTCCCTTACTATATTGAAAATTTTGAATCACAAGCCCCATGAAAGAGATAAAATAAAATGAAATATTAAATACCATTAATATATATTAATTAATTATATTATATCTTAGTAAGGGAATATGGATACACCACACAATGATTTATGTTGTGATAATGTTGTGTGCTTCATAAAATGAAAATTTAGACAAGAATCCTTTTACATTCATTTCTTCTTCAGTGAACATCCTTTAACTTCCTCTATAATGGTTTTAAAATTTTAAATAACTTATAATATCATATACTATCTTATTATAATATATTATTACTTGTTTTTTAATAATTGTTTTTTATTTTCACTCATTTCGGGTCTTAATGGTGTAGCTTTTTTACTATTTTTTGACATGTTTCTTTTTTCATAACAAATAGATCATGATTTCATATTCAATTGATTATAAAAAATGATTTAAATATAATATATATTCATTTAATATGTATGTAGAATATCCATAATATTTAGAGGTAAGAAATAAAATGCAACGTTAATGGAGATGGTATGTAACGCCCCAACCCCAGTTACCCAGAGTCGGTGAATTATTACATAACATTGGCATGATCACAAAAAAGATCAATTCTTGAAAGACTGATTAGTTTAGTAGCCTTGGAAACACTAGATATATTCATATGTCTTACATTAAATCATAAGTTAAAAAAACTACGATAACATCTTGTCTTCATATCCTCTCATACTATCCCTGCAGGTCATTCATAAATTACTTCTTCACATCCCGGGAAAAATAAAACATTGAATGAGGTGAGATGAGATGCTCAGTAAGGATATCAATATATCATAATCTTTCATAGATATTCATAAACACTTAAGGCAATATATGATTAAAACAAAAGCCTTTTAAACTTGAACTTCAGAATAATATGGAAATGATAAAATGAAATATTTCAATTTACTTACTCACATGGATATTCTACTAGTCGAATAATCACATGAAATATCAATAACCACTTTCATAATGATGGAATGCATAATGATAGACTATCATAACCACATAGCCAAGGCCTCGTGCCAAGACTACAAATAAGATTTTTCCAAGGCCTTGTGCCAAGACACTAGTTTGTCTCATGAGACCTACTGATTCATCGAGGAGCTATAGTGGGCTCCACCCGTCACTAACTAAGTTTAATGCATTCCTGATATTAATAGGTTTAAACATAACATAAACATTCGTATTAAAAATAGCATACGAAATGTCAATACTTTATCCACAAACCAGGAATGGTATAAAAATAGCACATCCACAGTCAAACATAAGTCATTCAATACAATATGGAAGATTGTATTGTATCAGATTAACCTCAATAGAGAATAATGAAGGATAGATGAAAATTATCATCAAAACTATTAGAGAGAAATATACCCCTTTTTCGTGAAAACATTTAAATGTCACAATATTTTTCAAGAATCCAATTAAAAATAGATTTTTGAATCAATGTATCCCATACCACTTTGAGACTTTTGAATGGAATTAACATTTTAAGAACATTCATGTACATATAAATAAATCCTAAAAACCCATTTTAATGACATGGACATTAATGAGAATGATTTAGAATAATAAATCATTAAAACATTTTAAAATGATATTTTAGTTATAGTTACTATCCAAAAGAGAGACACTTGAATAAAATAATTGTGGTAATAAAAACTATTTAATATCATGAGAATAAATAGATTCAGGATATACTATATCAAAGTACATTATATACACCATATAAAAGTGATTTGGTGTATAACAACAAAGAAGTCTCAATGGAATGTAAATTGAGATGAATTCTCTTATAAAGATCATATCCTTAGGTTAAGGGTAAATCAATAACATAATATTTTGTGACAAATTTAAATACACTCAATATGATTGGATATTTAGTGTAAATCAATCAGATAACATTCACACATATTCTGTTAAAAACAACACCAATGAATTGGATATTTAACTCAACAAATCAAGATCGAGTAAAAATTACTCTTATCAAGATCATACCGATGACCTCATAATTTATCAATAGAGTGATTATTTGTATCAAAATTATATCCACGGATAGGGGAGTGGAATTTATGACATAATCAAATGAATAGTTATTCTACACATAATCTTGGAGTAAAAATAATCAATGAAGTATTCGTAAAGACGAATGAGTGGCAATTGAAATAAAAAATTACCTTATTGATTTGGTAGCATAAAAAACACACACCCATAAAAGAAGGATCATATAGTGATGATTTAAATATAAATGAATTAATTTATATTACACAATGAATACAAACATGGGTAGTACACACACCACATGTAACAAATAAGTTGTGAACATTAGAATTCTCACGGAATTAAATGTGAGATAAGAAACTCCTTACTTTGTACTTTTTCCTTTTTCAATGGTAGGTCAACCTCCGGTATAATGATGAAATAATTGTTATTTAATTATTAAAGAATCTTGTATATTAATATTATATCATATATGATCTTTTAAAATTGCTTTGTTAATAATATTTTAGAATTATCGTCGTTTTGGTTGTCAACTTACTCGTTTTCTTTTATATGTTTTGATATGTAAGCCATGTTTTTCATGGATAGGTTTTAACATATTCATATGCAGAATGATATAAAGTCCTTAGATACTATTATTAATCATCAAATGATAATTATACTTGAATGGATATGATGCAGAATTAATCTCATCGCGTTCGTGGAGACGATAGTCCGTACGTATGCACGAGCGACAATATCATTATTTCGATGTTAAAATTATATATAATTGAATGGTATAACATATATAAAGAATAATTATCGTGTTATATTTATTATTTACATTAATTACACATCATTATTATATCCATCCAAATAATAATTTATTGAATGACAATTACACCACGACGTGGAGACGGTAAGCCGTACGTACGCACGTATGGTGACATGTCATTCAAAGGATAGATAGAATATTGAATATGGTTGTACCATATTTATAATAATATTATAGTATATAGTAGATACTGGATTAATTATTTTAGAATTTTAATAACAAAGAAAGAAGAAGTTGAAGAAGAAAAGAATTTGAAAAGGGGTGGTAAAAACAGTACCTCTTCTTCGGGTTTTCCCTTTTGATTTGATCAAAATGGCATCTTAGGATTACTTTCTGATCAAACTAAGGCATATACGATGTAGTGAAGAACTTTTAGAGATTATTTGGGCAGGGTATGGCCGAGCCAAAATGGTTTGATGGTGTGAATTAATGAGAAGGTGGAGTGCCCTTTTATAAGTGGGGTGAGGGGCACCTTTTGAAAAGCTGGAAATATTATTTTATAATAAATTCATATTCGGTTTCTAATGACACCAATGTGGATTATTTAGCGTTTAAGGTGGGGATAGGTTGAAAACCACTCATCCAATAGAATTTAGACAGGTTTGGTTCATTATATTAACCTTATATTTAAGTATTAACTCTTAGTTAATTAGTTTGACTTTTACAATGTCTCTTTGTATTTTTATATTATATGGTTAATAAACTTACTATATACATCCCAGAGACCCCCAAGTGGTCCAGTAATGACACACATATCATGATATAAGTCTCGTGGATGAACCAAAGATTTTTAGGAAATTTAATATCAATTAATAATATATTATTTGTTTTAAAAACTCATTTATGTCAATTTTGACACTATTCAATAATTGATTTTTTTGAATCTCATAACAGAATGATTACTTCGAATAAAGTCAATTAAATCAATCCTAATATGTCATAGTATCCTATAAAATTATTTTAATTCAATAAAAGTCTCCAATTATATTTATTTGGGTATTTATAATGTCAATTATTTTCATTTTTCACTAATATTTTAATTAATTCATCATCATTGTTTCATAAATAAATTAAATTTTTTAATGTCTAAAAATTATAAATAAAATATAATTATGTAGGAAATTGTATTAGCATTCTAATTAATATTTATAATTGAATTTATAATATGTGTAACCCTATATTTAAAATTGTTTAGTAAAAAAAATTTCATTTTAACTGTTTTAACTCTTCTTTAAATTAAATAATAATAAATGTCCTAATCTAATCCAAGTGGACCTAAATGATAATATTTTATTCCTAGGGTTGTTTATGGTCGAGATAAACTTGTCCAATATAATTTGGACATGTTTTAGGATAATATTAATATCATTGTTACCCTTAATTACCCTATTTACTTTTAACCGTGGGAAATAAAAGTAAAAAGTTACTATTCACCAAAAAATATTTTCATCTCAATGAACCATATTTTACTACTTGATATTAACCGTGTCTCTCAAATTTTAGAAATTTCCACTAACAGAAGTGGTAAAATTATGTTTTATGAAAAATTCTGTTTTTTAACTACCACTTAGTGGTTTCACTATTCATCAAAAAATGAATGTTTCCAGAAAAATACCAAAAATTAGGCATAAGATATATTTCATATTATGAATTAAAAAATTATGTATATTTTACCAAATTAAAAACAAATTAGTTGCGTTAATTAATTTAAAATATATTTCTCATCGTCAAAACAAATAGCGTGTTTTTAAGAGATAATAAATATCAAAAGAATGACACTTGTTTATGTCTGGTTTAAATGTAAAATCTCATCCAATGACCAACATTGTATTAAATGGTAAAATTATATTCTAAATATACTTTAAAACCACACAAATTAATAATTTATCACAATTAATTATTACGATTAAGATAGTTGTTTTTAATTCAAATTTAGTAATTTCACTATTCATCAAAATATGAAAGTTATCCGAAAAAGTACCAAAATTTCACCCTAAGCTAATTTTTATTTTAGGAATCCAAAACTGAAGTCCATTTCAAAAGATAAAATTTATAAAATTCCAAAAATTAGGTATTACTATTCATGACGGCTAGTTTGATTGGTTGTGGTGTGGTAGAATCTCGAAGTTGCGTACAATGCACGTCATTGCATTATTCAAAGGGAAACGTACCATGGAAGCTTGGGGTGTTACATTCTCCCCTCCTTCAATAAATTGTGTCCTCACAATTTGTTTTTAAATATTTGGGCTTGAGATTATAATGGAATGTCCCATATCGGAAAAAGGGTCAATAAAGTTATCAATTTAAAAGAAAGGAAGAGAGGTATAAAGGTTACCCAAGATAACCCATACTAGGATTCCATGTCGGAAAACATGGATATGGACGATAAACTAAGTGTTATGTTCTGATGGAGAGGGATAGAAAAAATGATCAGGACAAAGTTAACAATAAGAAAATCACAAACTTGCGTTGGGACAAATGGTCATTAGTCTTATAGTAAGAGAAGTAAAAAAGACAACATTTTTTGTTTTCAGTTACATTACATATGGACGAGGAATTCAATTATGATATTGACTAATAAAATAAAGAGATATACTTACTTTTTAAGTAGAGTTTCATTCTTTAATAACATTTTACCACTAACTCATTTTTTTGAACAATGCCTATTCAAGAATACTTGGTCACAATGGAAGATCTAGAATAATCTTCTATAGAAATAAATAATCCACGTAGGATAAACTATATATTTACCTTGTCTTTAGAGGTTAATCAAAACCAAAATGGTTTGTATAATATCTGATGACCCCGCAAATGGATATTCCATTAGGGAAAAAAACACTGATCTTAATTTCTAAAATTAAACCATAAATACCCCAAAGTTAAATAAATACTATTCAATAATCAATTCTCCTTAAAATACTTCAATATAATCCAAACTAATATTGAAACTCAAATCATATAAGAATGTAGTCTTCCACGTTAAATTGTATCTCCAAATAACATTAATTAATCTTAATGTCACATACTTAAAAGTAATTAACATAATCATTTCCATAAACAACCAAAATCACTATAAATGCACAATAAAGACATAAAAATCCACCATTACTCCTCAATTAAATCCCATACTACTCTATTTTCCATAAAACAAAGCGAACAACTTCAAAAATAACAGTTATCAATTAATTGAAAAATCATTTTACTATACTAAGGGTATTCATTTCATAAGACATAAGATCCCAAATCAAATTATTAATTATCAATAAAATCATTTAACAAAAAACAATAGTCACACTAACCAGGGACTTTGCGTAGTCTAGTGGTAGTCGATAAATCCCAATCACACTTTTTTTGTGGGTTCGATTCCCACAACTTTTTCCGACGCGACGGGTTGTCACACGGTCTGCGTGTTGTCCTTTTTCAAAAACTATATTTTATAACATTACCAAAATGAGATAAATTCCTCAAATTAACCATAACATAATTTAACCACAAATCTTATCTCATACTTTACATTTTCATCCCAAATTATAATAACTTATAATTTCCTCAAACCCAACGATATTACAAAACCAAATGGTTATTTATAACTATATTCACAAGATAAATGATAATTCTTTCTCAAATATCATTCTCACATGGAAACCTGCATGGTTAAAAATACAAGAGAAAATTATTTCAAAGTAAACCCATCAACAAGGAGAACTAATACATTTTACACATTTCTCTAACCATTTATTTCCACATATCTTCTTCTTTGACCAAGAAAATATCCTATAGAATAGGGCATTCACTCGGGTAATGGCCAGGTCCCCTACATTTACGGAATATTACTGTAAATGGACTCTTGGGACCATTTTTATCTTCTTCCATAGTACTCTTCATTTTTCTTCGGCAATTATTAACTTTATGTCCTTCATTCCCGCACGTAAAGCATTTCTTTGTCCTATTGAGACACTTTCCTGGGTGTATCCTTCCACATTTTCTGCGTGATGGAAATTGAGGATTCATTTCTCCTTGGTCTCCACTGCTGGAGCTCTTATCATTCATCACCTTTCTCTTCTTTTTTGAGTCCGTTAATTGGTTAATATATATATTGTTGATCATATTTTTGGAAACATGATTTGGCATAAAGATGATATCTTTTATTCCTATCAACATTCCATTTTGTTGCTCATTGCCACCACCGTTCCCACCTTGTACATCATTCTCAATGTCACTATGACTTCCTTGGAATCCATCCATTAACTAAAACCAGAAAGCATTGTGTGAGTAACAATAGTCATATAATCATTTAGAGATTAACATGTCACCATATTCACAATTTGAAAAACATTATGATTAATCAAGGTCATTTAGTCTCATCTTATATATTTAATTACTTCAAATCAGTTAGTAAACAAAATGTAAATTATCATATCATATCACTCGGGAGCGTCGTAACCCAGAGTGAAGAAAGCCCCATTGTCATGCACCAGTTCCTGTTTGATCCAAGCTCAAAGCAGTGTTTTCGGGTTTTACCCCTAGGTACATCTGTGTCAGAGCTGCCTCTACCTGCTCGTATCCATACAGGTATGTATTGCTCGGAAAACCCACAAAATCTCTAAAATACCAAAATTCTAGGATGTTCTTCTATACTAATCCTCAAAGTTCATTTTAGGTTTATGTGCTCTAATCACAGTTTATCTAAATCTAGCATCCAAGGATTGTACTAAACTTTCTCTGATACCAACTGTAACTCCCCGACCCTAGTTACACAGAGTCGATGCATTATTACATAACATTGGCATAATCACAAAAAATATCATGTCTCGAAAAACCGATTAGTTTAGAAGCCTTGGAAATGGTAGATATTTTCGTAAGTCTTGCATTAAATCATAAGGTCAAAAAACTACAACAACATCTTGTCTTCATATCCCCTCATACTATCCCCGCAGGTCATTCATAAATTACTTCTTCACATCCTGGGAAAAAGAAAACATTGAAAGGGGTGAGCTCAGATGCTGGGTAAGGATAAAAATATAGAAGAATCTTTCATAGATAATCATAAACAATTGAGGCAATGTATTACTAAAACAAAAGACTTTTAAACGAGAACTTCAGAATAATATGGAAATGATAAAATGAAATAATGACATTTACTTACTCACATGGATATTCTACTAGTCTAATAATCACATGCAATATCAATAGCCACTTTCATAATGATGGAATGCATAATTCTAGACTATCATAACCACATAGCCAATGCCTCATGCCAAGACTACAAATAAGATTTTTCCAAGGCCTTGTGCCAAGACAGTAGATTGTCTCATGAGACCTACCGATGCATCAAGGAGCTATAGCAGGCTCCACCCATCACTTACTAATTCCAATTCATTCCTCATATGAATAGGTTTAAATATAACATAAACATTCGTATTAAAACTACCATACGAAATGTCAATAATTTATCCACAAACCATGAATGGTATATAAATAGCACATCCACAGTCAAAAATAACTCATTTGATACAATATGGATGATTTTATTATATTAGATTAACCTAAATCAAGAATAATGAAGGATAGATGGAAATAATAATCAAAACTATTAGAGAGAAATATCCCTCATTTATTGAAAACATTTAAAAGTCACAATATTTTTCAAGAAGCCATTTAAAAATAGATTTTTGAATCAAATTATCTCATACAAATTTGAAAGTTTTTAAAGTAATTAACATTTTAAAATAATTCATGTCCATATAAATAAATCCTTAAAAACCATTTTGAAGACATGACATTAATGAAAAAGATTTATAATAATAAATCATTAAAAAAAATTAAAATGATATTTTATTTAGAGTTACTAACCAAAAGAGAGACACTTGAATACAAATAATTGTGGTAATAAATACTTTTTAATATCATGAGAATAAAGGTATTCATGATATACTATGTCAAAGTAAATTATATACACCATATACAAGTGATTTGGTGTATAACAATAAAGAAGTCTCAATGGAATGTAAATTGAGATGAATTCTCTTATAAAGACCATATACTTAGGTTAAGGATAAATCAATGACATAATAATGTGAGAAAAATATAAATACACTAAATATGATTGGATATTTAGTGTAAATCAATCAGATGACATTCACACATATTCTGGTAAAAACAACTCCAATGAATTGGATATTTAACTCAACAAATCAAGATCGAGTAAAAATTACTCTTATCAAGTTCATACCAATGACCTGATAATTTATCAATGGAGTTATTATGTGTATAGAACGTATATCCATAGAAAGGGGAGTGTAATTTATGACATAATCAAATGAATAGTGATTCTAGACATAATCTTGGAGTAAAAATAATCAATGAAGTATGCGTAAAGACGAATGAGTGGTAATTGAAATTTCAAATTCCCTTATTGATTTGGTAACATAAAAAACACACACCCATGAATGAAGGATAATACAATGATGATGTAAATATAAATGAATTAATTTATATTAAACAATGAATAAAAACATGGGAAGTACACACACCACATTTAATAAATATGTTGTGACCAATGGAATTCTCAAGGAATTAAAACTGAGATAAGAAACCCCTTACATTGTAATTTTTCATTTGTCTACGGTAGGTTAACCTCCTTTATAATGGTGAAATAATTTTTATTGAATTATAAAAGAATCATATATATTAATATTATATCATATATGATCTTTTAACATTTCTTTGTTAATAATATTTTAGAATTATCATCGTTTCGGTTGTCAACTTACTCATTTACTTTTATATTTTCTGTTACGTAAGTCGTGTTTGTCATGGATAGGTTGTCTATTATTCATATCCAGAATTATATAATGTCCTTAGATACTATTATTAATCATAAAATGAGAATTATACTTGAGTGGATACGATAGAGAATGAATATCATCGTGTTCGTGGAGACGGTTGTCCGTACGTACGCACGAGCGACAATACCATTATTTCGATGTTAAAATAATATATAATTGAATGGTATATAATATATACAGAATAATTATAATTTTAAATTTATTATTTAAATTAATTACACATCATTATTATACCCATCCAAATAATAATTTATTGAATGACAATTACACCACGCCATGGAGACGGTAAGCCGTACGTACGCACGTATTGTGACATGTCATTCAAAGGATGTATAGAATACTGAATATGGATTTACAATATTTATAATAATATTATAGTATATAGGAGAGACTAGATTCGTTATTTTAGAATTGGAATAACAAAGAATGAAGAAGTTGAAGAAGAAAAGAATTTGAAAAAGGGTGGTAAAAACATTACCTCTTCTTCGGGTTCTTCCTTTTGATTTGATCAAAAGGGATCCTTAGGATGCCTTTCTGATCAAATTAAGGCCTCTAGGTTGTATTGAGGGATGTTTGGAGATTATTTGGGAATGTTTTTTCCGAACAAAAAGGCTTTTAAGGTGTGAAGTAATGAGAAGGGGGAGTGCCCTTTTATAAGAGGGGTGAGGGGCACCTTTGAAAATGATAGAAATATTATTTTATTATAAATTCATATTAGGTTTATAATGGATCCAAAGTGGATTATTTAAAGGTTAAGGTAGGGATAGGTCTAAAACCATTATTCCAATAGAATTTAGACTGGTTTAGGTCATTATATTAACTTTATCATTAATTATTACCTCTTAGTTAATTAGTTTCACTTTTACAATGTCTCTTTTTATTTTTATATTATATGGTTAATAAACTCACTAAATACAAGCAAGAGACCCCAAAGTTGTCCATTAATGATACACCTATCATGATATAAGTCTCTTGGCTGAAAATTATATTTTTAAAATTTTAATATCAATTAAAAATATAATATTTGTTTTAAAAACTCAGTTATGTCAATTTTGACACTATTCAATAATTTATTTTTATGAATCTTATAACAGAATTATTACTTCGAAAAAATTCAATTAAATAAATCCTAATATGTCATATTAACCTAGATAATTAGTTTAATTTAATAAAAATCTCCAATTATATTTATTTGGGTATTTATAATATCATTATTTTAATTTGTCACTAATATTGTAATTACTGCATCATCATTGTGTCATAAATAAATTATATTATTTAATGTCTAAAAATTATAAATAAAATATCATTATGTAGGAAATCTTTTTATCTTTGTAATTAATATTTATTATATAATTTATCTTATGTGTTACCCTATATTAAAATGTTTTTGTAAATATACATTGATTTTAACTCTTTTAACTCTTATTTGAATTAAATAATAATAAATGTCCTAATCTAATTCAAGTGACCTAAATGATAATATTTTATTCCTGAGGTTGTTTTTGGTCTAGATAAACTTGTCCAATAGAATTAGGAAATGTGTTAGGGTAATATTAATATCATTTTTACCCACAATTACCCTATTTACTTTTAACCGTGGTAAATAAAAGTAAAAAGTTACTATTCACCAAAAATTATTTTCATCTCAATGAACCACATTTTACTCGTTCATATTAACTGTGTCTCTGGAATTTTCTAAATTCCACTCACAGAAGTGGTAAAATTATGTTTTATGAAAAAATCAGTTTTTAACTACCACTTAGTGGTTTTACTATTCATCAAAAAATGAATGTTTCCAGAAAAATACCAAAAATAAGGCCAAAGCTATACATGATATTATGAATTAAAAAATGATGTCTATTTTACCAAATTAAAAACAAATCAGTTTCATTAATTAATTTAAAAATTAATTACCGTCTTCAAAACAAATAGCATGTTTTTACGAGATAATAAATATCAATAGATTGACACTTGTTTATGTCTGGTTTAAATGTGAAATCTCATCCAATGACCAAAATTGTATTAAATGGTAAAAATATATTCTAAATATACATTAAAACCACTCTAATTAATAATTTATCACAATTAATTATTTCCATTAAAAATGATTTTTTTAATAAAAATTTAGTAATTTTCAATATTCATCAAAATATGAAAGTAATCCGAAAAGTACCAAAATTTCACCCTAAGCTAATTTCGACATTACGAATCCCAAACTGAAGTCCATTTCAAAAGATAAAATTTATAAAATTTCAAAAATTATGTATTATTATTCATTACGGCTAGTTTGTTTTGTTGTGGTGTGTTAGAATCTCGAAGTTTCGTACAATGCACGACATTGCATTATTCAAAGGGAAACGTACAGTGGAAGCTTGGGGTGTTACACGGTAGGTCGTATGTATGCATGAATGCTACTTTCATTACCTTTAGGTAGTTAAAAGAATGAAAATATATTGATATATTAATATATATTAATTTTAGTATCCTTTTAAATTAATATATGTCAGATAATTTTATTAAAACAATATTAATACATTCCATGTATAGTGTCAATGAATCACATCACTTTGAGGAGGAGGTAGTCCACACTTCAACAAACTATGTGATTATTTTCCCACAAAATGGAATGAAAAACGATTGTCTTATATACAAATTTATAGAAGCATAAATAAATTATTAATATCATAAGTACCATAAATATCAAATATATACATGGTTTTAATCATAATACTTACCACAAGAGTTGGTAATTGAGGAACAAAAAATTATTGATTCGCGATGTAGTTGTTCATCATACACGAGAACAGTAAGTTCATTAACGATTAGATAGAATTTTGCATATTTTTACGTATAAAAATTAGGAAAAAATATCATTATATTATGGATAATTATGTTATTAAAAAATCATGAAATAAGAAATTTTTATCAGGAGGATAATGAAATTAAATGAATGTGATCGTTGAAGAATGTTACATGATTTTCAGGTAACTCATTTTTGTTTATTTAAAAAGACTTCATTAGATTTCATTATTCCAAATATTAGAAATATATTATTAGTTGTAAGAGTTTAGGATATTATTTTAAATGATATTGGGTAATCCAAATTGATTAAGAGTTGTGAATATATGGGATGGGTGAGTGCCTTTTTATAGTGGTGGAGTAGTGACATTGTTAAATGTTTTTGAAAAAGAATTATGCCCATATATTTATCATGTAAATTAGATCAAATAATTAAATAAAATATATTTAATTGAGGATATGGTCAAACTATCTCCATGAAATGGATTTGGGAATGGTTTCTAGGTCATTTTTCCCATATTATTATGGTTTAGTCCATTGTAGAGCTAATTTTCAGCTTATTCGCTGTAATTAATTTTAATTAATTTCACTAATTATTTTTTTCAATATAGATGCTGAGTTTTTTATTTATTATAGTGATTCCAAATATTTAATTTCATTTTTAAAAATTGGAATCAATTATTTTGTACAAATAAATTTAGATTTAAATCTGCTGACTGGAAGACAACGAAGGGTTTTAATGTAAAATATTCACAAGTATACTATGTTTTTATATTCAATTTCTAAGTGAAATTGATTCCAATGACATAAATTTAGTTATTATAATAAATATTATCTAATTATACTTTAGGACAAAAAATATAATATTACCATATAAATACATAGCACTAATAAGAAATTTTGAATTAATATCTGTATTATCTATTGTTCATCAAAAAATGAACCCTAACAAAAAATACAAAAAAATCACCCTAAGATAATTTTGAGTTTATTATTTAAAAATAAAGTAAATTTTTATAAATATAATTTATTAAACATCATAAAAATGTATTTATAATAGGTTCTCTATTAAAAGGTGGTTACATGGAAATTATTAGAATATAAGTTTTTATGCATAAAATTTGGTATTCTCTAAGATTATGCCAGTAAAATCAAATGAATGAATATAAAAAAAATTATTTAATATATAATATATATATATATATATATATATATATATTACATTGATATAATTTAATAATTGTAATTAATTTAATTTCTTATGATAAAAAACATTTTAAAAAAAATAACATTTCATTTATATCAAATTGCTTCTAATATTCATTTTCAATAATTGTATTACCAATTAATTAATTTTATATTTTTCTGATGAATATAATTTTTTATGATATTTAACCCAGGTAGTAATAGATAATATAATATTTAGGTTATATCTTATTAATTAAATATTAATTGTTTATTAAAAAATAGTTGCTCAGTAAAACATAGTCTTGCATTTATCATAATTCGTCGAAGAAAGTCGTTGTTCTGTTCAATGAATAATGACTCAATATCACATTCATTATAAGATAATTCATAGATTTAATTTATTTAAAATATTAAATATATTTTATAGTATTAGGATATTATAATCCCTTACATACTTGTTGTTGTGTTTCTTTCAAACTATTGAATACAAACATCTTACATTCGAATTTCGGGTCGTTACATTCTTCGCAACATAATCAAATTGCATCTATGAAATTTTAAATCAACCATGGAAATAATTTTTTCAATATTTCATATGTTTTTATACCACTTCATGGTAAAGGGTTTTAATTAATCTTATAAAGAAGAATGAATGAGATGTTGAAAGTTAAATTGGAATAACATATAAATAGATCACAAAGTAGGATAACATTAGTGGAAAGTGGATATACGTACATAGGGGAAAGGAGTATAAATTTATATGGAGTGATTGAGATAATCAGTAACAAACAAGTGAATCATAAATCAAAAGTTGAGGGTCCAGATTCCCTAAATCAATAATGATTTAAAAGACCATATAATAAACTAAAATTAAGGTATTATGATTTTTTTTGGTTTTATGAAAATTTTCATAATATTGGGGAATTATTTTATTAACATATAACATCTCAAAATATATTTACTTGATATGTTTAAATTTAAAATTAGTAATTCCATATTTTGGATCAGATTTGATGAAATTATAATTCATCCTTTACACCATGAAATGGATATCCAAGAATGACTATTTCTTTTTTTTGAAGCAATAAAATACACTTCTAATGGATCATAAAGACCATGAATGGGTGACATGTATTAACATTTTGACTAACTATTCTACAAATACAATATGGTTCATATATTAACCTTTAAACCTAAATAGTAACAATACAGGTTCATCATTAATTTATCTAGAATTTTGTTTACTACAAAATGAAATATTAACCAGGATATTTCACAGTTAATTGGTTGGCATGGAACCCATATCATTCTTTCGTCATGGGTTCAAGTCCCATGGCCTTTCCAAGCATGATGGGTTATCACCCAACACATAAGTTATCATTTTTTAAAACCATCATAAAATAATTCCGATAATTTTTTGGATTTTTTGGTGGACATCGTTGAAATTTAATCATTATATATCATGTTAACTGATGATTTCAATATAACCTCAAAACATTATCACCTCGTCTATTTTTTTTGAAATAATATCCTTCCTTTTTTTAAAATTAATCCCTGGTCATTTTTTCAATATATATTAAAATCCAGCATAATATTTTGTAAGGAAATTTGTATTTATACTAAGTATCTCCCCAAAGAGTTTCAAACCAGTTGTATAATAAGGAATGTTGTCATTTACTGAGTTATGGTCGATTCAGACCCGAAATCCTTGTAGGAGTTAAACCCCAAAGGTACATTTGTGCTAAAAATAAATCCACATGTATTATCTAAGAAGGGATGTGTTTCTATGACGACCCATCTATTCACTACCTTACCCAAATTCTTGGAAGTTATTATACACTTATCATCAAATTCTACCTTATATTAATGTTCTCTAATCTATGTTTTCATAAATCTAGTTCACATGGTTTCTACTGCACTTCCTTTGATACCATCTATAGTGATATGACATGTCCCATCCATATTTTTAAATGATTAAAACCCACACATTTTTATAAATTTCATTTATTAAGGTGTGAAAGTTTATCTTTTCAATACTTGTCTATAATATGGTATTACCAATGGTTAAAAGACTTATCTACCACTATGAAATATTCTATGAAATGTTATTAGAGCTATAAACTATTTCAGTGTGAGATTATGAGGCACTTGACCATCAATTCTAATAAAATAAAATTATTAAATATATTTTATTCAATAATGTGTCTGATTTTTTTTAAAAAAATGAAATAACTCCCAAATAGTGCATTATATGAGAAATATGAGACCACTGTTAGGTACATAATGTAGGGATCACCCTTCATAGTATATAACCATTATGAACGTTGGGTATTTGGAAACATTTCAGGTGATAATACCCTCTTTATTTTAAATTAATTTATTATTATATTTTTATATGACCACTATTTATGATCTCACAAATGGTGTAACATATGAAAAATTAGTTCCCACAGTTAGTTCCAAGACTAAGGCATTACCCAAGACTTGGTACAACAATAATTTTAGTTTGGTTTTTGGAAACCACCCATGAGATAACAATTTTATATTTATTTAATTTACTATTCTGGTTTTTAATTATAAATAAGTATTATATATCAAATGGGGAATCATATTAGAAATGTGAGACCCCTATTAGGTTCCGGACATAAGTTTTACTAGATACAGAGTATAATATTTACCAGCATTATAGGTTTGGTCTCATCGCACCAGATGATATTTAATTTATTTAAATACGTTGTAGGCAGTTAGAAATAATAATAATTTTAGTAATAAAATAAATATTTTTGTTTAAAAATTGAAAAATACATCTACATTTAATAAATTATGCTGCGGTGAAAATAATTAGTGGAAAATGTAATAATTATGATATGATCAATTGTGTCAATAAAATGAAAATGTGCAATAAATATTATTTTATTAGTTCTTATCAGTATTTAATATTTATTATATTTAAAATATTATTGGGGACATTAATGTGAGATAATTATTAATAATAATAATAAAATATTTGTTTAGTTATTTATGTCATTAATTTTTGAAAATAAAATTTTGTATATATATATAAATGTGTGTATATAATTATATATATATAATTATCATATATATATATTTAATATGCCAATGCATATATGAGTTAAATAAATATATGTAGGTTTATATATATATATAGACTAATTTTAATATATATATATATATTTGATTTGAATTTAAATAGAAATAATAGGTGGTAACAAATGTAAAAAAAATACAATAATGACAATGGGGTTCCATGAGATGCGATATAAATTGATTAAACAGGGAATATAAATAGAAATGGTACATGCCCTTAGAAGAGAGAAGAGTTTATGAATTGTGGGATACATAAATATCTATATATAAATATTTGTGTAAATGGGGAGGCACGGTAGTCTTTCTCAGAAGTATTCCTTTTCCTCACACATTTCACACCACTCATGTATCTCACCCCTCTGTAAATATTTAATTTCATTTAAAAAATTTATTCCAATAATAAATCAGCTATATATCGTCTAATATAATTCAGATTGATGCATCATCAATGTCGTTGGATTCATCTTGACAAGAAGAATATAATAAATATTTTTCTACGAATTAAATGAGTTTTTAGTGGTTCAGTTTTACTCAGACATCAACCCTTGTTGACATTCATTGTTGCACAAAAGGTAGGAAGTAATAATATTCTTCGATTGAAATATATGAGTTATTTAAATTATTATTGTTGTGTGTGTGTAGGCTTTGGCTTCCCTTATCTTCATACCTTTAAATTAATGAGTTCTTTATGTGGATCATTGATAAATTTAATTATAAATTATTAACTAAAACACATAATATGTAAAATAAATTGATTAATAAACAAAGTCGTGATTTTATAATAAAACCATTCAGATGAGGTGCACTGTCATCTAAACCAAAAATAATTATTTATTTATTTAATAAACTATTTGAATTAATTTTTTAATGATTATATCTATGTTATTTTATTTGTCATAATTAAAATTTAATGGGGTCAATTAATTGAAATGGCATGCACATGGTGGATTTCCTTCTTCAAATATATAAATTTCAATCCTTGACTAGTTTTCATGTTCATTATGGAATTTTTTCTATTATGTTTTAATGAATTAAATTAAATGGATCATATTATAGTTGTAAGACCACTCATATTGTAATAATTAAATAAGCATTATTTATTTAAAATGTATTAATGATATGATTTAAATATATTCAATGACATGATATATATTAGATGCAAATATTGAATGAAATTGTTTTGGGTGGTCTAGATGAAATCAATTTTTATCTAATAAAATTATTTATAGTAATTTTGATATGCGGGATCTCACTTCTATGACTATTGGATGACCATATAAATTGAATAGTTCTTATTAAATTATAATTGTTCAGTTTTAACAAACCAATGGATACAATTTTTTCTATAGCCATGGAGACTCATACCTATGACCACTTGATAGGTGGTCCATCCTTATCCATTATTAATTCATGGTCTGTAGGAATTTAATGCCCTATAATAAATTTATATAATTTTTATTGTTGGTCTATATTTTGAGGTGGGATAAAAATAATTTTTTTTTCTTATGATAGAATCAATTTGGCTATTCTGGTAAATTTATATATTAAGAAACATAATTAGGAATTATTTACTAAAATTTAATGATATTGTTATAATCATAATTTATAACCTGGTGTAATAAAATAATTTTTTTTAATAGATGATAATTTTTTATAAATTGGTCATTATATCAAATAAATATAATTACAGGTCTTTTGATACTTGAGTTATGATTTTATTTTCATATCTTTTGTGTATATATGATATTGAGGTGTTTAATTCTTAAGGGTTTGATATTGATTGACTTATTAAGTTTTTTGGGATATGAATCATGTTTACTAAGGATTCTTGAGGGAATGGTGCTTGTTTTCTACACATCCTAAGGAAAAGACACATAAGTATTTTATTCCTGAGGATAGAGTATATGACTATCAGGGATGTCAGAGTAATCACAATTAGTGTTGGTGCCGGAGTGTTTGGTGTATGGTTTCATACCACCTGGGGCTAGACGCACCAGTACAAAATTCTTGATGGTAGATTATATGGTTATGTCATATGCTTGAGGTCTAGATGCACTGTAACATGATGCCTGAGGGAGATATTGTATTTTTTCTGGAGGGATAGGATTTGGTTAGCATGATTGAATATGACACATGATATGGTATATTCAGAGCGAATCATCCTTATGTGGTAGGATCTACCCACATATATAGATTTACAACCTATCCTGAAGTTAGTTGTATGGGATAGGTGTCATTTTATGATCCTAAACCAAGTTGATATAATTTAATTTTTTATTACATTGTTTTTATATTGTGTCCCACACTCTCATTTATTATAATTTGTATAAAATTTATTGGTTTAGACGTCATGGTTTATGGAAAATTGGGATTTATATCTCACACCAGGCATAGGGTCCATCTGTCACCTGAGTAGATATTATTAATTTCAGGTCATTGGATTCAGTTCATGTGTTGTGATGTGTACATGGTAGATATGGAGAACATGACTTTGATATTTCCTAGAATGTTCGAGGATTTGACCATTGGGGTTTTATTTAAATTTGTAATGTTTAAATACATTTTCATTTTTAGTAAACTTCCATACATTAATTATGTTAAATTGGTGTTGTCCATTTTTATTTAGATATTATATTATTCTTACATTTCATGTCATTCTTTTATTATTAATTTTAAATACATCTATTATATATTATCTAATAAACTATTTTTCTACTTTAATCTGAAGGATGTAGTCCCACCATCGTACCATAAATAGACCAATTATGATAGTTGGTTGCCTATTACAAATGGGGAGGCATGTTTGAGGTTATGTGACCCACTGGTATGACCACCGTATTAGTGGTGGGTTGGGTTAGGATGATACAATGTGGTATCATAGGTTTCTCTTTTCCTGTGTATTAATATTTTGGGATGGTAGACATGAGACTAGAAATATTATAGTTCTTGGTAAATATCCTTTCATGGTACTGATCACCCCACATATGGAATATGACCAAGTGTCCAGGACTAGAAATTTGGTTCATGTTAACTGATATAACAATTGAATATAATTTCACCTTGAGTGATTGGTGTATTTTTTCATTCCATAATAATTTATGAGATGTATAGTACTTTACCCTTGTCTTGGTATGATAAGGATAAAGTGCTACCTACATCCTTCTAGACAGATATTGAATTCACATTCCATGAATATTTATTATCATGTAGTTTCCTATTTAGTTTACATGGTGTTTTTATTACTTGATTTTGAGTGCTATGACATAATTTCTTGTATAACATTATTTTTAATTGATATTCCATGATACATGAATTCTTTTCTTTCCATTATTGTTTAGTGTGTCATGCTTATTTGATTTTAGACTGTTGGTATGTGTTACCTTCTTGTTTAGAGATTCTTCTATATGTTTTGAATACATAATTGATGGAATGGGATAAATTTAATTGGTTACGATTAAAATAGGAGTTAGTTTTTTTTCATTAAGGTTTATGGGAACCATACAAATTGGAAAATATATGACATACACTAAATACATTTTTGTGATTTTAATATGATTAATGGTTTTTTTTCATTAGTTTTAAATGAATTGGTTAACAATCTATATTCTCAACAAGCCCCATGTAGGTTAGTGAGGGTTGAATCCTTATGGGATAACACTCAATGGGTGTTTATTTCACAAAACAATATGAAATTGAAGTTTGTTTTCATTCTGAGGAACCGATGTTGTCCTATATAGTCCCTTATAGATAACCATATCATTAATAAGAAAATAGAACATTATTTTTTCAAACTACCTAATCATGATGGGATTTCAATAATGTTAGATGATTTAAAAATTAGTTTTTTAACACATTATTGTTTTTTGTGATATGTTAGTTAAATATTTTAAATTCTTAAAGACAATATTGTGAATAAATTAAATGACTGAAAATAAAAAATCTATGGATGTTCTTTGTTTAAACCCTCATGTAAATATATCTTATGATTTTAATTTGGGTAACCATGGAATAGATATGTGAATATTATCTATAAGGATTTTCCTTTTTATCAATGAATTAAATGATCCGCTCTCAAAACATGTGTTTCTAGTTTGGCATGATCTAGTGATAGGGTTGACCCTTGTTCAATCCAAAGGGGCTGGCCCATAGTAGGTATCACCCTTATATTTTAAATTTTTTTCGAAATATTTTGATTTTATGATGTTTGGTGTTGTTCGTTTGTCATTTTCTTTGGTAAGACTTGTAATTACCAACGACACAATCGTTAGGATGGGTGGTCCCAATGTCTTTGAACCTTTCTATTACTTAGAAATGGATGAATTTGTATAGTCTCATTTCGGTTTTTTGTTTTTTGGGGTAGTATGAAATATGGTTTAAAATAATCCTACAAACCATCAAATTATTTAATGAATTGGGTTAACAACCAATGGGTAGTATTCAAGAAGTATCATCTTTTTTCTAAAACCTCAGGGAATTATGCATTTATATTCATAGTCCCATCATGTGGTAAAGGATGTAATGAATTGGATGAGGTTTGTGTAATCATTGAGCATTTGTCTGTTGAGTACACCCTCAGGTTATCTCTATAGTAGAGTGACCCATGAGTTAAAATACCAATTCATTCTATTGATTGGGATGGCTTCCATAGTACATGGGTGTTTTGACCCACCAATTTGTTTTTTATGTCTAATACATGATGTATATTATTTTGGATTAGAGGAGTGTCACGTGTACATGTATGTTGAATTTGATCTAGCATTATGGTGTCTGGTTATCTTCTCTACCATAAACCACTAGGACTCTCATATGGTGGGGAGTGTCACATCAGTTCATGGAAAATTTTCCTTGATGGTATAAGGAATACAATAGAGAGGGCCATTAATAGATGGATTGTTTTTTTAAATGAATTTCAGTATTTCATGTTTTTAATCATGTCGGGGATTGTATGGAAGTGTGACGTTGGAGTGGTTGGATGTGTATGCAATATTTGAGAAATGTTGTTGGTCATGGGTGGATTTCAGTGGTTAAATTATAATGATCAGGTGATTACATAGGTGGTAATGGCTTGGTGATTGGTTTATCAAGGTGCATAAATGGGTGTAGTAAAGTTTCTTCTATGGTATCAAATATCAGTGGTTCATAAATTTTCCATCTAGTAAAATTTATTATCATTTTAGTGTACTCTTAATCGAGAGACGAGCATTTCCTCTATCTTGAGGTAATCCATGATACATAAATAGAGCATTGGGATTACAATATTCATTAGATTAAAAGGTTTCATGGGGGGATTAAATGGTTTACTTGTGAACCACATCATCATGTTAGGGAGGGTGTGGTTTGAACATCGGTATTGCGTTCTTGGAATGCATACGTGACTTGTTTTTTTTGTTCAATCTCGAATTCAATTTTTTCTTTGTGATGGGTCCCTAATATAACATCAAATGTAAACATGATCGTTTTGTTAAAGAAAATAATGTCATGAGTATTACTAGAACTCTTTTGGGTATTATTTTTAATGCGAATTTGGATGGTGGATGTGGCATGGCATGGAATTTTTTCCACTTTATAAAGGTCGATGCATATGATAGGTAGCACCAACAATTAGTTGTTTCAAGAGATTACAACACGGTTGTTTATCTATCTTTTTAGGCCCATAAAATTTTTTTTCCAATGTTTTAGATAAAAAATGGGAATTTGCTATGGTCATGATTAATTTAGTTCCTCATTCCTAATCAATCCACAAATTTGTGTTGGGAATTTAGAAGTGAAACAATATCTTCAGAGCATGGAAACATGACCCTTGTTTGTCAGGTGATGTTTCTATTGTTCATAAGGGCTTCTCAGGGACATGAAGATCTGAGGTGGAGATTTTGTGACATCTTCATTTTAAAATGAAAATAAAATTACCCTATTGTTAAAAAATTAAATAAATTTTAGTGTGAAATTTTAGTTTTTCATTACATTTGTTTATTATTATTTTACCAAATAATAAAATCATTTTTTAGAACTTTAAAATATTCTATGAAATATTATCATAATTATACACTGATTTAGTGTCAGATTTTGAGTCCGCTAGAACTTCGACGTCAATTGAGTAAAAATAATAAATATATTTAATTAATAGTCATTTGTGATTTTTTCCCAAAAAATTATAAATCCCCCAAATGTGGCATCGTATGAGTAATATAAGACCCCAGTTAGGTCCAAAACATGGGGTTTACCATGTCCATGATATAACCAATTTATTCATCAGGTTTTTGGAAACAAGACACTATATAATACCCTCTTTATTTCTAATTAAATTATTATTCAATTTTCTATGTAATAATTATTAATTTCTCCCAAACAGTGCATCTTATGAGAAATATGAGTCCACTATTGGGTCCATAACAAATGTTTTACCCTTGGCAAGGTAAAACATTATTTTGTATAGGGTGTTTGGAATCCACACATTAGGTAATAAGTTTTTTTCATTAATTTTTTACTAAAATTTCTGATACAAAAATAGAAATATCTCTCAAATTGTGCAATGTAATCAAAATCAGATACCATAATTTGGGTTCAGACATAGGGTTTACCCTTGGAGGAGTATATAATTTGCATTTATAAGACCATTGGTCAAATCAAACATGATGATAATTTAATTTGTTTGTATATATTTTTTTGGGTAGTTAGAAAATAATAATAATATTATTATTATTATTATTACTATTAGTGTTGAAAGTAAAATTGAAAATATACTTCCAAAATTATTAAATTGTGTTCTTGTAAAAATAATAAATAAGCAATGTAATAATTTTCAAATTAGTATTGTTGAGAATTAATTGAAACTGTTCAATCGATATTAATTTATTAGCTCTCTTTGCGAATTAATTATTATTATTTGTAAAATGTTAACTATTATTATTTTTGTTTTTTTATTTACAAAAATATAATATATTGTGAATATATATATATATATATACGTATATACATTTTCGGGTGTAAATGTATGTAAATAATGTTCATATATATTTTTTGTATATATATGTGAGTTATATATATATATATATATGAATGTGAATGTGCACATATCTATATATATATATATATATTAATTTTTATCTATATATATTTAATTAGTATTTAAATGGAATTACTAGGATATAATAAAAATAAGAAAATAATAATGGGGTGCCACGAGAGGTGCTACAACAAGAATTAATGGATAATTTAAAGTGAAATTGTATAATCCCATAAGGGACATAGGAGTGTATTAACTGTGGGTTAAGAAAAAATCTATATTTTAATACTGGTTGACATGATGAGGTGTCGATGTATTTCTCACACATGTTCCTTTTTCCCACAAATTTCAAATCACTCTTTTTTCTCACCACAATCTATTCTACTTATTATTTTATAATCACAATTTATTCCAATATTCAATCACATTTATCTTCGTTATTATTGATTGGATTGAAACATCATTGAGGTCATTGGATTTGTCTCAATAAAAAGGATCTTAAACATATTTTTATTTATAAGAGAAATGAGGTTTCAATGGTTTAGATTAACTCGGACGTCTACCCTCATCACCGGTAATTGTTGAAGCTATGGTTGGAAGTCATATGATATTGAAAATGTATTACACATGTTATTGACATTATTTTTTTAATTTATGTGTAACCGATGGATTTATTTAACATATTCACTTAAAATTTACGAATTATTTAAGTGTTTATTTGATAAATTATTGTATTACTTCTGGAATGAAATAAATAATATTTTAATTTAATTTTTTAATAAGATATGGAATGAATTAATAATAAAAACACTTGAATGAGGTGAACTAATATCTAAATCAAAAAATATTTGATTAGTTATTTGATTCATGATTAGAATAAATTCATTACATGATTATTTCATAGTTTTTATCCATATCATAATGATAATTAAATGGGTTTAATGAATTTAAATGAATTGTACATGGTGTATTTCCATCATTAAATGTTAAAATTTATTTCCTCGAAATTTTTAGTTTGTTTAATAGGCCTCTTTTTCTTGATGTTTTAAATGAATTAAATTAAATTCATGTTTTTTATGTGATACAACCACACTTCTTGTTTTATTTAGGCAATAATGTCATATGTAAATTTATTCAATGATATTATATGAATATATTAAATTACATGCATTATATTAGTTGAAATTATTGAAAGGATTTGTTTGGGGTGGTCAAAACTTAATGCCTTTTTATATGGTATAATAATCTATAGTAATTATGATCTGTGGTATTTTATCTCTATGTTATATGAATGACCCAATAAAATGAATAATTATTATTAAATTTTTATTCTTCAATTTAAACCACCCCATGGAACACCTTGAGTCTATAGGCATTGAGACTCAGAGATGGGACCACCTGAGTGGTGTTCCATCCTTGGAAATTAGTAATAAATTTTCTATTTGACTTGAATTACCTATAATAAATTTTGATAATTTTTTGATTTTTTTATTAGACATTTATTTGGAATATTAATAAATTTTGTAATTTCTTTTGATAGAATCATTTAGGATAATATGGTAAATTTATATATTAATTTCTATATGATCGAATGATTTAATAAATTGTATTGTTATAATAATAAAGATAATTATGAACATGGATTACGAAATGAATTTGATTGACATATGATTTTTTTACAATTGATATTTGTGTCTTATAAAGATAAATCTAGTATTTTTGATACTAGAGGTTTGATTTTTTTTCTCTTTTGAGCTTATTTGATATCGATGTGATTGTTACATGATGGTTTAATATAGATATGCATATTGTATTTGACTAGATATGAATCATGTTTAATTTGGATGCCTGATTGATTGGTGAATGTTATTTTGTACAACCCGAGGAAAGGATAACTTGTATTTGATGCTCTCGAGAAGAATATATAATTATATGGGATGTTTGTGGACTAATGATTTATGTTGACACATGACTGATTGTTGTATGATTTTAGACCATCTGAGTGCAAGGTGTGTTTGTACTAAATACCAGAGGGGGGAGTATATGATTATATCATATGCCTACGGGATATATGAACAATCAATCATTTTATATGGGAGATATTTTATTTATTCAAAAGGGTGATGTTTGTGTCAGTATAAGGGGAAAAGGCCATATGTTATGGTATTTTTAGAGTGATTCATCATGATGAAAGAGGATCTACACACATATATAGATATCTAGCTTAGGCACAAATAGGTGGTATGGTATTTGTGTCCATATAGGATCCCAAATCAAGTTTTTATTATTTAATTTGTAATAACATTTCATTTATATTGTGTGTCATAGTTTCATTTAATATTAATTTTTCGAAATAGATTGGGCTAGACATCATGGGTGTCGGCCGACTGATATTTATTTCTCATACGTTGCATAGGTTATATTTAGTACCTGATTATATATTAATGCTTAAAGGTCATTGGATTCATTGCATGTGATGGGGAAAGTACATGGGAGATAAGTAGAATTCATGTGGGAAATTTATCAGGATACTCAAGGAGTTGACCATAGTGTTTTTCTTTTTATTTGAACATTTGTACTAATTTTACTTTGTTGCATCATCTTTCATACATAGATTTTTGGAAATTGGTGTTGGCCATTTTTCATTAGATATAATATTATTCTTCCTATATTTTTAATTCTCTTATTGAAAAATCTACATTTATCAATTACATATTATTTTAAAATCTAATATGATACTCTGAACTAGAGGGAATAGTATCTCCAACATACAATCACAATACTTTACCTACTAGTCACCAGCAACTGGCATAGGAGGAGGAGCACTTGAGTCCAAGTGACCCACCGATCCAACCACTATCATAGTGGTGAGCTTCGATGATATGTTACATTGGGTATTATTTAAATCCAACATCGAAGGATGGGGTGTAGAAAGCACACCCTTATTTGGTGGTGTGGGCCTCTCTCCCTTAATGAGGATTTTTACATGGGAATGACTAAAGGCCAGTTCTGTAAAAAGCAAAAACCATGTGGTATTGGTCTAAATATGACAATATCATGATTATGGGCCAGACTATGCCATTTAAATTACTACGAAATCCAGTTACTATTCAATGTGCTAGTGAGGGTGATGGTCCTTTCTAGGGAGGAGGATTAATGAAATTTGAAATAGAAGTTGGAGGATCATGAAGAGCCCCATTATAATGTGGTGTGGATAACTCTTCCATCAAGAGACCTATTTTCGAAGGATGCATAGGTGGAAAAGATTAGGGAATGAAAAACTATACGGGCTAGGCGTAAAGAGAACACCATCATGTTCGTGGGCCAAATTTGGAAATTACATGGCCCAAATAAGACAGGATCTTGTGTGTAATACAGTTATATTAGCTTGATTACAATGAATCAAATCTTGAAGGACCATGAATTATATTAGTACTGGTAAATCAGATACATAAATGATTATTGTATTATAAATTATTAAAAAAATTATAATATAATTTTTTTTCGAGGATAACAATATTCCTTATACTGAATAATTATAAATCTTTCATTATGTACTTATTACATTCATGGGGATGGGAAACAAAAAATGGGGGATTTAAAATTCTTAGTAAGGGTTGTGTAAAGAGAAAAAATGAATGAAGGAGAATAGTAAATATTGAAAGGAAGATAAATGAACTGACATTCAATGAAATCAATAAAATGAGAGAGTGTTCATAAAAAATATGGCAAGGTAAATTACTGATCAATCATTCCATTTAAAATAACATGATTAGACATATTAAATATATTAAGGAGAATTTCTAAATACTAATCTATTTAATCATGAATCTGAGAATGAAATGCATTCATAGAGTTATCATAAAACATACTCATTGATAATAGTAACTGAATCAAAATGAAATAAACACATAATTATTGAATCCCATGTTTCCTGGGTACATGGAACCTTTACCATCAAGACAATTCACAAGGAGATTTATAAAATTCTAGTCAAAAATCTATTATTTTAGGCTATCCAAATAATTTATCCCATGACATTACAAATGCATAGAAGGAATATATATAACCAATCCCTAACAAGTCATACCTAAAAAATTTATTCCTCTTATATGGAAGAATATTTAAATTCATGAACAATGTGCCTTATCCAATGTCTTCGTTGAGTAAAATATAAAATTTTATAAATATTTCCCATGATATAAAATAACATTAATTTTTGAAACCATATGTAGAAATGGTATATCTTTTAGGAAATAAACATATCCATGATATATTATATACATATTTATGGGAAATTTAATGTTTTATGATCGTTGGAAAATTAACATTTCATGGGGACTACCAAAAAGAATCAATGAAATGAATATAAATAATATCCTTATACAAATAAATCATAAACCATCTAGAAGAATAATAAGGATGGTATAAATACAATATAACCCATGTGGTGTAATATAATGTGTTTTTGTCATTTCTGAATGGAAGTTATTAAAACTATCCTTTTAAAAAAGTTTCATGAGGAAAATATCCTTTTCATTTTTATTTTTTGAAAATATTTTTATCAGAAAATATACTATAAAATAATTCATTAATAAGAGACATTTTTAACTTGAAATGGGTTTTTTGACGGAATGATGGCATGTAAATCTGTATATTCCCTACAAGGATGATAAACCATTCAATTTCCAATGTAAAATGTTTAGAAAAGTGTCTTGATCTAAAAATGGCAAGAATATTCATTGGAAAACATTTTTAAATGAAAAAAGGATAAAAATTTATTTTATAAATAAATTTAGGAAGGATACAAACATTTTTATAATCTTTTTATGAAATAAGGTTTTTAGAAGAAAACATACTCTCTGACTAATGAGAGAAATGAAGTTAGGTTTTCTTAAAAACATATTCTAAACATTTTTATTACAAAAGATTGAAAAATGATAAAATTACATTGAAAAGTCCTTGAATAACAAAAGGAGAAGAAATTTAAAGGACATATTAAGAAATGATCTAATAAATTCCTTTGATGGAAATTCAAGTGTAAACAATACCAAACAAAATGAGTTTTTCATGTAAACACTAGAAATGTCAATAACATTAATAAGATAATCAATTAGGAAATAGATTATATGTGGAAAATGTATATCCATAAAAATAATGTGTAAAATTGAAAATATAGAGTAAAAGGATCTTACACACATTATCATAGAATATTAACAGCAATGAGGAACCACATAACCTAATTAAACGAAATTTGGGATAGGAAATTCTTTTCCACTTGGTAATTCTTAATTCAAATCCCCTTAGATTATATAATTAAAATTTTAACAAAAAATACCATGAATAATGAATGAATAATTATATTACATTTCAAACTGGATATATGGACTCAATATATAAGAAAGTAGGCGATGTGGACGCTCCTTTCCATCACAATGTCCAATGAATGCCAAAGGGGAATACCTTAAGCACAATGAGGGTCACACTTTGAAGAATATAAAAAATTGACAAAGTCATGGACTGGGAACCCATTTGATGGGAGTCGTGCTAGTCATTTGGGCACCATATTATTTTATCGCCCAGGCTTCCCAATGGCTTATAAATAGCCCATACGGGCTCCCCATTTTGAGGACGAATTTTTTAAAACTCAGATTCAAGATCTGGTCGCCCAAGTCTCTATCTGAAGTCTTATGAACCCTTATAAGGTAATTTTTTACCTAGAAGGTAATCTCTAAAGAGGAAGAATAGGGCCGAATATTTATAACTCAATAATACTTGTGCGCCTAAGTGTGCAGCCCATAAGTGAAATAAAGACACTTCCGCGCCGCCCTTCCCTATGAAGGGAACATGTACTCCACCCTATTGGATGCCTCTAAGGATAATACTATGGGCTTGTGTACAAAGTCACCCATGTATTACCTTATAGATTTTTTGTCTCCCAAGGATACCCATGTCGCGCATGTATACTTGCGTGACCAGGACTTACACGCCAGAATAATACTTGTGAGCCTCCTCCCTAGTCACCTCCTTTCCTCAAATACACCTCTCCTTTACACGATATAGCCTTAAAAACCCTCATCAAATCCATTTATGGCATGGTTTCTTTGTTGGTTTCCATAACTGAATGGAATTATATGAGAACCTCTCTCAAAACCTTGTGACATACATGCTTTATGTCACCCCGGTTAGGGGTTTACTATATAACCTCATCCTTTGAGATGAGAAGATATCTTGGTTTGGGCCTCCCTCTCAGGAGTAAGCCCCATGTTACAAGTCTCCTTAACCTAGGACTCCTTCTCAGGAGTAGGACCCAATCATAATTTCTTATGATTTGGTATTCCTTCTCAGGAATAATTCCTAATCATAAATGCCTCTCATTTTGGGCTTCCTTTTTAGGAGTAATTCCCGGGATACAATCCCAAATCTCAATAAAGTAAAAATACCTTTATGGACCCTGCTCTTGGGATTCTTTCCTAAGTCCTAGTCTTCGTTTACTTGGGCTGTCAAACATTAATAATCCCCACATCAATACTCATGATTACATCTTTTGTGGAACCATTTTCAATTATACTGATACCTCTGGTTTCTCACATCGAGCATGACTCATGTGGGATTAGAGTGTAAAAGTAATGACATCATCTCGTTTTGGGCCATTTAACTATACATATACCACATATTTCTTTTCCCGAACTACGTGGACTTTGATCTCTACATTAAAAGTAGAATATGTAGGAAGCCATTAGAAGGTTCAATCCCCTCTTTAATTAATTATTTTACATCCCATATGACGTTAAACCATATCCTTTTTATCGAACAACGTGGGTTATGCTTCCATTATAACAAGGATACGTAGGTAGCCCATCTGCAGGTAAGATCTCAATTCTGAAATAATCCATGACTTTTTGAATGAAAATAATCTTCAAGTGTCCCAATGAGTTTCTTTAAAACTAGTATGGTCATCATAATGATTAGGAGATTTTTATATAATATATTGATGGATACCATTGACTGAGAATCTCCAATACATATGTATTATTCTCTATCGATGAGGAACCTCACATAAATATAAAATATTCTCAAAATCCCATATATATCAATCATTGATTTCAAAATCTAAATGAAAACTCATTTTCATTATTGGTGAATTAATAAGGATTTTTGAACATAAATTCAATCTATAAGAGAGTCCAGGAGTAGGAAATAATTCCCCACATAATGGTGTGATGAGCCTGACCTCCCACCTTCCCGAATAATGAAAATTATCAAGCCTCATTGGTCCACAACTAATGAGAACGTACCCTTAGAACGTATGTACAAATGAATATAGAATCCTTGGGTGTTTCCGATTATACGAATAAACGCGTTTGATATCTATTGGAAAATTTTGAACCTTAAACAAACAAGGGCATCCCAATTTCCAGAAGAAACTAAAAATGGTGAACCCAACATGAATCTTTAACCATGTTAAAATAATGTTTTACTTATTTGTTAGGCCCATATTAAATTCAATATAAGGGCAAAAAAAGAAATAAACCACATAAGTGTTTGTCCAAAAGATGCAGTCTAGAAAAGACTATCCTGATTATGTCTGTTATATCAAACATGCACTCTTTTCCATGATGTCTCTACAATACAGAAATGGATTTTTTAATGTTCACACCTGTGAATTCATCAGCTTCTACTCTTGATGGATCCTCATCCACTCTGAGGAAGATATCACCTACTCAGTGTCTTCAACGTTGGGTATCAAATGCATTGGTAAGGGAATACAATCAACACGGTACCATCCCGACTCTGTAGGCTGCTTGATAATCAATCCAAGTTAATAACTAACCCTAGTATTCCGGAATATGATGAACATTGGTGAAAATGAAGGTGGTACCAACCACCATTCCCACGAGTTTCAGGTTGTTATCCACAAAATGCAACAACTAGTCCCTCTCGTATTACATGGAGGTGATTGAAGAGGTCACTCAAGGCCTTGGTTTAAGAACACATGAGTACTTCCTGGGAACTCCCACCAACAATAACTTTCAGACTCATGCGGTAGTGCACCCTCAACATGATGAGGGCATCACCTCTAGGGGTTCAGCATAGGTCCCACAGACCCGAGGACGCAAGACGGACCGTAAGATGAAAAATTCAGCCAAAAGGGAGATGGTTTTTACCTCTTCCCCCTCTAGAGAAGTCCATCAATCAAACCTGATGGCAAGAAATGAGAGGGAATATACAACTTTCCATCCGAAATTCACTACTCAATAGACACGTCTATAAGTAACACACAAATCCCGCAAGGTAATTCTGGCATTGTACTATAGGGAGGAACATACCCCTATTTATAATCACCAATTCTATAATCTGTCTAATATTCTAGTATTGATGGAAACCCATCAACCATACTAGACGACGGATAAGTGGCAGGAACAAACACCTACCAATGTTCATCAAGCCTGCCAACAGTCTCATTTGGTAGCACCCGGAGAATTCAGTCAGAAAGCTCTGACGAAAAATATGGAGCAGTCTCAACTCTCATTCCCTATGAATAAGTACTGTCAATATCTGCTGACTGGAAAAGGAGGATAGGAGCAGGCACATACACATACTCCAGACATAGAATGGATGTATATTCCAGTTCTGGTGGCTGATGTCACCATGAATATTCTGACAATGGTGAAGGAGCAGAAGAAAATCCATGCCCATATTCTGGATACCTATCGGAATATTATAACAACTTCAATGGAATCACAAGTAATGATTCATATGTATATCCCTATCAGCAGAGTGACTCATCAATATGTCACTCTAGAGCAGATACACACCTCTCTTCCATTCCCTAATGGACATGGGGCATACTCCCCTATGTCCTACAGACAGTCAAGTCGCGTACATACACCCGATTTAAATGGGCATACTCATCATAACCTAACCTTTTCTCCTGAGCAGGAACATAGACCTGCCAATTTTGAACACTTTTCTTCAATAATTTTTTTCCAAAGTGAGTAAGAAGGCGTCCACGAAAATGACCCATCCTGCATAGTTGAAAAATCAAGAGCCATTCTGCAATAAAGCCTTTATCAATGCTGGAGTTCTTGAAGATCTCAGAAAAATATCAATTGAAACTCAAGATTATACTCCCTCATTTCGAGATTCCTGCAGTAACAACAATAATTCTAAAGGTCTTTATCTGAAACATCCTCATGAAGGCTTGCTTCAAGACAATTCGGTCAATCTCGAAGTATTTTCTTTAGATCAAAGCCACAATAACCCTCTACATGGCTAGAAAACAAAGGAGAATGATGTTTCATATTTCGTTGTAACCCACAGTGGTGGTCCTACCCATGAAGATGATGAATTTAGCTGTGAAAGTCATCTCTGCAGTAGTAATTCGCATTTCCTGGAAAATTCTTCAATGGACAATGTAGTAATGAAAAATCCATCTTATCATAAGGCACTTGCAAATGAAAATCTAGTCATGTCTGATGCCTTACCACTATCAAGAGAAATAATTTTTCGATCATAATATAGCCCAGGGTGTAGGTAATTCTCCGAACCACACCTGGGTCATTCATATTTTTCTTTTTGAAATTAATTCTCTACCAATCTTGTTGAATCTGATGAAGCAACAATGAATCACCATTTTTGGTCAAATATGGTAGAATAATCTGCATCGAATAACAAATAGGAAGTACTGAATATATGAAAACAACTGGTGAAAGGTTAAATTCCAATCATGTTTTGGCCTTTGGCTGACACTCAGTATGATATTCCATAAATGTTGACACAATATATTATTCATGATATCCATCTCAACATATGGAAAAATAATTTGCAATTAAAAAAGAGAAAATATTATCTTATGATGAATATAAAAATATTTTCAAGATAATAGAAGGATTTAAACGTCAAATTGAATTGGCATATCTCTCAGTTTCCCAACATCCATAAGATGAAAGGAAGTATGGAGCCCTTCAGCGTTCATTCCTTGGCGCGTTTAAAAGGTTGTGCCAATTAATTACCAATGCCCCTTCTGGTATTCATATCAGGGGATGGAGTGTTCATGGATAATTGCATTTCAGTATGCTCTCTAGTCAACAATGACATCCAATTGTGGTCTCATGAATTGTTATTTCCCATGGAAGGCCAAATTTAACCGGTTTTTGTGTAATCAAAGGCTTTCCTAAGAACATGCCTCAACTAGTTCTTCCCAATGTAAGGAATATAAATAAAAATTTGATGAATTACTCTTGCATCAAGAAAATGAGAATATCAAACATTATTCTCATTTATGGAATTCACATCATCAGGTGATAGAGGTGTCAGAAATAATCCAACGGTCATCTATGCTAGGTGATTTGAGTGGATGTAGGTTGATGCATCTGGCCAATTTCTCGACTAAATTCCACAAAATCAGGAGGGATTTTAAGAATGTTTCATATGTAGCAGCTCAATATCCACCTCTACTTGCTAATATGGTAACTCTTTTAGTCCAACCCTTGGAATCAATATATAGGAATCAAGGATTTGAGCAGGAAAAATAGGGAGAACACCAATCCCCCAGATAAGGGACTCTATCAAATTATGAATCCCTCTTTCAACAGATGCCAGTCTTCTCTCGATTAGGGATGAATCCACAAGTGGAACGCAGAGACGAATTATTAGGAGATTTACTCCAAATTATGGGTCATCAATAAGTTCCTAAGGTATCAAACCAACAAAAGGAAATGTCTCATAAATCACATAGAGGAAGACATTATCGCAGAAGCACTAACAAAAGGGTAGCAATGTGTTATGTATCGATACATTTCATCAATTCCATTGTCACTAATACCCTAGAACCTGAGGCTCACTCAGAGGGATCAGATGAAGAAGATCATGTCAAAGAGGCTATAGACACAGAAATGAATGAAGGAGGTGTGCATTCTAGAAGATAGAGAGTTTCCCAGGGGCAAGGCATTCCTTTAGGCAATTCCCTTCCGTACTCCAAAAATGAAGATACCAAGGAGAAGGGTAAAAGTCAGGTTACATTACACCCTTCCTCTGGAGAAGTCCAATCACAATCATTAGAGGAAAGGATCACACAACAAGAATAAGAAATGAAAGAACAAAAGAGGTTAAATATGGAACTACATCAAGGTAGTCTTCGTCCTAAGCATGCTAGAGTTAATCAATCAAGGGAACTTGTTGCAGCTACTCGGATGGATTATGAATATCCCTCTTTACAAGTACACCCTCACCGGTCCAATACTACAGGTCATATGGAACAACAACCAGCAATACTACCATTAGTGGTAGTCCAGGTCGCCAAACCTGTCCAATCTCCATTTATTGAACCTGCTCTAGTCCAAGCTCAAGCAGATGATTTTAAAAAATTAATGACCACCATTGAGTCATTAATAGCTTAGTTGGGAGCTATGGAAGGAAATCGTGCACAAATTAAACAAGAAAAAAGAGCTTACCCTGAATGGGTGGATGCAATTCCTCCCCCATCAAATTTTTCGAGTTCCACATTCCCAATTTAAAATGGTTCGAGAGATCCAGAACAACACTTAATTTTTTTTCTCATTCTGATCCTATGAGGGGAACACTTCAACAACAAGAAGTAGTTAAACTCATGTGTTTTTTATAATCATTACAAGGACCTGCTTTTGTCTGGTATTCAAGTTTCCAATCCCAGTCAATTACTGGGTGGAATGTTCTCCGTCAATGGTTCCTTCTACAATTCATCTCAACATGCCAAAAACCACAATAGTCAATCTTAAAAATTGTATGCAAATAATTTATAAAAGGTTTTTACATTTCATTACTCAATGGAAGGGATTAACATATTCAATAAGCTTATAACTCCCCCAAGAAGAATTTATGCCAATCTATGTGGAAAATCTGTGTGATGAATTACACTCACCGTTGATCCCCGTGAAATAAAAAGTAGGGTTTGAGACCTTGATTCAATCACTCAGAAGATCTAAGACTCTCTTAAAATGACTAAGTCTAAAACTTGGGTAATTCCATCAGTTCCAGGAAGGAGAATAGGGAAGGATTATACTGCTACAGTTACACTTAATCAAGATCATATACCTGCTTCCACTACAAAACCTTCACCATATTGAAGGGATCCACCAACTAAGTGTCAACAACAATGGCTTCCTTTTCATGATGATCAATGAGATCAAAGGAGGAAATAATTTGAAGGTATGAAGAACAATATTTACTCTTTCTAGAATGTATAAGTTCTGGGTTACTTCATCTCAGCTCTGTAAAACAACATGGTTCAGTTGCCAAGTCCCAGAAGGCCGAACATGGAAGGGGATGAAGGCCTCCCCAATTATTTCCCATTTCACTAGATGTTGGGGCATCCCATTCAGGAGTGTTTTGACTCCAAATACCCCCTTTAAAAGATGGCGGATTCTAGACAGGTAAAACCGAATGGTTCTTCAGCCCAGGTAAAAAGTCTTACTGGTACTGATCCAGAGGAAGAAGGCGAGTGACATGAAGTCAAAAGTAAAAATGCACAAAAATATGATGATTGGATGGTCAAGAAAACGATCAACCGAACTCATGAAATTTAACAAACATGATTGAATCAACAAATCTTGTCTACTTCAGTGAATGCCACAGCAAAACCACCTTCATTAGAAGGAATGTATTCAACGGAGAAGTGAAATGTGAAGAAAGAAGAGCAGTTATAAGAAGATGAGTTTGTGTCAAAGCCTAAATTTTATTTGACTTTGGCAGATTTTATTCCATCTTCTTCAAAAGTATAGGCACCGTACCACCAAACGACACAACCTGAACAGGATAATCAGGAAGAATCTTCATCAGATGAAGAATTTATCTTTCATTCTGCTAATATGATTCATTAGACATATCCTTATGCCAATGAAAGTATAAATTATGATGAGCCAAAGTTACCTATATCTAATAGAGTAATTAGAATAAGAGACAAGGTTCTAGGATATAGGGGAAGATGTGGATATTCCAAAAGCCATTATTTCAATAATACACCTGCTAGAACTGTATATGCGGAATAAACTCATGGAATAGCCCTTCAGCAGGATCAATAGGAACAAGAATGTTCTTCCAAACATGGAAGATTTGGTCCTGGTGTAGTTATATTTGAGGATCAGTTCGTGGTTACACCATATTCCTCTTAGCAAATAAATAGTCCTAGTCAGTCTAATCTGTTGAAGCAAGGAGTATTACCAACTCCTTCCCCGATACAAGATGCATTGACTTCCACAACATCAACTTCTAAGGAACCTGCAAAATCACATTTTCATGATTGGAAACTCAGACCTTTGGACCAAAAGGATGATGTATTAAAACATTTGTCCCAAATACCGGCCATGTTATCAATTCTGGATGCCCTGAATCTATCAAAAGATCTTCAGGAGGAACTTATTGAGGCTTTTTCAAGTCCTCAAAAATTCAAAATGCAAATTTCTAAGGCTGAGGATTACCGTATAGAGAATCATCCTACTGAATTCCATTCATTGATATCTTTTACAGATGAAGATGAAGATGATGTTGTACATGGACATATCATACCTTTGTATTTATCAGGAAAAGTCATTGATATATATATCTGATGAGCTTTCATTGAAAATGGCTCAAGAGCCATTCTCATTCCAATTCGTACACTTCATCGATTGGGCCTCACTAAATCTGAATTATCACCATATACATTGATGTTTCAAGGATTCAGTAATAATGAACAAGAACCTCTAGGTGATATTACAAACAGAATTCAGTTTTCATACCTTGTATCTAATTCAGACTTCATGTTTGTTCATCAGGACACAACCTTCAACATTTTTCTTAGAAGTCCATGGTTACATCAACATGTGGTCGTACCTTCTTCCTACCATCAATGTCTCAATTATTGTTTCAATTGTAAAATTGGGACATTGTATGGTGACTAAGCCCTATTCAAATCATGTGAATCTCAATACATTGAGGTAGAATTTTATCACATGGAGGGAAAGAATAAATCCATGGCAAAGAAGGTCATCAAAATTAATACCCCATATGGTTTGGGAAAGATTCCAGTAAACCCATTAATACATGTTAGTACAGATTATGTGTTTCTTATCAGTCAAATTTACGGGATAGACCCAAATCCAAACACTCTTATAGAATCTTCCTTATTGTCAGTTACGAAAATCGAGCCAGGATGCATGGGAGAATTTGTTGATTTCCCAGTAGTGATGAAAGATTAAATGGAGATGTGTTCATTTGATCCACTGAAATCCATTAATTCTATACTTGATCAACCATATCAGAAGAAGATATATCAATAACAAGGGAAAATAATGATGTCAATTCTCAATCCATCATCTCCTCTCTATCACCTCAGAAAGACCCTTCATCATCACTAGGGTTAGAAGTGGTAGCCTCTTCTTGAAGATGTTCAAGTTTTAATTTCAGCCATGACCATAGAAGGTCTGATTCGCTATCTACTATGAATTTAGAAACAGAGGAAGTAACACATATTGAAGAACAAGAGGAAGATCTTGGAGATGCTCCTCCAGCATTTGAAGAGGGAATCTCTACCACTGTGGATGAACTCATAGAATTAAATCTGGGTACAAAACAAGATCCATGACCCACATTAATTAGTGCAGACATGAATCCTTAAGATTATGAAATGTATAATTCATTTATTTTGAAAAATCAAGATGTATTTTCTTGGAATTAGATAGAAATTCCAGGTTTTTGATCCCGATGAAGCCACTTATTTTTTGGGTTTTCCAGAAGAACATCGAAGATTCAATCAAGTCGTAAGAAGAACACACCCAACTTATGCCTCCAAAATTGAAGATGAATTTGATAAGATTATCAAGGATAAATTCATCAATGATGTTAAATATCCTAAAAGGATGGATAATATGGTCCCTGTGAAAAAGAATAATGGACAAACTAGAGTTTCATTGACTTCAGAGATCGTAATCTTCATTGTCCTGAAAATGATTTTCCATTTCCTATCACAGAACTCTAAATTGAACCAACTACTAGATACAAAGCCCTTCCCGTCCTGGATGGTTATTCTAGGTACAATAAAATACGAATGGCCCTAGAGGATGAGGAGTCTATAACGTTTAGAGATCCTCAAGGTGTGTCATGCTATCGGTTATTTCTGTTTGGCCGGAAAAATTTTGGTCTAACGTATCAACGTGACATGCACCATATCATTAAACCCTATATAGGGAAATTTTTTGATTGTTATATTGATGATTTGGTGGTTAAATTCATAAAACATTCTAATCACTTGCCCGATCTTGAAATCATATTCAACAATCTATGAGAACACAATTTGAAGATGAAGCCATTGAATTGTGCTTTCAGGGTAACCTCATGAAAATTTCTTGGCATTATTGTATGCCATCTTGGTATTGAAGATGATCCTGAGAAGAAAAAATAAATACTTGGTATGCCACCTCCTATAAATTTTAATGAATTAAGAGGACTTCAAGTACACTTGGCATATATTTGTCATTTCATTGCCTATTTGGAAGACATGTGTTTACCCATCACGAAATTAATTAAGAAGGGAGTCATCTACCAGTGGACTGAAGAATGTAAAGAAGCATACTAGATTATCAAGAGATATCTCTTGAGTCTCCTGGTATTAATGCCACCTGTTGAAGTAAGACCACTTATTCTCTATGTGGCAGCATTAGAGCGATTATTAGGTGCTTTCAATTCCCTAAATAATGTTGCTGGGAATGAAAAAAAAACATTTATTATCTCATTCAGACTATGCATGAAGAAGAATCCTTATATTAATGTATTGAAAAGTGATGCCTAGCATTATTCTTTGCAGTTTAGAAATTGAGACACTACGTGAAACATCATGAAGTCTAATTGGTATCTCACAATAACCCACTCAAATTTATCCTTAGACATCCAATGCTTACAGGACGTCTGGAAAGGTGGGAAGTTATTTTGAAGGAGTTTGATATCCAGTATGAGTCTAAAAAGGCAGTAATGGGATAAGATCTGGATGATTTCCTTGCTGAAAATCCATCTTTTGAAGATACATCTTTAAATATTGAACTTCCTGAGGAGGAAGCCTTTTCTATTCAAGATAATCCACAAACATGGGAAATTTAATTTGATGGTGCCTCCAGAAGTCCAACAAGGAAGAAAATTGAAGATCCTAAATTCAACAATGTTGGGTTTGGAATCATGCTTATTTCCGCTAAAAAGGTAGTTCTACCCTATTCATTCTTATATTTGTAAGGCGGTACAAATAATGAAGTTTTATATCACACTCTCATCACATGCTTGTAATTGGCGCTTCAGGCACATGTGAATCACTTGAGGGTAAAAGGTGATTCAAATTTTGTAATCAAACAAATCAATGTGGATTATGCCATCAAAATAGAAGAGTTAATACCTTTGTGTGATTATGTCAGAGAGTTAATGGAGGAATTTCTCTTTGAACCGACATTTTCTTATGTCTTGCGATCACAAAATGCTCAAGCTGATGCAAAGGTTAATATAGCTACAGCCCTGGTAGATCCAAATCGGGACAAAACAATATTCCGTATTGACCACCGTCACGTAGTTTCACATTTTGTTCAAATCATAATGGTGGAAATCAATAAAATAAGTCCCATTCCTGAACCGTTTGGTCATACTGTAGGATGGACGAAACCTATCAGAGAATACCTTCAAAATGGAACACTCCCACCTGATAGAGCCGAGGAAGAACTTTTCTGGAGACATGTGGTCAATTTTACTATTTATGATAGCTAAAATCACCAAAACAATTATCTACAAGTCAGGTTTTGATGAAATTATCTTTAGATGTATTGATGGTGAAGAGGAAATGGCTGTCATGAATGACGTACATGGAAGAGTTTGTGGTGCCCACCAATCTGGACATAGACTTTCTAGTAAAATTCGAAGGCTTGTATACTTGAGGCCTTCAATGATTCATGTTTGTGTTGATTTCACCTAGAAGTGACATTCTATCCACGTATGTGAAAAATTCATTCATCTACACCCATATTTGGTTCATACAGCTAAATACTCATGGCTATTTGCCACATGGGGAATGGATGTAGTAGGACCATATCCTCCTAATACATCCATGCGGTTTAAGTATATTCTTATTGCTGCTGACTTCTTTTCCAAATGGGAAGAAGAAATAACTCTCAATTAAGATAGTTTTTAAGTCATTGTTAGCTTCGTAATGACTAACATAATTACCGGATATGGTGTCCCTCATACCATATTGATAGACAATGGAACCAACTTTTGTTCATCCTTGGTGAGAAAGTTGTATCAAGAATACAACATCAAATCGAACCATCAATCCCGGTATCATGTTGTATCCAATGTCTAAATATAATACTTCAATAAGAATATTTCAAAAATACTGAAAAATATGGTGGATAAAGATATGAAATCTTGCCCTGATAAACGCTTTCATGCTTTATGGGCTTATCGGACCACCTCCCGCACTGCTACGCGGTCAAATCCATATTCACTGGTATATGGAACATAAGCAATCTTTCCCATTGAAGTTCAATTTCCTTCACTCAGGGAATCCATTTGGGATCATTCATCCATAGATGAACTATCTCAGAATCGATTTGATGAATTGGACTGATTAGATGAAAAAAGATTGTGCACCCTTTGCCACATGGAAGTATATCAGAATAGAATATCACGAGCATTCAATAAAAAAGTTCGTCTTTGTTCATTCATTCAAAGAGAATGGGTATTGGTCCTCAATACTCCAATGATACTAGGAATGAAACCTCCAAAGCTTGAACCAATGTGGGAAGGACCTTATTCAATACATACGGTATATTCCAATGGAGCTTATTATTTAATCTCAATCGATGGAGAAATCATTACAACTCCAACCAATACATGATTCTTGAAGAAGTATTTTTTGTACACAAATACACTCTTTAGTCCTCACTGCATGACTTTAAACTGTATGGTCCCTTTTTTCCATGCTGCAGGACTTTAAACTGTGTAGCCCCACTATCGTCCAACATGACTTTAAAATGTGTCCCCTTTGTCGTCAAACATGACGTTAAACTGTTCTTCTGAGCTGCAAGATGTTAAATTTACAAGCACCCCATGTGTGTGACACATGACATTTAAACTGTGAAAGAGTATCTTATACATCCTGAATGACATTAAACTGTGCATCGTTAGGGTTTTTGTTACCTCTTGTTTCTGACATTGAGCATGACTCACGTGAGCTTAGAGTAAGCTTCAACCATAACACCCTCTTTGAGATGCTATCCAAAATGAAGTCCCAACACCATATTATGGTTGTCCTAATGTAAAGATTGATCACTAATTAATTCCCAATGGATCTAACAAACTTTGATCCTTGCCTTTTAGGTTGGGTACGTAGGCAACCTCCAGAGGTTCAAGCCCCAAACCAATATCTTCACATCAGTTAACCTCCATCTTATACGATGTTGATCCGTGAACCCCCCCAGAAACAAATATATTCACGTTGGTTCATCATTGTCCTTGCTATATGACGTTAGAATATTCAGTCCCCCATTGTCCTCACTACAATACAATTAACTGTATAGCAATACGTCCAAGCTACTTGACACTAAACTATGTTGCACCGGTCCATGCATATGACCTTAAACTATTTTCACTTTTGTCCAGTATGCCAATAAACAACAAGAGTCTCTAACACCCTCACCTGATAGGGAATCATTCTTTAAATTGATCTCCCATCATGTTATATTCCAAGGACTACATGCATACATGGAAATAACCAAACCTTTAATCTTGGATCCGTCCTTCATTGCACGAAATCCCCCTTTCACCATTCACATGTACGAACCAAATCTATACAGAGGGTATTTAAAGAACTATGTATACCTTGATTCCCATACTTATAGGATACGTAGGAACATTTGATCATCCTTAGAACCCACCCCAAGACTTTGGGCCTAACCCCAAACTCCACTTTCAGTCCATTGGCTGAAAAGTCCCCCTGTGAGCACATGAATGTGGTATGAAAACCCTAGCCTTTATTCCCATAAGGTTTATAACAAACACACAATGTGTCTCCATCATTATGGTCCAAACTCTATGACCCTAATCTGATATCTACTACTCTCTTGTACAACATGATGTTAAACAGTAATTCAAGAACAATGTATGGCTTGGTTCTCATCCTAATGAGATATGTAGTGAGGTCCAACAACTCAATTAAGGACCAAACCACAACATGATTATGGTCAGCATTGATCTATGTATATCCATCATGCATTAGAAAATACCAATTTTTATGTGTCATACTCCTAACCTTAAATACTTCCACACCTCCATAACCCTTTTCATGAATTATGGACACAAAATGTCTATTACCCAGGAATTCTTTTTCTTTACGATGCAGCACATGCCTTTAGGCAGCCTTGCACAAGTAGTCTACATAACAAACCTGTCAGCCAAAAAATTCTATTATTGGACTATGCATCCAATTCCCTTAAGTGGCCCTACATAATTCAAACCCCTAATGGGTTTTCCAAATAGTGGTAACTTTATTCTTTTGGGGAAAACCACTTTTGTCCTTTTTTATCTTAATGACGATATTTAGGGATCCATAATAACATCCATTGTTAACATATTTTTCCCATAATATTTTTCATGATCTGAAAGTATTAATGTCTATGGTTTATATTTCCCTTCCCCACGTTTGGGTCAAACCTTCGTAGGAGTGACATTCATTTAATTTTTTTTCAATATTGATTGGTAATATCCTCTCGATATTCAAGTTCCTCTCTTCATATAGCAGAATTTGTGCTTCAAAAAATATTAATCTCCATAAATTTACACTACCTTTTATCAATAGAAATGTAAATTTTCTGAGAGTTCTTTTTCCTTACTATGCAGCACTTTCCCCTAGGTGTCCTTGAATAAATAGTCTACATAACAGACCTGTCAGCCAAAAGAAGCTATTATTTGACTATGATGCCAATGTCCTTATGTGTCCCTACATAATTCAACCCCCTAATGGGTTTTCCAAATAGTTTTAACTTAACTCGTAGGAAATACTACCTCTAATGCATTTTGTCCTTTTTTCATATCATCTCTTAGACTCCAAATTTCATAAGTTATAGTTCACATTTCCCCCCATACATGAATGTGGTAAAATGTTTTCAAACAAATTATCAAGGAATTGAGTCAATATTAATCCATTCGGTCAGAGATATTCGACATTAAACATTAGTCATTTTTATGTCTTACATGCTTGACATTAAACTACCAACAAAGGAAAGGGTAATGATTAAATTGGGAACTTGTAAAAAGAACATTGACCAAAAGTTAGGTCCCAGCTCGCTAAACGTACATATTGCATTATTTAGGAAATATTGAGCAACAAAATATGCAACATTAGTGGGGTTGTTTGTATAATCCAATAAAAAATCAAACTATGCATACTAGGACAATTAGATTAGGTAAAAATAAAAATATAATATATAATAATTATGAAGAGAATGCTGGCCCAAATGATGGAAGATGAAATGTCTTTTTCATTGATGCCCAGATTAGAAGAACATCCATAGATTGGAGTATCATATCTTTTTCATGAATTACAAGAGGCCTTCAACATACCTTTTCATTTGATTTACGAAATCCCAAGTTTATCGGCATCAACTTGATGTTCAGTAACTCGACCAGATTCACCCTTTTCAGCTTGATGGAGTGCTTTCTTTTCATTTGTGATAGCTTTCATACCATTAGTTAGGACTCATTCCAATGAATTGTTAAGGTGGTCAAGTTCCCCAGTAATGACATATAACTGTTGCTAAAGATTCATCTGTTGGACAACATTCTACTTGATTTTATGCTTCATCTCCTTCAGCTTTGTAGCATGATCAGCCTCACCTCGGGACACCGCATCCTTGAATTTTCCAATATTGGTCAGCAGCCACGCTCTGGTCCGATCATGATGGAACCTTTTCTCATGCTCCCTCCTTAAGATTACTTGTTTCACCGTGGTATGGATCACTTGATATCCAAAACCACCATGTACCAGAATAACGAACATGGATGAAATTCGTGGGATCTTAGATGATAGCTATTCAAGAAGAACTTCAGATATGATCTTCCATACATTCTATCATGTCTTGCGACGTGAGAATTAGAGCACCTTTTTCAGTTCTGGGTCTGATTCAGCAACACGATCACATGGGGGGAATATTTTCTAGGATTAATGCACATAAGGAAGTGCCATTTTCTGCTCCTTCCCCCCTATCCCTTGGTATATCACATCATACTCTTGTTGGGGCTAAGGCTGAGGCTTCACCTCAAGATCTAGCCATTATAATTGAAGGCCCTGCATATTCAATTGAAAGCTTAGGTTAGTTCCAAAGGATAAAAAAGTTGATTGTCTATCTTGAAAAATAAGTACAGTCACAAATATTATTATCTTTTACAAAACGGGAGATCAACATCATGAGAAGAATCCTCCCCGTCTTTCCTAGCTTAAATAGGATTTTCAAGATGGATTTTAGGAAGCTCTGCTAGGTTATGCTCTACTTGAGCTAGATCCTCTGTAATGATAGGGTTGTCTCTACCCCCTTCAGGCATTAGAAGATCGGTAGCTTGCTCAGACGGAATTTCACATTTCAACCAATCATGGTCAGATATGTAATAAACAATTTTAATAGGACGAATGATAAAACTCACATCTAAATTCATCTAAATCATATGGTAATTTAACATGATCTAAAATTTCTTCAAAAGACAAGAATTGTTTCATGATTTCATCCAAGTGATATCTCAGATTCATGGTTATTAACAGTAGTGGGAGAATTTGATGGGACATTTTGGTGACCCTCCTCCTATGACCTCCGAACCCAAATAGCTTCCTCAGAGAAAATTGTAGTGTCATTTGCAGTGGTCGCCAAATTTTCTGGTGCAGGTGTTGAACCTAAAGCATCATAGAATGAACATCAGTTGTTGTCTTCATTCAACTTTCTATAAAGTATTGTTAATTTACCAGAAACAGGCTCTTCTCTCCTTGTCGTAGCAACAGAAGCAGTACTTAGAACAGAAGTATCCACTTCTTCTCTCCTCATTTCTTCAGGAGTAGCCATGTCAGCCTGAATTTTTGACTGTTCACCAGCACCATCTGTCGTCCTCATAGGACAGTTAGTCCTATCCCACAGAGGGTAAATCGAAGAATCCCCTACAATACGAAGAAGTATGAGCAATCTTTTCATGAGTTAGGATTCATGACTATCCGAAGGACATACCACTACTGATGAAATGTCGAGATATGGAATTCTTCCTTCAATTCCTTTTCTTCATTCACATTTTGGGTGTGTTGACATCATCACCTCCAAATACATGTATTAGAGAGTGAAAATAACTTTCTAGCTCCTCATCCATCGCATTCCGGCCTGGAGATACCTCACCCAGCTCATAAGGGGATTCAGGGGCTCCTCTAGTGGTGCCACCAGGGTTGTATTGCGGTGAGAGGACCTCAATAGTTACATTCTTAATAAGATTCAGGATGAAGAAATTAATTTCCATTAATAACAACAATATTAATGAAATTATGTTGCAAAACAAATAAGGAAAGAAAATTACATCCACAGGAGCCACGTAATCATGCCACTCCTTGTCTACGTAAGCACAAATCACCTCAGTGGTTCCACGATTCATAAATTACTTCACCCTATAGGTAATATGAATGGAATCTTCAGTGGAATATATGGGCATTTCTAGCTCCCTAATAAAATAGCGCACTTCATCGGGGTTATCCTAGAAGGAGATATCAGCAGAATCCTGGAGATTCCTCACTACAGGGATCGTAGCCCTTCACATAAGTCCATCCATGATGTTTTAGCTTCACAATATAAACTCCTACATGTCTAGACAGCCTCTAGTCATAAATATTCAGCATGTTCACCAGAAGGCTTTGATGAGGGTCCTACAATCTTGGACTTCAACTTCTTCCCATCTCATACAATCATATATAACGGATAAGAAAATGAAACTTGTTTCTCTATAAAATAATGGAAACTGAATTTCCTCAATGATATAACACACCTGGAGTCTATGGAGTAGGTATCTTGAATATGAAAGGAGGATTATATCTGGCATGAGGCCACTTTGACACATGTCGCGCCTCATCATCCCCATCCTGGGAATCCAGTGAATTAGCCCCGGGTGAGGAACCCAATTAATCAGCTCCGGGAGAGGAAGGCTCACCTTCCAGATGAAGGGTTTCTATCCTGACGTTTATCTCTTTTTTCCCCACACCAAGGACCAGATGATTCAGTGACCCTTTAGGGTATGATACTTTCATGTTATCAGCATACCATTTACTCAATTGACTCGCCGCACCAGCAACTGGTAGATCAAACACTGCCCCATTTTTCTCTATAGCTAATCGCAATCATAGTTTTTGGGAAACCATTGGATGCTTTTATGATATGAAATGCACGAAATGGGATATAAAAATATACTACCGACTTTTTAATTGGCGTGCGAATCTATATAGAGAATAGGCCTTGCATATAATTTCTTCATCAATTTTGGTGGCCAATACACCATCTCTGTAAGCCAGCATATAAGAACTCAATTACAGTCTTGTTGTTCCATATTCAAAAAACCGCGCAGTTTGTGGGTTTCCAAAATGAAAGAAATGAACTTCCTTGAACATGCTCAGCCTCACCTTCAGATCATAAGAATTGAGGGACAAAAGAGAAATTCTAGAAAATGCCTGTATCGATGGCCTAAAAGAACTTCCAGGAACCTGTACTCCGCTATGTACAGTGTATGTCCTTATGTGAGTGGTGATCCATCCCCATGAAACATGGAATGGTCCCACTATTCTCAAATGAGACTTACCCATATAAACATGGAGTATTCTCCTGTGAATCTTCTCCAAAATTAGTGTGGCCAACCCAACCATTTTTCTCCCATCCAACTTGGCAGCAACAATGAAGGTCCCTGGCCTGATGCCTCCCTTCGAATCTCTAACTGGTAGAAGATAAACACTGATATGTGATGATAAAAATCCCTTTATATTGTTCTTATCTGGGATTCATTAAACTAATTCATTCCCACACATTTCAAACTCTCCCACTTCCAAAGATGGCTAGAATGTGCCAGGAGCACCTCTCTTCTCTGTTTTGGGGAATCTTGTAGGAAAAGTATAGGTGGTACCCTTCTCTTTCATATTTATAAGAAACATATCCATCCACTCCTCTTGATTAATATCCTTTCTAGAATGAGTTTTGGTGGACTTTTATTTCTTGAGCTGGTGGAAAATGTTCAATAACTCTCGAGCCATAGCTGGAGTCTAATCTAAATCATTCCAGGTCACCTTGGGTGGATGAATTCGTCACACATATCTCTCAAAATTTGAGCCCCCGAGATCTTGTAGACATTCCACAAGCTAATGCCTACTTCTACATGATTTAGATGGAATGAATTAGTTTTCAGAATCCAGAGGTTGATTAGCTCTGGAACAAAATTATCATTTCTGTAGAAATATGTCTGCCCAGCCCAGATGACTTCATATATTGTGACTCTGTTTAGATCCTCGACAATCCTTGCATAGGTTTGTCTCACCCAATATTCCCACATCCATGTCAGCTTCACACCTCCTCTGGGATGTAAATCCCAACTCTTTTTCCATCTCATGGATTGATCCATCTGAGAATTTCGGAAAATAGAGGGACAACAATGCAGATGCAGCTCAGGCATGTGAGGCTTAAGATCTTAAGTACATGGGCTATGATGCATTATGTATGCCTTCTCCAATGTTCCAACCTTGAAAAATGATCCTACAATTGAGACATTTTCTGAAGAGAAATTGGTGTAATTCTGAAACCAGGAATGAGGAATATAATTCTTTGCATCTGTAACGTTGACTCCTTCTAGATGACCATGGCCATAAAAAGGTATGTTGATGCTCTATGGGAAATTGACATGATATTTCTTCAAATAAGTTACAAAATCAAGGATTGTGCTATCACAGATATCATAATAGTCCAGGCCAATGATGTTCATCATATCATCTATTCAATTGATGGCCAACTCATCAGTTGACCCAATTCATCTGCGAGACATTAAATGTTTATAAGGATCAAACTGTTAACTTTTAAGTAAGTATGTTTTTATGAAATAATTGTGAAAAAAATGTCCAAGGCATTTAAGGGGTGCAAGTCATGTTGCAGAAGTCATTCCGCACAACTATTTACGTGCTTGTCCAAAACCTTACTGATGTAGCAGTACACAAAGAAAAGTGTTAAACTGGTGAAATGAGGACACTTGTGCGACAAGAGGTGAAATTCATTGAATGAAGGATGGTTTGTGCGAAGAAACTCCTATATATATAGGCAATCCCACAAACCTGTGCACCAGAACATGCATGCCCGAACCTGCGTGCCAACATCTATGTGTCGCTGAACCCCTATTTCTCATTTTCCTCAGAGTCAAATCTGCTTTCCTTTTTCGAATCCAACTCTGAGGGGGGATTTTTCCTGACACTCCATTCCATCACAAAGTCCAACGAATGGAAAAGGGGAATACCTTAAGCACAATGAGGGTCACCCTTTTATGAATATAAAAAATAGACTATGTCATGGACCAGGAAACCATTTAATGGGAGTCACGCAAGTTTCCTGCGTGTCACTCAAGTCACTTGCACACCACCAATGGGTTGTTCAAGTCAATTGCGCACCCTATTATTTTTTCACCCAAGGTTCCCAGTGGCCTATAAATTTCCCATGTGGTCCCCCCATTTCAAGGAATAATTTTCTAAAACTCAGATTAAAGCTCCGGTCACCCAAGTCTCTATCTGAATTCTTCCGAACACTTCTAAGGTAAATTTTTACCTAGGAGGGATGCTCTAAAAAGGATGAACAATGAAAAAGTATTATAAGTCATTAATACATACACGCCTAATTATCCATCACTTATGGGAAATAAAGACACTTGTGCGCCACCCTTCTCTCTCAACGGAACTTGTGTGCCACCCTTTTGGAAGCCTCTAGGGATAATACTAAGGGCTTGAGTTCAAAGTATCCCAAGTATTACCCTATAGATTCTTCGTAGCCCATGGTGACTCATGTCGCCCAAGTATAATTGCATGACCGAGACTTGTGCGCTAGAAAAATAATTATGAGCCTCCTTCCTAGTCACCTCCTTTCCTAAAATCCACCTATCCTCTTCATGATGTAGCCTCCAAAACCCTCTTCAAATCCATTTATGGAATGGTTCCTTTTTTGGATTCCTTTTCTGAAAGGAATTCTGTAGGAACGTCTCTCAAAACCTTGTGACATACAATCATTATGTCACCTCGGATAGGGGTTTACTATATAACCTCATCTTTGGAAATGAGAAGATCTCTTGGTTTGAGACTCCTTCTCAAGAGTATGCCCCATGTTAAAAGACTCCTTAACCTGGGTTTCCATCTCAGGAGTAAGCCCCAATCATAATCTCTTTTGATTTTGGATTCCATCTCAAGAATAAGATGCAATCATAAATCCCTTTCAAGTAGGGATTCATTTTAAGGAGTAAGTCCAAGTTTAAAATTCCAAATCTCCATAAAGTAAAAATACCAGTATGGAACCTTCTCTTGGGCTTCTTTCCTATGTCCTGGTCTTCATTTACTTAGGACGTCATATATACGTATGCCCCAAATCATTTCTCATGACTTCATATTTTGTGGCAACATTGTCACGTTTATTGATACCTCTTGTTTCTCACACCGAGCATGACTCACATGGTATTAGAGTTTAAAAGTAATCAAGAGATCTCCTTTTGGTCCATTTAACTATGCATTAACCCCATACTTCATTGCCCAAACTATGTGGACTTTGATCTCTCCCATAATATTAGAGTACGTAGGAAGCCTTTATAAGGTTAAATCCCATCTTTCATTAATTATTTTCTGTCCCATATGATGTTAAAGTATATACTTTATATTGAACTACGTAGTTTCTGATTCCTTTTTAACAGGGATACGTTTGTAGACCATATGCGTGTACGAACCCATCTCTGAAATAATCATTGTCTTTAAGAATGGATTTAAAATTTAAGTGCCCCACTGATTTGTTTTAAAACTAGTATTGTCATCAAAATGATCAGGAGATTTTTATATAACATATTGATGGATACCATTGAATAATAATATTTAATACATACAGATGATTCTCTCTAGATGAAGAACCTCAAATACATATAAAATATTCTCTAAATCACATACATATCAATAATTGTTTTCCAAATATATGGGAAAACACATTTTCATGCTTGGTGAATAAATAAGGATTCATGAACATAACATAAATATCTAATAGAGTCCCAGAGTAGGCAATATTTCCCCTCAAAAATGTGTGATGAGAATAAAACATCATCCTCTCGACCAATTCAAATTCTCAAGCCACATTGGTCTACAACTAATGAGCACCTACCTTTGGAATGTATGTACAAATGGATATAGAATCATTGGTTGTTTTTGTTTCTCAGGAAAAAACAGTTAGAAATCGATTGGAAATGTTTGAACATTAATCAAACAAGGTCATCACCATTTTCAGAAGAAACAGGTGTACAACAATGACGTCTGTCTCAATAATAGTAAATTCAGATGTAGTCCCTTACTACATACTATCTTTTGAATCATAAGCCCCATGAAAATGGTAACCTAAAAATAAAAATTATATAAAATTATGATAAAATAATTTTTGATATAATATATAATAATAGGGCAGTAGATCTGCCACAAAAATAAGTAATTTCTGGAAATAGTGTATTCCCCAGAAACAAATTTAGACACAAATACATTACATTGCAATTCTTTTTCAAGTGAACATCCTTTAACAAAATTTATAATAGTTTTAAAAATGTAACTATCATATTACAGAATCATAGAAATATTTATAATATCATATATTTTCTCATTATAATATACTACTACCAACTTTTTTATAACTGTTCATTACTTTCAGTATTTTGGTTATTAATTTTCTTGATTTTGAGTATGTTTTGACTAGTAACTTTTATTTCCAATCAATTTTTTCATGGTTTCATCATCTCTAGAATAAAAACCCTGATAAAAATATCATATATATTAATTATATATGTATTTATACTAGTCCATAATATTTGGATATTAGATATTAAATGCACCATTTAGAAACATTGTAGGTCGTACAGATGTAGGAACTCTACTTCCATTTCCTTATCATATTTAGGAGAATAAAAAGTAAATGATTTATATTTATTTCGTAATTATAGTAAAATTATTATGTCATATATATATCATAGTTCTATTAAAACCATGTATTATTAATTTCATGTATAGAATGAATGAATCACATCACAACGAGGATGTGGTAGTCCACACTTTTACAAATGATGTTTTCATATTCTCAAAAAAGATATATAAAAATGGATTGTGCTTTATAAAAAACTACAGAAGAAAAAATAAATTATAAATATCACACACCCAAACAGAGATATAAATATATATTATAAACATGTTTTACTTTATAATTCAATACATAAGGGGAGGTAATGAAATAACGAACCATCATCATTTTGTGAGGCGGTTGTGAGGTGTACACTGAAATCATAAGATCATTACCCATTAGATGAAAGTGTGTCTAACATTCCTTATAAAACTTCAAAATTCATCTCATTTTATTTGGGATATTGAGGGTACTATATAATAATGGAATAAAATAGTTGGGGTAGTAGAGAAGGAAAGGAAATTAATGTGATTGTTAAAGAATATTACCTCAATTTGAGGTAACTATTTTTGGTATATATGAAAATAATTCCATAGATTTATTATAGAAAATTTGATGAATACATGAAGAGTTGAAGGATATTTTATATATTACTGTAGAATATATTTGGTGATACAAATAGTGTTAGAGGATTGAATAAGAGGGGGGGGGGATGTTCCATTTTATAGTAGAGGTGGATTGTTTTTCCTGAAAAAATTTAAGATGGAATTCCAACAAGGTTTTTCCCATGTCTAGTTGATCAAACAATAAAAACTTTAAGATACTATAGGATAGGGTCAATATATGGTCATATAATGGTTTTTTAAAATTATCTATGTCATTTTTCTCCTTACGTTGATGATTTGGGTTTTTAATCTATTTTTTAACTTAATCTCTATAATTAATTTTATATATTTTCACTATTAAATTTTGTGGAATAATGGACTGGGCCTTCTTGGTCCATTAATTTTCTAAATTCTGCTCCTCTAGGTAGCATTGGGACCATCGTTCACTCGTTAAGAAGTCTTCCAAAAAAAGTCCACTTGAACGAATGGCGGCACTGAAGGGAATCAGTGGCACCAAAGAGTATCAGTGGCATAGATGGGTAATTAGTGGCCCCGATCGACATTGGTGCTAGGGTGAAAATTCCATGTCGATGGTATCAGGGCAACGGTGCCAGGGCTATGGTGTTAGGGTGACAGTGACTCACCTAATGGTGATTCTTTTATTGTTTTTCCAGGACAATACCATATCATACCAATAACATATAATTTGATATAAATGTGTTTTAATACAATTTTAAAAGGTAGTTGGAGATATTGTCAAATGATTTAAACCACCAATAGTCTAGAAATCCCTGAGTTACTAACATGTGTTTCTTTTTCCTCAGTGTCACACCCATTCCTGAGTTTTCTAGTTACACCCATGTAATGCGTTTTGCTCCATTTAATGGTAATCTATAAACTCACAGTTTCCCGATGGTCATCCACAAGTATCAAATAGTTCATCCATGTTGGATCTCATCCTGTTCAGACATTAATCCTTGGAGTTCTATTTTCCTACAATTCATGCACCCCCAATTATTTACACGAGGAGAAAACATTGATCCTCAATCACCTAGGTCGGGGGGTTTTTCCTTCATATCTCTTTATTTTGCATCATGTTGGGTGGGTATAATTATGATCCTTCAATATGTATAATAAACCAACATTAATGATGATAATAAACATGCAGTTAATGATTGAATGGAAAGGAATTTCAATGATTTTTTGTCTGTGTTATATCATCATTTTTATGTTGTGAATTTTATGGGATTATGTCCACTAATTTTTTTCCATTGGTGGACCATTCTCACACACTAATGAAACTATTTTTTTGGATAATCATGTGATTAATTTACCCCATCATGGAAACGGGTTAATCACGTAAACATGATTGATTAAATAGATGAAAAATGGATAAGTGATCCTATGTGATCACAAATTTCAACCAAACAGAAAGTTGGTACATAATAAATGCTTTTGAAAAAACATGGAATCTTCTTGCCTCATTCTGGTTATATATATGGTTTCATAGTCCAAAGATTTGTGGGGTGACATGAATGGGCATGAGAACTATGGTATTTCCGTTGTTGGTTATGAATCAAAGTCTATGTTTATTAGGTATGTTGGGGCTATGTTTGGTTCTAGTACTTCGAGGGAACTTGCTGATCCCATTTGTTGTTGTTACTTTAAATGAGAACATGGTGTGAATGCTTAAAATCAAGCTTGTTCATTTATACATATATTGTTTTTTTGGATTTTGGTTATTATTGATATTATCCTAGTTTTTGAGGAATGTTTTAATATAAATAACTTGAACAAGATATTGATAATGGGTACAATTTGGGATGGTTTTCTGGAAATATGATGTGTTCTAGATGTGGTTGTTGAGTACTTATGCATGTAGGGATAACAGAAACTATACTGGTTCAGGTGATGGTTTTCCATTTCCAAACCATTTGGTTGGGATGAGTGCCTGATTACCTATATGTATAATAATTAGTTCCTTTGTTTTTTATATGAACCCCACCCACGTTGAGCACTTCATGCCAAAACACCCCATTTCATGGGGGAGGGTGTTTTTCCCAACATTCTTCTGAGTGGATGGTTATTAGATTCATCATTATCCCTTCTCTAGGTCACACATGATTATTTACACTGGTTGTGACAACCTAAGGATTATTATGGCCCAAAAATCTCTAGGTAGGCTGGTGTGGTGGTGGTTGAATTTGGTGTGTTCAAGCAGGTTATCTTCCCTAGTGTCTTTATGTTGAGTCTTAGGTATCTTTGTTACTGGAATTCGTTAGTCTATCCTTGATGTCATTGGGTTTAGTGGCAGATGTTGTGGCCCAGTTGTCTGCGGGTGTGGTTATGTGTGGTTGTGGTGGCCCTGGTGTTTGCGGGTGGGATGCATGTATGGTATGAATGTCCCATATTATTGTTGTTTGGGGGGCAGTGGGACTGCAGTGGGTTATCTGGGGGAGTTTTGACAGGTTGGATGTTCCAAATAACCAGTGGAAAAGCTGTGTGAGGTAGCTATATATTGATGTGTAATTTTCAAATACATTACCTCACTTTTTTTAATTGGGGAGTGTTCCATGGTGAGTCTAGGTGGGTAGTATTCATTGTTCGGTTTTTTGGATACCTTTACTTTCTCACAGGAAAATAGAATGACTCCCCACTTGTGCATGTGTGGTTTTGGATTCCCCAATTGAGTATAACTTTATACTAATCCTATATATATATAAATGATTTTAGGATTTAAAGAGGAATATAAGGACCATTGTAGACCTCACTAGCCTAGACATCAGAACATATGTCATTAATGATTTTCAATTTTTTGGTACTTACATTCATAGTTTTCTTGTACTTGTATCACATTACTTCAATCAAGTATGTGGAAAATGTGTTTTTGGATTTTTTTTATTATTCCATTATTTGGAGTTTTTTGGGATTTAATGACTTATCTCCTTATAATATTAAATAAAAAGGCTAATTCCTTCAATATTACGTGATATTATGTACCCTTTGTGATACTTCTCACTCTGACGACTAGGGCACGACTCGGGGGGTTATTATCTCTCCTTCGAATTGATGAAGTATTGGTCTAACAGTCTTCTATCCCTCCACAAATATTGGTGATGGAGGGTCATTATAGAATGGTATCAGATGTTACAGTTTAAAGATTGGATAGAGTTCAGTGTTACACACAGTGTGGATTTAATGAGATGGTAGGGAAATTGTGTTAGGTAATCTTGGTGCATTAAATAGGACAGGAAAGATTGGCTTGGGCATGGGATTTTAGGTCCCCCTATTTTCGGATGAAGTTTCTCTAGGACTACTGAACGATTAAGTGAGGCAACACAGATTGTAGGGTAGAGACCCTAGGAAAGGTACATTCATCAGATTGACTTGTGTTCTTGTTTTTCATGGGTGTTTTGGGATTCTTAAAAAATTATTTAGCAAAACTTATAAACATTTCCTAAACTACTTTGTACTAGACATTTCATTTTTACCTTCTAGATATGGCACTCGAACGATGTCCAAGAGTTGTGTGGGCGATCGATTTGTAGGATGCTAATCTTGTTGATCAGTGGAGGATTGTCCAATGGGACGAGGATGACAAGTGGCAGAGGACTCTACATTCTTTTCAGTGGAAGTCCCTCGATAAGTACGAGTGTAGTGTTTCTGATATTGATATAGAGGGGTGGTTTGAGGAGTTTTAGATAACCTCTATCTTGATCCATACTATGATAAGGAACTAGGTTCCGTTTATAGTCAGTCCGATGAGGGGTGCAACATGTCAGTGGTCGACGCTCTACCTTGGAGAGAGGATGGAAGCTGATGTTTTGTGGAATAACTTCAAGAAGTTATTTCGGGAAGATTTCATTTCTTCTGTGATGATTGATGAGAAAAGGAAAGTGTTTATCTCCCTACATAAAGGGAATATGTTGGTAAGGGATTGGGGGATAAAAATTTATGAACTCCTTCGTTTCAATCCTGACATAATTCTGGATGAAGTGACCTGGGAAAGACGATTAGAGGAGTCACTCTGACCATCCGTTCAGTATGTTGCTACACTCTTCACTCTACTGATGTACTTGAAGGTTCTGTAGAAGGTATATGTATTAAATAGGACACACCTGTTGGGAGGTGTCCCACGAGAGGGGAACTAATTAATCTCATCAAAGGGTAAGGCCGTTAGTAGCATGCCTCCAGCATCAGGGCTATCCAGGTTTCAGACAGCCGGTTGAAAACCCCAACTATTCAATTTTTGGTCTCCTAGTCCACCCCATTTCACCATGGTCCTTGCACCAATGTTATTTTCATATGAATGTTTTGGACACATCCAAATCAGTACCCAGTTTCAGCTTAGTACAGTGGGTTGGGTGGGTTTCATTCCAACCTCAGTAGCCCTAGTTCCTAAAAATCCATTTCAGCATATGTAGGGACTATGATCTCCCACTCCACTCAGTATAGACTGTGGTGCTGGAGGCTAACCTCAGGGTGCTCACCCAGGACCATGACCATAGCATGGTCTGCGATGTCGCCGACAACTGAGTGGTAGAGTAGCAGGGAGTGGGCAGTTACACACTGTTAGACAGCTATTCTATTAGGGCTAGAAGTTATTTGAGGCACGATCAGTTTTTTTAGTACAGATCCCTACACCTTGTTTGATTCCAGAGCTTCACAATCCTTTGTTTCACCTAATTTATCCCATGTTATGATCTATTTGTAGAGAGTGATTCCCAGAACTATCTGTTGAGAACACAAGTTAAAGGTCAGACTACCATGTTTGATGTTTGTCAAGGATGTGTACTGATGTTGGGTCTGCACCAGTCTAATGGGGATCTCTTTTTGATTCATATTCATCCATATTTTGTCATCCAATACATTAGTAAATGTTTTCTGTGCACGCAATTATCTACTACTTATGGAGAAGGTTTGTGTTCTCAAAAATCAATTGTTACTGTGTAGCTTTCCTTGGCATTGGGCATTCCAGGAGGGAAATCAGATGGTGGAGCCTGTTCATTTATTTCTAGCCGATCTATCAGTGGAATCAATAGACTCAGAGATTTTGGATTTTGTGGGATTGTTAGTGAGTTCCTGGACTTCTTCCCCAAAGAGTCTATGACTTTACCCCCTGGACATGATTTTGTGTTCAGGATAAACTTACCACCTGAAGCTCTTCTCATTTTGATGGATCCCAATTGAATGAATCCTTTTTCATTGCGAGAGTTGCAGATTTAGGTTGATGATCTGATGATCAAGGGTTTTATCAAACCATTCATGTCTCCATTGGGTTCTCCATTTGTGTTCGTAAATAAGCCAGATGATGGTCTCAGGATGTAAATTGACTATCGATAGATGAATCATGTAATAGTCATGAACTGTTACACCCTCCAAAAGATTGATGATATTATTGAACATTTGAAGGGGGAAAGATGGTTATCTAAGATCGAACAACAATCAGGATATCACCAGTTGAGGGTGAATGTGGAAGATATCTCGAAGACTCCTTTCAGGTGCAGGTATAGGGACATGGAGTTTGTGGTCATTCTGTTCGGCGCTACGAATGCACTATCCTTGTTCATGGGGATGATGAAATCAGTTTTTCACAATTATCTGGGCTGGTTCATTATCTTGTTCCTTGATGATTTTCAAACATACTCATGATCGGAGGAAAATCACGTCGAACATATGAGGACAGTTTTGAACTTCATCTGACCCCACCATCACTACAAAATGATTTCTATGTGCATTTTCTAGGAAAAGAGAGTTATAAAACATTGACCATGTTTTATCCTAGTAGTGAATAGAGTTGGATGCTTCAAAGGTCAAATAAATTGTTTCTTGGGAATAACATAAGAATGAGGAAGAGTTTCATAGTTTCCTTGGACTTGTGGGTTACTATCAGTGGTTTCTACCCGAGTTCTCTCGAGTTTCATCACATTTGACAGCCTTGACCAGGGGGGAGCATGATTTTGTATGGAGTGGGTAGTGCTAGGATGAAATCAATTATTTTATGGTGAAACACGTTAGAGATCAGTACTTAGGTTTCCAGAGGAATCGGTGATGTTTGGAATGTTTATTGAGGCTTCCACTGTAGGCTTTGTGTGTGTGCTGATACAATAGCGGGGAGTGAACGTTTATGGGTCTTGGTAGTTGTGTCCTCATGAACATAATTATTCCACCGACCACCAGAATCATGCATTATTATTGTACTGGATAATGTTTTGTAAAATTTACCTCATCCTAGAATGCTTCATTGTATTCATAGATCACAAGATCATGAGGTGTGTATTCTCCCAGAAAAACCTGAATTTGAGGAAGTTGAGGGGGGTGGTGTTTATTTCAAACTACGACATCGTGATAATATACACCATAGGAATGGGGAATATAGTGGTTGATTTCCTGAGAAGGATTTCATAGAGGTATGTGGTTCAAGGGTTAGTGGATTCTTAGAATGAAATTTTGGAGTTGTAAACTTGACTTCTGATCATGAGAGTGGGGAATGGTAGAGGATGACTATTTCAGAAGACAGTATCATATTCCTTGCTATGAAAGTTGGTGGTGTATTTTGGGGGAGACATAGAGGCTGATGTGACGTGTGATCCGGTTAGCCAGAGTTATTCTTCGGAAGGGAGGTCAGATGATGGCCAAAATTGGATATTGATTAGTGGGATGCTGTTTGTCCCCGTGTAAATTAGTGATAGAGTTCTCGGTGAGTTTCATAACTCTGCCATAGTATAACACCAAGGAGTCTTAAAGATGTACTAGGTATTTAGAGTTCATTTGGGGTGTCCTGTTGTGTATCGGGAAGTGGCTGAGTTTGTAGCAAATTTTCTCATCTGTCAGTATGTGATGGTTGACCACCATGTTCCTAGCAGTCTACTGCATCCCATAGAGTTTTCCGAGTGGAAGTTGGATGATGTCTTGATGGATTTCATTACAGGACTACCTAGTGCCGATAGAGGATGTGATGAAATCTGGGTAGTGGTAGACCATTTGATGAAATCACCTAACATCCTAGGGATTAAAGAGTTGAGTGTGGTGGATGCTATAACACATAGATATATAGGAGAAGTTAGGAATTTTTACGGGGTTCCCTAAACCATCATTCTTTATTAGGAAATATTCTTTAATTGATAGGTTTGGAAGGTATTGTAGATTGATTTTGGCACCTATCTATACCTTTTAACTTCTTTCCACCCTCAGATAGATTAGATGATAGAGGGGAACATCCAAAAGATACCGGATATGATGCGTGCAA